>OZ016497.1:4406206-5048706 GCA_963966615.1 Tenthredo amoena | reverse complement strand
CCTAACCTAACCTAACCTAACCTAACCTAACCTAACCTAACCTAACCTAACCTAACCTAACCTAACCTAACCTAACCTAACCTAACCTAACCTAACCTAACCTAACCTAACCTAACCTAACCTAACCTAACCTAACCTAACCTAACCTAACCTAACCTAACCTAACCTAACCTAACCTAACCTAACCTAACCTAACCTAACCTAACCTAACCTAACCTAACCTAACCTAACCTAACCTAACCTAACCTAACCTAACCTAACCTAACCTAACCTAACCTAACCTAACCTAACCTAACCTAACCTAACCTAACCTAACCTAACCTAACCTAACCTAACCTAACCTAACCTAACCTAACCTAACCTAACCTAACCTAACCTAACCTAACCTAACCTAACCTAACCTAACCTAACCTAACCTAACCTAACCTAACCTAACCTAACCTAACCTAACCTAACCTAACCTAACCTAACCTAACCTAACCTAACCTAACCTAACCTAACCTAACCTAACCTAACCTAACCTAACCTAACCTAACCTAACCTAACCTAACCTAACCTAACCTAACCTAACCTAACCTAACCTAACCTAACCTAACCTAACCTAACCTAACCTAACCTAACCTAACCTAACCTAACCTAACCTAACCTAACCTAACCTAACCTAACCTAACCTAACCTAACCTAACCTAACCTAACCTAACCTAACCTAACCTAACCTAACCTAACCTAACCTAACCTAACCTAACCTAACCTAACCTAACCTAACCTAACCTAACCTAACCTAACCTAACCTAACCTAACCTAACCTAACCTAACCTAACCTAACCTAACCTAACCTAACCTAACCTAACCTAACCTAACCTAACCTAACCTAACCTAACCTAACCTAACCTAACCTAACCTAACCTAACCTAACCTAACCTAACCTAACCTAACCTAACCTAACCTAACCTAACCTAACCTAACCTAACCTAACCTAACCTAACCTAACCTAACCTAACCTAACCTAACCTAACCTAACCTAACCTAACCTAACCTAACCTAACCTAACCTAACCTAACCTAACCTAACCTAACCTAACCTAACCTAACCTAACCTAACCTAACCTAACCTAACCTAACCTAACCTAACCTAACCTAACCTAACCTAACCTAACCTAACCTAACCTAACCTAACCTAACCTAACCTAACCTAACCTAACCTAACCTAACCTAACCTAACCTAACCTAACCTAACCTAACCTAACCTAACCTAACCTAACCTAACCTAACCTAACCTAACCTAACCTAACCTAACCTAACCTAACCTAACCTAACCTAACCTAACCTAACCTAACCTAACCTAACCTAACCTAACCTAACCTAACCTAACCTAACCTAACCTAACCTAACCTAACCTAACCTAACCTAACCTAACCTAACCTAACCTAACCTAACCTAACCTAACCTAACCTAACCTAACCTAACCTAACCTAACCTAACCTAACCTAACCTAACCTAACCTAACCTAACCTAACCTAACCTAACCTAACCTAACCTAACCTAACCTAACCTAACCTAACCTAACCTAACCTAACCTAACCTAACCTAACCTAACCTAACCTAACCTAACCTAACCTAACCTAACCTAACCTAACCTAACCTAACCTAACCTAACCTAACCTAACCTAACCTAACCTAACCTAACCTAACCTAACCTAACCTAACCTAACCTAACCTAACCTAACCTAACCTAACCTAACCTAACCTAACCTAACCTAACCTAACCTAACCTAACCTAACCTAACCTAACCTAACCTAACCTAACCTAACCTAACCTAACCTAACCTAACCTAACCTAACCTAACCTAACCTAACCTAACCTAACCTAACCTAACCTAACCTAACCTAACCTAACCTAACCTAACCTAACCTAACCTAACCTAACCTAACCTAACCTAACCTAACCTAACCTAACCTAACCTAACCTAACCTAACCTAACCTAACCTAACCTAACCTAACCTAACCTAACCTAACCTAACCTAACCTAACCTAACCTAACCTAACCTAACCTAACCTAACCTAACCTAACCTAACCTAACCTAACCTAACCTAACCTAACCTAACCTAACCTAACCTAACCTAACCTAACCTAACCTAACCTAACCTAACCTAACCTAACCTAACCTAACCTAACCTAACCTAACCTAACCTAACCTAACCTAACCTAACCTAACCTAACCTAACCTAACCTAACCTAACCTAACCTAACCTAACCTAACCTAACCTAACCTAACCTAACCTAACCTAACCTAACCTAACCTAACCTAACCTAACCTAACCTAACCTAACCTAACCTAACCTAACCTAACCTAACCTAACCTAACCTAACCTAACCTAACCTAACCTAACCTAACCTAACCTAACCTAACCTAACCTAACCTAACCTAACCTAACCTAACCTAACCTAACCTAACCTAACCTAACCTAACCTAACCTAACCTAACCTAACCTAACCTAACCTAACCTAACCTAACCTAACCTAACCTAACCTAACCTAACCTAACCTAACCTAACCTAACCTAACCTAACCTAACCTAACCTAACCTAACCTAACCTAACCTAACCTAACCTAACCTAACCTAACCTAACCTAACCTAACCTAACCTAACCTAACCTAACCTAACCTAACCTAACCTAACCTAACCTAACCTAACCTAACCTAACCTAACCTAACCTAACCTAACCTAACCTAACCTAACCTAACCTAACCTAACCTAACCTAACCTAACCTAACCTAACCTAACCTAACCTAACCTAACCTAACCTAACCTAACCTAACCTAACCTAACCTAACCTAACCTAACCTAACCTAACCTAACCTAACCTAACCTAACCTAACCTAACCTAACCTAACCTAACCTAACCTAACCTAACCTAACCTGACCTGACCTTTTTTTTCTTCAGCTGATCGCTACTGGTTTAGGTTAGGTTAGGTTAGGTTAGGTTAGGTTAGGTTAGGTTAGGTTAGGTTAGGTTAGGTTAGGTTAGGTTAGGTTAGGTTAGGTTAGGTTAGGTTAGGTTAGGTTAGGTTAGGTTAGGTTAGGTTAGGTTAGGTTAGGTTAGGTTAGGTTAGGTTAGGTTAGGTTAGGTTAGGTTAGGTTAGGTTAGGTTAGGTTAGGTTAGGTTAGGTTAGGTTAGGTTAGGTCAAGTTAGGTTAGGTTAGGTCAAGTTAGGTTAGGTTAGGTCAAGTTAGGTTAGGTTAGGTCAAGTTAGGTTAGGTTAGGTCAAGTTAGGTCGGGTTAGGTCAGGTTAGGTCAGGTTAGGTCAGGTTAGGTCAGGTTAGGTCACGTTAGGTCAGGTCAGGTCAGGTGAGGTCAGGTTAGGTCAAGTCAGGTCAGGTCAGGTCAGGTCAGGTCAGGTCAGGTTAGGTCAGGTTAGGTCAGGTTAGGTCAGGTCAGGTCAGGTTAGGTCAGGTTAGGTCAGGTCAGGTTAGGTCAGGTTAGGTTAGGTCAAGTTAGGTTAGGTCAGGTTGGGTTAGGTTAGGTCAGGTTGGGTTAGGTTAGGTTAGGTTAGGTTAGGTTAGGTTAGGTTAGGTTAGGTTAGGTTAGGTTAGGTTAGGTTAGGTTAGGTCAGGTTAGGTCAGGTCAGGTTAGGTCAGGTCAGGTTAGGTCAGGTTAGGTCAGGTCAAGTTAGGTTAGGTTAGGTCAAGTTAGGTTAGGTTAGGTCAAGTTAGGTTAGGTTAGGTCAAGTTAGGTTAGGTCAAGTTAGGTTAGGTTAGGTCAAGTTAGGTTAGGTCAAGTTAGGTTAGGTTAGGTTAGGTTAGGTCAGGTTAGGTTAAGTTAGGTTAGGTTAGGTTAACTTGTAGCAGATAGAAGAACAAAACAAAAAAAACATACTTTGACTGGGATGTAAATTACATTAGATAAGCACTTTGGTCAGAAAAACACCTCCGTCGAAAAAAAAAAAAAAAGAAACGGCTCTGAAATAATTAACATTATTCATCTGATATGTATCGATACTTTCAAGGGAAAAAGAAAAAAAAAACGGAAATCCCATGGCTCGTGAGAATTTTCAAGAAGGACTAGTTAATGGTGTGGGACTTAATTAATCGATGCGTTACGGGGGATCATATTCAGCTGTGTGCTGGTGGCTTCTACGGTTGATCATGCTAAGAGATGGTTGACGTTGAACTCGATAATCAGTAGTCCGACAGTCGGTAACGTTGGATTCGGAGAGTTGAAAAGGCCTACCTGCACCGTATGGCTAACGATATACCAACAGACAATGCTGACAGTCATTTGAAATATTGATAAGCCTCGGTTACGAAAGTGGACCGAACTGTACAGACCTGCTAAAGAGTTTGCAACAGTGCAGCTCCTTTCCTTTTTCCTTGTCGATATTCACATAATAATTACAAAATTTCGAGTGGTAAGGCTGATACACGAACATCGTGGGCTGATATCGCTGTCCGAGATGTACCGCTGCAGGTGACGAACAAGTAATGAACCTAAAGAATGAGACTAGACTAATGATAAGCCCCACTTCTGATCAGTTTGGCCTTTTGATTTGGACAACTCCCGAAACAACCAATTGGCGCGCAGGAATCACTGTTGTCCAGAGCACTGATTGGCTCTTTCGGAAGTTGTCCAAATCGCAGGTATCAGAATAAACCTCGTTGGGTGTACAGTAATGATCACGGTTTCTGTCGGCCCTTAAATCTGCAACCGAAGATACATGCTCTTCTGAAGTTGGCAATAGCTGGCAGTAGCTGATTTGAGTGGCCTTGCGACGGTGAGCGGCAATTGGTAATTATTGTTGCCTAGGGTATTGCCAACTTAAAAAGAGCATGTATCTCCGGTTGCAGATTTAAGGGCCGACAGAAACCGTGATCATTACTGTACACCCCTATAACCTACAAGCTTACCGGTACGACTTCTGAATTACACACTTCTTAATTTAAATACACACTTTTCTTATCAATATTAAAATACAATTCACTCTAGACTAAAAATATCAAGTTTAGAAATATTTTAATCGATACACGAATTTTCTGTGAAATTTCTGTGGTATCGGAAAGTGTTCGCAGATTTAAGAGTAATGTTAAAGTATTAGAAGATAAGTTCATTTTCAAGGCGAGTGAAAGTTAGCGTCGAGGAAAGGACGAAAAGCAGGCAGTGCCATAAATTACAGAATGACGTTAGGCTAGGCACTTATGTACCAAACGTTTGGGCACGGATCCTTAAGGGTGTTCACGTGTGAAGGAGGAATGCGTGCATGTGTGAATGCAGAATGTGGGAATTGGTTGAAAGAAGATGCAAGTGTGTTTGGCGCCGAGGGCGCACTTATTCAAGAACAAGGGAGAAGTAGAGTTTGTACGACCATCGAAGGAGCAAGACGTGCCGAGGCAAACAGGCCTGACTAATAAGAGTTTATTGATATTTAAATAAAGTAATAGTTTTCACTGCATACACGAATTAACTCGCTGGTAACCGCCCTTGATCCATCCCTAATACCAATTTATGTATATCGTGTTTTATAATTACCACATTTCCACTTTGGATCGGAACTAAAATACGGGACCCACCGACCCATAAGGACGTCTCTCCCCCTGGTAAAAGGCGAAACGTGCGGAGCGGCGAGCTTACTTTCCGCCATGTTTTTTCTCCCACGAACTATGTATTATTAGCAGCGTACGATAGACGGCAGCACCACCTTACCTCGCTGCGGCGAGATGATTTGAAACATCAACTGAAACTCAGTCGGTGGCTATCTGCACTTAATTCCCTAGGCGAATTCGTTTTAATTTTGATAAATAAACGATTGACTGTCGAAGGTCGTGAATGGATTATCAATAACCTGCAAACGACTTGCAATCGGTGACAAGAATTAACTTGATCGGGGTAGATGAGAGGCTAAAACTGGGTTTACAATAGACGCATACGTTCCCGTTCCCGTTCCCGTAGAAAATTGAAATATACGAACTCTACAGTATGGTATACAATTGAACGCGCGTTCAATTGTAGACCACACCGTAGAGTTCGTATACTTCAATTTTCTGCGGTAACGGGAACGGGAACGTATGCGTCTATTGTAGACCGAGCTTAACTTTATGGAGCTGGCCGTTAGTTGTTCGAGGTCTCGATTATCGACGTTAGCTCAAATCGAACCTCGCAACCTCCATCGCCAGTCGCCACTCTCATGGCTGCTACATCAATGGTCAAATGTGATCATGTGATTTTCACACTCCCGCAGCTAGAAGGCCATTTGCATTTCGCAGCAGCACTCAAATTCCATCCGCGTTTTTCTTCTCTCTTCAAGAATATCTCGCGAAAAATGGCAGCATCCATCGTTTCGTTTCTGGTTTTCACTATTCTCTGGGGTGTTGTCGGAATTGTTTTACCAATCCTCGTACCGAAAGGTCCGAACAGAGGGTAAGTAAAATCTACTTGGCATTGACGTACATCTTCTCAGTACAATGGCCCATCCCACTTTTTCTCGATTTATCTTGAATATCGCTATTCAACTCGTGCAGTTACGGATATTATCTTTATCATCTCTGAAATTCAACAATTTCCGGACGACTGATTCCATTAATTAATTCAGTGATTCACGTACAGTCAATGGTAATCACGTACATTTTGGTATCTAATCGCTAATGATTCCCATCTAGTATTATACCATGGGCCAGGCTTTGGCCTGTCGCTCGATAATTCACTTGATATTTTATTTTGTCATAGTTATTCCCTGTGAGATATGAATTGAGGTAAAAATCTATGCGAATGATTTTTCATTCCAGAATATTGCAAGCGATCCTAATGCTGACAGCGGCTACATGCTGGTTGTTGTAAGTATGCCTCCGTCTAGTGACCGTTCAATGATTCCTGTGCTAGCAGTAGTTCAGATTATGTCTCTGAGGAACTATTTTTGGATTTAGGACACCGTTAAGAAACCTTGATTCATGATTAGGGTAGTTGGAAAACTCGATATGAATGCCTACCGACGATGAATAACATGATTGAAATATATTTGACGTGGTTCTAGTTTATGATTGTATTTTTCAGCTGGCTGTGCTGTTACATGGCGCAAATGAATCCTCTGATTGGCCCAAAAATCCCTAGCACTACGCTGTTATTAATGGCTCGCGAATGGGTAAACGTTCATCTAATTTTTTATTTATTCAATCCAGAGTATCAAGTTCCTTATTCTCGTTGGAATATGTAATTCTTACTCATTGTGCGATCAATTAATAAAGAATCTGGAGTTGAACTTGATTATCTACGGTAAACTTTGTCAATCGAGTAATTGCACAGTTTTTACTTGTGATATTGGAAATTTGTCTGATGATAAAATAAAATGTTACTACGTTTGTTTTTACAGGGGAACCCGATCGAAAGTTAAGCGGCCTTGACCTGATGTGTTATTATTGTAAATAAATTGAATGTGAAAATTGAATCATTAAAAGTTCTTGTAAACGTTACAAGTAAGATTTCACTATAATCTTAAACTAGACTAGTCAGAAAGTATCATTTGTAAGTGGAGGTGGGGGTATCGTTCAATTGATGCAGAAATATCATTAATTCCATTCATGTTGAAGGAAGAAAATTAATAATATTGTGCTCTAATTAGTCTATTTTATTATATTCCACTGTCTTCTCGCTATTAAGTCTTTCATTTTCAAGTAGACGCATATTATATTAACAGTATTGTTACAATCGTATTAAAATACACAATCATTACTTATCGGTGTCCATATTATTATAGTTACGCTTGTGGATGATTCTTCACAAGATGTTAATAAATTGTATGTATAAATCAGAACAGCTGAAACATTTAGCTTTACCTCATGCGCACGATACAAAAAGACATTCTATCGATGGGTAAGTATTTATTCCTACAATTATTACAAATCTACTCGGTTCTTCAACGTTGATACGGATGATTTCGCGTGGAATCGTTTATAGGCAGCAATCCAAGTTACATAGGCCATTCCAACAATATGCGACAATGCGAATGGTCAAGTCATCATACACGAACACGCACGATGCGCGTCTGCGTCACTGGTGTATTTATAAGGCATGCGTGTGCGCATAGAACCATCTGGAATATCGCGCGCCCTCTTTCACTTTCAGCAGCGTGACGTCGCGTCGTTGCCACAGACAGACGGTAGGCACAGCCACAGCTTCGGTGTGAATCACGTTGCCCAGTGTCCTATCGCTTTCTCTGTACAGAGTCCCAAGGATCATTCCAAAATGGTACGAAATATTCAAAATCCAGCTACAATATAGACATCTCAAATATTAGAGCGTAATCTTTGGTGTGACAGTGTGAATTCGACGCTAGGAAACAGATCCGTCTAATAATATTGTATCATACAATGAGACTCGGAGCTTCTCTAACCTACTGAATATATTTGTCAGAACCGGTATTTTGCTATTCGTTCCGATGTACTTTCGATAAAATTTTTGCTATGGATACGATGATTCGTCGCAAAGCGTGTAATTTCAGTATATTCCAGCTTGAAATCTACTTCAAGTTGTCAAGAATCATAATTATAGTCTAGTCCCAACCCCCGTGTCATCCTAACCTTATAAGGAATGGTCTTCTAACGTCCATACCTGTTAAGGTTTTCAGCCGCCCTCGCGAATTGAGAAGCACCCATTCATATTCCACTCATATGAAATCATACTCAACATGAATAAATTAGTTGTTACTTGTTACCGTTTCACGCTGAAAGTATAGATGACTTTATCAATTCTACAAATGATCACATAAGCACGTATTTGGGTGTGTCGTTTTTTCTTTTTATAACTGGTGATCGGAAGTGCGATTTTCGTATTGAACATTTCGTTTGAATTCACAATGGCAGAGAAATGAAAAAAAAACATAAAAAATAAAGGAACAATAAAAAACAAAGTTTCGAGATGCTAACCCCCTAGCTGTTTGTTTAAATGTCTGGTAGTCATCGGTCGTCGCCATTGTGTTTCTCTAGAACATAACACAAGTTTGCCAGACATTTATTGCAATAGAAAAAATACTTAAAAATGGGAAAATTAATGAGGGTATTTAACTAGTTTAAAGCTTATTAATTCTTTCAATTGATTGTGCAAATGAATAATTAATCAGTCATCACCATTTCTCAGCCGTGTTTATCCTACCCAATGCCAGTTTCGATGTCTTTAGTTTCACTATCTGTTATACTGTACAGATACTTATTGCCTCTTATCTTTTCAGCAACCTCAAATAATCTTACTAAAGGAGGGGACCGACACAACCCAGGGCAAACCTCAATTGATATCGAACATAAACGCTTGTCAAATGGTGGTAGATGCTGTCAGGACGACCCTCGGCCCACGCGGTATGGATAAGCTAATCGTGGATCAGCACGGCAAGGGTACCATCTCAAATGACGGTGCCACCATTTTGAAACTGTTGGATATTGTGCATCCGGCAGCGAAGACTTTGGTCGACATTGCTAAATCTCAAGATGCTGAGGTAAAAAATCGGCAAGCCTTTATCCTCTCGTTTTAGATTATATATACACATTTAGCATAACAGATCTCTCCTGCGTACAGATAATTGAGAAGACTTTCATGTTCTCGTACCGATATACCACGGAGAAGAGTATATTATATGTGAATCCATAGACTGACAACAACTTCGAGGATCAGTGTTGTTTCAATTGTGTTCATATAGTAGATCAGATTCTCTTGATCAATTTAAAATAATAAACACGATAGAGAAATGATTGATGAGATTCTTCTGTTACTTTTAACAGGTCGGAGACGGTACCACAAGCGTCGTACTCTTGGCTGGGGAGTTTTTGAAGCAGGTGAAACCTTTCGTAGAAGAGGGTGTCCATCCTAGAATCATAATAAAGGCCTTCCGACGTGCCACGCATCTTGCTATAGAAAAGATTAATTCTCTCAGTGTGAAAATTGAGAAATCCAATGTCCAGGAGCACAAAGCTTTGCTGGAGAAGTGCGCAGCCACTGCCATGAGCTCGAAACTCATTCATCAACAGAAGGACTTCTTCAGTAAAATGGTGGTCAATGCTGTGCTGCAATTGGACGACCTTCTGCCGCTAAATATGATCGGCATTAAAAAGGTAGGGACAATTGAAGTTGTTAGATCCTGTATCTACTATTTTTCTCAATTTCCAGTTTCCAGATGGATCTTCATCAGACTTTCACGAGTACAATTATTGGCTACTTCCCTTACGGGTATAAGCCTGAGGAAAAGAAGAAGAAGAACAAATACAATTATAAGCCTAACCCAACTATGATTTGGCTTACAGGTCGCCGGAGGTTCCTTGGAAGAATCTCTCCTAGTTGCCGGGGTGGCTTTCAAGAAGACCTTCTCTTACGCCGGTTTTGAGATGCAGCCAAAGAACTACAATCCCTGTAAAATCGCACTATTGAATATTGAACTCGAACTCAAGGCTGAACGTGACAACGCAGAAGTCCGTGTAGACAATGTAGCGGAATACCAAAAGATCGTAGATGCCGAATGGCAAATTTTGTACCAAAAGTTGGACAAAATCCACGAGAGCGGAGCGAATGTAGTACTGTCCAAGCTACCCATAGGTGATGTCGCCACTCAGTACTTTGCAGACAGAGACATGTTCTGTGCTGGACGAGTTCCCGACGAAGATTTGAAGAGAACAATGAAGGCATGCGGCGGAGCGGTCATGACGACCGTCCACGATATAAACGACGCTGTTCTTGGAAAATGTGAATCCTTTGAGGAGAAGCAAATTGGTGGTGAAAGGTTTGATGCGTTTCGCCATTTTACTTACATATTAAATCACTCAAGTAATGAGCTCATTACTTTGCTTGAACGCGACGAAATGATCACGTGTGTGTAAGATCTTATTTCAGTTGAGCTAATTTTACTTTCAATATTCTAGATTCAACTTCTTTGCTGGTTGCCTCAACGCAAAGACTTGCACTCTCGTTTTACGCGGAGGCGCCGAACAGTTTCTGGAAGAGACCGAAAGATCTCTCCACGACGCTATAATGATTGTACGACGTACGATAAAGAACGATGCGGTTGTTGCCGGAGGCGGTGCTATCGAGATGGAACTGTCGCGTACTCTACGTGATTATTCACGAACCATTGCTGGAAAGGAGCAGCTCTTGATCGGCGCTATTGCCCGTGCCTTAGAAGTTATTCCCAGGTGATTTCAGAACCAACTTTCAACAGTTGCACATCAAATGCATCTTATCTGTGACGAATAGTAGCCGAATAACGAAGTTTCATCTTGTCTTATATCTAGGCAACTTTGCGATAACGCTGGATTCGACGCTACAAATATTCTGAACAAGCTGCGGCAAAAGCATCATCAGGGGAACAGGTGGTACGGAGTTGACATAAATTCCGAGGACATAGCCAACAACTTGGATGCCTGCGTATGGGAGCCAGCTATTGTAAAGATCAATGCGTTGACGGCCGCTAGCGAAGCCGCATGTCTGATTCTGTCTGTTGACGAGACAATTAAAAATCCTAAAAGTGGTGGCGGAGACGCACCGCAAATGCCGGTAGGCCGAGGCATAGGACGACCCATGTAATCTTCGTTATTATTTCTTTTTCAATTTTAAACTCGTCGACAGAAAAAAGGACAGAAACTACAGTTCGGAAGTCCTGGCTGACAGCGTTGCCTGTTTTATTCTCTCGTGGTTCGTTCCGTTTATCGTTGAGCGAGACGGTGGTCCGAAGATGATTTCAATTACTCTAGGCATCAGTTCGGGTATAATCATAATAAATTCTCTGTCACTTCCTATATGTGGTTCTGTTTCAACAAAAATCGGGGCTGAATTCTCCATAATCGACACATTCGCCTCAATAAACGAACATACAAGAGCACTGCTTACTGCATTATATAACATAGAATCAATGCTAGTGGTTGAAACCTATATTTATTGTTTCACTGGAAAAAGACACCGCACGCTGATTACCTGATAAACAATTATTCGCGTAATATACATAATTCCCATACCTATATTAGCTTTACACGCAATACTAGGATATATTTCGCCAGCTTTTCAGCTTCACCGTTCGTTCTACCGTATGTACCATTATGTTTATCATTTGTACTCACTCATAATTATTCAATTAATAAAAAAAACCTTTAATATGGACTGCTTGTCAACGAGTTGCATTCAGGGAACAATTAAACTACGCATCTATTAGGTATGGACCAGTAGGGGTATCAAATTCAAAAAAGATCGAAATAGTTTATATTCGAAATCACATTGGATCTCATAATTTCATTTGGGCCTGTGAAACAATTTGAATTCCTCGCGCGCTGCAGGTTTGATTATAACCTGTTGGTGGTTCAATTGCTGTGTGAGACAATGGCAGTGCTCGTCGCGCATGAAAATCCACTCTGATCCTTGGAACATTCGAGCCGGGTGGTCGTTCCCTACAGAAAAAGAATAATGGTACCCTAGAGGATGAGAAATCTTCAAATGTTTTCTTCCAAAGTGATAAGATCTCGTGCCCTCCATCTTCCTGTACATTCATTAATATTCATCAGGTATTTATTCTTGTTTATAATCAACTTGAAAACAACAATTCGAGGTTGGTTTGTCGGATATGCTAGAACGGTCCATTCACGGTGCCATCAGTCCCGTAGCAACGTCATTCGAGTCTCGAGAAGTTAGACAACTTAACTTTGAGGTTAGGTAATGACTTGACGAATATCGATCAATCGTCGCTGTCTTTTTTCTTTCGACGGCACCGTTCAATACATACATATACATATATAGGTATATGTATAGTACATACTCTGGCAATAGATGCAATAGACGAATGTTATGCGTGGGCCGTGGTTATGAGCAATGAGTGGGGGGCTATGAGCTTGCGTCGAGTTCTTATTGAAGTCGTACCAAGTCTCGTCGTCAGAACTCATCGAATAGGAAGCGGTAAAAGTATACGGAAACCAGCACCGCGTAGAGTACTGTCGCGCCCGGGTTCATCGCGATTTCGGATTATTTAAAGCGTAAAGTGAAAGGTGAAGGCAAGGTTGACACGTCTTGACTGCGGCTGACTGCATACCGCGTTCTGCCACTCGCGCAATTTGACACATGTCGTATATGGAAATTCGTTATTTCTCGAGTGAAATATAAATACAGAATGGAGACATTGTCTCAAAATGTTGATATCACGCAAGCTGAGGCGCCCGTATGCAAGTTAGTTAACATACGCATGTACTTTTGTAAGACACTATCAATCTGTGAACTTCTCGAAACCCTATAAACATTCCTTCTCCATTATATTTCTAATGACCATATTATTGATTGGTAATCCGTACAATTGTTTGTCAACAACGGCAACAATGGCCCTGCTAAGATTACACTCAGTTACATTGATACATGTAGTATATGTATTATGTATATTCGTACGCATATCTCTAGTCAAGGACTAGACACTTGATTCTGATTCTGATCTAGGCCACTAAGTCATTGAATTGCATTATCGTAAGTATGAGTATTATATTCTATATATTAAAGGCGAGAGTCTTCCGAGGCAATAGCAACGATGGCTACCCTGCCTGTTCAACCGAACGGCGTGACAAGATTTAATGACATAACGAAATCGCAGAATGACAAAAGGCTCTACAGGGGTCTGATATTGCCCAATAAAATGAAGGTGCTCCTCATAAGTGACTCAACAACGGATAAGAGCGCTGCTTCCCTTGATGTTAATATAGGTAAACTGTTGCGCTATGTGTGTCTCTCTTTCTTCCAGAAATTTTCACATTTATTCTACCGCCTCACGATTACATCAAGTTTTTGACAAGCAATATTATTCGACCAACATACAATATACAAGATTTGAATTGTCTTCTTATTCATCCCTCTTTATTCCAGGATACATGAGCGACCCGGTGGAACTTCCTGGTCTGGCACACTTTTGCGAGCACATGCTCTTCCTTGGTACTGAAAAATACCCAGCCGAGAATGAGTACGGGAAATATCTCTCCGAGCACGGTGGAGCGAGCAACGCGGCTACATATCCGGACCATACAAACTACTACTTTGACGTAACTCCCGAAAAATTGTCGGGTGCCTTGGATAGATTCGCTCAGTTCTTTCTAAAGCCATTGTTCACGGAATCTGCTACGGAAAGGGAATTGAGTGCAGTGAATCTTGAGCATGAAAAGAATATACCAAACGACACTTGGCGGATGGATCAAATGGATAAATCGTCAGCAAGGACCGATCATGCTTACTCCAAATTTGGAACAGGGAACAGAGAAACACTGGACATTATTCCCAAGAAAAATGGTGTCAATGTTAGAGATGAACTCTTGAAGTTTCACAAAACGTGGTACTCTGCCAATGTCATGTCGCTGAGCATACTTGGAAAAGGTCAGTTGATAATAATCTCTGTTATGCATTATTGTCCCCCTATGTTGTTTCTTGTAGAATTTAAAAATTCGGCACGTTTCGAGTTGAATTCAAGCAATTGTACTGATTAATTCGGAACATTTCAGATCTAACAATTGAATTTGCCAGGCCTGAATTCGGTAGGCCAGATGTGGCTTACATTGTTTAATAAATTTCATAAACTGTCTTCGAAAAATCCCGCTATCTGATTAAACGATGCATTTATAGAAAGCCTCGACGAATTGGAAATTCTGACTACCAGGCTGTTCGCTGAAGTGAAAAATCTCGACGTCCAAGTACCAGTATGGGATGAGCATCCATTTTCTAATGAGGATTTCCAAACAAAGTGGTACGTCGTTCCAATAAAGGATGTGAGGAATCTAAACATAACATTTCCCATACCTGACCTGCGGGAATATTTTAGATCTGCGGTGAGTTTCCAAATTTTATATAAGTTGTAAATTTGAGAGGCAAACGAACAAAATTGAAGGTTCAGTCACTTTGCAGTAGCTATACACGTTGTAATGCAACTCTTTCAAATCCAATTATCAAATTTCCATTTTTTCCTTCTCTCTTCCAGCCAGCTAATTACGTTTCACATCTCCTTGGACATGAAGGTGAAGGCTCTCTTCTCTCGGCGTTAAAAGCTAAAGGTTGGAGTAATTCCTTGGTATCCGGAAGGCGGCAAGCAGCTAGAGGTTTTGGCTTCTTTGGAGCTTATGTTGATCTAACGGAAGAGGGAATTAGGCACATTGATGACATTGTCTTGTTGACATTTCAATACATAAATATGATGAAAAAAGAAGGTCCCGTCGCTTGGATATTTGAAGTGAGAGCTCGTTTTATCGAATTAAACGCATTTACTTACTTGTATTAGACTCTACGGTATGCGTTACCTAGTTCTCTGAAATGATCCCAGAAATCAGATCTCCTCTGAATCAATGCTGCCCGATTTACTACCATGAAGAATTTTTAATTTTTAACAGTCACACTTCTGAAATCTGGTCATTAATTCACCTCCCTATCTTTTTCAAATACTCAAATCAGGTGTAATACCTCCGAAGTTTTATTAATTTTCAGGAATACAGGGATATCGCGACAATGAACTTTCGATTTAAGGAAAAGTCTTCACCGCGGAGTTGGGTGAATTCAACTGTGCACTGTTTACAAGAGTATCCTATGCGGGAAGTTTTAACTGGCCCTCGGCTCTTCAATGAATGGAGACCAGACTTGATAGACATGGTACTGGGCTACATGACTCCCGAAAACGTTAGAATTTCCGTAATTGCTCAACAGTACGAGGATGTTGCAACTGAGAAAGAACCCTGGTACGGCACGCAGTATAAAAAGGAAAAAATACCGATGGAAGTAATTGAGAAATGGAGGAATGCGGGCTTGAACCCCGACTTGAGGCTTCCAGCCAAGAATGAATTCATACCAGCGAATTTCGAGCTGAAACCGCAAGAGAGTGATGTAGGTGATGACATTCTTCATTTAATTAAACTTTTGTTCATCTATAAAATAATCTAATGATCTACAACGTCGTGGGCACTGTGACCAGTCAATTTATGTATTATCACAATTTTTTTTCCAGGCTAGCAAATTCCCTGTGATAATCGAAGACACAGCGCTTGTGCGAGTTTGGTTCAAACAGGACGATGAATTTCTCCTGCCAAAAGCTAATCTTAGTTTCGATTTTGTCAGGTGAGACGTTCTGACGATTCTTGATGATATCCCCAGAGGGTCTGGACGGCTCAATATTTTGTTTCTAATCTTTGGGAGCTTTCAAAAACATATAGGAGACTGTTTTAGAAATATTTCAAGGATTCCAGGGAGTCCGGTAGTTGTTATTCTAATTCCATATTACCGTAGTGGTCTGAATGAAGCGGGGGTTTTCTGTAATCGACTTCCCTCTCAAAATCCGTACTCGACTTGTACGCGGGTTCGGCTTATATTCCGGATGTTTTTAGAAAATTCGCTTTATCTTCGAAAAAAACTTTGTTATCGATCCATTGTCGTAATAATATTTGGCCAATGAAATCCACTTTCACTTATCATCTTATTGGATTCATTGTATGGGGAAAAACAAAAAATTGCAATATTATGAACAAACATACTCGTACGATAATAGGTGATTTTCTCATCAAATTCGACTCGTATTCGGTTTCTAAAAAAAAATTCCTAAAACAAAGTCGTAAAATCGGGGCTCGACTTATATTCAAACCAATACGGTAATTGACAAATTCGTTTTCCAGCCCCTTAGCGTACATGGACCCGGTCAGCTGTAATCTGGCATACATGTTTGTGCAGCTGTTTTGCGATTCTTTGAATGAATATGCTTATTCTGCTGACCTGGCTGGACTAAAGTGGGAACTCAGCAACAGCAAGTATGGAATGATAGTGAGTATGATATTTACACGATTGATACGCGTTGGATGTATTATCTACAATTGTTCTGCATCGCACCAGCAATAATAAATAGATTGGTATGTATTTGGTATTAGGAAATGGGGACTCGTACTATTTCTGTATCAAATTCAATTTTCATTTACCAGTATATATTCGTTGCTATTTCTTGTTCATTTATCAATATATCTTACAGGGCATATGTTTATTCTCATTTTATTATTGTTCCAGTTAGGAGTCGGCGGCTACAATGACAAACAGCAGGTCTTGCTTGAGAAGATTATTGATCGGATGGTGAGCTTCAAAGTAGATTCACAACGATTTGAAATTATACGAGAAAATGTGAGTAGATCTTCAGACAAAGATTACATAGCACAACAAAATCGAACTTTTTTTCTGTTGCATGACATATTTTAACGGTCGAATACTATTTCGATACCCTCAGTTTTATTCTAGCGGCTCGAATTTTTTTAGACCACAGTGTAAAGTTTTTTTATAATTGAATATTTTTGTACACCCCCTCCTTATAATTCAAAAACTAGAGCTGATACAGATCAAAGCTTACAAAACTGACAACATATTTGAGATAACATATTTGAGACAAAAGCTGATAACATATTTGAAATCAGCGTCAAAAATTAGCTCAGAATCATATAAAATATTCCACGCAACAGACATGCTGTTGGGCGATGTTATTTCTTCAATTTAACTATACATATAATGAATAAATTCTTATTAAGCGAACCGCAGTGTTCGATTACCTTCCATATTTCATATCAATTCAATAAACACTGCAATGGCTACAGTATATCAGAGGTCTGAAGAACTTTGACGCGGAACAACCGTATCAGCATGCTGTATACTATTTGGCAGTTCTACTCGCGGAAAATGTCTGGACAAAGGATGAATTATTAGAAGCCACCTCGCGTGAGTATTGTTGCTATTCTCATGATCATGCGTAGGTATTCGATACAGATATGTTACAGAAGATGCGATTTTATAAATGAAAAATCTATTGACTTCAGAACTGACGGTGGATAGGGTACAACAGTTTATACCACAGATGCTGGGCAAAATGCACATTGAATGTTTGGTACATGGAAATATGACAAAGTCGGAGACCTTGGATATCGTAAAACTTATTGAATCAAAATTGACAAACACAATACCACATGTCACACCTCTTTTACCTAGACAGTTGATTCTGAATCGGGAGGTGAGATTAGAAGACGGTGAGTAACATTTGTCTAGTTCTGATTATCATCCCTGGCAAGCGTTGTAACGTAGAAGTTAGTAAATTGGATATATGCGGATTGAACTCAGCTACTGAAGGCAATTGAATAGAGAAAACTATGAGATTGGGAGAAATACAGCGCTGAATACCTACTTTACTCAGATGATTCGTTCCAGGCTCACATTATCTCTACCAGATTGAGAATAAGTTACACAGAAGTTCGTGCGCCGAAGTATACTATCAATGTAATCTACAGGCAACAGAATCGAATATGCTCCTAGAGTTACTGGTTCAATTAATATCTGAGCCTTGCTTCAACACTTTGCGAACGAAGGAACAGCTCGGCTATATTGTATTCAGCGGCATACGAAGGACAAATGGTGCACAGGGATTGAGGATTATTGTACAAAGTGATAAGCATCCTCAGCACGTCGAGGAAAGGATAGAGGTTTTCTTAGAGTCGATGCTGGTGAGTGACAACGACAGGATACCATTTTTCAATTCTTTTGGAAGTACAGAAATCTTTTCATCATTGAATTGCCCTAACCTTCAGGGCCAGCTCGCGGACATGTCGGACGAAGAGTTCTCGCGACACAAGGAAGCATTGGCTACCAAGAGATTGGAGAAGCCGAAGATGATGAGCACTCTGTCAGCTTTGTTTTGGTCTGAAATCTCAACACAACAGTACAACTTTGACAGGGCTAACGTCGAAGTATCCTACATGAGGACCATCACAAAGGAGATGATTATTCAATTTTTCAAGGTATGATCATCTATTCTCGTTATTATCTGTAAGAGTTTTACTGCTGAGAGTAAGAGAATTACTACCGTTACAGTGAGTAACTATGTATCTACCTAATATATTAGTACATCTATCAGCGATCATATGTATTTCATATTTCACCTTTCAGGAAGTTGTGCATAACTCATCTCCAACAAGGCATAAGCTTTCGGTCCATGTGGTGTCAAAGGCGGAGGGCGGAGCGGGAAACGCTGCTGTGAACACTGCAGAAGAAGGATCATCACTGCCCCCGGAATCTGCCCCCTACACGCCCAGCCGAATTAAGGACGTAATGTCGTTCAAGTCAAGCCAAGCTCTGTATCCGTTGTTGAAACCGTTCATTGATATACCCAGGAAAGGCACAAGATCTAAGTTATGATGTTTGAAAATGATAATGATGTAAATTACACAAGACGCTTGGGGGTGACTAATTGTTAACCGGAGATTTGCGCTGATATGATATGAGAAACAACAGGATTGATTATAGGTGTAATGGACATTGAAAAAGGGATGTAGATATTTGTAACATTTTCAATTGGCTGCACTGATGCGCTACTGGGTGTAGAATAAATTCACGCGCTGTTTTATCTTTTCTTGGTACTTAATAGACTTTTGACGCACTGTGTTTTGCTGGCAAGATAGGTGGAAGAAATTTTCACCATGTGCACACAATGAATAATATACATTTTGCTGAACCTCGACCTACCTCAGTAGGGCAACCAAACGTATACACAAGTGTAACCGGTTCAAAACGCTATTCATCGTTCAGATCTGTTCGATTTAGTTTTGATTATTTGTAATAATGATTGAACGATTTCGATTAATTAATGAAAGTGAGAATGAAGTTTGATCAGTAATGACCAAGAGTAATCAGCTGATACCTGAGAAATTTGGTTTCAAAAATCGGTGGCTCTGTTTCAAGGTGACAACATATGTAGCAGTAAAATCAAAGATACATACCCATCGTGGGTGTATTTTTATAATAGCTATTCCGTGGGAGTATTATTAATAGTACTGGGGTGTGTGTGTGTGTGTGTGTGTGCGTAAGGTGCAATAAACCATTAGGATACTTTGGATTGTGAGCGTGATACAAAAGTGCTAGGGAATTTTGTGCGAATAAAGAGCATTATCGAAGAATTACTATCGGACAGTTCTTATTTTCATCCCTGAAATTAAAATACATTGAATCACCTGCGTGATCTTTTTGAAAATGATTCTCGAGTGCCGCAATGCATTAGGAATTGTTCAATATCCCTCCAAACAAGTATTGATTCATCATTTCGCAGTAATAAATGATAAATTGAACAATACGGAGGATTCATTCATACCGATAGCCGCTCGGCTCGGTGTTTCGCGACAATAGTAGTTCGTGAATCCCACCGCGAGATGACGACAGCATATCGCGCGCCCCGTTGGCGCCGCGAGCCATACAAGTCGAAGCACTGACCTCGGATAACTGGTAAGGGTCAGTGGCCTCCGTGGCGTCAGAGGGATCGTACGGAGGGGTGCGCTAACGAGATACACACGACTGTCAAAGGCATCTTAATAGAAATACTCCGAGCGCAGAAATTTTTTCGCAAAATAGACAATGTATGTATGTACATACGTATGTATACGTATACTTATTGACATACTTGTCGACGAAAATAGACTATTCTCGTCTATTTTCTATAGCCTTCTGAGTGATTGGCTGAATGACGGTGATATATTCTGATGAAACTCGGCCCTCTGTTACAGTCGAATGAAAACAAACTGGCCCATCAGAGTTCAAATATATCCGTCCGGAATCTTTGTTAAATTACCTATATAGTTATATTTTAAGTCGTATTTAGTGTATTATTGTGACACGGATGTGATTTATAGTAAATACATGATAACCCGTACGCCGGGTTAAGCAAACGAATTGACACAATTGATACCGACGGGTGGGTATTTATTTTTAAGAGAGAATCGCAAACTGTACAATAACTTTGACAATGGGTAATATTGCGTATATCGATGGTGATGCGATAAATTCCCAAATATAGGTAACCGATAATAAATTGCTTCGTTATCTTCCAGCTTTCCCCCCCTGCGACCATATATTTCAGGTATCATGAGCTATTCCTTGCACATAATTCATGCAATAGGTAAATATTCGAGAAATACATGTTTCGTGTAGAGGGTGATCAGTGTTAATCGACCCGGGGCGATATCTCGAACCTGGGAGAGGGTACGAAAGGATGTTCCGATCTATAAAAGTTGTATGGTTCGGGGGGGAATTTTCCCACTGTATCTACCCAAACCAGATATACTTATGTGTGAAATGCTGATAATCATAACAGAATAAGTGACGATGATGACGTAAAAACTGTACACTGTATACCTATACAAATATTGAAGTTAACTGACGGATGAACCGTTATGATCGGCCCATCGAACTCGCCTTGCCACCTCGAAATTACCGCCGTGAATACCGTATAGATGCCTGGCCAATATATCGGCACGGTCCTCCTCTGCGCGTCGAGCCAGTCGCCGGTAGCGTTTTACCGCTGCCAAACACCCGGCTGTCAATATTATCTGAACTATCAGCCAGAAGATCAGTAGGCCCAAGGCCAGCCCTGCGTCGACGCAAAGCAGCCCCTCCAACGATTCTAAACCAATTAATCATCATAATTATTAATCGGTAGATACAAGCCTATATATAGTATACACGCGTGACGCCGCAGGTATACGATATATATATATATATATATATACTATAACGCTACACCATTAGGTATATACTTAGGGCTTGCTGGAATGACGTCATACCCAGCTATTGCAACAATTATTCCTATGGGTCTGCAGGGTACAATGGCAAATGTGTTGCATCCGTCGATAAGGCGTATATATAGGTATATGTGTGTGTATTGATGAGGATGCGTATTATACATATATACTTACGGCCACCGGCGATGAGTACGGTGTCCGGTAGCGGGCTGTCCCGCGAGAGGAGTGGGTCCGGCGAAATTACCGGACTCTGTACGATTATGGAAAACTGTAGGGGGAGCACGTCAGGTGTCTTCTTAGCGGATATTTCGCTGACGTTGGCTTCCACGGGTGTGGCATCTCTGCGTCGTCTTCCGTATGAACTCACGCCGTTGCTGCAGCGTGCCTATATACGAGTATATTGGTCCAAGGTGAGTATAGTATGCGAAAATGCATACAACGAGAAGATCGGGGGTACCTGTATAGGTAGAAGCCGTCGCCTGTGACGACATGTATACCGAATAAGTGCGGTATACGTATATGTAGGTATATCCATGTCGACGTACCGGTTGGCATTTGCCTATGCAGAACTTCACCACGACGTTGAATCTGACCAGTTGGCTGTTTGGAAATTTGAATGCGGTGAATTTCGCTACGAGGGAACTGTTGTCGGTCCGGTCCCGTACGAGAGCCGGGAATGTTCCCACATCGGTGGGGCACCCCATCTCGTCCAGAAGAAGATACGACGAGTCCCCTCCGGCGCTGCTGGCGACCAAGTGTCCGGCGAATATGTCATACGGGCCTAAAATCAGTTCAGTCTCATTTCAACGCTACAGCTGCTGACATATGCGTGTATACATACACATGTGCGCGGTGCGTACGTGATCTATACCTATACAGGGTGAATCTTTTCAAAGGTCTCAAATGGGTGGGACGACTTGCGGCGAATACACGCTTATTTAGCCAATCAGGTAAACAATTATCCGGGTGGGGATAGTGAAGCAATGCTTAATTACAAATTTGACATATCACAATACATCTTTGCATGCCTTCGCCGCAAGTAAGCCCCACCCATTTGAGACCTTTGAAAAGATTCACCCTGTATAGAGTGTAATCTATAGACATATATTTTGGGGCAATGGGTATGCAATTACCGTCTGGCGGAATGATCG
Organism: Tenthredo amoena; assembly: GCA_963966615.1. NCBI lineage: Eukaryota > Metazoa > Arthropoda > Insecta > Hymenoptera > Tenthredinidae > Tenthredo > Tenthredo amoena. The sequence goes on along the minus strand of OZ016497.1, from coordinate 5,026,011 downwards.
CGATCTTAAGAATCAACCTCTGCCCCAGCTGAGTGACGGTGGCGTCGCGCAGAAAGTTTTCGTCAAGTATCCTCATTCTGACGATCGGTGCCTCCGAGGACGAATTGATTACGGTAGAAACGATCGGTGGCAAACCGGCGCTTCAAATGCCCGAGAACAAAACGCCAATATTATATTGGCAAGCCCACCTATTCTATCATATTATAATTGCATACGACCGACGTGTGAAATATATACCTATACCTATACCTATACGTGTGTGTGTGTTATACCTATGCATATAGTCCGTTGTGTGTAAATATATGTAATTGTGAATATATATGCTCACTTCGGATCGATGAAATGTACGTCGGAGTGTACCGTGATGTTCCTCGGCCGCGGAGGATCGTCATCATTGTCGAGGGAACACCCGACCCGGACCGCCTGGTCACCGAGTCTCTGGATTATTGGATTGAACTGCACGACAACGGTAGCCCAGGCCACGGTGCGGCTCCTACGTGCAATAGGTGTACTCGTATACATATATATATATATATATACATTACATACGCGTGCATATACAACGATACCATGATATGTATATGTATATTGCATGATTAATGGTCCCACGGTATACGGTACGTGTAGAAACAGATTATGTCATTATATTATTGTAAGGTATACAATATAGCATATGTATAGGTATATACGCTATACCGGTTACGGCTGTCCACGGACATTGCGGGGCTGAGTCCACAGGTGGTAATCCTACCCGCGGCGATATCCTCGCGGCGAGGCAGGACCAACCGGAGGGATGTTAAATTTTCACCGCTGCCGTGCACCCCGCATCGTTCCCCCCAGCCGCTCACGTATATTCTGCCCCAGAAGGCGTCCTCCGTTGTTAACTCTATCGCGAGGCTATCGTTGGTGCATCGAACCCTCACTTCGAACACGTTGCAATTTCACGGATTATTTGGCATCATTGGCGTTTGTATGTATGCATGCATGTGTGTGTGTGCGCGTGTGTGTGCGTGTATGTACTACCTACTACATACGCGTATACAGCATACGCGTATAGTATACATTGATATAGGTATATATGAATTGGTAAGCGACGCGGTCGGACTCACAGTCAAGGCAGGGTTCCCGCTCTCTGTAGACGAGGCCGGGAGCGTATATCAGTGAACTGGGCCCAGCGCCGACAGTGTCGTCGGCGTGAAGAAGGCACAACGAATTCGCTGGGGTGTTTGGCACTGGGCGACGCACGGTATACCCCCTGCAGTTGAATCCGTCAGTGCTGGCGTCACATCTCTCCTCGCACTGCGGACGTATCGCGTTGTGTGATAAAATATTTTATTCCCACCTTGGCGGGCGTGCGAGTTATGTTGCGATTCTTCTCCGATTCCGATCAAATACGTATATATATGTATATATATAGGTATATATACACATATACACATATACAGATATGTTATACCTATATGATATATACATACCTAAATATAACGGCAAACTCGGTACCTACCTCCTTCTGGCCTAGTCCGGGTAACCTGATATCCGAGTGCAACATCGTGGTGTTTCGAAACTCCGAGTACGAACAGTAATCGGCCTTAGCTGGAACAATTCTCGGTCGAATGCGTTTACAATTGCGTATTTATAGCGCGGTGATGACCCGCACCTATACATACCTATATGTATATATCCACACATATTTATGATATATACTCACAGAGATTATGGCACTGGTTCTGAAGATACTCGTCCCTGTACATAGACGCCCTGTAGGCTTGCGGCCTGTTCCCTCTGTCGAGGGTGGACAGGGAACATCTACCCCGGGTATCCGCGACGCGTAAGTCTTCGGCGGTCCGATATCGCGCCGATCTGCAATTTCTTCCTATTTGATTGGAAAAATACAATCGCTGATTATTCCATTGGCAAGAGGTAATATTGATGTTGATAATGATGAAGAAAAATGATATACCGGCGGCTATGCAGGTTTGATAACACTGCGCTCTAGTCATGAATTCAGGCAACCACGTAGCCGATGTATCGACCAAGATCGCGCCGAGCGTTCGTTCCACGTGCCAGAGTCTTCGAAGCTTGCAATTCGGGGGCACTGAAAAAATTGTCGTCTTCGGGTCGCTTAAATAATCGCGAAAGAGGTGGACAGTCCTTTGACCGTATATGTATATATATATATATATATACATTTGCATTTAGACAGTACTCATATACATATGTATACGTATAATATACTACATGCGTACCATTGATGCATATTGCGTGATAGAAAGTGGCATTCGGTTCTGGGACAAAATTTTGCGAGGCTAGTACTACGCTGAAGCATCCGCCTCTTTCCAAATCTATCACGAAGGCAGTGCAATTCGCCGCCTTGCACCTGAAACCATGAATAAGGATAAGGATTCACCTTAAAATGCCCATTACAGAGGCTAAGGTATACGCGCACGGTATACTCGCATATGTGTACCACATCGCGTACTAGAACTCGTCGTTGGTTGGACAACTAAAGACACATACGTATACACACGATATAGCGCATATACCTATATAGATATAGTGTATGTACTATACCCATGTAAAGACTATCGGTATAGGTACCTGACCCGGAATGAGTCATCGTGATCGGTCTGATGAAGATATCTCACCTTTTCACCACCTTATAAATATAAAACTTCAACCGCAATGGCACGTGGCGTACAGGTATACTATATAGGTATCTGGTATACGTTATAACGGTGCAGATGATTGATTACTTCTACGAATTATTTCTGTGCGTGAATCACCGTCTCTAATCTGGCTCACCTCCTGAAACATGTCGCAGTTATCCCTTGCGAATTGAGACCTTCGTAGAGAATTGTACTCGATGCAACGGACTCTGGCCTCATCCCGGTTACTTTTTCCCACCCTGAGCTGTCCTTGTCGCATTGTTGTATGCCTCCGCCCACTGAAATATCAATCGCAGAACGTTCCTTGATCACCTATAGCGCACACACTTTCTTGTCAACGAAGACGTATTCGGTTTTGAAAAGGCTCGAAAAAATATGATAGCGCACCTTTCCCCGCGCGGCGCCTACAGATTATTTCTGCAAAATTCATGGACATTTTCATATATGTAGTTAGAATCGGGGCACAATCCCCATGATCGTATCAAACGTTTTACCGGGCAGATATTCCGGATGATGCATGATTTTTCAACTAACCCGGGCTCACTGGGGTATATCCCAGTACATCTACATATATGAATATACACACAAGTATGTATGAGTATACATATGGATACCTATTGTATGTAGTGCATACATACATACATACATACATACACGTATATCTATACGAACGTATCTAAACAAGTATAATATGTAACATGTATGGTATATACATACGTATATGTAGGTACTACAATACGTAGTCGATATGAGCCTGGTATTGGCACTTACCCGCATATACAGCAAATAGCAACGGCAGAGAGTTGACGTAAAAAGTCCACGACATTTTTTTTATGCACATGTGCGCAATACGTGTATACACAACATGCGTATATGTACAGCATACGCATACGCAAACACACACGGGTACATTAACACATTCATTTAATTTATAATTATACGTATGTTCGTATAAATATATGCAGATGATATAGTACCTACGTATGTGCGCGTATATATGTGTTTATATACAGATACATGTATATACAGATATACATGCATGTGCATATACACACACATATATATATATATATATATATATATATATATATATATATATATATATATATATACGGGGTGTGTATGCGTGTGATTGCCGGTGTGCTCGCGGGGGATATATAAGCGCGCTTTCGCGACTGCCTAAAGTCTGTATAAGTATTATATAATACGAAGCACTATTTTATCACACTCGATAAACCTGTTCCTCTGCAGATTTCACCAAATCACTGCACACTCTCCTGCACGATTATCCACTCGCTATAAGAATTCGGATCCGATTCTGCGTGTACCTCGCCATATTAGAATCGCCGTGCACCTAATCAAGATATATGTGTATATGTAGGGACGTGGAATTGATACGTGTACACGAAGCTTGTCCACCCGAACCGTAACAATTATATTCACGACACAGACACCATGTGTGGATCTGTGTGTACGGGCGTGCGTGCGTGTGCGTGTGTGTGTGTGTGTGTGTGTGTGTGTGTGTGTGTACACACCGCAGAGCGTCGCTCCGATGTATGTATAATATACTATAATATAATATACATACGCATGCATGAACGCGTAATAATAATTTTTACAACGTGAACAGCAGTATAGGTATAGGTATGTGAAAAATAGATAACCCGCCGATATATACTCGCGTGATAATCGCCTGTGCCGACCGTTCGTAATTCTTATATAGGTGCATATAAGTATAATATGTTTCAACTCTTGACAATGCGTAATATATGTAGTGTGTAAAACTTGTGATTCTTCGATACGTCTCAATTCATACCCATATACCCATATACCTATATATATATATATATATATATATATATATATATACACACACACATATATGTATATCCCCATATGAGCCGCTCTATCCCGGGCTCGAGCACCCCCGTATACACATATGTGAGGGGGGGGAGGGTGTTACACAGGTGTACCCACCCGATGTACGATACCCGCCGCGATGATATAGAAAATTAATAAACAGCCCGCAGTCGACCACATGGATAATAATCAATGATGATTATATGTATAGTCGTTTATAGGCACCGATCAAACTATACCGAATTATATCGAAGTGGAATTGGATTCGCGATAAAAGACCCAGGTAATTATTGCCGGTTGTTCTCGCGTCAGCGTCGTAATAGATACTGCGGCTCTGCTTCGGATGCGGGTAAACTTGTATATATTTATATCCGCGTGCATGCATTGTCATCGGCGCGATCTATACACGCATGTATGTACATACATACATACATAGATACATACATATATATATAACAGGTAGATATTATATTGTGCGGGCTGTTACACACGCGCGCGTGTACATACACATGTGTATGTATATGTGACGCGTATGCGAGTGGGATACAGGGGACGCGAGGATGCGAGATTGTGCGACAGCGCGAGGCTCCGATATCCTACAGGCATTATACCGATCTTACGCGCGATACATATGCATATTGGTATATGTAAGCATACATACAGATATATATATATACGCGTCGTATATCACATCGCTGTCCCCACCTGATCGCCAACCCGTCATCTCATTTCGAATACCTATACTAATCTTCATAAAGATATCGTACCCACATGTATACATATACACCATATATACCTATATTATAATATACATATATGTATTTGCCAATTCCGGCAACGCGCACGAATCCTGCACCTGTATGTGCACACAGCACAAATAACGTGTGCATGCAGATACATATGGTATATCTAATTAGTATGTACATAGTGTATCTATACGAATATACCCGAGTCATACCTATAATATATACACAGTATACATGTATGCCACCGTCGAGCGGGTACCATGATATACCGCGGTTGAGAAAAATTTGTGTCAATCGACTAAAGACAACCGCCATTCGAATGAAAAGTACAAGTGTCCGCCTGTATACCTTTGACTACACCCATAACTACACCCACACCTACACCTATGCGTACTCGATACGCAATTACGTGTTTTATGCGTATATAATATACCTGCCTATATTCACCGTAGACTTCAGATGTGTATATATACATATGTATGTGCGCATAAAGTATATAGGTATACATAGATAGATATATATATATATATATATATATATATATATATATACCTATACACGCATGTATATACATATATACCTTATATGCGTGAGACGTAATTTGAATGAAAATACGAAAAGAGAAGATCCTGCGCACAGTAGTATGGGTGTATCTCTGCGACGGAAACGGGCCCGTTATTGTATGCCTATACAAAACATATTGGATGGCGTAATTGTCGGGCGCGGGTGTGTTTCTGCGCGTCCCGCAACGTCGGCGGTCGAAATGCCTATATTCACTTAATTATCGTCCCCATTTCGACGAGGGAATATTCCAATGATATGCAATTGCCATGTAAATTATTTAATTGTCTACCCATTGTACTATGCGCTGCTTCAGAAATCGTATTGTATATGTATATGTATACATATACCTATATATAGGTGTGCGTATCGTATAGGTATCGAAAGAAACTCTTCCATAGTACGCGAATGGAATTCAAAGACACCGTCGGATATTCTTTTGTCGAGAGTATGTCGGTAAAATGGGTAGCGGGTATATGTCTGATGATAATTCGTCAATCGTCTGTAACATTGTATACCATAGCATATACGTAATATTGTATACGCGTATACGCGTATGTACGGGAATTATTGTTCGAGCGGTATACGAGAGTGCTGAAATGGATCAACGATTACGATGCCAAAAAAAAAACTTTTTTTTTTTTCTTCTCGCACACAGGTTCAAAAGTTCCCTTTAGGTATAAAAATGAGCTTGTCGAAAGCTGAGCTCTTAATTTTGATATTAAGATGCTCCTCATCGCACTTTTCTATTTCCCATTTAAATAACACGGGAAAATTTGTTTTCGCTCCTTCTCATTTTCATAACTAGTTAACGATGCGTCATACAGAAAATCTACAACCATATTTTTGTAGGGAATTGAATGTTCTACAGAAGAGGTCTCCTACACTTTTTTGATAAACTCAGCCATTCAAATGATATTCGAGTTCAAAGAACCACTTTCCTGACAAAAAATGAGTTTCTAAAATAGGTTTATCAAAAAAGTGCAGGAGACCTTTTTTGTAGAGCATTTAATTCCCCACAAAAATATGTTTGTAGATTTTCTGTATGACGCATCGTTAGCTAGTTATAAAAATCAGAAGGAGCAAAAACAAATTTTCCCGTGTTATTTAAACGGGAAATAGAAAAGTGCGATGTGGAGCATCTTAATATTAAAATTAAGAGCTCAGCTTTTGACAGACTCATTTTTATACCTAAAGGGAACTTTTGAGCCTGTGCGAGAAAAAAAAACAAAAAAGTTTTCTTTTGGATCGCCCTAATATAGTATATATGTATATAGGGTAAGGTTGACAATATCGTACCACCACCTGAATCGTACCGGTTTCAGTTTGGTAATTTTTCGCGAGAGTATCTCCTCGATTTCGAAAATTGCAAAAATATAGGCAAGCCCAGATCATTTTCAATACAGCTATGGTACCCATTCATACAATTCTAAAAAAACGTGGAAAGACTCTCGCAAATAATTACCAAACTGAAACGGAACGATTTAGGTGGCGGTGCGATATTGGCAACCTTACCCCACATATGTATATAGGTATATATATATATATATATATACATATGTATATACTTTAGGTACACCAACTCGGGTTTCGAAGCAAGTTTTCGCCTTCAAATGCGCCTTCGGAATACCTATACGTATATGTATAAGTGCAGGTTACGCCACATCCTCGACTAAAACGGATAATTGTGGGAGCGCTCAAGTTTACAAGAGGCGAACGAATGAAATTCCACGTCTGCGGCATACATATACCTATATATATATATATATATATATATATGGAGGTAGGTATACGTATGCAGTATACTGTATATGATACATAAAGACAGGAAGTAGCCAGACATTTCAGCATGTAGGAAGATTTCACTCAGGGGCATATCTACTGTATACGTAAATACAATTATATAATATGGATATCCATATGGTATGGGCATACAACATATTGCGGGGGTAACGTATATCCATAATATATGGATCGTAATTGACGCCGAATGATTCTCGTTACAATTATGACAGCCGGTTGGGTTCGGGGTCACAGCCGGAGGGGTGCTCTATATTCGTTCGGGTTGGAATTAACAAAGTTTCACCAAACCGCTGTATATTATACTACCGAGACTCGACTAGGCTACGCGCTAAGTAATTGCGATAATGTTATTTGTGCCGTTGGATATATACGTATATAATATAGCGGTCGCGGAATGACGTGTTTCTTATACCGAATATATGTTATGCCCCGACAAGTCGGGCTCGCTGTACGTTCTGTAGAAAATCGACTAGACAACTCGTATGAGGGCATAATTATTATGCTATCGGCAAACGGAATATACTATACCATGATATGGATGTCTATTTAGGGGCAATTGGCCCGATAATTGTTTCACGGTGGTGAAAAATGGATTGGCAATTGTAATTTCGGGATACGAATGCATGTCATAATATATATATATATGCACATAAGTATATGAAATATCATACAAACGGGACAATGCATGGGTATTTATAGGTATACACATGTGAACAGGTGAAAAAGTGACTAGAAAGCGTGCGACGTTAATCCATTCACGAAACGAACGATATCTATAATCGAAAGAGCCGCTTTGTGAACGCTCAAGAAATTCATTTCAGGCACGACGGAGCATAGCATTAACGGTCTTGCCCGCGCGTTACACTCATACCCATATAGTATAGGTATATGGTATGCGGACGGACGTATGTACTATGTGCGCCTATTCACCTTTAATGCATATAGATTTCGCGTTGGACCTATACGCCTGATTGTGAGCTTGTTGCCTGAAAAACATTCAATTGCAGGATAATAATTAGGTATACGCAGGTATATACCTGTATACATATACATACATGATACATAGTATACGCGTAATGCGTATACTATTTCAATTATATGCGGTATAGGTGTAAAAACGCGTCACGTGCGTGGTATATTATACTCGCGTCTTCGTATGAATGCGAATGTATTACATTTACAATTTATACTACACCTATAATAGGTATACGTATATATACCTATGTATATGGAGAGGGAAGAGAAGAGGAAAAGAACAGGGATAGCCGCATGGTCTTCTACTTTCCCTATATAATCATGCCAATTATGTCAGTGAACGTTACTTCTATAGTCTTCTGCTAAAATCTTCTCTTTTCCGGCTATACGCGTACAGGTAATACAGGTATATACATATACCTATAATGGAAGACGGTAACACAATACCTGGCGAAATATCTACCTATAATTGCTCCGCAAGCTCGCAATGACGTAATAAGAACCCAAGGACGACCCGATCAATGTATATATAGGTATAGGTATGTGTCGATATACCCGCCTATATATGCCTATATATAGGTAGGTAGGTATATCTACTCATATGGATAACATGATTACCTATACTAGAATAACACGTGTCCCGTCTTCCGCATGAATTTCAACGATTTCAACGCAGTTCTTCCGTGTGGATATCTCTCTCTATACTATACCTATATGCGCGTAGCGATACTATTATATAGGTATAGGGTATGTGGTGTGGCGTAGTTTTCGCATACAGGATGCACCGTTCTAAATAATGCATGGTGAAGGATGTGGAGAATTTTGCGAACCATTTTACACTGATCTGACACGCATGTAGTATACGTATAGTACGTATATTAAACTATACCTATATTTCTGCCCTTCTCTCGTTAGCTTTTTCGCGTGGCCCGTAATAAATTGTGATACCTATACATTGCATATGTAGGTATAGGCAGACTCACCTGCAATAATTTAACGTGGGAAGCGATTTCCCCAAAACTTGCGACAGTTGATTTACAGCAACATTTTTCAATCACATACGAGCCAATAATTGGGTGATCAATGGGTTTGCAAATCGATTCTGGTATAATTTCCGGCAGGGCCTAGATCCCCGCGTCCTGCATCCATATCGGCTTTGGCTATAGCCACACATGGCCGCACATACGTCGAATTATATAGGACCACGCAGCGACCGGTTCACTTCATCAATCCCATACATATTCGATCCCATTTATGTCATAAATTTTACACGGGTATACGTATACACGCGTACACGGGACGACGGAATCGTTTACAAATTCATTAATGGCGATGCTTTGTCGATACATTTCACAACAATGTAGTTTTCCCTCCACGCGAGTAGCATTCACGTCTATAATTATAGGTCACAAAGGGGGTGTATATGTATATTCATATATTGAAATGCCGGCATGCAGGGGGCGAACACTGCGGGCGAACCGCCGAAAATGATCTTGTCCCCGGAGCTGCGAGAGTCACAATAATTATTGCGCATTTGCGCATTGAAGCGATACGCTATATTGTACAATGTAGTATGTATATGTATATTGTATACTATGGATACATGTCATACTTATATATATATATATATATATATATATAGGTATGGGTATTTGCGGATACATCATGGGCTTATTTTATCGGCGGCTGCACTGTATCCTGTATCCTTTATACATGTATGTTTATGCGACACGGTACATCTATACCTATGTATATCACGACGCACCTGATCTTATATAGCGTAGAATGGATTATATGTATATTGTATATGTATATGTAAAGACGAACAGGAGTTAGGTTTCGGTGAGAATTTAATGATTAAACCTAATCGCGGTCGGCGCCAGTCCTGCGCCGTTACTGATTCACGTTTTCACTTTCACTCACCGCGGAAGGAGGATCCAGGATGAGCATAGCCCGCGACCGCGACGTCCCACCTTACCTTATACCTATCCTACATCTTTGTAATATTATGCAATACCTATACTGTGCGTGCATAGATAAATAATTGTCGTCAGTTATAGAGCAATACCAGCCGGTATAACGGATTAACCGTTACGAGTGTTGTAATAGTTGTGGATTGTGGACAACTCGCCCGGTCTCATCGGTATAGCATGGCTATATGCCCTTGCAGCAGCAGCCTCAATTAAACCGCATGTCCACGGTCTGAACCATTATCTAAAATCAATGAGTCGATCCTTGTGACGGAACAGAGGTATAAATTGGTATACCGAGGCTATATGGCTATATGGGTATATGTGTACAATATACAATATACAATATACAATATACAATATACAATATACAATATACAATATGCATACGTTACCTCTGCATAACAATGAAAAAGATTGTCCAGGAAACGATGAGGGGGGTGAGATACAAGTACAAAGAGAAGCAGTTGTCTTTCGCACTGGGCGCGATATACGTCATTGGAATTTGCTCATTCCTGAAAATGAAAAATGAGAAAAGTCCAACAAGTCTGCCGTATTGCCGCGTATACCTATAAGCCTGCAACTATCGCGGATGCACCAATAGCCTGTATAGACGCGTGCCTATATACCTATTGTAATATAAATCGAGCACCGCGATGCGTGGTCATCAAATTTTCGACCGTGAACACATATACGCGTGCACAGGCATCATATTATAGGTATACCCATGCCTATACCTATACTATACCTATGTATAATATATCCTTCAAAAAAGTATTGAAATTCGACATTACCGTCAAGTATGTACTACAGCGTCATTTTTGTTTTTCTTCGAGCACGAAATAAGGCTTCAATATTTGATGTACGCATATGTCCCATGTATAACTTGCCAGTGTGCTGATGTAAGCAAGCACCATACGTACTCATGAGAAAATCGGCAATTGAACTTCTTAACAATTTAAAAAAAAAATGAAAAAGAAAAATTGGAGGTAGTGGTACTTGGCGGGCCGACTTGTCTACAGAAGGCCCGCCATCCAACACATTCACGCATACCTATAGTATATAGATACCGATACCTATATACGTATACCTATACCTATACGATTGTTAATCGGCTGAAGTATAAGATCGTCAAAGATCCAGGACTTTACTTCTTATTCATTATCAGAAACTTTGACGATATAAATAAATCGATAAATAAATAAATAAATAAATAAATAAATGGATAGGTGGATGGGTGGATGGGTGGATAGGTGTACCATAAGACTGAATAACGAAAAAAATGTTACAGTGAAACTTCCCTTAACGGACACCTCTTAATAGCGGACGGTCTAAGAATCCCTGGCAGAAAAGCATTGCCTCTTATGGAAAATACACTTCCAAATAGCGGACACGGTTACAAAATATCGAATTCGATTAAGTATACATATGTATTGTTTTCCGAACGATTGTTTCGGTTTTTGATCTGCCGCGCACCCTGCGAACACGCTCGTGCCGGTCCCGGCTTGTCCGCAATGCTCGCTGTTGAGCTGGGTGCCGAGTTGATGAACAAAACAGTCTCAAATAATTTACCAAACGTGTGCGTGAATGGTTCCGCCTGTCGAATGAACATGTCGCAAAAAAGAAAACGTATAGACTACCATACCCCATTTGAGTTTACTCCCATGTAACTTTCGTCCCATACAGCGATTCTCTATGTCATTTATATGCGCATGGAACTGAGAGCGGAGCGAAAGAACGCGGAGCGAAAAGTCTGGGCCGGAGATGACTTTTATTCCTGATGAAACTGACTACTACAAATAATAGAAAAGAACATATCTCAGCGCTCCGGGCACCGATCGCATTTATCTTTGACTCAAATGAAGGGGATTTTGAACCCTTAATTTTGACCTAAATCGTCGATCTCAGGATACTACCAAATACGCCAGAATCCGCTAGAATGTATGGAAACATTATACCCCCACTCCGTCAAAGTTGGGTCGGTGCGGTATAAGATACTCGGTCGAGCGCGCTACGGTCTTATATTTTCTGTCTTTTAATTCTCTTGATACCGGAATGTACAAAGTCCCCGCTAAAGCTGCAACGTATGGGAAGGGTCGGGGTGAGTATATATGTGTATACAGGTATGTATGCGTGCGTGTGCGCGTGTGTATATATATATATATATATCTTTACGCGATTATACGTACGCGATAACGGATTATGCATTTTTTTTAGCGATTATACATCGAAGTCTTCCACGCACGCGTCGTTTCGCGTGTGTCAGCGCGGCTGCAGTCTCGTGCGGGGTTATAAGAGGTAGTATTTCGAACCTGTCCTTTCATTGTTCTATCGCTATTTGACCGGAATAGAGGAATAACATGAAGAAGCTGGTACCTATTTTATTGCTTGCCATACTCGCGACGCAATGCGCCAACTCTGGTAAATATCTTCACTCGACATATATAGATACCTATTCTTATATACCTATATATATATATATATATATATATATACAGGTAGGTGTATATGGCACGGATATACCGCAGGGTCGGTCTGTCGTCCGATATTGGTTTGCCCCATCTCCGGCTATAATCAGACTTGAACTTGATCGAATATTATCCATTCTCGAGGACTTGCATTATTATTATTAGGCAAATGCGTCGACAGGCGAAGGATGAACTGCAATTCGTTTGACGGGAATGAAAAGATCTTGGAAATTCCTATAAGGGTTTCATTTCATCAGATATCACTTGACCGTGCACCTGTCCGTGTGTGTATACCTATATATATCGTGTGCGTCTGCGTGCGCGTGTGCGTGCGCGTGTGTATATACACTTATTATATACACACGCATATATATATATATATATATATACATTCAGCGACCACAACGATCATGTTACAGTGTCCTTGCGAAGGCGACGAGAGGCAGCCACGGTAGATGAACAGGACACCGGCGTCATTGCCATACTGCAAAGTGGCGTTGGTATGGCGGAGAGCCTGCCACTAGCCGGTGGTCTTGTCGTGTCCGGGGTAACCTGGACCTCGGACACGTTCAACGCGCTCCAAGTCTTTACAAACGGGGGTTTCGCGCGTGTCTTGGGCGGAGCCCTACCGTGCGAGATCAGCACGACAAATGGAATCAAGTGCACAGGAATCACCGACGCAACCAACGTCGCCAGTCTTCTTATGGGTATTATGGCCCAGTCACCCCTGCCGAATTTCGTCCAGACTATCATCAGAGCTGTGCTAAGCGGAGCCCTAGACCCGATAGTTGATATTATCTTCGGGGGGGTCCGAAGCTCCGAATCTCAATAGTATATACATAATCAATTTATAGTATATGGTATAGGTATACGGTATTCTATCGCATAGATATATGACACACGTTTATATGGATGAAAATTTATTTAGGCGGTATAGCGGGTATCGTATAATGTTATCTCTGTATTCGCTGCATACGTTTCGCATCACAATTTGAATAAACATGATATACTCGCACCTAAGGACACTTCTCGAAGAGAGTTTCACCAATTTCTCCAAACCAATCCTAGCTTATCAATATTATATCCCCCGTTCCGCGTGCTATGTATATCTAACCTATATATATTATACTACATACCTACACATAGGTATAGGTATGTAGGTATACCTATAGGTATATTTTGTGGAGATCTTACGACAGCAAGGTATTGTAGTATATATGTATAATCAATCGAGTCAAGGTATTATATTATAATACCTATACGCCTGTATACCCATATATCGACGGTTGTGTTTCAGCCTGTCATGTCGTCCGACCAGGAAGAGTGGCGACAACTTCCTGCGCCGGGACACGTGCTGGGTCCTACTCGGACGGCTTTGCCCTGCACTTGCGCGAGGTATCGCAGCAATTCTGATTTTTATAAAATGCATCCCCTTGCCCCTCATAGGTATATCACGTCCGTTAGGTAGTACATACATACATCGTAAAGCATTGGCGTATACATATATACATATATATATATATATATATATATATATATATATATATATAGAGAGAGAGAGAGAGAGAGAGAGAGAGAGAGAGAGAGAGAGAGTGAGTGAGTACAATGCTGTATTGTGTTATACGTATGCGTATAATACATATATACATAGGTATATATATATATATATATATATATATATATATATATATATATATATATATATATATATATATATATATATATATATATATATATATATACATATATATATATATATATATATATATATAATAGTATAGGTGTAATGCAATAGTATAATGGAAAATCGTCGCAAGTGAAAAGCTGGGCTCGGCTACTCAGGCTTCATGTATCCGAAGAGTTTCATAAATGTGTAGGTGGAATGGGCCGAGATTATGATGTCCTTCATTGCCACCGGGACAATCTCTGCCGTTACAATCTTCATAGAGGCTTTGTCCAGTTCAGGTATAATGGAATTTTTGGCAACCTTCCAGGCCTCGATCATCATAGCCACGGCAAGATTCCCAATCATCCCCATTATCCAATTGGTTAAACCCTCGATTATGCCAAGGGGTGCGGTGACGATGCTATGGACCAGAGTCAAAGATTCTGCGATGAGGCTCGTCGATGTATCGTTGGCGTTCGCTGTTGCCTCACGACGCCTTCTGATTCGTGGTAACGTCATCTCTGATTTGGACCCGGTATCGAAAGCCAGGACCACCGTCGGATCCGTGATTTTCTCTGAAAATCATTACACCCGCGGTACTATATGTGTATCGCGTATGTGGGTATGTATGTATGTATACCTACATAGAACCATATACGCGGTGTATTTAACCTATACATAGGTATATGCGCGTATAGGTATGTATGTATACATATATACACCCATATATACTGATTACGGTATATACGCATTGCTGTCATATATAGTATACATAGGTATAAACACGCGACTGCAGCGGGACAGACAATCGGTCGATTATACGTTACCATTGCCATTGATGGTGTCTGGTTGGCCGACACCCGGACCAAGGTCCTGTAATGATAGATCGCAACCGCTATCGGAATTCGTCTGCTCGGCCAGCGCGGGTGTTGGGGCCAGGCGGAGGACGAAGATAAGAACAATTAACGAATGCCATTTCTTCGACATTATGTTATTATATACGAGGTGTGCGCGGCCGTCTCTGAGGAACTATAGGTACTACCTATATGAAAATGGAAGAATCGCGAGGCATATGCGACCCCTCTCTTTACGCAAAAATGCTTTATATATATACTCTGTATAATTATTCCAGCAGTCCAACGAATGCTATTCATGTGCGGTCGCACGTGGTGATATCGACAACACGGCATATTAGCCACACGCCTCCATATACATACATATATACCTATATATGAATCGAAAGGTCGACTAATTTCTATATTTCAAAGTTTCGTTTCTCATAGACAATAATTAATATACTATCGGAAAGTCTAATGACTGCGATGATATTGCTTGTGCATGCGCACGTATGGAATCGTATACAGTCCATCGTATACCTAATCAGCGAATGCCCGGCGCGATAAGACGACGCGGTCTGCGAATATATGAAATTTTAACGAGATAATAAATATTTAAACTTCAACTACCAATTATTATCGTGGCCTCAACTATGCGTGATGTATGTTACATATAGGTATACTACTATACTGCAGTCATTAGGCTTGCAATATATGCATTCATATATATATATATATATATATGGATATATATGGATATATTAGATATATACTACCTATGTAGTATATACGCACGTATGTCGTATACGGTATATGCGTGTTTACATGTATACATACATACGTATGTAGTACATCTACATGTAACATGTATGTATGTATAATATGTATGTACACCTGCTCAGGAAAACAGAATTCGGACCGAATAATTCCGAGCATATTATATGAGTGTATAATGGTGACAAGGTGGTACGTTGCGTACAAGGTGAGCCATCGCTAGTCATTCTGTTGACATTAACGTTTCGGCGCATAATTAGGAGCGAACGTAACACCGGTCACATATAGGTATTGCAATGAAGCCTAATTACGAGTAGCAGAATTCTGCCACGTTGAACTGCCGCACAAGGTATACCGTTGATAAGGAGAACCACCGAGGCCACGTCCCGCGCAATCAACTTGCCGATTGCAAAGTTTGTCATTGAAAAAATTCCAAGAGAGTGGAAAAGGAAAAAAAAAAAAAAAGAATTACCTATACCAGCCACTAGAATCAGAAATATTAGTGCAATGGCGCAAGCAACGCCGAGAACAACAATTGACAAAAACGGTAATAATACGATTGGGTACCTGATATAATATCTAGGTACACGTATATCGTGCCGAAGGGGCGACTCGGAAGCATGAAAATTTGTTCATTTCCCGATACCACAAATTGCGCACGGTCCAATAATCATGCATGATATATATATATATATATATATATATATATATATATATATGAAGCATCATGCGGATCATAAAGCAGCCTCAATCAGCTAAACCGCATAGATCGGGCAGTAGCTAAATCACTCATTGTCGAATCGAAGGGATTATTATTATTATTGGTATAGGGACGACCGTTTCCGCTCGTAGTCAATGACGATCATTGGTGTCATTAGTCATATACATAGAGTGGTTGGAAAGCAAAAATGATGAATATATAATTCAGGGCCTGCGGGCGTCTGTCGATGCTTCAAACGATGATTTCCTTTATTGCACGATACAACGAACATCACGCACCACTTGTGACTCGATAGACGGTGGACATCATCTACGCAGGTACAGGTAAAGGTATATGGGTGTTTCCTTGGAAATTGTGATTTTCTTCGTCCAAGCACTTGGGGATAGCGAGACATAGGTGCTGAATGTCAATACCGTGGCATGTCCCCAACGCAAAATCGAACTTTCAATTGATTATTCCTATTCCAATTGATGGTCGAAAAATAATTATACCAAAATTGAGATGAGAGAACAGAAACGAAATTAACTTCTTCGCATAAATTCAGCTGCCCAGTGATAGAGTTCTGAGTGCATATAAGCTGACCCGGAATGACGTCCACAGATTTCTTTATTTTTCTCAAAATTTGAATTGAACCACTGGACCGCCGCCCAGGATAATCCCATATGGCGGCAATAGCTGTTTTTTTTTTTTTTTTTTTATATGGGGGGATATCCCCACGACTGTTTACACATATCGCGACCGGCCTCACGGCTATTTTTTCACATTCAGTATACGAAGACTGCTTAAAATATGTCTGTCACGAAATTACGTGTCAATACCGTGGCAACGTTTTCTTGTCGTATTATTGATGATTTGGGAGCAATTGTGGTCGGAAATTCTTCTTTCCGGTGAGCCAAGATAAGCTAGGGTCTCTTTGCGCAATATCCAACTTGGAAAGAATTCAGTGCCCCGTTGGCTTTAAGAGGAATTGTCGATGCCGTGGATGTCAACACCGTGGATAAAAGGTTGGAAACGGTGTTCATTAATGGTAGGTATTATTGTTTTTCAAGTTTGTAGCGCTCGTTACTTATCGAACACTCTCGGGCATCCAAGATTACCCCAAAAACGTGTCCAAGTTGGTTCGGTGGCGACGTTGACAATTTGAAAATTCCTAATCTCAAAAATCACGATCTCCGATGAAACACCCATATACCATATACCTATATAAGGTATACTACTTATTATATGAATTTGATAATGTCAACTGATCATGAACTCGGGGGTGAGCGATCGTATACCTAGCCAGGGACAAGTATAACCCCGTTATGTCTCGCAAATATCGCATATTTATTGATGATTGATTCATATAAGTTTGGATATAGGTATAATAATTCGCTGTATACACAGAATGCCCATGCATATATGGTCAAAGGGTGAAGTAATACGGCCGTCACGGATTAACAAATCAACGTTTTCGTCATGTATTCGGGGAACGACGGTCATCGTTCGAGTTTCGCCGTCACGTTGAGACCCTGTTACCTAGTCCAACGTCGTGCACGCCACTTTCGGAGGCACCAACGACCACACGGTGCAAGGAAGCTGCTGGCCAACAAAGGTACGCAAGATCATGTCTAAGACTTCGTAGACGGTCAGAGAGAATGGCCAGAACGCCGGTGAGATGAAACCGGTCAGGCCTGATGATACTTCCTGGTCGAGAGCGTCCTTCGACGGATCGGCCAGAGGTAGAACAATGGTATCGCCGCTATCCGCAACCCCGGCGCTCGGCGAGCCGGAGTCACCCATCTGTGGCTCTATATGCGCGCGAAAATAAAAATGACCGCCCGTACGGATGTGAGATCATGAATAATGAATGATGGTCGATATATCGACGGGACTGAAACTAGTCAAATTTGAGGAGGGCGACGATAAAGCGAGTCGGGGGAATGCTTACCCGCGCCGGTGCAGGTACCAGCTAGCACGATCGCCGAGACAAACGCGGCTAATACAAGGTTGCGTCGGACGCTATCTGCCATCTTCGGTTTATACATGAGAATGTTCTCACCGGTAAAGCGACGGGGTAAATACTTGGTGCCTAATGCGTGTCCTCGGGCGTGCCTACCTCCTTATATAGAATTCCTATATGTACGCGTGCAGGTATACGTGGGGGGCGGGGGCGTATCGCGGTGACGGCGTGACGCCGA
Source organism: Tenthredo amoena (assembly GCA_963966615.1). NCBI lineage: Eukaryota > Metazoa > Arthropoda > Insecta > Hymenoptera > Tenthredinidae > Tenthredo > Tenthredo amoena. The sequence continues at coordinate 5,006,785 of OZ016497.1, read as the reverse complement.
GGCACGGCACCTTGGGTAGACGTTCTTATCAACGACGATACATGGGTACGACGATATTCTCTATCATACAGGTATAGGTATACAGGTGGACAGGAGGGTGTTGTATGTATACATACATAAGTTCTGCACGTGTAGCTGCCACACCGACGAGGTGGGTAACAGACTCGAATACGTGCTGACGAGGAGATCGTGGAACGTCTGAAACCTTGCACAATCCCGATTTTCATGATTTGTCATTCATTCACGCACAATTTAGAAAGGAATGCAATACGATGATACATATTCATTATTCATTGCTGGAGCTTATACCTATAATATATGGTATATAAATCATAATTTTTGAATAAAACGTTTTCCCTTCACATTTGTCGAAATTTCCTGACCATGGTGGCCAGCGCCAATACCGCGCGGGCTTCGAAGACTCGTTTCCCTCTGCGACTCTTTCCACTTTCAAGTTGAACTGAGAATGAGAAATTCCAAATTACACACCGCACGCATACACCTGTGTAATAGATATAATACGTGCGTGTATACACGTCATGATTCCCATTCATCCCTTGTGTCACCGTTGCCGTTACCGTCGTCGTCGTCTTCGTCGTCGTTTTTATAATATACTGTACACATATCATTGCAATCTACAACGTATGCGTCTATACACACTTACATTCGTATTTATGCATATATAGGTATATGTATATATACCTACCTATATACCTATACTATAGCCGGCTTTTCCTGGCCTCGAGAGCCTCCGCCTCGTAGACCTTGCCGAGGTGGCTCAGGTCGGCTATGTTTTCGAGGAGCCAGTCGCGGAAGTGAAATACTCGGGCGTACATGTCCGGACGCCCGTTTGCACAAGGATTTCCCCACGACACAACGCCGGCCAGTTCACCGTTGCAAGCGAGGGGGCCGCCAGAGTCGCCCTACACCACGAAAATACATAATACATGTTTTGCATTCGATCGGAAAGTAAAAGCTTCTCGATTGAATAAAGAACATCTTGGTCGCCAAAGAACTTACGTTGCATACCCCCGTCCCTCTCCAGGCACCCGCGCACAGGGTGGAATTGAATATTTGACTTTCCAGCCACGACTGAGTACACGTCTCCCAGGTCATCGTGCTCTGCACTTGCGTCTGTAGTTGACTCGGTAGGCCGACGGAGGGAAACTGCAGCGAATCATTATAGGGATGGGGTTGAATACATACATTTCCCAATCATGTACAACCTTCCTAATGCCCCTGCAATATGTCGCGAAATACCCGAGGGATTGTCCCGGCTTATTATATACGTACGTGGATGCGACCCCATCCGGAAACAACGCACGACTCCACTCCAACGTCGGCACTCGCGATAGGTATCGGCTGTTCCGTGGCCGTATACGGTATCGGAGTGGCCAGCTTCAACACCGCAATGTCGTTTCGCCACGTAGCGGCGGGGTCGTACTCGGGGTGTATCCGTACCTCCGCGATCCCGGTGACTCGCCCACCGGCTACGTTACTCAGATGTCCGGTAACGACGAAGCGTGCGGTCGGGAGAACCGGGGCGGTAGGGCCGCTGAAATTTTTGAACGCGCCTCGTGACATCGATTCGACTTTACACGCGCACCGGTTCATATTGCGTTCAAACTTATCGGGGACACGAAGATTCGACTAACCTGCCGACACAGTGAGCCGCGGTGACGACGTGCTCGGGAGTTACGAGGCTGCCGCCACAGGTATGGGAGGAGGTAGTCGTCACTCGCATAGACACCTGCAGCATTGCGGAATAATATACTCACGCTACCGATATAGGTATATACTCGTATATATAAGTAAATACATGATCCAGGGTGCCCTGCATTGATATTGAATCGCAGCGCAACGACTACAACGATAATACGTATGTGACAATAGTAAAAACAATGGTAATTACCATGTACGGGAATCGCACGTAGCCGGCGACGTCCCCATTGACGATTCGCTTTTGGATCCTGGCTGCAAGAGGGGGGACACTATGATTAACACAGTATATGTATATACCTATACAGGTTTCCGACGTATGCGACCGGCTGTGGCATATGGGTTCAGTGTTTCGAAGTTGCAGGTGTGATTCCATTGCATAAGGCGCTGTTTTTCTTTCCGCTACCCTACCGATATAATTCGCAGAAAATAACCGAGTTGAGTTGAAAACAATGTGCAGCACGCTATATCTAACCACACGTCACCGGAAGATCGCGGCGTCCACAAAATCATCGCCAATGAACCGTACTTAGGTCGGTGTGAATAGATTTCGCAACGTAAAATATTGTGTATACGGGGTGGAACACCTGAAACAATAACCTTGCGAATAGTACGAATCGATGTATGCTCCGGTGTTTTGCGAACCGATCCCAAGCTCAGGTGCGGCAATATCTTTTGGTATCCGGATCGCGGTAGGCTCGACTGAGATATTATGCCCTCAGCCATACCCGTACATAATATTCAACATACAGCCCCTTTGAACTGTCCATCGCAGAGTATTTAACGTTTTGCCGCGTATATGAGGCACTATAATTTTCATTCAATACCGGGTTGCGATATCTACAACAATCTTGTAGTTGTAGGCAAAATTAGTAACATACATATATGTATATATGTTTAAGGGTTGGAAATGTAAGAAAATATCAACGAACCCGACGAGACGGTGAGGCCGGCGAGGCCGACCAAGAGTAGAAGTAGAAACTGCGTCATGATTCGCGATCTCACAACTTTTGCGCGTAAGCCTTACCGAACTTTGCTTTTATAGTTATATATAGCCTCCGTCTTATAATTTATCGTATAGATATGACATTCCATCCGTCTTCATTAGGTACCCGCGGCGTCGACGGATTAGGGCGAGCTTAAAGAAAATTGATCGACGGCTGGCGTGTGAATTTCATCGAATCATATACCGTAACCGGCCGCGACTGCGGTAGCGATTCTGGGTTATATGCGACCGTATAGCCGCAGTATTCAGTATTCCTATATAGGTATAGTGTACTGTATAGGTATATGCTGTGCACTTTGGCCCATATCCGACTAGCTAATCGTTGTCATGGTTAATGGCAGCGTGAATAGATCCGAGAATTGATTGCCAAGCGTTCACCTCATTACAGCGACTAATCGTTGCGTTTGACCGGTGCAGGCGCGCTGTTATTCACGACACAATATCACGGCATGAATTGTATCTATATGTATACGTATACGTATAGCACCCACATACACCTGTATACATTGGTATATCTCTACAATATACATATAGATACGAGGGGTATCGAGGGGCCGACGATGAGCGTTCCGAGTCCATTTTGGCGTTCAAACAAATCGCCGACGCGTCCACATTATTCATACCTATATATATATAGTTGCGATGCGGTCTGTATGTGATACCTAATTGTCTACCATGATATCATGCGGCGGAATGCGAGAGATCTCGTTCTGAATAAAATGAGAATATTCCCGAAAACTCAACGAACAACAGCCATACGTCGGGAATAGCTCATATAGATTGCCGGAGAATCGTGTGCGATCTTGACACAATGACACGTATGTATATGTATGCACGTATACACACGTACTACGTACGCCTGTATATACATATATACCTATATGGGCGTATGTGCTTATCATACGAAGTTATAGGTATACACATACCTATATAGTATACCTGGTGTTCGTCTCTCGATCGCTTTTCCCCGTGTGTTTGCCGAACGGCTCGATCGTGACGGGGATATTGACATACGGCCGTGATTAGTCCTGATGGGTAGGTAAAGCATGAGTAATTCACGTGGGAAAATCATCCCGCGATAATAGAATATAATTCGATACGTTTATTATACATTATACCTATATATATATATATATATGCATATAGGTACACCAGCTACGCACGAGAGTTCTCCGGCTCGCTTCGTTCGTATACACATGATGGCGATCCCACGGTATCTATACTTTTACACCCTATTCCGCAGCCCCGCGAAAATGAGAACCACTAAGCTATAAAAGTGAACCCGCCCGACGTGCACGCGGAAAGAGCGCCGGTAATCGTTCGGCTTTTATATACCGAGCAAACGAGCTATTCCATAGTAATTTGCTTCTTATTGTCGTTATCCCGGCGGTGGTAGACAACGGGGTATTCCCCGGTATTCGGTATTCAGACGCGACGGGCAGACAAGTGGAAGATCAAATTGTGGAGACGTGACTCGTGTCGTCGTCGGCGGGTCAAATTATAGTTGGTGCGGTCGGAGCTCAGATCGGAGGGTATAAGAATATATTGGTAGCCGGACGACGAGGGGCTGCCGCGAGGAATTGATATACAGAGGGAGAAGATGGTCGCACCCGCTCGTGTGATTATCTCGGGGGGAATGCCGGCGTTCTGCATCCGAATGCTTGTAACAATTATGATTTTGAGCCAGCGTAGCGCAAGTGGCCAGCTGATCAGGCCCGGCCACGTATATCAGAGCCTGATATCTGGCGTACATGACTATTTCAACAACACTTGCATTTTGCTTCTACACGCGACGGTTGAGCCGATGTCCTCGGAAGGTAGGATAGTACTACATACATACATGTATATATACACACATGTGACGCATACATACACCATCACCCAGTACTCTGATGGCCCTCTGGCTCCGATCAGCCAATCTCGCTATCACAATTCCCATACGTCATTCATATATTTCAGGCACGAAAAACGCCGTACTTCTACGGAACCTCCAGATGTACTTCTCTCGCGAAAGGCACACTCGTACCGCAATCATGGACATCGATACATTTACAACAAAAGTAATTGCGCCGGCAGAGAAAGTTTCTCGATTTTTCACAATCAATCTTAACGCAATTATACTTCCTTTCAATCGGCAGATCGGCTCCAACTACTTCAGAATCAAGCGGCCACTCTTCGTCGTCCTCAATGACCAGGGCAACGTTAGACATCTTCTGACGAGTGTAAATATTCTTCAATTCCCGGCGATAACCCATCCCTTGAGAATCCTATGGAAAACGAGTCACCCTATCGTTTATCTTCCAAACTGTCGAGTATACCTCCAAAAGTACTCGGTTGCGGGAATGTATTAAAACACAAGGACACCTGAAGTAGTACCTTCCTCTGCGCATACCCATGATATATAATACCATGCGTATACCTAGATTAGAGACAATGCATATTATGCATTATGATACCTTATACACATACATGTATATGTATACGTATATACGTGCGAAAACAGCAGGTCTCTACGTGGATAACCATGGCTTACCCGACCTGGATGATATTCTTCAGCGAGGGTACCAGAGCCAGTGATTTCTTCTCCCATATGAACATACCCTTCGACTGCGAGTTCATGGTCTCTGAGAGTAACGGGACGACGGAAGTGATCACGGAAGTTTACCGGGTCTCGCCGGGCGACGTGCTGAGGACCATACCGTTTGGCATTTGGAGCCCCAACGATGGCATTAGGACAACGAACACGACCTTGTACAAGAGGAGAAGCAATCTATTTGGTAAAACCCTTCGAGTCACGTCGATAGAGGTGAATGAATCATCCGTATAACACATTGCTGCGCCTATATACATATATGTATATGTATATGTATATGTATATGCGTAATCAATCATTTCCGTGAAACTTGCGTTATGAAAAATGCTGTGCGATAGTATAACGGTATGAAAAATATTGTGCATATATGTCAAGTACTGGGACATATTCCAGAACCCCCCGATGTCGACGATCCTTAACAACGAGCACGGCGAGATGACCGGGGTCGGGGGAATGTTTGGCCGGATCTTGGATATACTCAAGGATGAAATGAATTGCACGTAAGTATGTGTGTATAGGCGTCGGTGCATGAATATTCAACCTAGGTTGAACTTTTCTCGCCGGGCTTCTCCTCAGGTCCGTCGGCTTCGACCTGCTCCTTCACCTTCGGCCCATTCTTCTCCTTTGTCTTCCTCAATTCCTCCAGTTGTCTGGCGGTCTGTTTCCTGAAGTACCGATCCTGGCTAGCCGAGCCCCTCTCTTCGAAAATATCCGTCTTCGTTCCGTCACCCTTTCGCCTCCGTCGTTCCGAGAATAACCTGTCTCCCCGACAAATTCTCACACCTCTCCAAAGTTCCCGTCTAAGCATCGTAGCGCGATCCCTCGAGCCGCATCCCCGCTACCATATCTGGTCCCCGCGTCTATCCTTTCGGTGACTGACAATGAGACGGGAGAAATTAGACCGTATCGTGCTCGGAAATTTTGCCAATTTTTCGAAATACCAAACGTTCGCCTGAAAAGGGGCGCCTTGACAGCGTTCCAATTGTATTTGTTTTTCGATTTTCTTTTTACTTTTTTCCAAACCCATGCGCGGCGCGGCGGTGAGAGATGTCCCGAATCTTTTCCCCAACAGGTTCGAATACATCGAGGGAAAGGCGTGGGGCTCGTTATCCGCGAACGGTACCTGGAACGGGATAATCGCCTTGTTGAACGACAAAAGGGCCGACCTAGCGGCAAGCGAACTAGTGATAACCACGACGCGAATCGACGTCGTAGATTTTACGATACCAATCGTATCCTCCAGGTGAAAATTAGAAATCGACCGGTTTCAATGTTCCGATCGCGGTGGCAATTGTACAAGCTCGATGTTCGCAGATTTCACACCTACATCGCGAGACCATCGTTCACATTTGTGAAGTGGAAAGGTTACACGGAGCCCTTTGCCGCCGGCATCTGGACGTCGGTTGGTTCGTTGATCATCGTCTCAGGCATTATCATCGTTCTCACAGAATACGCGGGGTCCCGCTATAACCGGCGCAGGGGTTCAAATAATCCAAGATTAACGGAGACCATATTCCTCGTCTTCGGAGCTTTCTGCGGCCAAGGTAATGGTAAATTTATATGCATGTATACATCAAGGGAAAGATAGAAGCCTGAGAAGAATTAGCCCTAATCGGACTCTGATAGAGGATGATCACGGATATGTGAAGCTTATACGTATACGGACTCCGATATTTCTCCCCCTTTACACCCACCGCAGGCATGTTACCCTCGCCGTTATCAACCACGAGAGCCGTCCACCTGGCCATTCACCTGACGTCCGTAATTTTGCTGGCGGCCTACTCCGGGGCTCTCGTCAGTATTCTCGCCGTTCAAATCTTCATTATGCCCTTCACGACTATGGACGGCCTCTTGAGAGATGGAACCTACAAATTCGGGGTCGTACCCCATTCGGCGGAATACAATCTATTCAGCGTAATACCCATCGATCATACGCCTACCGATTATATACCTATATATATATACGTATGCATATACGTATATAGTATAGTATAGTTGTATCGTATATATACGCTGCGCAATTACCGCGATCCGATAATAATTGCGAAACATGCCTGTGTCTAATATAACCAATTCCGGTTAGAATACAACGGACGAGGTACTCCGAGCTCTGTTCGAAGAGCGGATGGAGCCAGTCGAGGAGCTACCGCGGAGTTATCTCGAAGGTTTGCGACGCGTCTGTAAGGAGCCTGGTTACGGATTCATGACTACGGACACTATGGTCGGTGCTCTTGAGAATCGCGTCGATTGCATACTCGAGGCACTGGAAACTATGCTGCAGACATCCTTGGCGATGGCTGTGACAAAGAACAGCCCTTACCGCGGCATTATCAACTCAAAGTACGAATCACTCAATTGTTCCGATTCACATACGCCTATTACCTACATGTCCGTCTATGTATAATATTATCTAGTATAGAATGTATATTATACATATACGCTCACAGTGTACGTACTACGTATACATACATAGATGTATACCTATGTATATAGGTATTATAGGTATAATGATCCGGTATATATGTGTATAGCATTCTGATGATGAGAGACAGCGGCATATTGGATCGCATAATTAAGTCCGAGTGGCCGGTCAAATTCACGAAGGTACGGTCATTTCGTAGCAGGTAGGTAGGTATATATATATATATATATATATATATATACTGGTGTTGGTATATTAATTTGTTCAGACACATATACCACTATGGTATATGAGCTAATCGATGGGTGGCGGGATTAATCGTATCCGCGGACAGGTTAAAACGGAATGGACCTCGGTGGAATTTGGAGATGTTGTGCCTCTGATAATCGTACTCATCTGCGGTATCATTATTGGGAGTATTATAATATGCGTCGAACGGTTCATCATGTGGCAATCGTATTCACGACTCAAGCGAAGACTACCGCGACAACGTTGAAGCACGAGGACCTGCAGCCGCTGTTCTATACCTATAGTATATACCTATACCTTCGCATACACACGCACACACGCACGCACGCACGCACGCACACATACATGTCCGATCTAGTATAACAGAATAACAGGGTGCTGCAACTGCATACGCGTCACGCTCTCCGTATGGGTACGTGACAGTGAATAGGGTGTGCGATAGTAATATAAGTGTAGATAATGATGTAAGAGACAAGGAAATGGATATTGAAGTTTGAAAATCTCCGAACGGGCCCGCTCAGCGGAATGGAAAAGAAGTATAATAGTAGGTATGGTGTCGGCTGCGAAGAGCAGGGATTACACGTGACCTATACAGAGTATTCAAAGTTCGGACAATGGGAGAAAAACAAACACCTGTACCCTAAATGTATCATACCCGCACGCACGCACATCTGTATTTATAATAGAGTTGTCCGAGCTGTTATGCAGAGGTCGCGTGTGCCCTTTCGGAGTAGAACTATATAACGGCGGTGATAAGCCGGCTAATAATTTCGTTGAAATTCTCAAGTGGCTAGAAATATTCCCAACGCTTCAATTATCGCCGCTGAAATCTGTAAGGTGCGGTGTGATCGATCATGCATTCGATCGCCTGACCTGGATACAAAAATTCTGTGCGCATCTGCAGCGAGGCGAACAAGTATATACATTCATATACCTACCCCGCACGTATTACAGTCGGAAGGATCAATCATGGAAAGAGCCGGGGGTCAGCGTGAGCGGCCAAACGTGAGTTTGCCAGACAGAATTACTACTTATACACTTCACAATATATATATATATATATAGGTATATATAGTATGTGGTATATAGAGTCAAGCGTTTAGCGAAATAAATATATGGTGCATATATATAAAGGCACACCGCACATATATGGTACGGAGCCGCGGTAATCAGAAGTTAGTGTGCACAACGATTTTCAGAGCATTTCATGATCGTTCAACGTATTCCATTGTAGTATATGTATACACCTATATATACCTATATATATATACACACGCACACACGGTATACACACCTATGCATGCAATACGCATAAACTCCGGATATACGCCCGTACACTATTCACACATATAGGTATAGGTATCCCTCATTGTGTATATGCATACATTGCATATATAGGCATGTGCAAACTGAATTTCGCAGATTTGGCAGATACCCGCGATCCCGCGGTACGAGTACTGCACCGACACACCGTCCAAGAGTGGAGGTTTCGAGAAAAGAAGACTGTCCTTGCGGTCAGAGAATACCGCAACGATAACAGAGGCGACAACAATAACAACGACGACAGCGCAATCGTCGAATTCGTTATCCCGGCAGGCAACGGGATTGCCGCAAAAGCAGCCCGGGAAAGAGAACGAATCACCGTTTTTCATTCAGGACGATGCTGCGGGCGGGAAGCTCCGAGGGGCGACGATTACCAAGAGCTCAATCAAGCGGAAGAATCCATTGAATCATATCAACTTTATTACCAATTCAGAGAAGAAGATTATAAGAAGACGCTTGTCGGGCGATTATGACGAGCAATCATCCGCGTCGAACAAATTTCAACGGGCGAAACCGATCGAGCCAATAGTTTTTTCGTCGACAGCCGTACAACCTGCAACGCGGGGGGCTGATTCTAACAACCGCAACGGCCATACGCGGAGATTTTCTGTATACGATGATTCCGCCGACGTGGACTCCGCGGGTCCTGCGGGTGTCAACGCGACAATATCTGAATCGCGCGGTATCTCGGAAAACGACTCCCCCGCGATGCCTCGTGATTTGTCCTTCCTGTGGAAGAGCTACCGAAGATACAAATCACGTGAAGAAGATCGCGCGGCCTCGATATACAAATCAGCCGAGGAAAAGATGAGAACTGAAGAGTCGTCGGCAACGCTGCCGGAATTTCTCGACCCACTTCCGGCTTTGGACGATCAGGAAATCTCTACCGTCGAATTTCGTATAGAGAGGGTCGATCGCAAATGTGCGGGCGGCGGCGGGACGCCTGCGATTCGTAATTACAGGAAGGTCAAATCGGGATCGGATATTGGACGACTGAATGTACCGCTGCGAAAGGGTGAAGACATATCACCGTTGAAAAGGCGCATAAATCAATTGAAAAAATCAGGGATGGTCGTGGGACTCGGACGGCAGGGGGGCAAGGTGGGTGCGACCGCGAGTGTCGTCACAGGGGATTATAGTCTCTCGAATTCAAAAATAGGATTCGAAAGCAAGGAGGAGGCGAGAGAACTCAATCGGTCAGCGGTACCGCGCTCCGATCGGGAGGAAATAGAGAATTATGACGTCCACAAGTCGAGCATGGACCCGTCAACCGGAGCGATACGGAAACCGTATCGTTATGCCAGCCCAGAGGTGCAGAGACGAATCACTGAAAATATCTCCACTTGTGAAGAGGCACAGTTGAATCGAATGACTGGCCATGCGGCCGAAGATCAAAGTGTCAAGTCGAACCGAGATGTTGTCGAATCTTTATCCACGTCCACACGGGAGAAGTCTGCGGCTGGATCGGGTCGTCTGTCATCTGAACTATCGTCGCCTAAATCTTGTTCGCCTCCCTCTGTGGAAAAACAACGGGAGCAGCGGCGATCGAGCGCAATTACTGGCGAACACCTAGTCCCAAGATTTTGCCAACCGACCCTGCGTGATAAATCGTCGGGCCTGAAGGATGACTTTATCGAATTCGTATACGATGACCCTGTCGGCAATCGTCAAGACAAGCCCGAGTCAACGAATGTTGATATTTTTCAAAATTATTCATCACTCCGCGACACGGTATATGAACTGATCATAGCAACCGTGGCTACGGCGCCCCGTCCGGTTGAACAAGCAGAACGTCCGTTCGCCGGGTGTCCCCGGTGCAAGGAGGATGCAGCTCGACTTGGCCAATGCCAATGCCCTGAAATCAACGGTGATTCGAAATTCGTTCGAGAAATTGATTATACGGATTCATGCAAACGGGATGAAAATTTCAGTGACCGATTGCACACCGCTGTTGCAAAGTTTAAGGACGAGCTGATGAAATCACCATCGTCCACCGGGATCGCGTGCGCGCCGCGGATGCAGACAGCGATCGAAAGACAGCCTGCAATTGTGACGAACTGGGATGGATCGAGAAAGATTGCGCGCGGTGTGGGTATAGTCAAAGAGCGCACCGAATGGCCGTCTGGGAAGAGGACTTCAGTCAACGTAACGGCGGTAGCAACTCCGACATTTTATCCCGGAGGCACGAGCCATCGTATCCCGGTTACAGATGCAAGAAAGGTATCGTATCTACTATCCAACCTGACATTTACAATATAAGCAAATCTTCGAATGAACGCAATCGAGTGCAATCGAGGCACGGCTCCGGAACGTATAACTATATTGATTTTCTGCCCCTATCAGCTGGTGCGGCCTGATCGTAAGATCGGAACCGAACCGGGGTCACGGACGATCGAATATGCAGGAAGAATTCCCGGCCTTTTCCGTGATTCACCATTAGAAATTCTACACGCGACGGACTACACAGAGCAGACGGTTGATATCGAGCACGCGAGAGAGGGATACTGCTACAAGATTTCTCACACATTTTTGAAAGGAAGAGCCGTGACACCGGAGCAGCGGAGAATCGTTGTGAATTTCTTAATCAGCGTTCACGTGAGTCGATATACAACCCGCTATACGTGATTAGTACCTCCTCAAATTCGCTGAAATTGATCGAATCGAGACCCATATACCTATACATATAGGTAATAGGTATACATAGGTATATGTATAGTATATGAAACACGATTTGAGTGACAGTGAAAATGCCGTATACACTTTTGAAGAGTGTTAAATTATCTACAAATTGAGCCTAATAACAAGGCAAGAGCATGACATGCGGCCCATCAGTAATCAATAAATAGAGCTGAAAGTGAAAAACTTGGGTGTTATTTAAATGGGAAACTTCGGCGGTCTTGCGCAACATGTTAGAATTGAGATGAGGCTTTGAAACTTTGGGACAATTTTTTTTTTCTTCTTTTGTCCAAAGGGAAGCGTTCAAGCCCTTGGGAGGGTAAAAATTGGAGAATGACTTTATCAGGGACCACCCCAATATACATATATACATATTATATCTATACGATCATTTCAATGTATAATTGCTTACCTGGATTTGAACATTCAGGCCTACCTGCTGACCAGCTCGAGTACCTTGTACCAAGCGACCAAGATGTTCGACGCGATACTGGATATAAAAGACGTATCCGTGAAGGAGCTCCAACTCGTAGCACTCGGTGCCTTGTGGATTGCGATAAAGAACACGGAAACTAGAACCCCGACCGTGAGTATACGTATAGGTATAGGTATATGAGACAGCAGCAATATGATTGGGAATAATTTCGCGCGGCCGTGCATGATCATTATAGGTATATATATACCACCGCGTACACACTCTTAATATACCTAACCCCGCGTAAAGCTCTGATATTGAATATATTTAATATTCATGGCCACCCGCAGGCAAGCGAGATGATATCCTTTGCGAAGGATATGTACAACGCCGGAGGGCCAAGGCTGCTGTGCAAGTGTGAACGAAAAATTTTAAAGACTCTCGGCTTCAACATCAGATTCCCCGATCCGTTCCACATATCGGCCTACTACCTGCAGCAGTGGTCGTCCTTAGGAACGGTCGCGGACGAACCATCGATACTTAGGACCATCTACCACTGCGCTGGCTACCTCGTATGCGATTATACCATACATAATTCCGGGTTACATTTATCTATACATGTACTGTATTGTATGTATGTATGTATGTATACTACGTTGCGGAGATCATATCATCCAATCAACTGTTAAACGCTTGTCCCGTATACGTTTCATATAGATGGACGTTGCTCTCCTGGATGAGAATTACTCCGGTATGCCGAGTGAACTGCTGGCAATCTCTGCGACACGAACTGCTGTTCATCTGGTAGTGATGAATACGTCGTGGGAACGCTCGGTGAAGCACTCGCCCTGGAATAACGAGAAATTTGCCGGGTATGTATACGTACTTGCGTATATACTATACATATATAATGTATAATTCGGCGAGTTCAAAGTGATTCGTCAAGCCGTCCAGAATTCATTTTCCTCGCAACCTTCTCCCTCGCCAAGATATCGCGAGGCGAAATCAATTCATTTTCTCATCCTTTAACTTGTACTTTTTCTTCTTCTTCTTCTTCTTTTTGTCTTAAAATTCACCTGGGTCCTGACAGATACACGCAAGAGGGAATAGACCGCGTCGTAGGACCGTTGCTCAAAGGTGTCCTCGACTCGGCCGAAAAGAATTCTCCGATCGGCGCGGTGTACAAGAAATACAAAAACGTTAGATACGGCAACATGAGCGATTACTTGGTTGTAAAAATAAAGAAGCTGCCGGGCCTAAGCCGCAAGAAATAAAATCAAAACTCGATATCACATGTGTATCCGTTCCATGGCTCCGGCTGGATACAAATTTATGAAATATAATAAATATACGATGCCCAATTATAATTATATTCAATTCTATACGTGTTATTCTAGGTATATTGCGAGGGTCTTCTATAGTTTATAGGTATAACATATATCACATGTCACGTTTCTGCACAATCTACAGGTTTTACGGTCGTATATGCGTCATGCGGTAGATACAGTCCAGCGTATTATACACGCGCGCGGGGTGGGAATAATATTAATTGCAACTGTGTACTTGTTTACAATGTATTTATATACCGATTCACCGTCAAGGGCGATAGCTGATGAATTGTTACACGTTAGAGTTTAGTAAGCCTGTAAGTGTACCTCCACTGTATGGATATACCTACGCATCTATAAATATGCTTGAATTTCGCCAATCCATAACGAAATACCATACAAACATGATTTAACACCACCTTTGTAGTGCCATATACCTATATATGCCATATGCCTATATTGCCTATATCATTGTTCAATAAACGATGTATAAAATCCATCCTATATCGGGTAAGTCATGATTCTTTCATCCTTCCATTTGCGTAGAAAACAGTGTTCGATTTTCCAAAAATTCACACTCCGAGAAAATATCCCACCCGCCAAATATACATATATATATATATATATATATATATATATATATATATATATACCTATATAGGTATATAGGTATATGATGAGTAGGTAGTATTTATTTATAGTACGTATATGTATAGGTATACATATGAAATTCATACCTGTGCATATGAATGGCTTCGCAACTAAATCAGTAGACTCCAGGGTGTATAATTGTATAATAAAGGACTTTAATATGGATATTCATACGGTTGGTATATACGTTGGTCAGTACCTATACCTTAGGGCTTATTCATCTAGTCCGGCGATTCCGAAGGAACTAACTTTGAAAAAATAACGATTATATTCCTATACCTATGGGTAAAAAGATTATCGATCTATTAATATGTATATCATTCTGATATCTTGGGAATACAATCCCATCATTACACATAGGTTGAGGAGGATGAAAAAACTCTCGCTCACATAATTATAAATAATTATCGGTCAATTATTGATATTGCGATCGTTGATGATAATTTGTACACTCTCACCGTCGTCATCGACGAGAAACTTTGCCTCTTTGTAGTGCAACAGATTGCGGCTCCTCTGTACCTTCCACGCTGTATAACCGGCCCTGTACATAAGAGGCAGCGGTTCGAAGTGTCCATCCATAGCCAAGGCGTCGTTGTAGTCCCATTGATCATCCGCGAGGCGATGCGCGTGTCTCTTAAGCGGAGTCCTATACACGGAGTTTTCGAGCATATTCTCCTTCGGGGGCAATACGACATTACCCTTCAGCACGGCAATGAAGTATTGAACCTATTTGTGTAGGAACGTATACGTATTAGGCCTGTACCTGTATACATACCGTACAATGACATGGGGAAAAGTCCGCGCAAGTAAACTGTAAATTATTCATGCACAAATATCGTCGCGGATTGTTCGTGAAATTTCATAGCAGTATAGTGAAAAACAGACGGTAGGTACTGATAACTATCGTCGATCTTGCATTCGGAAGGATTCTCTGAATGTGCGGAGCGTGAATAAAATCGTGGCGAAGGCTTACTTGCATGTGAAACATTGGAAAAGGTATGACCGAGGCGGGAATCCCGATGAAGCACATTGTAGGGTATTCAACGTTTATCAGATGTCTGTAAAGAGGGTGAACGTAGTTGTCCTCTACGTTGATCTTGCACGACTCGGTCAGAAATGGAAAGCTGTAATTGTAACCGGTACAGTAAATGAACGTGTCCGCCAGCACGGATGTCCCATCTTTGAATACGAATCGGTTATCCTCCACGCGGGTGACACCCATTGTCTCAGTCATGTTCGATAGCAGGGTCGAAGCGATCCTGTACATATACGTGTGTATATATGCCTTATGTTATAGGTATATCATATACACACACCTAGATGCAATGTCGTTATGAAATATAGGTAATATTTTCAATGGTGATGATATAATTTTACCTCGGCGTATTGTGACTGATATAAACGTGACGAGCGTACCCCGCAAGTTCAATTCCAATGTCAGCCCCCGACGAAGCCGCTCCCAAGATGACGACAGTTTTACCTGTAAACGGCTGAGGTCTACGATAATCGTGGCTGTGAAACGCATGTCCAGAAAAAGTTTCGATACCAGGTATAGCAGGGATATTCGGCTCGAAAAAGTGGCTGTATAGATTGTAAAGGGTATGTAAAACGTATTATGTTGTATACTATATGAAAGAGTTGAGTAGACCCGATGTGTGTATAGACATCCAGATATCTGCACGCATACCCATTGGCACAAATCACGGCGTCAAATTCCCTTTCCTCTATAGTCTGGTTGATCATGTTCTTTATTTTCACTTTCCAAATCGTACGACCGGGAGAGAAGGATGCCGAGGGTGCAAGGCTTGGCTGGGTGTGACGTCGTATCGTATCGATTCTGGCATTGAACTGCAATGAAAAGCCGAATGGTTGTGCGTTTCTCGTTTCATATACCGCCGACTCGATAGCATGACAATGAATTCAATGAATGAATATATAGGCATATACCTATATGTGTAATTGAGATTTGATATGTAAATCTACATATATGTATATGTAATGTTTGGATCCGATACCGTTATATATTTACGCAAGTCAAAGTGATTGGCGTAATCTTCCAAATAAGAAAGGACCTGGGCATGCGTGATGCAGCTTCGTGCGCCGCCACCCATCTTCCGCCAGTCAGGGAAATTCATTATTTCACTTGGCAAATTTGTTCTGTAATCGGCATTGATGTATATGTATAAGGATATAATATACCTAGGTATACATAAATGTTTAAGAGTCAATGCGTTATTACAGCAATAGCACGCGTATACCTGCTGCATAATAATATGCGTAGATGTCAATGGTTATACAGTATTTTCAGAGGGCTGAAGGCCGGAGGGGTTAATTAATTAATTGAGCGCTTCGATTTGCATTTTAATCAAACTGGCATTAGCCGCTCTTCGTTTTACAGACGATCAAATATCATTAGACTAAGTATCCGGCGCGGTCCCGCGGTCCCGCGGTCGTCGAGACTACGGGCGTGAGCGGGCAACTTTCGTCTGACCACGAACGGCATCGGCTATTCACGCGCGGCTTTGAAATCTGTCCGACCGCGCAAATGGGTCGACTACTTGCATGGCGTCTTACTGTCACGGTTTCACCTACTCGTTCGGCGAACGTTTGAATAGCCTCGGTAGGCCAGTAAATATAGATAATTGAATAAAAATTGAATTCTAATTTAATTCTCAATTTAGTCGAGTTTTCTGAACACGTTGGTATAGGGTTCAATTCGGCAAACATCAAGTATGATGAATCTCCAGATTTACTGGCCTTGGCCTATATATAGCCCACGATGTGTATATCATTCATTCCTATGAATGAGTTGAAAGGAGCATTATTATCTATATGTTCACAATGTATATACATATAGGTACAATATATAGTTAACTCGGGGTAAATGCGATGTATAATATGTATATGTATAGTATAATAGGTATACATCGGTAAATTAGGGGTAGACTCAATCCCTGTGTGCACATCACCTGAGATTCTCATACATGCTGGAGTGAACGTCGGCTCCGATGCTCTCGCTGTAAACCCACGTGCCGCCGACATGGTCAGTCTGTTCATAGGCCGCTATCTCAAATGCCGCCTGGTCACTCGCCAGGTGACGCAAGGCGCAAAGACCTGCGGCACCAGCACCGATAACGCATACGCGTATAAGTTTCCTCTCCACTCTGAACATCTTTGCCAAGCTTCGAAACAAAAATATACCCACCTATGCGTATAGGTATACCAATGAACGACCTTGAGATTATATTCTCTTATATGTATGTATATATATATATATATCTATATATATTATATATTATACCGATGGTTATATACTTTGGAACACTCTCTACACCCGCGACTAAACGACTCCGATGCCTTTCAGCTTTCACGCCTTATATACACCCATCTAAAGGAATAACAGAGTACAACGTCAACCACGATCCCGGTCAGACCGGAAGATAACACTCAACCGCAGCGATATACTGCCGAATCAGAATCGTGTCAGTATTATACCGCATATTATATAGGAGATATATATATATATATATATATATACAAGTAGAGTCACAAATCCTCTACGTCATATACCTATGTACGGTATATGTATCCATATGAGGCATATTTCATATACATGTAAGAAATCTGTAGATTCGTGTTTTAATGCAACGCGTAGATCAGTATCTATGTAGTACATACAACTATTCTGGTCGCATATATGAGGCACGTTATCTCATGCAGGTTCCGATGTTTATCTAGATATAGCATGTCGCAGCTGGCAGACCGACAGTTATTTTCCTTTTTATGCTAATGTTTTGCGGCAATCACACGTGGAACACAGAGACCGCGTATCATTTTATTCACGCAGTGTTATCTTATCTCCTCTGCGGCCTGTATTGTGAATAATAGACTCGCTATTATGTGAGGATATATAGTTAGAAAATAAGAAATAATTAACTTGACCCTCCGAATTCCTTCGTATCGAGGCACGGTGTCTGACCCCACGTTCTGGTCCTCACTGCAAATCAATGAAACCTATGCCTATCATATGCCTATTAAACGAAAAAAAAAGAACACTAAAACAGGATGAATAGCTGCGGAAAATGGAAATTCGCAAATGACGGATGTATGGGAATCGAGTTGAGACGAAATCGTTTAATAGCATTTGAAATATATATGTTAACACTAGCCTAAATAGCATACATATACATATGTATATAATATTACATAATAATATTAATATAATAAGGATCTTTTTTTCTTTTTCTTGTATTTTCTTCTTTTTTCTTCTAATAATAAAAATTAATCTACAGATATCCAGTTCTGAGCAATTATATATACCTATTCTATGTTACAATGAATTATATATATTCGAATCATTGATTTCATTCAATTTATTATAATCGTTGTAATATAATAAGTGCGAAGGGAATCGATATACATCGTACGTACGCGAAGCCATTCGGTAGATATACATATATACCTATACCTATATTTACGAATTGTACAAATTCTTATAAATACTACACGCGATCGAATTACCCTCGCGCACGACGCTATATATATGTATAGTATATACACACATACATACATAGTATGTATGTATGTATGTATGTATTGTATATATATATATATATATATATATATATACGGTGTATGGTTATATATCTAAGCGATAAAATTGGTATATTAATGGTTTTGGCCGTCGTGTAACGATAATTATAATTATAATATATATGCAATTACCTAAAGGATATTAGTTGCAAATAATTATTAATAACAAACAATCAAGGTTGGCCAATATTTTACAGAAGAGGCATTACCTCCGACAGCTCCCCTGCAAGACACGAGAGAATGTATACCGCGCTCGTTTCTCATAACACAAAGATGCAGGTCAAACTCCGATCGCATCGGTATTCTCTCGTATTATAATCATGACTCTAATAATTGTAATCATAATCATAATAATAATGGTGGTGAGAATAATAATAATAATGGTGGTGATGATGATGATGCTGATAGACAATAGATAATTAATGATAATGAGGAACATGATGATGATTTATGACGATAACAACAACAAAGATAATAACTGGAAGTGTAAAAACTTAAGAAAATAGAAATGTACCCTCGCATACACGGTTCAAGTATAACATTTGTGTGTGTGTGTGCGTGTGCGTGTCGTGTGTGTGTGACCAATGCGCAACGTATCCAAATACCTATATGTGATTGATATAATTATTAAATGCCGCCCATATGTCATTTTCATCAAGGTGATTAAGGCGAGTTTAATTTGTTTCCGGTATGGGCACGCAAACGGGCTAGTATAGTATAGTATACTAAGTTGATAAATCATTTCAAACTCATTAATTATATACTCGACTCTTTGCAGAGGACAGGCATAGGTATATACAGGTGGTCGTTATTACTAATGGCGTTAATTATTTCGCTACATATTGTTTGGTACGTGCAGGACCAGGTGCGGTAGATACAGAATAAGGATATTGATCAAGTCATGATTATTGAACAGTCGGATTTAGCGATTGAGGACGATGTAATGACACCCCTTTTATTCCACCTTTACGCAAAATAGCACGGAACGCACTGTGTTTAGAATAAAATTGGACAATCATGATCGTAATATACCTATATAGTATCAATTATAGGGGGCATCCCGCATCGGTAATATTTTCACATCATGTCCCCTAAAATCGTGGTTCTTCGCCAATATATCGTTACGTTGCATTTACCGAACGTTAATATTTGTGTTATAAACTCTGCTCAACTAAATATAATAAGTAGCAGTATGATCGAACAACAATGAATACGGATATAGATATGAAATCAGCACTTGAATGTATATTTTTACATCGCTCGCGTTTGGCTACTTTCCGCAAGCATTATTATTTCACATGTACCTACCTACGTACACCGGCTATGTACCTACCCGGGATTTGTTGCGTTAGAACGCGATAAAATATCTTTCGAGAGTTCCCCTATATTAAAATCTGGATCATTATTCTTATAGATTGCGAGAAAGCGAAATATTTGGCGTCATATTTTGATTCCTGCGGCGACAATCAGCGCTTTAAAATTCACTGTGTCGTCTAAATAAAATGTTGAAAATATCTAGGATTATCAATAATAATTGTTATCATTTATATTATATATCTGATGACGTGTTGGATTGCAAGGGGGAAGGAAAGGCGACAAGTTTGGTCGAGGACTAAAAAGACCATTATTGGCAGGGAGTTGATCGTTCAGCAATAATTCTCCCACCCATCGATTCGATGATTATTCGCGGACGAGTTTGGTCGGCTCCTGGTGAATTCACGCGCATATTGGACAAGATTCGATAGCCTTTTTTCGAATCAAGGGAATCGCTCATGGTCCGTGATCTTTCGTTGTTGTTGTTTTTTTTTTCTATTTTTTTTTCTCAACAATAATAATTATTAAACAAAATTAGTATAATTGTCGACGGCGTATGGCCGTACGTCCGACTATTGTTGGAAAGCCCAGGGTCGTGAAAAACAAACAAAAATGAACAAAGTACGGTCAGCAAAATTCGGCAAGATTGCTTCAAACTACAGAGTATACATATACTTATGTATAGTCATATAGCATAGCATAATATATTATATTATAGTATAGTGCAGCAAAGTATACACATAACAGTATAGGTATACGTATATGTGTATGTGTACGCAATACATGTGTACATGTGCCGGACGGAGTATACGTCTGGATACGTATAGAATCTTCGAGGGGAGTAGGAGAAATGAAGGGGAAAAAAATGGAATCGCTTCGCCAATTTTTCACGGTTAGATCAGCTCGTTTCAATCGGGCTGCATAATGGACTTACTGCCGCGTGTATATTGTACGCCCCTGACCGGATGTGCCATCGTTCGTCCATCATTCGTCCATCACCGATCACTTATATCACCTATCGATCTATATATCTATCTATTTCTCTATCCGTCGATCCCATCCATCAATCAATCAGTCTGTCTTTATGTCTGTCCGCCTGCCTTTCTACCCTTCGCTGACAGACGACAGGGAACTGCGCGTCGAACCGCCCGCCGGAGCGGTGTGATGCGTTAGGTCCGGAAGATCTGGAAGGTCGGGAAGGTCAGGTGGCAGGCAGAGGTGGACCGCCGACGGTCCATAAATCGCTTCCTGCACCTCCAGTTGTTGAGCGAACTGTTCTTCTAGTCTCTGAAATTGATTGATGTCAAACGTTCATCAGCTGGTACAATATTACGTGGGACTAGCTGGTACATACATACATACATATAGTAGATACGTAAGTAGTATAGGTATACACCGCACGATACATGCATTCTACATCTTAGTGTTAAATGAGGATCTACCACATCCAAGGTCTACAATGTCGTTTTTTCCTGTTGCTAAATGCTTTGGCATTTACACGTTCTCAGCCTACATTGTAGTCGATAAAGATCAATTGTTGACTAACCTGCCGAGTCCGCACCTCTCTGTCCATTTTCACCAAATACAGCCTTTCCGTTTTTTCATTTTTTACAGGGAGGATATCGGAGGATTTTGATAACTATATGCACGATTTCACATAAACACGTGGACCGGGAGATTTTGAAAGAACAAAGAATCGACGACACAACATGGTGGTGTACTACTACATGGGCAGAATGCTTACATAGGTATATACCTATAGTATACATATACATGTATATGATCGGCATGGCGGCAACGGCACAAATATGATTGAAACTCCAATGTTGCGGACTGCACTGCAATTGGTATCGGGTGATAGTTGGACAGGGAAATGCACGTGGAAACAAAGTATGCGTGTGGTCGTGGTGTGGTGGTTGAAGAGAAACAAACAAAATTGTAATATTCAAACAACGACCTGCACGGTGCACTGCGGAAGCGACGAAGAACGATGGGATACGAGATGGTGTGGGTATAAACTATAAACTAAGCGGGCGAAGAGAAAGTCGATTCACGGGATGGATGCGACGATAGCCTGGCAAAAATGTATGACGACGATGGGGATAACTATTTAAGCTAGGAAGGGGGTGGGAGATGGTCGGGGGTTGGTAAACTCTTTTCAAGATTACCGTCCGCGACCTTGGTTAGCGAGTCCGGTAGTTGCACTTCCGAGCCCATAAACTTGAGTGAGACACGAGGCAGGCTGAAGGATGAGGGAGAAGACAACGGGGATACGGTGGATGAGGAGGTGGGAGTAATAGCGGATCCGGGCGACCGGGGCGACCTGCGCCAGGTGGAGGACGTGCCCGTAATCGTTGATGACTCTACGCCCAAGCCGGCGGGGGTCGGGCTGCGAGAAGTGTCTAAGGAGATTAATGAAAGTTGGCTGAAGCGTGTCTGCAATGTGCCTCGATACCGTGATTCCAGGGATTCCATTTCTGTCACCAGTTCAGCCTCTATTTTCTATAACAATTTCGTTTAACCGATGGTTAATGATTTCAACGCCACCCGCCCTAAGACGGCGACAAGGACAAGTACGACGAGGACTATACGAAGACTATGCGGCGGCGACGGCGACGGCGACGGCGACGGCGACAACGACGACGAAGATCGAACACCGGACAAATTGAATTGAAAAATCGTTTCGATCATTTGATTTTACTTCACCCGAGGCAACCAGCATACGAGGTTTATTCTGATACCTGCGATTTGGACAACTCCCGAAAGAGCCAATCAGTGCTCTGGACAACAGTGATTCCTGCGCGCCAATTGGTTGTTTCGGGAGTTGTCCAAATCGCAGGTATCAGAATCAACCTCGTTGGTGTGTTTGATTCCGAACGGTATAAAGTTGGCCCCACATTCATCTATCTCCTTCGTTCCTTCGTGGTTATTGGTTACATAGAGAAGGAAAAATACAGAAGACTGTGGGGCCAACTTCATACCGGTCAGAATCAGACACGCTTGGTGTACTACATGCATAATAATGAATTCGCAGAAGTTCAGTGATCGTTAGACCGACATAGGTATACCCACAGAGACCTAGATGTAGGCATTTTAATGAATATTATCTGCTATTGTTACCCGTCGACCGGGCTCAACAATCGCTATTATTATTCTCTCAATTGGTTTGCAGTGACTCACCTGCTTTCGTGGCTTAAGCTGTGCCTTCCACTCCCTGAGTTCCTTCGTGTAAGCCTCCTCCTGCTCCTTAAGCTTCATGGTCTCGTGCTCCATCAGCATCTTCCTTTTCTCATTCTGAAGTTGTTCTAACTCCTTGATGGTGGCATCGCTTTGCGCCCTCAGCTCCTCGAGTTGTCTGGCGTGTTTCAGTCCGAATCTCTGCTGTTCGGCGGTGTACCGTTTCTTCTCGTTCTCTTGAAACTTCTTCAACTTATCGCGATCGGCGTCCGGATCTGTTGCGAGGGCGGCAGTCATTGATATACGCATTGATTCGCGGAACATCATCTCCCTGGCCTTCATCTCCGTGCGTATCCTTTTCGGTAGGTTCCTGCGTTCTACCGCCTGACGCTTAACCAGCTCCTCCTCTTTCCGCTGATTCATTCTCTTCATCTGTTCCAACTCCTTCTCGTGCCTTATCAGCATCTGGTGCCTTTGCAAGAAGAATATGTCCTTCAGCTGCCGTTTTAGCAACTGCTGGCGCTCCTTTATCTGTCTCTCCTCGAGTTCCCATATCGCCGCCTCCCTCGCCCTCATTAGTTGTTGTTTCTGCTGCAAGAACTGCCTCTCCATCAGGGCGATCCTCTCGCGATGACTGTCCGACAGTCTCCTCAATGAGGTCTCGTGGCTCTCGTTCAATTTCTCCAAGAATATCTTCTCCCTGGCCTCGTGCTCCGCCTCAAGCTTGTCCTTCCGTGTTTTAAACGCGCTCTTTCGCCTCTCTTTCGGCATCAGGTCTACCTCCTGCTTGAGCAGCCGAAGCTCCTGCTTCAATCCGTCGCGGAATTGTTTCAACTCCCGTTCCTGTTCACCGCGTATCTTTTTCGACGCAAGCCTCAGATCGGCCTCCTGCTGAGTCTCGGCTCTTTCAATCTGTTGCCGCTGCTGCCTGGCCAACGTGTCGAGATCGCCCTCGGCCCCGCGTTCGAGCATAAGCCTCTCCTGCTCGAAACGTTTCTCCTGCTGATCCTTGGTGAACTGTGACTTCTGAGACAGGTCCTGGAATTGTTTTTGCTCCATTTTCTGCAGCATTTTGAGCTCACGGAGTTCCTGTTTACGAAATATTTGATCGTCGTAGAACTTTCCGTTCTCGTCATCCCCGTATATCACCTTGGACGTTGTTGTGGTAACAACGACACCGTCGATCTCAAATTTTCTCGTACGCTTCCGCGTCTTTTTCTTAAGATTCATCATCTGTATGTCCTCCTTCGTTCTCGTCTGCCTCGGCACTTCCCTTGCCGTATATTCGGGAGGCTTTCTCCTGAGCACGACCTCGTCGTCGATTTCCGAGGATTGGCGAGAATCACGTCCTAAATGATTGTCCCTGCTCGAACCTCTGCTGTCCTGGCTAATCGTCGTCGATATAGACTCCGCGTCGGACCTGTCCACGCTTTTACTCGGCGTGTGAGATCTCGTCGATCCCTCGTCGCTGTGAGAACGCTGCGACGATCCACCCTCGTTACTGTAGCTACTGTCAGGCGAGACGCGTTTATCCTTCGCGCCTTTACCCGCGGCATCATCCCTCGTATTCGTATCGCCTGTATTCTTAGTCGCCGGGACACCCTCGCCCCGCCGCTGTTGCGCCAGGCCATTGGCGGTTATCTTTGTAGGGGTTGTGGGCGCATCTACGTCCGTAGAACCGACAGTAGTGCCGGCAACCATGACCGACGTACGGGGCGGTGTTACCTCGTCGCTGCTGTCGCTCTTAGAACTTGTCCTCCTCCTTCTCCGCCTGTTGGAATTACCGACATCCGCCGTCGAGGAGGATGAATCGATTCCAACAATGTTCTTCGTGCCGCGACCACCGCTGCTAGTGGTACTTGTACTTGTACTTGTACTGCTGTTGCTACTGCTGTTACTGTTCTTACCAACAATCGAGGAGTCTTTAACCCGCTCCTTGTCGTCGCCAACTGTAACAACAGACACGTGGCTAGTGTCCATTAAATCGTCGTCCACAATCGGACTGACTATAACGACCTCTGACTCGTCGAGTTTCTTGCCGATACGTCGCGTTGTGTCGCTGGCGCATATTAATATCGTTTGCTCCTGCGGTGTGTACTCAAGGCTGTCTAAGCTTGTGAATCCGTCGTCGTCCGTCGAACTCTCGTTAACCTGAGTCTTGTTCGTTTCATTGGCAACTATGATCACCTCGGAAGTTGGGGACGGGCGACGAGGTGGCGGGGGGGTCGATGTCGCGTCGATCAGTACAGGTGGATGGGTCGTCACTACGGTAACTTGGCTCACGTTGCTGGCCAAGCTGTTAGACGGGTCTGGGGTATCGGAAGTTATTCTTACTGTAGATTTATTCAATCTGGCATCCTCCTGATGATCCGCAGGCTGCGTCTTCCCTGTTAAGGAATTCAAAAGAAACTGCATTACGGAATTAGTACGACAATGTGGTCCGTATTATGTGTGAAAAGCTTATTCGTTATGTCCAGGAAATATAGGTATACAGGTGTAAGAATCCTAAAGCTACACTCGACTGAATATGATTACTCAAGCAATTGAAAATCAACAAACTTCGCGTACTCGTTCTTCAATTTTTCAACACAAAAAATCAGTCCCCCGGGCTTGAGAAATACCCCCTACTCAAGGGAACTCGTAACGGGCATACAGGGTGCTACTAATAGACAACTGCCTTACCAGTAACAACAACAACGTTATCTCCGCTGCCGCTTCTGGAAATGCTTTGGCTATTAACTGGCGTCGACGTGACCACGGAAACGCCAGTGCCAGACGAAGAACCTCGCCTGTGGATACGATCCACCGT
Organism: Tenthredo amoena; assembly: GCA_963966615.1. Taxonomy (NCBI): domain Eukaryota; kingdom Metazoa; phylum Arthropoda; class Insecta; order Hymenoptera; family Tenthredinidae; genus Tenthredo; species Tenthredo amoena. The sequence continues at coordinate 4,980,510 of OZ016497.1, read as the reverse complement.
ATCGCTACAGCTACTCTCATCCCCTCCTCCGATCTCCCTTTTCCCAACCGGACTATCTCTGTAGACCTCATCGGACTGAGACCGCGAGACGTTATTATCCAACGATTTCTGGCTTTGAACTTTGGTCGGAGTAGTCCGGGCAGCGATATCCTCATTAGAACCAGATTTTGGTGAACCGGTGTCAGAAAGTTGTAAAATTGTGCTTGCCCCAGAACCGCGTTTGAGTGTTTCAATTGAAGCGTGATCGCTGAAACGTTTCCCAGAGTCCATAGAAATTTGTTTTTCAAGAACCGCATTGAGTTTATCCTCAACAGACTTTCGCTTCTCCTCAAGACTTTGAAAGTTTTCATCGGCTAAGGGTCGGTTCTCGTTTCGTGCGTCGTATCTGGATCCCTGATCTTCGAACAATGACTTCTTTTCAGACCTGTATAAGAAGTGAATGTGACACGTAAGAATCGCAGTAAGTGAATTATATCATGACACCGAATAGGGACATCTTCGTATTTTACCTGTCACCCTCCGCCAACGATGTTTGTTCGACTCCCGCTGCGGTGTGAACCGGCTTAGCTGGTGCCGATTTCCGCTTCTCATCTCTACCCAATTGTTGTTTATCCACAGCGCTCTTCTTCTTCTCCTCCATCGACCGTCTTCTAACGTCTACATCCTTGGGTTTTTCGGAAGGTGGCTTCCTCCTCTCTTCGACGGACTTCTCTTCAGTGTTGGGTAGAGGCCTTGATTCATCAAGATTCTCCTCGACAACAAGATTGCCTCGCTCCTGTCCGTGGACTCTTTTTTTCTCGTCATTTTGTATACCAGTTTTCTTCTCCAATTTTTTATTAACTGAGGACTTTTCTTTATTTGACGATACTGCGGAGGTATCACTTTTATTGGCACCTGATGCTTTCGGAATGTTCTCCTTCTCCTCGTTCTTGCCGCTATCCTGGCGCGTTGTGACGCCAGGTGGGAGGGGCGCTGGACCTTTTTCTCTGGAAGGACGACGTTCGTTCGATTCGTTCCAGACGGGTGGCTTGGGTGCCTAAATAGTTTCGTAATATTGCATTAAAACTCTTCTGTAAGAGGACATACCTAGGTGTGCAACAATATGGCTAGAGATATTTTTAAGGCGCAATGGGGAACTCCTCAGAACTCGACACGTCCGTCAAGGCGGGTTAATCGACCCGCGTAACAATAAGTTGTAAGAAACCTATGAGCCACCTACTGCGGCTGTGGCGAACCTACCAACTTTTTTTCAGCAGATGCAGGAATGTTCTCTTTGGAATCAGCCTTTCGCAACTTTTTATTTCTTTCGTCTTTTTCACTCTCCCGTTCACCCTCCCTCTTGTGACTCTCTTCCTTTTGGTGTGGCACAGACGGCGCAGCGACACTTTCTTTCTCAGTCGCTATAAATTGCCACATACATGTGATATAATATTATAACTGTAAGTTATCTTCAGTGTCATTGGTATATCTACGAATCGATTTATCCGTATATGTATGTAATTCAACTTAATGATAATATGTGCTATACACTATTCTCGAAATAGGAATGAATACAAAACTGCTTGAATTGTCGAAAACAAATTGAATCTTTGAGTCAAACATATAAGATAGACACATATGATCTGCCGTGCAAATGGAAAGAAAAGATTATTTGGACTAAAAAATAATGAAAATCCACATACGTTTAACGTCACTGTCGCTGCGCAGGGAGGCAGAGTCATCTCCAAGTTGGTCCAGCTCCAGTGGCAGTTGGGACGTGCGCTGCTCCTGGAATTCACCAGTTAGCCTTAGTACACGTGGTCATATTAATTCTGTTGCGATTCAGAAATTGAAAAAGCCACTGTATCATCATTGGTGTACAAGATATGGCTTTGACGCACGACCAATGATAACTGCTTGTCCACTTTTTCCAGATTCAGTCTCGAGAGAAACCCACCGTCTCTCCCCCTCAATCACATTCAAAATACAATATGTACAATACTGTTACGTGTAATTGATAAGTGTTAAGTGTAATTATACACTGCCGTCACCCGACAAAGATTTTTATCGGACAAACTCAGTTGCCCTGCGAACAATCGATTTTGACTACGATTCATGTAATTACACAAATAAGGCTACAAATGAAACTATACGACGAATATACGGTTGGCATAGTGTCTACTGACCTGACAATTGCGCAAGGAGGAGGAACAGGGCTGGTGAGGCCCAGGTGAGCCGCATGCACAGCCAAATTCTCAAGTAATACAATATGTATGTATAATTGTATACTACACACGTTATACACTATATATTATTGACATTGCTATCGAATGCAAGTCGGCATAGAAAATATACTTCAATTTCAACCATGCACCTATACATTCAACAAACTATGATATATTTATACAGCTATTTATGTATACCAGTGGATGCGATTTTCGCATGCGCATAGAGTTCGGTTATCCTCTAAACGAGATCAAGGCATGCACACTCAGCATATACGTTACTGTTATTCCAAATTTTGAACGAAATTATTCTACACCTACGTGCAACGGTTTTGAGGGAAAATCATTCTTTATACTACCAATTGGATATGATAAGAAAAAAAAACATCCAACAGCAGAGCTTTGCGTGATGGAAAACTTTCCACGCTCAATCGCGATGAATGAATTGTAATAAAAAAAACTACCTTTGCAATTTTTAGGAAACTCGTCGAAACTCGAGCACAAACTGAATCTTTTCATACCTACAATTCCGCTGTGGGGGATGTGTATGTACTATTCATTATTGAAATTTCATGTGATGTTACGATACTGCGCGTAACACTTTGGATTGAAATACAATATTTTATTGAGCGCAATTTCAATGACACGACGCAACATTCACTTTAGATGCAACAAATTCTGATAAATGTTTCACTTTTCAGCAGCTTACCGATCCGTTGATACTGTTCCCTGTGTTTTTTAGCCTTCCTAGCCTTCTACCATATTGCAAGCATGGAATCATAGGTACATTATTTATACGTTAATTCTTGTGTTCTCACATTGTTGCAAGACTCTCTTCATTTGATTATGACTGCAGTACAAACTGAGACATGATATACGAAATAGCGATCTAATATTATAATTTGACAATTTTCAATCCAGACCAGCTAGTATGCCACACTTATGATCAGAATTCACGACCCCTGATTGAATCAGTCTGGCATAATCTTACGATATTCAAATATCTGATCATGTTGAACAGATTATGGAAAAATAAAACGAGAAAAACAGAGGAAAATAATAAGCTGTAAGTGTCTCTCGCATAATGGTTGCTACCCATTTAAAATGAATTATAACGGTCACGCCTGGCAGGCACCGATCGTGCATCGTTCGACATATGTATGCACGCATGGCACAGGGTTGTCGCAAACGGGTTTTGTCTTGATAATTCCCCGATTTTATCACACATTTCAAGCAGAACCTTGACCTTTATCACACCCCATTACGTTTCCGAAAATGTTCGTTTCAAGTAAGATGAGAATTTTCGGTCTCAATATACCCTATTGTTAATTATCTAGAGAATAACATTCAATCGAGATCTTCTTTTGCATTCTGGTTGGAGATGAGTGATTTATCTTCTAGAATTTCTACGTCGATTACTACCAAATATCTCTGTGCGTGAGACATTCTTAACTCCAGAATTTTTAAATAACATTTCTCAACTTTCCCCTGGTTTTCTGTTTGTTACAACCCTGACTTGGTCCAATGTATTGTTGGGAACAACCTGCGGTACCGGTGCGAGGGCCTACCAGTTCTTTGCAAAGCATGCATAAATTGAAGTTGTCTCCTTTCTTAAAGTGTAAGTACATATTCTGTATAGACGAACGGATGGTATAGAATAGAGTCGTACCTCTGCATCCTCATCGAGGAGCTCCTCTTCGACAACATCGGCCTTGTATTCGAGTAACAAGTCTCTAACAGGCTTGGAATCCAGGGTGCGATTGATGAACGGATGCTTGAGTAACTCGTCGGCAGTGGGTCTAGCTGCAGGATCCTTTATCAACGCTTTGGCAACAAACTCGTTGAAATCCCTGCTCCATTTCCCAGGCTGATCGAGCCTCGGAGGATCACTTTTTTGTATTTTGAGGAGGACTCGCATAGGCGACATCTCGTGATTCGGAGGTTCCATTTGAGCAAATTCAATCAGAGTAATTCCCAGCGACCATATGTCCACCTGATGGGATTGAAACGTCATTTTAATACAATATACATTAGGATTGTCACAAAGTTTCAGTCTTGAAATTCTCAAACTCTTCCAAATCTTCCAGGCCAGAAGTGTCCCTACTCTTTTTCAAAATCATCTCAAAAACCATTGATTCATACCATAACGGTCGCTTTAGAGAAAAATTAAATCCTCAGGTGAAACCTTTGGATTATTGGAGTATATTATTCTAGAAGAGTAATGATTTTCCTTTTCCCTCCTTACCTTAAAGTCGTAAGGATTGTCCCTGAATGTCTCGCATAAGACAACTTCTGGCGCCATCCAGTACGGTGTCCCAATGAACGTATCGTGCTTCTGAAGGGTATGCTTATTCTTCGCAGAGACACCAAAGTCGGCTGTTGAACAGAGAATTTCTGAATCAATACAGATAGACACTAATCGCAGTTGAAAAAGGATCACAGATGATCACTGAACAATATAGTAGCTAAAAATTAGCGGCAAGCTGAAATTAGCAGGACATTGTTGGAAATGTAGTCGCATAAAGTGTGATAATTAAGGAAGCACAATCGAAGCTTACCCAGTTTCACGCCACCTGCCATAGTGAGAAGAACGTTGCCAGCCTTGAGATCTCGGTGTATAACTTTGGCTTTGTGGAGAAAGGCCAGGCCTTGGGTCATGTGCTGACAAATGTAAGCTATCTGCGCCTCGGTCAGAGCTTTCTCCAATTCTACCATTATTGAATCTAAGGCACCACCGTCGCAATACTCTATCAGCATCTGTGAAGCCATATAATGATAATTAAATCAGTTGAAATAGACCGACGGTTTGATATTACATATAATTAAATTAATTGTCAAATCTTATAGAATTTTTCACATCAATGATGATAACACGAATTATATCTCGCCAAAATCTGGCCTGACTGGAAATAAAATTTTTATACCTCTGTTTTGCATAAATAAATTTGCCGCATACGCACCCATAGTTTACCCTCCATGAAATAAGCCTCGTGTAATTCAACGACGTTAGGATGTTTGAATTCCGATAATATATCAATTTCTATCATGAAATCTGATAGGTCGTCCTCACCTTCCAGAGCGCACATCTTTGCCGCAGCTAGCTGCTGGGTTTGTTTACTTTGTGCCTAGTGACAGAAACGTGTAGAGAAAATTTAATCTTGTCGTTGGGTCGCAGAAACAGAATTACGTCTGACGCTGTATAAATACCTTGTAAACTTTGCCAAAAGCTCCGTCCCCCAGCTCCCCGATCATTTCCCAAAATTCTTCGGGATCACAGTCCATCTTTATGTTGTTGAATAACTTTTTCTTCTTGGCATCGTTGCCACCGAAGTGGAACGCTTTTTTCAAATTTGATAGGAAAGACATTTTCGAGTTCTCACCTGTCTTTAACGATTGAAATCAACAACTCAACGATGCTAACTGGATTTGTCCAATTCGATCGAACATCTCGAGCGTATTACGAACAACATCGAGTCTCGTATCAAGTAATTAATCGACGTGCACTTCACACATTACTTGAATTCAAGGCCAAAACCATAATACACTCGTTGATAAAGCAAATTCAAAGATGAATATGAGAAATGAGAATATGTATCTGGCGTCAAAAAAATATCAAATGATCATAGAAAACCAACAGTCGCCCTTATACTGCGGATAATAAGTACTTATCATTTCACGGATGTAAAAACATATCGAGAAACATCATTGGCTTGGCTCTGGCCATTCAGATTCGCGGGGTGCGTCGGGGTATCGTTTCAAATCGCTCCCGCATCTTGACCAGTTTTATTCTCAATTGGTTTCTACCAAGCTTGGGTTGGCGTTCGTTCTCGATCAGTTTGGACGCGTACAATGCGGACCAATCCCCACATCTCTTACCAATATCAAAAAATGAAGACAGACCTGGTGAACTTCAAGGCGCCAACTTCTGTAACAGATATATTTCCCAAGGTTTCAGATACCGCCCATACCTGCTAATTGCTTCCCCAACCATACTAATTGCTTCTCTGATAGAAGCTATCACCCAGAGAAAGAGGAAAGATAAGAAAGATAAGCATGAGCATTGATAGAAGATGCGTAACTGATAGCAACTGAACTTAACGCACCAGACAAGTTTTTCGATACTGATTCATCTCAGATATTATTTCGCAAGAGATCGTCGCGAAGACGTGTGTAATATGGCTTTAGGATAATGATTAACAATAGGTGAGACAGTCGAATTATTGGTATTTGCTGCGTATTTGCGTTTTCGTCGTAGGCAGCGAAGAGTACAGTTTTCGCGGATTGCCGAGCATAGAAATTGGCAGGATATAAACAAGAACGCGACGATGCGTTTACGTGAATAATTCGAGTCGCGGGAAGACGATATTTATCCCAGCTGAGGGCCGCGTGAACAGATTACGTTAACCAAATTTTTGGCCCGCGTATGTGTCTATTTACATGCCCGCTCGAGCGTTGGACTTTCATGTGGGTTATTATAACTGCGAGACCAGTGACGAGCAATCCTGAAAGGTTTCCTACCGATTCAAGGAAACTTGTACAAGGTGAAAGGCTGCGAAAAGTCAGCGAAAATGCTGCCAAAATGTTAACTACCCGCTCACCTCGTCGAGAAATCGGTCCCAAGTCATGCCCTCCATAATCTCGGGAACAGGGCACTATATACTGTCGATAACAATCAACACCACACGGAAGTCTCGGTACATTCACAACTGATAAATGCAGGAAAGTTACGCGGCACGTCGGACTTTTATTTGTGAATTTATCAGGCTTGATAAATCTGGTACACGGCCATTTTCAGCGTACACACGTAGGACGACGACGACACGGACACACCACGCCTGGAAGTGACGTAAACCGTTGATCCACCCATAGGGTTATCGGTGTAACTATAATTCTACATAGGTATACTGGCTCCGGGGTACTTGGCAGTCAACACCACGACACTTTTTTTTTCAATACACGCGCCTTACCTGGGACTATACTACTTGCCAGGCACTAGGTAGACACTTGCCAAGACGCTATCGCTATTTGCTCGTAATCGTACACGGAAACGAAATTGCTGCACGACTGGGCCTAGCTCGGTATTGCTAGGGCGTCGCGGTCAGTCTTGGTAGTACTGTATACTGCCCACTGCCACGGTACTGCTGCCGCCTTTTAGCCCCCCCCCCCACCCCCCTCCCCCCTCCCCGCGCCCCCTAACCAGCAACCGACATTAACGTCGGCTTTTCCGTACCTATGTGCTTCCTTACGAGAGAAGAGGAAAGGAAATAGTGAAATGAAATGAAATGAAATAAAATAATGAAATTGAAAAGAACACAGGCGCACGCAAATGCCGCGGTCCGTGTGTAACGGCATACGCCGCGCTAGACCCGTGCTTCTATTTCTCAGAAACTTGGTTCATTTTTCTTCTTTCATATCCTATCCCATCCCATTCGCAAGCCAAGTCTAAATTCTTATTACAGATACGTCTGTCTCCTCGTTGAGCAATAACAAACCTTAAGACCCTGGGTATGAAGGGTGGGTGGTTAGATGGTCAGACAGACAGCTAAGTATAGACGCATTGTGTTACGTCGCATCGTTTTATTGTAAATTGAATTATGTAATTAACTTGTCTTGGTTATTGGTCGCGTGGCCCTACGAAGCCCTCGAAGATAATCCTGTTACGATTCATGAATATCGAACCGATCATTATCCCAGAGCTTAATCGAATGAGGTTAATTTGGGTGGTGAGCAGGTGGTTTTTAAGGTTCCGCTTGTTCAACGATAAATTATTAGTCGCGACTCGTCTCCGCTATGATAATCCATAGCCTCCTGTTTCGGATAATTATCATCGAAATTATACATATACCTATGTATAGTGATCAACCACATTGTATACTTGGGAGACTCGCGAATAATATCGGTGGCAATATGTAAATTAAATAACCAACATCGCGTTTGAACTGAAAACGCGGCGTGTACACAAACAAAAGTGGATGAGGCCTAGCGATGCGTTCCATCAAGTGGTTCCATCTGCAGAGCTAGATACTCACCACGATCGCAGGTCGAATATATACTTGCGCGGGCATGTCTACGCTAGATGACTCGGTCCATGTTACTCTTTGGTTTCTCCAAATGTCAAACGGTTTCGTCTAGCTAACCTCAAAACGTTATATAGCCTCCGTAGATTGAATAAGGTCAAAGTTTGAAATATAGCCCTTTGCGATAAAGTTAATAAACACCTTGTGACAATGAGTCAACTTAACCCAACACAGCACGATCCGTTGGAACATAACCTCACCTAACCTATTGACTTTACAGGACCAGTATAAGGACATCGAATACGTGGGATGGCCGGAAAACCGCAGCGGGGACTGTTTAGGCTAATTTTCAAACATTTCGTAAACTCTTTGAAGCCACGTAGATTCGGGGGCGATCTTATCGGCAGTGATCATCTGGGCAACAAATATTACGAAACACCGCGTCAGGCAGGCAGCGAGAAGAAGACTGCAGCTCGTTACTTTGAGCCAAAGACGAAGGATGATTTTGAACAAGAAGTGCCAGCCGAGTGGGAAGCATGGCTGAGATACCGCAGGAGGGAACCACCTTCGGAATCAGAGGTCCTGCGTAACTTTGCCCTTATGAACATGAAGAAAAAGAATGCAGCCGAATTGGATAGCACCGTGGAAGCTTCCAGACCACAGGATCACCAGGCGGGACCGGTGTCAGGGCCAAAGGGGTTCCCGGTCTACAAAGAGTACCAGGACGCTGAGCCTGGGCGATCCAAGAATCGCAAAGACTAATTCTAACTTATGTTATACGTCCATGTATAACTTTAGTCAAAATGAAATATTTTCATTGTTTAATTTCATAGGGAATGTATAATACTAGTATCAATAATTTGTCATTATGTCCGATGTATAAATGTTGTACATACTCAGCAAGGGCGGAAAGTTACGTAATAAGAGCAAATACCTGTTAATCGACCTGTATTTATTTACCTATTCATTGTAGTTCTATTGCCCCGGAACTTAGATTCTCTTGTTTTTTTTCCTAGTTTCGTGTAATTCAATTTCTTTGCACCGCTATGAACCAGGGGGTACATACATATAAATACATAGCAGCAGACTTCGATAAATTAGTATAGGTCAATTTTTCTAAAATGCAAAACATTTTATTGACGTTCCATGTGCCATATCGTACTTTGGCGCGTCTGTGCGGAAAGTCGAGTAGCATAGTGTGTATAATGTAACTGTATGTATTATTAAACTTTCTTCTAGACATATTGCCCTGATAAACTAAAGAGCAAACAAGAGATTACGCATTTTGATTGTAACATACGTATGGGATATGGCTAGTCAAATGGGACTATTGCGCGTCGGGTATCTTGTTCTTATACTTGTTGGTTGAACTTTTTGTATCGTTTCTAATGATTCCATTCAGTTACGGTACCGTCTCCGAGAGTATAAGGTATGTATGTTCATAGACGCGTCGGCCGGAACACAAACGTGGCAATTTCTCCTTTGGACATGAGATTATCAATAAAGATTAATCAATTCGAAACAAAATCACATTAGAAATTAGCTCAAGACTCGAACCGAAAATCTTATCTAGACTGTGTCTCGTTGGTGTTCAAGATGCGATATCCTCTCGTACCACGAGATTCCGATTATGAGTTCTATGGACTAAACCAGGAGATAGAATTTTTTTTCCGTATTTGAAATTGGTCTGTTGTGATATTACGCGGGTGACAAAAGCCGGATCAGGCACGTCAACCGGAGAAGTCGTTGTTGTCGAACAAGGCCTGGTCGTAGAGCTCTCCTTTAACCAGCCGTCCGCCAAAGTAACGACCGTTTAGGGAATCCCGTGCTCTTTCAGCTTCTGAAATTCAAATGGAATCCCTCAACGAACAATAAATAGTATTTGAAGAATGTATACTTCCAGATATGGGCATTGGTTATATTCTCTCTGCACTATGATTGTATCCACGCCACCTTCGAGTCGTGTACGAATGCTAAGTAGTTCTGACATGAGACCAGTACCCACCACTCATTTGCGAGAATTCGACGAATATTTTAACAATAATCTCCACATCTTCCTCGTCCTCGGACTGTCTTTCATTGTAAATTATGACCCTTTCGACTACACCGAATTTCGAGCACTCGTCCTGTATTTCCTCCTGCAAGCTCTCATCTACATCCTTGGGTGCAACCATATTCCGTAAAATAACAACTCTTGATTCGACTTTGCGCATTAGCTTTTGCATTACTAAATGCCTGGCGCTTTGTCCTTTGATCGACATATTCTCTTGTTGCTGGAGAGTTTGCGGCTCCGTTTCTTCCAGAAGCTTTTTCTGTAATTCTTCCTGTTGTTTTTGATGTGCCGCTTGTTCTTGAGCTCGCCTCACAACGTCCGCATTCGCGGTGGTCGTAACCGGTACCTGCAGAGATTGAATCAACAAATTAATTCATCAACAATTAAGAATTGGTTCACCACATATTTCTACCATCTGAAAATTCTCTTCGATTAATTATTACACATCGGCTCGTCTACTCACAAGAGGAGCTCCGACGGCGGTAGGTGCTACAACAGCTGGCGGTGGTATAACGACAGTTGGTTGACCTGGAATTGGTTGAATCATAGCTGGTGGACGGGTTAGTGTTTGAGGGATGGCAATTCCGGGTGGTGGAATTGCAGCAGGGGTTTGGGCACTGGTGATTACGGGTGGTGCCATGATCGTTGCATTTGTTATCACAGCGGGTCTAGCTATCCCAGGTAGAGCTAGAAGTAAGATACCATATTGTAAACGAAGTATAAACACAACAAACAAAGAAGGTGATAACTGACGAATGCTATATTGCGTATACACATCACGCAAATTTTCACTCGACTATCCAATCTAGTATTGTTTCCACGTTGAAGTCTGAACATCTAAATCGAACCATCCGATAATATCTTAATACCTTGATTGAGTATGGGTGGGGCAGCTGCCCCCAGCTTTGTAAGACCTAAGGCGACGGCATTACTCGCCACGGCGTCCATGGCCTGTATCTTTGCCGTAGCCGCAGCAGCCGCTACAGCAGCCGCGGTAGGCATCATACTCGTGCCGCTCGGAGGTCCCATTAGCGCGTTCGGGGGTGTGATCGCTCTTCCGACTCTCAAATACTGGCCACCAAGATCAAATAGGTTCATAGAAGCTATCGCTTCAAGCGCCGATTGCATCGTCTCGTACTCAATAAATCCATACCCTTTGTGTCGGTGTGGTGAACTGCCCTGGGCAAGTTTGCAGTACGTAATGGGCCCAAAAGCTTCGAATACAGACTTTATATCGTCCTCGGTCAAGTCTTGATGAATAGACGCTATGTAGATTCTGTTATAGTGCTTGCTCTCTTCAGTTATCTCGTCTATTACGGACTGGGCCTGAGGCATGTTCGACGGGCGTCCTACCACCTGTTGAAAATATGAATTATTACTTGAGAGAGATCCTGTATCAATGGCAAATTGAAAGACCGACGATAAATGACAAGGCGTACGAATTTACCTTGATGTTGCGTCCACCGATCATAACACCGTTCATTTGTTCCAATGCGAGTTGGGCAGCCTCTGGAATTTCATATTCGACAAAGGCGAAACCCTTGTGCTTCTGTGTGACGGGATCCCACGACATGTTGATCGATTTGATGGGGCCAAAAGGTAGAAACGCTTGTCGAATAGTATCCTCCTTCAACTCGAAGCTTATACTGCCAACGTAGACTCTGTCGTAGCGATAGGCATTGAAAGGTTTAGGTATTAAGAACATTAGCAATTGCATATTTTCATTAGTATCGGTGTATTATTGAGAAGTAATGTCTGATCTGTGATTTTGATTCAATAATTTTATGCATGGAGAGTAGAACATATCGTTCGATGCAATTACTATGAGAAAATCCTCAGTCAAATAATTGCGTAATTTTGATTCAAATTTTTCCTTCAATTGACCGAAGTAAAATTGAATATTACGAAACTGAACGGATACTATTGAGTAAGATCATTATCGCGGAGAGGGGCGTCATCGTGAGTCTAAAGTTTCTATATCCTACGATGACATAGTATAATAAAGAATAGGTGATTCTTTCACCACTGGTTTGGGTGATGAATTTGATTCGAGAGAATTGAAGTTTCAAACATGTGGGATATTACGACGATCACAGGGTGGTTTATTATTGAAAATGGATAGGAGAGAGGGTGAAGCGAAGAAAAAGTGGACATTTATACGTAGGAAGAGGATGGTGTTAGACTATAGCTGACCAGCTGTGAATGGATGGCAGGAGGGAGGGCGCAAGGTCAGGGAGATCTCTAAGGCAAAGAACAAACAAACCTGCACATGAGGGCGAGAGCCTGCTGTCTCTGCACTTGATTCCGCTGACTAGCCATTTGCTGCAACACAAAGGACCAGAGGCCTTCTATTGGTATCCCTCCCCCTTACGTACACCACCGCTTGTTCACATTTCATAAATCCCCCAATCCATCACATTGTCATTCCCACATCTTTCCTTGACTATTTCATTTGCTTCCTTTATTTTGACACTTCTCTTGACTGACTTCTCTTGATTTTATTGGACCACCACGTAAACTAGGTGAAGCGAACACGCAAAGAGAATACTAATACTAAAAGAGAGCCGCAAGGAGGAAACTAATTGAGAATAAGAATAAGAAAGTTGTTATTTGGACGTAACAAGACTGGAAAATTTCTATTCCACTAGAGTTATTATTTGAATTTTCATACCATGGGTATATAAATAAGGACTGCCTTTGTCCTAGAGTTGCAGGAAATCAGCTATTTCGAATAGCACAGATAATTGAGTTATTAAGTAAAACGGATGTAACGATTGCAAATGAATCTCATCGCGAAACATAATAGAAGACCAATAGTCAAGGATAGAATTGTGCGAAATTATACTTTCTCAAATCGCTCGTAACCCATGCAAAACTATTCCTCCCTGCTTTAGCACGGCTCTGCTCCGTTCCTTTCGGCTCTGCTCCGCTCCGCTCCCGCCGAATGATATTAAAAACTCTAATCTCATATACAGTTGCGACTTAGGGAAATGTTTGAAAGGGAAAGATTGATTGTAAGGCGGTATTGAGTTTTTCCTTGATTTAGTTGACACTAACCTGCACATTAGCAATAATACTTGCTGCCGCAGGACCAACTTATTCTTCTGCGGGGGAGAAAAAATCAACCGATCAGACTTAAGTTATATCAAAGAAACCATTCATTGTTTATTTTATCTTTCATACGTACTGGGAGTCGGGTGCTGAATTCACAAATTTAACAGAGATGTTAATAAGTGTCAGGTGGATTGGCGATAGAAATCAAAAACCAGAAGATTTGTCGTCGTTTGATCTTTAAAAATTCAAATCTAATCAGAGTTTGTTCCGCGGCTCAAGAGGCAGAACGTTTGACAAACAGTTCCTGAAAGTACCTAACACCAAATTGTTATCTAAATTTGTGCAGACAGCCGGATTGAAAATTTTCTAAACTGATTTTATATTTTACACTCGGTGTACATTTAGTATAAGAAAACACAGACAGAGGAAAATCATTGTCAATTCTTATGAAAAACAGAAGTCAAAAGAAAAGAAACAGTCCCAGGGGGGAGTTCTTCGAAGACACGCTACCGTCGGAGATAATTAATGTTGTTTCATTCTGCGGAGCGGCCATAGAAATTGGAATATCGATCGGAGAAAAAGAGACGCGTACTGAGATGTGGTGCCTTTATTATTGAAATAGTTCTAAGCTCCAGATGATCTGGAAATTTTACTTTCATTCTCAATGCCCATATGGCGCGACCTGCCTCTCACGCATTAATAGTCGGTCACAGGTCATCCCTACAACCATACATTCCTCTGTTATTTCAGCAATTGGAAGCCACAGCTTGAAGATAATAATCTACCAAGTTTCTAGAAGCCTGGTAATTGTACGGCTAACTTAGGACCTTTCTAGGTAAAGCTTCATTAATTATAAAGCAAGATTTTCCTTTCAATAAGTCAAACGAATTAAGGACTTGATTTGCTAGTTTTGTCTCGCTTCAGGAATGCATGGAAGTAGCCACATAGGTAGAAGGTGGACGGAAACATTTTATAATATATAAATTTGTGTATCGATTTGATATTAGAGTCAAGCTTATGCCAGCTCACCTGTTGCTGATGAGCGAGGGTCTGCTTCATCAAGACCATCTTAATGCTTTGTTCCATAGCATATTTTTTTGCCCTGTTCACAGTGTCCTGCTGCTCTGATGTGATCTTGGGCAAACCAGCTCCCAAAATGCCTGGTAGGCTCAGGTACTTTGCCCCCGGACCTGATTGGAGAAATTAGTGGCATCAAACTTCATTAGAAAGGACTCTCATTCAGAGATTTACACGGGATATAGGTAAAATGGGTCAGATCTTATCAGCAAAGTGTCCATGGTTGCGGAATCAACCTTAGGCCAAAGTTAATTACCACAGGGACTCAACGACATTTTTGTCACAAGATATCGATACATCATACTTTAAACGATTCAGAAGGAGGGAGATTGTTGGTAATTTCGACTTACGGTACAATGTTTTCAATATATAAAGAATTGTTAACAGAAATTCTTTCCAACTTACCAGCAACGACCTGGCCGGTCTGATTCAGATCGTATATAGGGCCTGGCAAGAAGTCGCACGGGTTTCCTACAAAAAACAGTAGATTAGAAAATGTTATCAATTAATGCAGGACCACCTTTACTACTTCTACCGTCTCGTAATATTTCATTGAATCAATTTCTGTTGAAATTGGAAGATGAATAATTACTTCCATGAAGGTAAAAGCATTATCGATGGTCTTCTTTCAAAAATATTTGGGAATCACGGAAATATATTGCCAATCTTATTCCTATCCTTTGATCTGATAAGCTTCTTGACCGGTTGTTGCAGAGTCGAATTAAATATGAAAAAAATGAAAGGCACCGTTTGATGTGGAAACCGCAACATCGTAGGCACAGCGCCATTTGAATATTTAGATTTGCTGACAAGAGAATACAAAGAATAAATGGATTCTACACGGTCGTTATTATCGACTGTCCTCTTTCATAATTCTGGATGTCAACGAATACCTGAGCTCAACTAGTCTTCTACATGAATTGAACATATCTATTTTGTATCTAACTACGTAAGGCAATTTCTGGCTATGTTAAAGGAGACGGGGTAGTAAAAGGAACGTTGCCGTCCAGCAGCTCCCCGACCCGGACCTTCCGCCAAACTGTAAGTTTAAAGAAATTAAAACAGTCAAAGCAATCGCGACCACATGATTTTTTTTCATGTAGATGCGAATTAAGTGTGTATCGATATACACGCAAGTGCGTATATCCATTTATCGATATATTATACATACAAACATAACATATACATGTATCTACGTACATACATGTGTATTATATATCACACATTAGAAAAATCATATTGTATCGACAAGGTAGGGAACAGAATCCCTTATCTTTTTATCGCACGCACCATCCAAAACCAAATGACAAATATTACTGGCCCAAAAAAGCAATTCAGCAATCGCAACTGCATCTCTGTAACTGGTTGTTATTTATCTATTGTTCGCAGACTAAACAATACATTGTCTCGAATTGGTGATTTGAATCCGTTTTATGTATTTCTCCGTTATTCTTTCCATTGTTTTTGTTTTTTGCTTTCGTCAGAAAGAAGATATAAGAAACAATAAAGCTCAAATCCCCCGACAGTGGAATCTGGTGACACTCTCCTACCAGGCTACGTGCCTTGTCACCCCTCCTATCCCTGCCCCAAGTATGCAATTTTCAATGGTACGTGCTTTGCTTTGTAGCCGACTACGCGCAGCACCGACTTAATATAACCAGTCTATAAAGAAAAAGAGTAATTGGTGGGTTCGTTCGTGACCAAATTGGTAGGGCTAGCCTCTGAAACAGAAATCAGAACACGTGTAACGTATCTTCTAAGATTTCTTTAGTTTACTTTTATATTTTGGCCAACGGATGCCGCCTGTTCGTTCATTTTCATTCGCTTAACAGCTAACAGCGCTCAGGGCTGAACAATGTGAGAAGGTTGCGCGCGCAATATATCCGACAGACCGAGGCGAGGCAGTAATCTGTAAGCACAAAGCAAAAGGAGAACTCTCTGAGTGGACTTCCGTCTGTTTGCTTATTGTTTGCCTTTTCCAACCTAACTCCAGTCGGACTCACCGAGCTGAGTTATCTGGAAAACTTGTGCGCGAAATCATTCTAGCTATCAGTTCCGATATTGGAAAAGTTTCATAGACGCATGTTGCCTAGAGACTATATACCCTCCGCTCCTTGCTCCGCGAACCCCTTCTTGCAAGGGAACTGGGAACTTACCTGCCTCACCTAAAACTCCGGTCAAACCGTGAATATCTTTCTTATGAATTTGATAAGATAGTTGACGAGACTATGGTTATGAAAATGTTTGGAAATGCGAGCTACCCTAGAGTGAGTGCTGACCTATCTAATGTACATTTATGTATGCATCGAGTACCGCGTACTCGGCACTAGGCGTTGCGTAGATAGTCGGAGGGAGTTTGAAACTCTGATTCTGTTCAACGAACGAAGGGTACTTTCTTTCTTTCTTTCGCTCAGTCTCAGCTCAGTCTCAGCCCGCAGACTCTGTACTGTCACTCTCCGCTGTAACATCTCAGAACAGAAGGACAACCATACATTAGTTTTATTTGAGCCCATCGCCCCCGGATGACATATCTATATATCATCCTATTGTCTTTGAACAAATTCATTTCATTATCACATTACATTTTATCCCGTTAGATTCCGTCGTGTAATATTACGGTCTTGGTATCGGACAGGCAAGCAGTCCAGTCCATAATTCTTACATTGCCTGATAATCTTTCAATGCAACGTTTGTTTTTGTTGCCCGAACAATAAACTTATTCAAATAATGCCCACCGTTTAGGACGTTGTGTTAGCAACATACCTTCAGAGCGGAGTTTCTTCGCCGGCGGCTCGACGTTATTTTGCTGTTGAGCGTCGGTAGGCGGTGCCTGAAATCACAATTTGCATTTATTCGTGTCCAAATGTTAGTTAATCTCTTATTGTACTTGAAAATATTCGTATTCAAGACTATGGACTCGCAGGTGCCGGTTCGTTATCAGTCGATGATTCCTTTAGCGGAAACTCTTCCACCTAACCTATCATGAATTTAGGACTACACGTCTAGGCTATCGCCATGATGCCAACAGAACCAGGATCTGATGTGAGAACTGGAGCCGTTCAGAACGGCCGAATTATTCCTACGTCGGAGTGTTATTCAGCGTGAAAAATAGTCTTACCATGGCCATTGTACCGTTCATGTTTCAATACGGCACAAGCAGGATACGTTCAATGACAATTTATCACCGATAACAACAGCGTAATTATTACACGAACGATCTTTCACTAATTTTCGTCCACCTTCGAATGAGCGAAAAGCATGATGGCGCCGAATGCCGATGGCGGACGCGGACCGGCGTTCGTTCCGTCGAGTACGGTGTGCGCCAAGCCATCGTAAAAATAACAGAATCCGCTTCCTGACCTGACCCTCGCCGACATAACCTGCTGACATCACATGACCTTGCACAACCCTGGAAATCCGTGGTCCGATCCAAGCGTGATCCAAGATGTTCGACATCCGATCCGAATGAAAATTTTGTTAAACTTGTTGGGATAAATTAATTAATTTCCTTGCACGCGCCACCGGGAGAAAGGAATACATACATAACTACATAAGAAAAAGATTGGATTCGATTACCACACCGGTACAACGAACCCACCGCACACAGTGTATAACCTAGCAATGGAAGGTGCCGGGTTCGAGGTCAGAATTATAGGCGAGGAGAAGGTATGAATTTCGTTTGAACAGAACCCGTCCTTTTATACGATCTTTCCAATATGCGGAAATATATTCTCAAATTGCACGGCCATTTTCTTAATTTCCACAGGGCAAAGGCCTCTTTGCTTTACAGCCTTTCAAAGAGGGGGAAATAATATTTGAAGAGAAGCCAATGATATGCTGTCAATTTTCATGGAACACGGACTACGGCTACTCTGCTTGTGACAATTGTATGAGCCCTTTGGAAACAGCGGAGGAAAATGTACAACGCCTTGCTGCCAAGCCAGGCTTAGTATTGCCTTATCCCGAATGCTGCCAGACCAAAAAGCAATCTATTGTCGAGTGTCCGGACTGCGGAGTGAAATATTGTACGATAGAATGTCGGCAGGAAAGCCTCTTCAGGTAATTTTCAATTTCCAATCCAATTATAATAAAGAACATACAGTATCAGGACGAATTAACTTTGATACCATATCATGTTTGTGTTTATATATTACCCTCAAAGAAACTAGTTCAGGCTTGGATATATGCTTTGAAAAATTCCCTCAATCAGATATCACCGGAACTTGTGCCTGAAGTCAAGGACTGATCCTCAAAGTGATCGCCATCCATTGGTAAGGCTGAACGAAACGTGGAAGCAAATACATTATCCGCCGGAGACTGCTACTATAATGCTGCTGGCTAGAATGGTTTCGTTGGTCGAACAATCCGCCGACAAGGAAGCTACCCTCTCAGAGTTTGCGCAATTCTGTAGGCGCGCCATCAATGAGACGCAAGAAATTTCTCACAACCTCTTAGGAGAGAAATACGTTGATCAGATTGATACGCTGAGGGACATGGCACTCCATACTCTCAATGCCGAATCTGTGTCGCAAGTATGTCTATTTAATAGGTCCTCTCGTGGGGCAGGACCCTTTCACTGCCAATGAAATGTATGTCATTAGGTAATGATATATTAATTGGTGGTCGACTGACGTATCGCTTCAGTGGTTCACTCCCGACGGATTCAGGAGTATGCTGGCGTTGATTGGGACCAATGGCCAAGGTATTGGGACCAGCGCGTTCAGCCGTTGGGTGAGAAATGTTTCGGCTCTGGAACTGCCAATGAATAAACGAATGGAGGTCGACAAATTGATAGATCGAATTTACGACGATATGGAAGAAGGTAGTCAAATTTGAACCTCATCCTAATCGTTGTCTGATAATATGTGATTACATCAATAACACGCATATCTTATGTAGTCTAACAATTCTCAACAGTTGTCGGATCATTCCTAAACAACGAAGGTTCTGGCCTCTACAAACTCCAATCAGCTGCGAATCACAGTTGCTCTCCAAATGCGATAGTGGAATTTCCCTATTCGAATAGTACCCTGGTACTGAAGGCAGCCAGAGATATAAGACCGGACGAAGAGATTTGCATCAGTTATTTGGACGACTGTGCTCTTGAGAGATGCAGGTACTCTAGACAGAAGGCTCTCAGCTCTCTCTATCTCTTTATATGCAGATGCGACAAATGTACATCTCAAGCTGACGACCCCAATGAAACTTCAGACGACGACGAAGAAAAAGAAGAAGATGATAATGATGATGATTATGATTATGAAAACATGTAAAAGATCAAGTTTTGTTCCTTCGGTATCATATAAAATATCGAAACTTGAACGACTACATAATATTAAACAATACATATAATAAAAATAGAAGGCATTGTTTCCTGGTAATTGATTAATTATTCTGATATTGTATGTCACAATAATAATTAAATGATCGTATTTTATATTTTATTACGGCTACAGCTTTAAGACCGAAAAGAGGAAATGTAACCTTTGATTCAGTCCTTAACAGAATGATGAAAACTTTGAATATTTGTATCTGCTATTTGCTTGTTATCTCACCGTGAAAGCCCCAATTTTGAATTTACGCGAGGAATCTAGTCAATTCCTAAAGGTCGAGATTTCAGAAATGGCATGCGGAATGGTCTGTAGCATTTGAGGCTACATTTAATAATATTCGATTTAAGTGGTATATATTTTGAACATGTATATTCTCCTTCTTCTTCAATCCTTAGGCTTATACCACTCTGGGATTCAACATGTATATTTATTTTAGGTATGTAGTACAAAAGCAATGTGTTATAACTGAACATCGAACACGTGCGTTACAAAAATGTGTCTAATAGCCAGCAGTAGTAACATGGGCCACACTGGCATGGCATATAGGTAGGTATATGTATATGAATCCTAGGAACTTTCTTCCTGCAACCAGGAATGGTCACGTGGGTGTATAGTGCAAAATTGCCCCGCTCATTCGTCACTAGAAGCGCCAGTTACGGATGGTGGCCACAGGTCCGTCACACGTGGCGGCATCCGACGGTGCTAAAAACAACCCGCTCAGTAGCACCCTGCACCTCATCAGATGACAAATGACTGCTAAGTGCCATGGTGGCAGCCAGCAAGGCCGGTCTGTCATATAGAATATAGATTCTAAATGCGACCACGATTTTTGAATCAGCCCTGTGAAGTATTTGTTCGGGATACGCACTGGGTAAGAGAGCTCCTGAATTGTTATAGGAACAAGTAAAGACGCCGGTTATGAAATGGTAAAAATAATAAACTTAATAATGGACGTGAAAAATCCGACGCCGCAAGATCTCCAAAGAAAGCTTTACTTTCTCGTAGAACAATTGCAACACATGGCGAGTGAGCTGCCTCCGAAATATCAAATGCGTTTACCGTACGAACTCTTGTCTGGGCTGGCAAATTCTTTACTAAACGATACAATTTTCGAGATAGTCAAAGGGTTGATGGAAATTCAACACGTTACGGAGAAGCACCTATTCCAGCAACGTCTTCAGCTGCTGAATCAACAAAAAATTGAAATTCAAGAAGCACTGTCCGGGCTACACGAGGAGGAGAAACGAATAGGGGCAAAAATGATTTTACAGAAGAGACACAAAGACGAGCTGCGGCAAACTGATATGAAACTAGTCCTGCAATTAGATCAGAAAGTTTCTGACCAACAAGGTATATTGGAAAAGGCAGGGGTCCCAGGATTCTACGTTACAAACAACCCTATGGAGATCCAAGTGCAAATGCGACTTTGCGACTTTATTATCAGGCTGAGTAATATGGAAATACCTCGTTGAACATCTATCTGCGCAATACCAAACTATTCTATCGCAGCTAAATAATGAATGAACAAAGAAATGATTGTAATTCCCCGACTAACAATAATCAGGTGGTGTCAGGTACTTGTATTTTATTTACAAGTATAAAAGAAATAAATTTGAATTCTGCAGAGGGTCAGTTTCCTTAACATTCTTATTACTGCTGCTTGTACCCTCAGGCTTTGCCAAGAAATACAGTATTCCAGTCTTAATTGGCATTCAGTTTAAATCTCCTAATCTTTTGATGATTCGAAATCCCCAGCCTAGCCTATGCTACCATACATATGAGTTATTTTTACATGCTGTCAAATAAATGAATATGTGTTGGCACCATGTATCTGAAAAGGCTTCCTGCTTTCCGTTTTTTATTAGGAATCATTTTTGGTGTACATCTCATCACTGCTAGGTCCACTGATGAAACTCAGTTGCCCATCGCACGATGCGTGGACAAAAAAAATAAGATGATCGATAAACTTATTTCAATCTAGCCAATAGAATTGATGAATCCTTAGAGTAATTATTTTACGTTGATATCTTTACATATTTACAGTAGTTTTGGAATCTTTTTACGCAATATTTCAATTCCCATGAGCTGTATTGCTATTTCATTTTCAGAATACCATGAAACTAGGATGCTTTGTTCGAATCTCAAAGATTAAAGCAAAGTTATCCTCTGAGGTTTATTATTTTTATTCAAAATATGAATGCTATCTATTCTTCCAATGTGTCAATCCACTGCAGCATCTGCGTGTGCACAATTTCAACCCTTATTATTCGGTTGAAAAAAGTTACACTCGGTCCGTATCTAACCTTTTTCACAGGTACACTGCTGCAACCAACTATATAAATTATCTGACGTGTCCGTTACGAATTCTTAACACAGCTGGGGATTAAAAGAAGTCCAGGCTCAGTGGGTGGTTTGTTCTTTGGCCAACGGTTGGGGTTGTGGAATTGGCGGAGGTATATGAATGTTCGATTCAAAACTGGCACCAATTGGATTACCCGATCCTCCTAGGAAGCATATTCTGTAAACGTCGTCGAACGTTGATGCAAAGTGCACCTCCAGACCATCTGTAATATATTTAGGAAGGTCGTCGTAATCCTTCTTGTTCTCCTCGGGTAGAATTACACAGTTAACGCCAACTCGTTTTGCCTGAAAGTAATCATTTAATTTAGAATCATCATTATTTCATACATACGATGCTCTACTATTGGTCAATGATAGGAGAGAATTTCTCAAGACATGTGCATTTAAACTCGGACAAATCTTATACTTACCGCTATCGTTTTTTCCTTTATGCCACCAACAGGAAGCACCTTGCCCATGAGACTCAGCTCACCCGTCATAGCAAGGTTTTGTCTGATAGATTTATTTTTGGCAAGAGAAAGTAGAGCCACAGCGATTGTAGATCCGGCACTAGGCCCATCTTTGGGTGTTGCACCTTCAGGCACGTGGAGATGTAGGTGAGCGTCATAAAGAAACGTGTTGGAGGGGTCTTCTTTCCTTAGGAAATTTCTGGCCACCGTCATTGCAATTCGAGTTGACTCTTTCATCACATCTCCCAGATGACCGGTTATTTCAAACGTGCCTTCCAATTTTTTATCATCTATGGGTCTTCTGGACGTTGTCTCTATGAACAGAGTAGATCCACCCATGGCGGTCCATGCCAGTCCCATAACTACACCAGGTG
Source organism: Tenthredo amoena (assembly GCA_963966615.1). Lineage (NCBI taxonomy): Eukaryota > Metazoa > Arthropoda > Insecta > Hymenoptera > Tenthredinidae > Tenthredo > Tenthredo amoena. The sequence continues at coordinate 4,957,588 of OZ016497.1, read as the reverse complement.
GTGTTATGGCATACATTCTGTCTTGGGTGTAGACAGGTTTTCCGACGAATTCTTGTAAATTACCGCTAGTCAAATCGATTCTCTCCGCCTCATTCTTAACAACCTTGAAGGCAACCTTGCGAGATACTTTCTCAATGTGTTTTTGTAAATTTCGTACCCCCGACTCTCGACAGTAGGATTTGATCAACAGATTTAGCGCGTCATCCTGGATATTTATTTGATTTTCAGAGAGGCCCGAGTCTTTCATGGCCTGAGGTACCAAGTATTGTTTGGCAATGGCTAGCTTTTCTTCGGCGACATACCCTGACATGTCTATCATCTCCATTCGATCTCTTAGTGGCTCTGGAATAGTGTCTAGAATATTCGCAGTGCAGATAAACAATACTTTTGATAGATCAACAGGTACGTCGAGGTAGTGGTCTAAGAAATTTGCGTTCTGTTCAGGATCCAACATTTCCAACAAAGCTGAAGCCGGATCCCCTTGATGACCCCTGGAATAATACAAGTGCTCAAACGTAGACTTGTAGCTTGACAAGTAGCTTGGAATAACTTTATCTCAATGTTCGATTAATTCTGTACAACATGAATATGTTAGTGGTTTTCATTTTCGAACAAATTTTATTCTGCACTACCAGAGGCATAATGATTTTTGAAGTCTTTGGAAATGGCTTAATTCGATTCAATAGAAAATATACGTACTTTCCTATTTTATCCACTTCATCTATGAGAACTAACGGATTTTCAGTCTTCGTTTTCTTCAAACACTGTATTATCTTCCCAGGCATAGCTCCCACGTACGTTCTCCTATGTCCTTTGATCTCAGCTACATCGGTCATACCTCCTACGCTGAATCGAAAGTACTCCCTGTTGAGGGCGCGGGCAATAGATCTTGCTATGGAAGTCTTACCGACTCCCGGCGGACCGTGGAAGCATAAGATTTTTCCTTGAGTTGATCCCTTCAGCTGACTAACGGCAATGAACTCTTTAAATCGATGGAACAGAATGATTATAATTGAAGAAAAGGTATATAGGTGGGTTTAGGGGCTTGAACCGTCGTCAAATGACCGCATTGTCGAAGATTAACGTGAGAGCACATTGAATGAATGATTTGAAGTGTCCATTGAATATATTATGACCATTTTTGCAGAAAATGTTCGAATTTTGTAATCTTGTGTGTACATCTCTTTGCATAAACCAATAAAGCATCTTACCGAGTATCCTCTTCTTTATATCCTCCATACCATAGTGATCTTTATCCAGAATCTCAACAGCTTGCTCAAGATTTAGATTCTCTGGACTAGTCATCCCCCAAGGCATAGATGTTAGCCAATCAAGATAATTCCTCGTCACGCTGCAGAATTGTTTTAATTAGTTCATTACAGGAATAATTAGGACACAAATTTCAATCACGATTCCATGTAAACTTTACTCAAAGTTTGATTTCCAACATACTTGAATTCGCTACTGTGGCTTTCCAAGAAGCTCAATTTGTTTAGTTCTTCGTCTAAAACGTCCATAACTGGTTTTGGTACAACCTTCTGCCTGATTCTCTCCCTATACTTTTCCTCAATTGCATCTTTATCATCCTTTTCTAGTCCCAATTCTTTTTTTATAACTTTCAACTGCTCGTGAAGTATATATTTTCTGTGCTGCTGTTTTACTTTCTCTTCTACTTCTCGCCCGATTTTTTGTTGAAGTTTGCTCAGCTCATACTCCTTCTTAAGAAGTGCCAATGACAACATCAATCTATTTGGAATCTAGAATCAAGCAGATAACTTTACCTGAATATCTCTGTAGAAAAATTCAATTTGTGGTAGACTTGACCGCACAACTTTACCACAGACCACAGCAATTAGTTGTTGAGTCAGTTCTTTGAATCAGTGAAAACATAGCCTGTTTGTAAATGTAACCTACATCCATTTCTTCAAGAACCTGCTGGAGTTCGTGAGCATCGGCTCCTGTCAACGCTGCACCCAAGTCACTGAGATAAACAGGATTGTCAACGACTCTTTGACCTTGATGTAACATTTGTTGCAGTGATTCTCTGTACAAGGGGTTCATGCTGATTATATCACGAATCGTCTTGATCACTTCTTGGGTCAGTGCCTACGGGATAAAGATGAAAATCAATTCATTGACAGAGGATTCACGTATTATTCTTAGAATACAGACAGGCAACGAACGGAGGAGAGATGCTTGTTCGTTAGGAAGGGTCTCAAATATTTTCTGATGATTTCCTACTTTTATATTTCAATCACACGCATATTGTAATTTTCAACAGATATACAAATTTCGTAGAGAAAATTTAATGAATTGAAGATTGGATAAATCTCACGCTAGTTACCTTTATTTCTTCAGTCTGTCGAAATTTTTCATGCGTAACATTGACAACTTCGACCATCAGTAGCGGTTGTGTTTCAGATGCCGCCTCTCCTGTTGCGGTTCTACTCTGTGTAGAATCGGCCATTTTCTCATTCTCTTTTAAGACTGGTTCAGGATCTTCTTCAATTTTATCAGCTGATTCAATTATTTTACCGTCTGTCTTTTTCCGCTGCAATGCCCTACGACTCTTCTTACCACCAGCCGTGGCATCTTCTATAGGGACGTTAATTGTGGTATTTAGTAGTGGAAACGTCAGTTTCATCTCTGTGTAAACCAGGCAGCCGAATCATTAGAATATAATACACATACACAGGTATAAATACGACAAACATGATTGTAATAAAGTAATATCCCAGGCGGAGTTGTGATATGTATAGCAAGACAATAATATTAATCCTATACTCGTAACAGCTGCAGTACAAACAACCCTGGACAATTCGGTATTCTATATAAATGTCTATACGTATGTCTGACAATGTTATACCTTGGGGTGGCTTTTCTGAAAAATCCTCTAAAATTTGACCAGTAATTTTCACTCTTCTGTGGGCCATGACAACGAGTCTCAACCGGTCTCCCAAGTCTTGAATCTCGTGAATTTGTGCAAAAGTGCCGACGGGATAGACCTGATCCAAATTTTGAACAACCTCAGCTTCGTTCCTAAAATGAAATTGGTAATATTAATATGTATACATGATCTTATAGTGCTTTGTGTTTGAAATAAAAAAAAGTACAATGTGGAGCCAACTCACTCTTCGCTTTTCTTCAGAAATATTCCAACATAAGGTTGATTCAGTTTGACTTTACGCCGAATCAGGTCTATGAGGACTGGATTGCTCAGTTCAATGAGCTTTATGAATCTTGGAAATACTGGATTTCTGTTTATCGCTATGACCGGCAACTGCGGCCAGACTTCGGGGACTACCACAGTCGCTGGTAAGGCGGCAGGATAATCTTCGGGCAGTTCAGGTTCTCCTCCGCTAAGCGTGTCGAAGACAAGATAATGTTTATTTAGAATTACGATCGGTTTGGATCATGATTTAATTCTGGGGTTGACACCGAATGGGGAAACAATAGGAAAATAATGGAAAAATAACGGGGAAACCAATGGAAATATAATCATAACAAGAAGGGTCGAGAGAACGACAGTATACTTGGCCGGTGGATCTCGTTCTCCGGATTTCTTGGATGAAGAGAATCCTCGAATGGCAATGAAGGCGGTAGGTTGCCTGTATCCTCGTGGAAAATTTTCGAAAGCTCTACTCGAACGCATTATGTGACTCGTATTAATTTGACCTCCCCATTGACGTATTGCGGCACCCGCGAGATCGGCCGGTCGAGTTGGCGAACATTGGATATTGAAGAACGTGCGGTTCCATGACACTCGATACCGATATATCGGCAGAGATTTAAATTGCATCCCACTCATGTATAATCGCATTTTGCTCAGTTATCGTTACGCGGATGTTATCTATGCCCACGGTGCCGTTGTCCCGTGTATTGAACTCGCACGCTGTTGCTGTTCGCACCTGGCTTAACCAAACTCACAGAATTATCAATGAACACAGACGCAAATGGAATTACTATCGAGAAATTACGAGGTTAGGATATATAAAATATCGCGCGATTCGAGACAAACTTCGGTCAACTCCCAACCTGGACCGCGCCGTTTCGAATAAGTCGTCGCGCTCCGGTCCGCCGTGTATACCAATACAATGGAAAGATGTTCCCAATTATAGTTGGAAAAATTACAAACGGAGTGAATAATGATAACATGTACTACAAAAATTCAAGTTCTTTCAAAGATTTATCCATGTCAGAAATACTGAAATTAGCTGAGGATCGCGCAAGAGTCACGGGAAAAGGCAGACAATCGATAGATAATCCTTGGCACAAGCGGATGGCTATCTCCGACAATATAACGAGACGTCAACCACCCCAGACTACCTTAAAAAATCGTCAGGGAATCGGATTAACCCCTGTTCACGACGAATTAGACAATAACGAGGAATTCTTCGAAAATTTGATGAAGAAAATGACCATGGAACAATTTATGTTCGTCTCTTTTCTTGTATTAATATAATTATAAGTTATAGTAGAATAAGCCTGAGAAATCCAGTTTCTACGTCCTTTGATCTCAGTAAATTGCAGCATATTAGTAAAGATGTGATATTGCCTTACGTTTTCAGACCAAACGGTGAAGCGAGTAGATTGAGAAAGAGGACGTGCCTTTGGAATAAGGAGAATTCAAATACGGTGAAAAGAATCAAACACCACAAGGACAGTAGAATTCACACAAAATTGATTCCACCATCAATGGAGTTCTTGGCAAGACGATTATTGCCTCGACAGAACAATAACAATTCACCAGCTGGAGCAAAGATCCAATTGCGATATGAGACTAACGAGTTACGAGAGCAAGCCATCCCTCGTCATAAATCAACTCCAGATCCGATCTGTGAAGACATAAGTATGCAAGCGATGAATTTACGTTTCACGGATTATGATTCATCAACAGCTACCACGATATCCATTAATGAAAGTTTTCACGGGTATCAGACTGCAAATGATTGCATTCCTACTTGTTCCCAAGAAACTTTGAAGCTAGCGCATGATCGTTCTATAGACAGAACCAATTGTGTTTCTACTTGTTCCCAAGAAACTTTGAAGCTAATACGTAATCTTACTGTAGACAAAATCGATTATGATCCCTTGCACGAGGTATCGCCATCTAGATATTGTGCAAAAAAATCTCCCAAGAACTCTTGGAACAGTCCGCGTCTTTCAACCATTGAAGAATGTCGGGAACTATCTATGGTAGTTGAGTCCACGGCCCTTCATGATATTAATATGGAACATGATCTATCTCGGCCTTCAACGCCACCATTGTCTCAAGAGCTAATTGATTGCGAAGCTTGTCACTGCGACAAAGAAGAGTACGTTGATAATGTAAACAATAATTCTAGCCAACTCTCATCACTCATGTTATTGGGTGACTTAGAAACCGGGATCTCGGGAATCCTTGTTGAAAATCGGTTCACTTAGATCCTAGTTGCATACGACTCTACCTATGATGAGCTTCTTGAAGCAATTTTTCTATGATACACGTTATATTGAATGAAATTAACGTCAAGGACATAAGGCAACTTCTTATCCAAATATGCACACAAATAATTGTCGCAGTTTAGATGAAGTTGTAAAATCCTGCTAACAATAATTCACCCTGGTCTATTCTCATTTAAAAAGGAAATAATAATTATCAGCTATGCCTTTTGTCAGTGAAAAGTTCAATTCTTAATCAAAAATCAAACTTCTAAGACAAGAGTAGTAATACGAGGACTAATGGTAATATCTTTCTATAGCTAATAACAATACTATTATGATGATAATACTGTTATAATAATAATAATAATAATAATAATAATAATAATAATAATAATAACAACAACAACAATAATAATAATAATGGTGGTGGTAGTGGTATGCCCACATCTTTTGAACATATGATACAATCTGCATTTTGAATGCTCGATGTTTTCTTCCAATATTTGGGCATCAGTCAAATGCATGATTATTCATTATTTATTTCATAAGGCGTGACGCGTTGACGCTTACTCGGCCAACACTCCATATAAATCTCCTGGAAACTGTGTCTGAAATATTATTGCAAGTTGCAAAGCAACGTACGTGGAATAGAAAGGTGTTTCTTTGAAATCTATGCACAATCAATGTCAATTATTGAGCTGTATCGGTAGCCTGTTGCCCCAAATATGTACAATATGTATATTTATATATCATAACTATAAATTAATTGTAAAAGTACACGACACGAGCGCTCCCGACAACGAATCCCTAAATAATTACGTACCTGGGTACTGATCCCAACTATAGATAGTAGCACTCATAGGTGTAATACATGAAAACGTAATGTAAGCCCAAAAAACTGCGACTAATTATATTTCCGTTTAACATTTGTCTTTGATAACTTTTGATATCGAGCACGATTCATGTGCGACATCATTACATACATTCCCGGAAAACAGAGTAACAATAAATATATTCTCATGGCCGATGGAAAATGAAAGGCAAAATTCCATTCGTTCGGCAAAGATACGGTAAACCTGTTTGTCTCTTCAAAATATGGAATGTTTCTTAGTACTACAATACCCTCGCAAAGAAAACCAAGCGGATAAAGGGGCATCCATATCGTATACCGAAGCCAAGTGAGGAAGCTGAACTCTGTCTTGAATAACTGCGTTAGATAATACGGATATCTAACTAGTTCAACAGTGCTCCATACAGCAAACAGGTAGAACACGACCGGTTTAGTTTGCATCCGAGGTTCCAACTCTATCATGCAGAATAATATGAAAGCTCTGCCTCCGACTTGAGATAGAGGCATGATGACTCCTCCCTTCGTGTATCCAAATAGTGGATGCATCACTTCCAAAAACTGGAGCAATTGAACGAATTTCATCGCGGTTCCCACCGCTTCATACGTGCCCACCATTGATTCTGCAATCGGATAAGTATAATACATTTATTTATATTTTGACGATATATTTTTGTATCTTCCAAAGTCATGTCTTGGAGTCCAATCTATCATTTTTTCATATTAACTGTTAGAGAGTGCCAGGTGTTGTAATATGGAGGTATGAATATTTACCTGACCCATCTCGTGAATATCTCACTGCCATTATCACTAGTATGTAGGTGAAACCAACAAATTGGGACAAGTTGTACAAAACCAGATAAACTTTCTTCAAGTCTTCTGCAAAAGTAAGGTATATGATTATTTAGTGAAATCAAACTGGTATCAAACTCAGCGCAAGCCGTGGTACATTTTCAAGGCTCGAAAATTTCCTCCATGCTGAACTGTCTTATTTAGAAACGTAGGTATAGCTTTTCTTCGGTAATTGAGCATTGCTTGAAAAACATCAATCCATGAATACAATTACCCTGTCTATAGCCGAACTCTTCCTTGTGAAGTTTGTCATACATGTCTGGATAATCTTTTCCGATATCTCTCCCGTCTCCGACGCCATTTCCTAGACCCTCGTCTTCATCGGCGTCAGCATCGGCATCCTGACTTTTCCACTTGTCGAAATCAATTTTTAGCCATGCCGGTTTTTGCGGTTGGCAAGTTAGTCGCGGCCACCAACCGCTTGAACTCTTACGCAGGGTGAAATCCACTCGGCTATCAATGATTTTAAAGCTGCTTTCCTGTCAAATCATTGTATCAATTGTAGACGTTGTTTGGATAAGATCGTTCCGCCATTCTCGAGTGAGAAACCTTATACTTAGAATATTATACCTCGGGGTTAATCTCTGAATGAAAGTCCAGAATAAAAGCATAGCTGTCAGGTCCCCTCGCGCCTTGCCCATTGGCTATGAATTTTAATTTTTGTTCCGCCAAATCAATGCAAGGATCCTGTAAATGTTTTCATTGACAGGAATAGGAATCTGGCTAGTTCGATTTTCAATAATTACATCATATATATGTATATATTTCGTTATGAAGTGCAAGCAGTCCACTGAGAGTAGAGAAAAGCACGAACCTTTACGTCTGTCAGGTCGACCTTAAGCGTGACTTGATTCTCAGTCTGAGCCCAATACACGAAAGGCGATGGTACCGGCATTATCGGTATTACCGCGTCCTCTGATTAACACCAATGAACGCAGGTAGAGAACTATTTACAATTTTACAAAGAATAATTACGAACAAATAAGGATGGATCTTTGAGATATCAATGTCGATTTCGATAATCCGCGTGGCAGCTAGGGTTTTGAGCATTTAGCTTAATCTAGGGACTTTCTAGCTGGCCTGCAACTGTTGTCCAGGATTTATCGGTAAAGCCACTCTGGTGACAGAAAATCGTAATAAATAATTCCCCGCGCCTGGGCACGGAAATGAATTGAAGCAGTGTGCGCAACCTTTCGCGTTCTCGAAGAAGAAGTGCAAACATGGCAGAGGTGGGTTTCTTCTAATATCGTTAGATAATCTACGAATATCGTTTCGATCTTTGTGGCAAATACAGCGGCTAATATTTATCTATCACTTTTGGGGCTCACTCGACATTTTTTGTATATTATTTACGTACCCATCCGCCCACTATTCGACGATATTACTATCTGTCGCTCCGATAAGTTCTCTCACCCCATACCGACACATGCTAATTGTTTATTGTCATTGTTTCCGATCAGGTTGATGAAACTCAGAAGAAGAAAAGGGCCTTCAGGAAGTTTACCTTCCGAGGTGTCGACCTGGACCAACTCTTGGACATGCCCAAGTGAGAATTAATAATTGTGTACAATGTAACGCGACGGCAAACCTAGTCAACCTAGCCTAACCTAACTTTCGTTACTATTCTCTCGTACTATCAAATTTTTGTTTGCTATATGGTGAATGGTTGGTTGATCAAACGATCAGATATGTTGTGACCGCTAGTCATTAAAATTTCGCACAAACTATTCCAGTGAACAACTGATGGAATTGCTGCATGCCCGTGCGCGCAGGCGTTTCTCTCATGGCCTTAAGCGCAAGCCAATGGCTTTGGTAAAGAAATTACGCAAAGCCAAGAAGGAAGCTCCGCCAAATGAGAAACCGGAGATAGTAAAGACTCATCTTCGTAACATGATCATTGTCCCAGAGATGGTTGGATCTATCGTCGGTGTCTACAATGGAAAGACTTTTAACCAGGTAGAAATCAAGCCTGAGATGATCGGACACTACCTCGGAGAGTTTTCTGTTACCTACAAACCTGTTAAGCACGGAAGGCCTGGTATCGGCGCCACCCATTCCTCAAGGTTTATTCCTCTCAAGTAAACTGCTTGTATGTAATCAATAAATGGCGTAAAAACCCATTTTCTTCACTGGCTCATATTTATTTATTTCATCATCAGCTGGATGATTTCCTTCGCAGAATGATGAAATTATTTGGATATCATTCCGTGTTTTTTCAGGGATTCTGAGAGAACCCCCTTGTATCTCTGTAGGTAAATATCAAAAGTGAATTGAATTCGAATTTTCATGTCGTGATTTCAAATTCTCTCAATGATAACTATACGTATAATTTGTATTTTTCTATGTAAGCTGGGCATGTGCAGAATTGGGATAAAATATCACAAACGAGATAATCCGGGTATAAAAATAAGAAGCTTTATTTATCGCATACACAACGGTTCTATAAAATCAATTCATAATAACGAACCTGACGAATAATATTTAGAAGAACAACTTTAAAACAATATTACATAATCTCTAACATACATGGATATTGGATGTCGTTTATACTTCTATGAAAAAATTGTGTTTATGTTATTTTAAAGCAAGATGAAATATTAAATCAGGGAAGTTTTCCCGTCACTGGTCACATCTTGTTTGTTGTCCATCACGTCGTTATTTGTGCCACTTTGATCGTAAGATTCTCTGTCTGAGATAGACGCTTCATCATTATTAGTTATTTCAGAATTTTGACTAGTCTCGTCGCTTGTTTCTTCTTTAACTTTGAGCTCGCCGTCGATATTTTCCTCTTTGATTTTGTTTCTGCCTATGATAATTCCGGAGTTTCCCATCACAGAATCGCTGTTCGATATACGGCTTATAATTTCTGTTCCTATCGTTCGATTACCAGCGATAGATATTTTTTCTTTCTTCACTTTTTTCGGGCATTCTTCCCTATCTCGTTCGTACATAAAAGTCTTTCGCTTTCGCTGAGTCGGCTTGCAAACTTTTTTATATAGTATTTTCATCTCTTTTATACGTGCCGTCGGTATTGTCCAATCCATTTCGTTTGAAGTCATGTCTGAGTTTCTCGTAGGATCCAATTCACTATCGTAGTCTGGTATCTCCAGTCCCAATTTCTTCATTACGATTACAATGATATCGTCCACCATACCATTTATTACTAAATCAGCTTTTTTATCCTGGAAAATTGACAAGTATCAGGGCAATTGTCCAATGTTTCGATTCACAAACTGTCCTATCGGCTGTAGCAGAGTGATGATAATAATAAGTACAAGCCATCTTACATGCTTTGTTGGCTGCAGATTACAAATGACAAGTCTCCCGCCATACTTCTTTGTGTAGAGAGGCAAGTTTCCACTTGGTATTATTTGTAAAGTCGTTCCTAGGCAAATGCTCAGATCTGCAACACTTAAATTGGAAGGGTCATGAGTTTTTTTGATTAATGTTTGCGTTTAAAAATACCTACGAGGAAATTTTAGCAAGTGGGGAAACCATATCGAAGCTGTACTGACCTAGAATGGAGATCGGAAAGCGCCAAGTCATTGTCAGGCAAATTATGTTCCCAGTCGAGTATTGTGTCGTGGACTCGACCCCGACAAGGTCGTCCGCCAATTCTCTCAGATCTACACGTCGTTCCTAAACATTTTTTACCAACACTCTTTGTGGCGAAGTTGCGAATAAATTGTCTGAAAGCAAGATCGTCCGTCGCATTATGATTATAATAATAAACTTATAATATTATTGCTTGTGTATGTTCAACAGTTCAATTGTTTGACTAGATAATATGCACGTGTTCCCAATGAATAATGTATATTCAATGAGGAGATAAGCAGATTCACACCTTCCGCATTTGTCACATTGTTCGACAAACATATTCCCATGCAATTCGGCAAGTTTTTGACGATGTACCCCCGATCGTAGGTGCAGCCCATCAATATTTTGGCTGACAATAAATTTCACTTTATCTATTCAGAAAAATGAGATATGATTAGCTGGAGCATGATCACTTAATTCAATTACATTAACTAAGCCTCAGGTACAGTACGCTTACTGCAATCGATGAGCTTCTTCAGCGCCATGTGAGTTTTTGTTGGTATCGCCTCGTCGAAGGATATATTCATTTCCGGTTTCAAGCCTTTTTCTTCCAAAGTCCAAACGCCGTTCGGTCCTCTGTTTGCATGAATATATTTCACATCAATATTGCCGCAAATACGTAATGAAATTAATCAGTTTCAATGATAAAAAAATTTGAATTACTACGAAAGATTGACTTTGCATTTATTTCTTAGCCACCGCAGGCTTATACAATTGAATCGATTGAATAGCTATGGGACGTCTGAGTTTCGAATTTGATGAAAATAAGACCGCGGATAAATTGAATTGTTGCAGGCGAATCGATTGTGTGCATGCAGCGATATCTCCTACTATTGTCGCGAATATCTTCGGTAGGCGTAGCGCAAGATGAAATGCATCTAAGAGACGTATACCCATATTGTTGCGTTCTATTATGACAGGGCACTGAAACGAGAAGTTTATTACCTAAAATCAGGAATACCGGCCGCGGTGCTAATCCCCGCGCCGGTATGAACGACAACATGTCGTGCCCCGTCTATCCAATCGGCCAACAAGTCGCATTTAATACGAAGTGTCTCGATGCTGTCGAATTTCTAGAAATGAGAAGGGCCATTGTGTTATTGATTCCCTGCGAGATCATCCGGCAATGAATTCAAATGAATCCGAGAACGGGAAACGAGAGGAACTCGCGCTATCCTGCCGAGGTTTACCTCGTCGAGGCCAAGCTGACCCTTGTTCTCGTATGGCGACAAGCCGTCCGCGTAGCTGCATGACATTGCTCCTTCCCCGCTATCCTTTCGCTCGCTATAAGTGTATATATATATATATATATATCTCGCTCTCTGTGCCAAACAACGAGCGATGGAGGCGAACCGACCCCCTTGCCAAACAATATCCACCCCCACCGAAGCCCTCTCCACCGATGATGACGTAATAATTATCAAAAATCCACGTTTAAATGCTCGGGTTCGTGCGTTTCCGCCAAGCTTCGGTGATGAATTTTAATATAAACAATTTTTAAATTATGATTATGATTTCCCGGGAACTTGAGCTGACGCGGTAGGCGGCCGGCAAACAGCGTAATATTGTTGAAATATTTGAGAAATGCACTGTGTTTGCATTTATACGCGATCTGCGATACACAAGCACTACCAAAAAGGAACCCCGATACGGGGAGAGAAGATAATAAAACTACTTTGCGCAAACTTAGTTGCGCGCAAGAGCGACGCTCGGCGTCGTCTAGCGTCGTCGCGTCGTCGTTTCCAACAAGTCCCGCATTCTGACAGCGAACCGGCGAACTAATTTCAACCTCGCTCATTTACAATACGGTAAATGAGTGAATTCCAGGCCAATCCAGGCATTGTTGTATTTTACACATACCGGAGCCGCTGTGAATCCATTTTCTTTTACCAAAAAGTTGAAATTCCATCGACAAAATTACAGTAGAATTATTTCACGTGCGTGAAATCGAGGTTCGCGGAAGCTTCTGGCTTATTCAACGTGACTGGATATTTTGCCGATCTTCTAATTGTCCACCGGAAAAATGAGTCGCAGAAGGGCACACGACGATGACGATGGATACGGTAAATATTATTTATAACGTCAAAGTACGCATTCTCTTTTCATCTGATATCAAAATACCTTCGATCACGAGCTGCGCTTGAATTAATACATCACGGGTGCATGCGAGTTTTTTTTTTTTTTAACGCCTGCAACACCCGGATACCTACGAACGGGTTATTTCGCTGTTAAACCTAACCTAACCTAACCTCCCAACCTCGTAGATTATTATCTCTTTGTGACTTCTACTAGACCTAGATACCTACGAGCGGGTCATTTCTCTGTTAAACCTAACCGCCCAATCTCGTAGATTATCAATATACGCCCGTTATCATGTTCACCTAAGGATTGCATTTCCAGAACGCGTTTATAAGAAACGGAGGAGGGTATCGGAGAATCAAGAAATCGAGGATCGCCTCGAGTCGCTTATCCTGCGAGTCGGTGAAAAGTCAACGTCGTCATTGGAGAGTAATCTGGAAGGTTTAGCGTCTGTGCTGGAAGCAGATCTGGGTGTATTTCGTACAAAAATTCTGCGCATATTAACCGATTGCGCCATTAAAATGCCTGAGAAATGTACAATCTATACGACGCTGGTTGGCCTGTTAAATGCCAAGAATTTTAACTTCGGCGGTGAATTTGTCGACTACATGGTGAAAAATTTCAAAGATTCATTGAAAGCTTGCAAATGGGACGCGGCCAGATATTCTCTTAGGTTTCTCGCCGATCTGGTAAACTGTCACGTTTTATCTTGCGGCTCGCTTATGCAGCTTTTTGACAACATGTTAGATGCAGCCAACGAGGACAGCGTTCCGCAAGTTAGACGAGATTGGTACGTCTTCGCCGTACTATCCACTCTCCCATGGGTCGGACGAGAGCTGTACGAAAAAAAAGAGCAGGAATTGGATCATTTGATGGTAACGATTGAGGTGTTCCTCAACAAACGCAGTAAGAAGCATCAGCCGGCGCTGAAAGTATGGTCAAGTGATACACCCCACCCCCAAGAAGAATACCTGGACTGTCTGTGGGCTCAAGTGCGAAAGCTGAGGCAAGACAACTGGGCTGAAAAACATATTCCAAGGCCTTATCTTGCCTTCGACTCTATTTTGTGCGAGGCGCTACAGCATAATCTACCGACTCTTCTACCGCCACCGCATCATGAGACTTATACTTACCCCATACCTACCGTTGTCTTTAGAATGTTCGATTATACCGATTGTCCTGCAGAGGGTCCGCTACTGCCAGGTAGTCACGCCATTGAGAGATTTCTTATCGAAGAACATCTCAGGCAAATTATTGACAATCATTACTTCGAGAGAAAAGATTGGTGAGTTTGTCTCCTTTATCTTTTTTGTATCTTGCTCTAGTCACTTACCTTCTATTATAAAATCGCATTATACAATCATCGGATTATCACATGAGAGCCAATATTATAATTTACCGGTTCTTGAGAGATGGAATTCTGACTTACAGCGCTGCACAACTGTTAAACTTTCCGTACAAGGCAAAAATTCCACTTGACTATTGCATTGTGGAAGTGATGTTCGGAGAATTGTTTAGGCTGCCCTCTCCAAAACATTTAGAAGTCTGCTATGGATCAATTCTGATTGAACTGTGTAAGCTGCAACCATCTACTATGCCCCAGGTAATTATAAACATAGTCTTGAATAGCTGATGAAGAAAATTTTCTTTCCTATAACATATCATGCATTTTCTTTCCAAGGTTTTGGCCCAAGCCACTGAAATACTCTTCAGACGCATCGATAGTATGGCTGCAGCCGCGTTTGATCGTTTTGTTTGGTGGTTCGCCTATCATCTGAGCAACTTTCAATTTCGTTGGTCCTGGGAAGATTGGGACTCTTGTCTGCAGCGCGACGCTGAACATCCACGACCGAAATTCATTAAGGAAGTACTGCTGAAAGCGTTGAGGTAAGCCACAAATTTTCGTAGATTTATACCGGAATTTAGTATGTTTATTGCCTCAGGAAGATATTCGTATTTTTCCCTGTCCCGGATATATCATAAAATCAAAGCCACACAGTTAGATAGACAAATAATAATAATTCGCTCTGTATTGCAGATTATCCTATTACCAAAGAATTCGCGACATGATGCCAGAAACTTATGCTGAATTGATTCCTCTGCCACCGGAACCAATCTACAAATACACTTCCGAGGGGGCAAGTTAGTACTCCGTTTATAATAACATAAGTAATTAGATATTACATTTCCTCAGCCTGTTATCAAAGCGTATTAAAAAAGAAATACCCAATTCTCGGGATCATTTTTATCCCCCTATATAAATTCAAACGATTTATTCCACTTTTGTTCCTACAAATCGGTTTTATTGTCCGTTTTAACATCTAGTGTTACAGTGATTGGTTTTATTTGGACATATTTCACGTTATTTGTATAATATTAGAAAATCTCAATTGGGCATGTGAAAATAAACTTTGCACAAATTATTTCAGGTACTCTTCCTGGAACGGCAGCAGCACATGAATTGGTCGTTTCAATTCGTCGCAAATGTACACCAGAGGAGGTATTAACAGTCTTGAATACTTTACCAGGCCCAGGGGAGAATGAGGAAGCAAATACATTTAATCCTCTCAAGATTGACGTCTTTGTCCAGACATTGCTCAATCTTGGGTCAAAAAGTTTCAGCCACAGCTTTGCTGCTATCGGAAAATTTCATTATGTGTTCAAGGTCCGTGCTACTGCCAAAGTTATCTTATATCTATTGCGTACATGTGACTTCTTTCCCGAACCAGGTTCTAATCTCAGGTTTGGTCTTTGCTAATAGGTTCTGGCCGAGTCCGAGGAGGCACAGATATGCATTCTAAGAAATATGCACGCACTATGGAAGAATCATAATCAAATGATGGTTGTCCTTTCAGACAAATTTTTGAAAACTGGTATTATCGAGTGCAGTGCTATTGCCAATTGGATATTCTCCCGGGAAATGGCATCTGAATTTACCAAGTGAGTTACGATGATTTTATTGAAGTCTTGATGGTTGAAAAATTGCGCTTCTCGACGGCGAGGAAATATACGAATGTATAGAATCCACAATATACAAAGTTTCGCAAATTTATACGATCCATATAAATAAAACGATTCCTCAACGAATTCAAATAACTCTCAGAAGCGATACTTATCCCCAGCCATTACATTAATTGCAAACAAGCCGGTTGATAAGTAATTCTCATGTTTTCAGACTCTACATTTGGGAAATACTTCACCTGACGATTCGCAAGAAGAACAAACACGTGATAAAACTGAACACGGAATTGACAGACGCCAGAGAAAAGTTGAGGAGGGCAGAAAGTAGATCTGGGTCTTCTTCAGAAGACGAGGAAAATGCAAAAGAAAAATCTGGAGAAAGGCCCTCTGAAGATGTTGTCGAGCGGATGGAAGAGAAATTGGAAGCTGCCCAGGCTGATCAAAAAAATTTGTTCCTTATTATTTTTCAGGTATTACTTCATATATCTAAATAATTTCAAAGATGTATCGCAACCGTATTGATTGCATCTATTCATGATATTCGATTATTTTTTTTCCTCCAGCGTTTTATCATGATTCTCTCTGAACATCTCGTCAGATGCGATACGGACGGCGTAGATTACAACACCCACTGGTACAGGTGGACTATCGGGAGGTTGCAGCAGGTATTCTTGGCTGTGAGTAAACAATTGCTTTTCTATTTGCGAAAAACGTAGTTGAACACGTATGAAATTATGAATAGATAATGAATAATTCAATTAGGTATTCTTTCTCTTCTAAATGGATATTTGAACTGATCGGACCATGAAATCTTGTGGGGATATTATATTATTCTATATTTTATTCTACGTCGTTGAGCAAATTTTATATTAATAACAAGTAGACTGAGAAGTGAATGTCATATCTTTTTTTTTTTCTAGCATCACGAGCAAGTGCAGAAGTATTCGTCGACGCTAGAGACACTCTTGTTTACACCCGATCTGGATCCTCATATTCTCGACGTATTTCACCAGTTCGTCTCATTACGGGCGTAAACTTTTCGAGCATCCATTGCTCGCGTACGGTCGCCTCGTCTATGAGGATTCGTAAGAAGTATGATATGTATAATTATATTTTTATTTCTATTGACGAATCTAGTGACAATTACGATCACAAAATAATCCATTAATTATACAGCCCAGATGTGAAAACTTTGTTAAAATAAACTGCGGCAGCGCGAACGTACGTTATTTACATTGGAGAGCTAGTTGTTGCGTTAAATCCATTCATGTATCTGAGGTCATTGCCAGAATACCGTTTGGTACATATATCTTATGTACTTAACTATACGTGGTCATATGTATAGTATATGCTAATCGAATGCCGCAGTTTTAAGTTAATGTGATACAACGGCATAAGATCAAATCATATTTGTCTACCGCGGTTCAAAAGTACAGACTCCACTAAACTACCTACCAAAGTGAAATTGTTGAATTAAAGCGAGATAAATATTGGGTAAAACTTGTTTATTCCAAAATTGTATCACGTAAGTGAAATTCAGATAAAGTTATAATTGAATTGTGTCTAAATGTTATCAGTCTTAACGACTATGAGGTATAATTTGCGCTTTTGCGCGTAACACTTAATATACATATACATATATATATATATATATATATATTTGTGCGTACAGATTAGTTTACCGAGTTTTGTGTTTCGCAAAATTAGTCAGAATGTCTCCAACGTCTTCCTTCGATCCCAGATATATCGGACTTCTTTGGTGAATTCCCGATGGCACAATATCCAATATATTAATTTCACCGTTTGTAGCGAGGCCGCCTGCTTGCGTCAGAATGTATGCCATCGGTATACACTCGTAAAGGAGACGAAGCTGCGATTACCAATGCCGAATCATATTAATTGTTTAGAATTATTGAGGAAAACTTGAATATAGTCTGAGTGGGCAAAGCGCGTGTTAAACAATGCTACGTTAAAAATTGTTTCATACCTTTCCGTTGGGACTATCGGCTGTTGCCGGGTACATGAATATACCCCCGTACTTTATCGTTCTGTGAACGTCGGCTACCATTGAGCCAACGTACCTGGCATTGTACGGCTTCCCAACGGCGGGATATTTCTTCGAGTGAACGTATTCTTTTATGGCGGGTTCCCACTTACTTTCGTGGGCCTCGTTTATGCTGAAAAATTTGAGTACATAATATATTAACGAATAGAAGTCGATGTTATGATGCGGCTACGTGGATTTTGTTGTTGGTATAAATACTAAACACGGGATACCTGTAAATTTTTCCTCTCGATGGCACTTTCATATCGTGATCCGTCAATACGAATTCGCCTATGGCTGGATCGTACATGAAACCGTTTACTCCTCTACCTATCGATAGTACCATCATCGTCGCCGAACCATAAAGTGCATAACCGGCCGCTACTAAATTCTTACCCGGCTGTAGGGCGTCTGCGGTCGTTGGGGCTCCCGTCGATGTCTCGGGTTTCTTATAGATCCCAAATATCGAACCGATCGAAATTAGACAATCAATATTAGACGATCCGTCGAGCGGATCGAAGCATACAATGTATTTTCCCTGCTTTCCAATTTCCACCTCGATGACGGTCTCGTTCTCTTCGCTAACGAGGAGGCAGGTGGTAAACGATGACGTTAGCATATTTATGAATAGTTCGTTGCTCAGCACGTCCAACTTCTTTACCTCTTCACCCTGGACATTCGTGCTGCCGGCAATTCCGTACCTTAAAACCGAATACCACGTATACCATAGCGTATACTAAATAAAGGAGACATGATATGAGTATTTATCTATATGTATGTATGTATGTATGTATGTATAGGTATATGTATATCTATATCTATATCTATAATACGTGCGACGCGTGGGTCATAATCTATCTGTATTCGACGATAAGGGATAAACTCTATATGACCCTGTAGCTGCGTATGTAGGGTGGTCAATGCAGCAATCAAAATATTTGTATGTCACTACACGCTCCCTTATCTTATTTGTTAAAACGCTTCAGGGAAAAACACGTCCGTGGCTACAAAGTACAACTATTTGGGATTTCGTAAGTCGATATACCGTGTATTATGTAACTCTCTTCACCAATACGAGCGTATACAAAGTATAATATATGCATATATATATATATATATACACAGACGCTTAGATATATCATACATATTGTATTGGGCAAGCAGCCGAGCGGTAAACGTACTAACCGTGATAATATAATATCTTACGAGAGTTTCCGCACGCACGCCCAATTGGAAAAGCGATTAGAGAAATACAGCTTGCAGGGAGATTCCGAGAGCGGGTCGGTGAATGTCGTTCATATACAGACATTGCTTATTTAGATAGAAAAACAGTGTTTCAGAATTTCAAATTCCTAAGGTCGCGGACGAGGTCACGAAATGAAGTGCAAATGCAAGCTAACGGGAGTATCATTATGATATTTGTAGACACATATCAAATCAATGCTAACCATACGTAGTGTAATGTATTCATCTGCGGGTGTATTCAATGTAGTATGATATAGACTCACATTTTTGCTATTCCAGCCTTCCTAACAGCTGAACTGACAGCCTTGACTGCTGTCTGTATGCTACTTAACAGCTGAGTTAAATCTCCCGTAGCCGTCGGCACCTTGCGCTGTTCGGCCAGGACAAACCGCGTTAAGGTCATGCAGTTGGAATCAAATCCGGCATCGTTCGATGCCATTTTTCTATGTAGATTCTTCGTTCGGGTATCAAACTGAATAATTTTTCATGAATGTGTGAGGTATTAGGTATATGCATGGACTGCACCGACGCGGTATTACGTTTACTCGAAGCGCCTACGCGACGACTGAACTTTCACCGTACAAGAACGTATACTTATCGCGCTTGGGATATGCCACCGGCTCGTTCGTGCGTGCCCGTGTGATAGCGTCAACCCATAATCCTTCGCGCGCGCGATTAAGACGTCGCCACCGATATCTTGCCACGGCAAAATTCCATTCCGAGTTACGAACTCGTTACAAAAATCCCTTGTTCAGTATTTTTGCTTTTCAGCTCTGTGCGTTTCTTGACTTGCTTCTCACGACACTCGGCTTGCTGTTCTCTGATAATTCTTTTCCTTGCGTCGATGGGTTTGTATGAAACGACGATCAGGAAATATTAGAAACAATAAGTGTCTTTCTTCGTTTAATTTGCACTCTTCATAGACCATCGTTGTATTAATTATTAGTTATTCCAGGTGTTTGTACGATAACAAACAAATCCCTGTATATCTCGGTTCACAAATATTCTATTTGATTACTGTAAATATGTATATAGATTCGTCAGATGATCTGCAAAATATTTTCGCAATCAATCGTCTGATCGTCTGAGTAAGAAATCTGAACAAATATATAACTACATAGTTTACCACTGCTTGATTATGTATGCACATAGTATATGTATACCTATACATACTTGTCTATAAGACTTTCATTTATTTCAACCTAAATAATGCTGGGAAATGTCTGCAACATATGGCATATTTGAATTTCTGAATTTGCGCTCTTCCTAGTCACTCAGTTTCCCACCCGATCGCGGTACTCGCAGCAAATCACGGTTAGCTGTGTGTTGAACTTACACGGCGGGGTAATGTGAGCCACTGTCAAGGGTCAATGACCGCCCACGTAAACGCCCAATGAGCTTGTACAGATCGGTGGCCCCGTCTTACTGAATAATCTGAAACTACAGACTCGTTCGCAATATTTCAGCGTGGTCAACGGTCAGACGAGTGGCGAAACTCGATTACGACTAGGCGCCACGAGTCGGGCAAGTGGAATCACTTACCTGGGATAATAAAACTGTCAGTAGCCTTTGGCGCGCTAGAGGGCTCGTACGGGGGCTGTCTAAACAACACATCACCGAACAGGCATCGCAGTAACAATACTCCGGAACTGCTCACCTGTATGCCATCAAGATCAATGAGTGCATATTTAATTTTAGGAAACAATTACAAATTGTACACTGTGACAATGAGAACTGAGTAATATTATATCAATGCTGCAGCAAAATATTCATAAACATACCAATAATCAATTGCCTCGTTATTTTCCACTTTCCTCTCCATCCAGTCTTCGACTCAGAATTATTATAACTGAAAATAGCTGGTATACATAAGCTCTTCAGTGACGTGCATAAGGCAACGTATGCATGCCCCTATCTGTACACTACTTCTGTTTCCCGCAAAAAATTTAGCACACAACTCCTCGGGTCAGATGTTCTCCTGATACCAGGAGCAGAAATTTTTCGACTTAAAATTATTCTAACTCCGGAAAACGCTAGTATATATAAGTAGATATATACAGACGTGCATGAAGCCACGTATGCATGCCTATATCTATACACATATCCAAAATTTCGGAACACCTCCTTGGGTCAGATGTTCTCCTGATACCAGGAGCAGAAATTTTTCGACTTAAAATTATTCTAACTCCGGAAAACGCTAGTATATATGAGTAGATATATAGAGACGTGCATGAAGCCACGTATGCATGCCTATATCTATACACATATCAAAAATTTCGGAACACCTCCTCGGGTCAGATGTTCTCCTGATACCAGGAGCAGAAATTTTTCGACTTAAAATTATTCTAACTCCGGAAAACGCTAGTATATATGAGTAGATATATAGAGACGTGCATGAAGCCACGTATGCATGCCTATATCTATACACATATCAAAAATTTCGGAACACCTCCTCGGGTCAGATGTTCTCCTGATACCAGGAGCTAAAATTTTAGACGTAAAATTCTTCCTAATCCGAAAAACGCTAGTATATATAAGTAGATATATAGAGACGTGCATGAAGACACGTATGAATGCCTATATCTATACACATATCCAAAATTTCGGAACACCTCCTCGGGTCAGATGTTCTCCTGATACCAAGAGCAGAAATTTTCGACTTAAAATTCATCTAACTCCGAAAAACACAAAAATTCTAGCGCCTGATTGCATGCAACTCATATGTCAGGTGTGTATTGCAGGTTGCATATCATTAGGCGCGACACATTTTTTTTTTTTTTTTAATTTCAGTACACCTCCTCGGGTCAGATGTTCTCCTGATACCAAGAGCGAAAATTTTCGACTTAAAATTTTGCCAACTCCGAAAAAATTCCGGCACACCTCCTCGGGTCAGATGTTCTCCTGATACCAGGAGCAGAAATTTTCGACTTAAAATTCATCTAACTCCGAAAAACACAAAAATTCTGGCGCCTGATTGCATGCAACTCATATGTCAGGTGTGTATTGCGGGTTGCATATCATTAGGCGCGACACATTTTTTTTTCAAATTTCAGTATACCTCCTCGGGTCAGATGTTCTCCTGATACCAAGAGCGAAAATTTTCGACTTAAAATTTTGCCAACTCCGAAAAAATTCCGGCACACCTCCTCGGGTCAGATGTTCTCCTGATACCAGGAGCAAAAATTTTCGACTTAAAATTTTTCTAACTCAGAAAAACACAAAAATTTTGGCGCCTCATTGCATGGAACTTATAAGTCAGGTGTGTGCTGCGGGTTGCATACCATCAGGCGCAATACATTCTCAAAAATGTCAGCACACCTCCTCGGGTCAGATGTTCGCATACCAGGAGCAAGTATTTCAGTCGTAAAATTATATTATTCCGGAACACGCCAGTATGAACTACTATACGCCCAGTCATATGCAAGACAGTACAGGGGTGTAATGCGGGTCGCGTATAATAAGGCGCGCGAATTCCACTGCAATGGACGGATTAAATTTATTTATTGCTGAAGAATGGTTTTCAATAGAACATATGATGAAAGCAAAATTCTAAACACCAATGTCTATTTATTGAAATAACTCAATACAGTATTTTTAATTTTATTCTCGATAGAAATACGAGCCATTGAGGCAATCAGTTTTCTAATTCAACGCAGATACCTACTCACAGGCGCAGTCAAGATGTCAAGACGCTGACAAGATTGAAAATATCTTCTTACTAGCTATATAATATTCAAAATACATATTTAATCTTATAAATTGTTTCGGTATGTTTCTGAACACTCACGGAATTGCTATCAGAGATTTTGAAAATAGTAATAGAATCAATATGTTTCAGTTTCACTGTTCGCAAGAAGATAATCGCATAAAACTTGAATTTAATACATTTATGATGAGTTGTCGAGAATTTCATGTAGTATACAAAGTAAAAAAACTCCAACAAGATATCTACAATCGAAAATCTATCTGATCGTTGAACTTTCTCAGAACTTCTACCAGGCCGAAGACCCAAGTGACTCAACTATTAATTGAACGTTAAATTCGATTTCATTCACTGAAGTCTTGACCCTTTTTGGCTTATTCTGTACAGCATTGTCGATACGCAAACATTAAGATGAAATAGACAAGTAACTGGTATTCCGTCAGAATAAAACAGAGATTGAAATAAAGTCTCAGTCGGGAATCTTAAGGGTACTAAAATAGTTCAGAGCTGCGGTTGCCGAAGTATGGACCAAGTTGTAAATGGGATGTACCATGTCTACTGCATTGACTTGCCGTTTACCAATTACCACAGATACTGGAGAGTTTTGCGCCACAGACAGGCCGCTGAGTGCGTAACACGTGTGGTAGACGTCTCGGGGCCTAAAAAAAAAGGGCAAATATCAAGTCTCAGATTAGTCTTCTTAGTTTTAAACAGATGATTGCACATTTCAAAAATTGAAAATCGATATTTTCAATCATTTCAGAACACAAATCATTTGAGAAATCAAATCGGTGTGCGTTTTCAATGTTAGAAAATCTAGGCGCTGATCATTATTCACTTTCCAAATGGCTGAGTATATACTTGTAAGTCTTATCAGTGCCCATTACTTGTCAGGTTTGTCGAGCAGTCCTCCTGAGGGATGCTGACAGCATACTAGCAAGTATTTTTGCAGCGCTTCCTGGTCAAATAGCCAGTGATCAGATTTGAATCCTTGCTCGGTCAAGAGGGCGTGTAACAGGGGAAAGGCACCTCCTTGCCAAAAGGAATAGCATCCATCGACCAGTTTATTAGTTCGTCCTTGGAAACCTCCTTCAAGTCGCATCTGCCTGTTGACTGTCCAGCGCTGTAACGAGATTTATAAATAATTCATTCATTGCACGATATCGCAGCTGGGAAGTCTTTCTAGTCCATTTACATAAAATATTTGAAGAGCACTGATCAAGCCAATACCTAAACGGCATACTAATCCATCAACCAATAGTGTAAGCACTTGCAAATTTTCACACACTCCCTCATAAGAAACGTTCATCTGGGTTCTGTAATGGATTGGACAATTTTATAGCTGATAATACCAAGGTCTTCAAATTACTAAACAAAAAATCTTATCATCGTCTCAATTAGTGCTCTACTTTTATAAATACAACACATTCAATGATGAATTCGTACCAACAGCGAAGGCATGTAGCACAGTTTGGCCTTTTCAAGTAGTAGAAGCGCGGCTAGACCGCAGAAGGTATATCCTCCGTGTGCTTCCATCCCTGGACATCCGCCAAACCCACCTTCCCAAGTCTGACACCGTGTAATCCATTCAGCAGTATTCTTAAACATTTCTGGAGTGTATACGTTGGTCAACCTCGCCACAGAGACTGCGCAGTAAACTCCTCTTATATCCACTTCGCCACCCAAGTGCATACTGAAAGCTCCGTTTTCGTCCCTCAAGGAACATAAGAACCTCCGCAATCCCTCTCTGAGAAGGGGGATTCAATTTGATTCAGAATCTGGTGTATAACTTGTTTTCTCTATTTATACGGCAAGAAAGTGACTGATAAAAGTCTATTGAGGCAAAATAGAGACTTATACCTGTTCCCACAAATCTTAGAGAACTCAAATACATTAATAAGGATTGAATGAACTTAAAATCTGAGCTTCTGATTTTACAAATTGCCCAAATTATACAGTTCTATCTCTTTCACTAAACATATCCACTGTTTTATTCCAACTACTCGCCGAGTATGAGATAATTAGGTTTACATATCGAATACGGTATGAGAGATGATAAGAAATTCATCAAATGTCTATCCCAATCTACCTATCGATAGTTTTATAAGCTTCTGCAGTCCCTATGGTACACAGCGCATTAACAGCAGCATAAGTTGGTGCAAGATGAGGATGCTGGCCTGGGCCTCCGCCAAAACCGCCGTCTGGATATTGACATTTAGCCAGAAACCCTGCGATGTGGGAATAATCGTCTTCTTCTAAACGCTCACCAAGTATTTGAAGTGCGTGGAGAATCCAGTAGCAAAGCCAGGGGCGACTGCTGTCGAGGCACTGCCAAAAAGAATGAATAGATGTTAATTTAAAATGAAATATCTTCACGAGTAACCATTTTTTGTCATTCAGAGTCGAATTGTTTATACAAGACCTGAAGATTCTCTCGGTTTATTCATCGGTTTCAACCTTAATTTGAAAGGAAAAAATGTAACCCAGTGAAAGAACTTTGATATCGATGAAATTCAATGGTCGGTGCTTCTTGAGTGATTTATTAATAACTGTATCTTTAATTTCATTACCTCGTAGGACTGCGAAAGATGTGTCAACGAAGTTTTCAGATAAAATATGTGATTGTTTCTGGCCAGAAGCGGTAGTTTGCCTCTCAACTCTTGTAGCTGCTGTGCAACTTCGTATATCTTGATAACTACAGCCTCGACCTCGTCCTGGGAGAAAAAATATATTCCGACGAGTTTGTAGGTAATACGTAATTTGAGAATACCACCAAACAATGGACGGAGATTTATAAATTACCTGCATAACAGAAGTGACGGTTTCGAAATCCTCCGTATCTTGTCTGTCCTTCACCAAGTCCTCATGTCTCTTGAAAATCATTTTATCCTCGTGTCCGTCGGCGTCGTCGGCGTCGATTGATTCCCAGTCCCACATAACCTGAAAATATAATTCGAAACGTAAATAAAATAATCTTACCTCATCCCTCAGTAGAATTGTACCACTTTCAATTCATCGTACTGTTTTAATTCAATATCATCCGTTCAATACGGTTGGACACAGTCGGTATAAGCACCTACTCCTTTCTATTCACTGGATTTCTCTACAAAATTTCACGACATCAACTTGTCTCCGGTTAGGTTATGTTCAACGTTAGGTTAGGTTTAGGAAATTCATCTATTCTCCGTCTATCGAGACACAGCGATTACAATATACTATTATATTACGTATTTGGTAAACAGTATTCGCGCACGAAAATTGCCATTACGAAATGTTCAGTCGTGATTACTTATTAGATAAGAAGCCCTGCATGCCGTTTCAAAGGAGTTCGAACCACTGAACTGACCCGTCATCTAGCTTTTATCATTCTCGTGCAAATAGCCGACTTTTCGAAAGCCCGATTCTACCGGTGAGTTTTTAAAGACGCGTTGATTCATTTATCGTTAATTAATTTCTACCGCAAATATACAAAGATCGTTCCTAATCGTTGTTGCTTTTTGCAGACTTGTTTTACAGTATCGAGTCAACATTGAGTACGTTCCAGTTAACGCCAGTTAACGCCCGCAACGCCCTCGACCGCGACCGCTGAAATTTCCGTTCCATTATCGTAAAAAGGCCGCGGGCGTTGTAGGCGAAAGTTATAAGTGGAACGCACCTTCAGCACTGTATAATGGCGGCTTGGTGAAAACGTGCAGTTTTGAGTGAATATTTTGTATGGATTATGGTAAAATTTAATTCAACATGGATTCCTGTGGATTTATGGTTGCGTTTTTGACAAAACGAGTGAGAGATAATGACTCAGAAAGTTCATCAAGTTCAGATGACATGTGGGAAGCGGCTTTGAGTGTGAGAGGACAGCGACAATTACGGCCACGCATTATAGGTTATAATGATGTGGTCGCTTGCTACACAGATCACGAGTTTAAAAGTCATTTCAGGTAATTTTTTTTTTTAAATTGTTCATTATTAATTAATCATTAATTTGCTCATGCATTTACTTTTAGTATACAAACTAATTACCTATTGTTTACAGAATGTCAAGAGCTACGTTTCAATACCTCCATGGAATGATACACAAAGATTTGTTAAGAAAAGTAAAGGGTTGTCCTTGTATTCCCTCTCAAACACAGCTAATGATAGCTCTCTGGAAGATGGCCACTATAGATTCATATAGGTAACGATTAGTTTTTCAGAATAAAAAATCAGATTTACATCTTATTCAAAGACTTTTGATATTATTTGAAAATAGAGAATTATGCTTTTATCTTTGTCGAAAAGAGGATTGCACGTAAACTAACTTTGTTTTAAATTTGTAGAAGCATAATGCGGGTTGAAATTTGTATCAATTGGATAACCTATAATTTACCTCCACTTTTTCAATAAACTGTTTGCAGATCTGTTTGTGACCGATTTAATGTTGGTCGGGCAACTGCTGTCAGAGCTGTACGAAGAGTCACTCGTGCATTATTCAAACGAGCTCCTTTGTTCATTCAATGGCCCACTGGAGATAACGCTGCCACAGTTATGCGAGGATTTGAAGAAAATAGTGGCTTTCCCAAAACTATCGGAGCTATTGATGGGACCCATATTCGTATAAATGCTCCAAAAGAAGACCAGAGAGCTTACGTAAACCGAAAAGGATATGCTTCAATTCACTTGCAGGTAATCATTCCTACATTTTATATAATTCCAGCTTTTTTGTGGTTCGTTTTATTGTATTCTGTATAGTTTTTATTTGTATCTATTTCTATTTCTAGTTGGTTTGCGACCACAGGTGTTTGATAACAAATTGTTACGCCGGACACCCTGGATCGATTCATGATCAAAGAGTCTTTCGCTTATCGGAAGTATCTGAATTTTTGAATGATGAACAAAAGTTTCCATCCAACAGCCACCTTGTGGGTGATGCCGCATACGAATTGCAGCAACATTTAATGACACCTTTTCGAGACAACGGATTCCTAACTCAGAGACAGGAAAATTACAACTATCGACATTCCGCAGCCAGGATAGCCGTGGAAAGATGTATTGGCCTACTAAAAGGACGTATGAGAAGCTTATTGCATTGCTTGCCAATGACAAGAGTAGATTTGATGGCTCAATATATTGTGACTTGTTGCGTTATTCATAACATTTGTACATTGCGAAATGACGAGATAAGAGTTATCGTGTTACCTCAAAATGTCAACGAAAATCAAGAAAATAATAATGTTCGTCAAGTAGCAAATCAGAACGCTGCGATTCCGAAAAGAATCGGGATTATGGAAAATCTTCCATAAATTGTTTTAGAAATCACGATAATATCGAGTATAACCTCTTATTATTATTATTATTATTAGTAAGAATTTTGAATATGGAAACCTGAAAGCATGGGGAATTTTTACATCATAAACTTATACACGACACATCATTGTATACAGCAACCGATATTTTAGTTCAGCTATTGAACATCATTTATTTGTATTCATTTATCTTCTATTACTGCTAGAAAATATAATAATATATAATTTATAATATATATTTATAATATATATAATTTCGAAAATATTTTCGATTTTATTTACAAGTACATTTTTTTTTTTTTTATTGAATTGAAATTTTCAGGTTCAAGTTTCAACATAAAAATTTTCGAGTGTTGAACTACAAGTTTCATTTGAAAAAATAATTTTTTCTTTTGAGTTGTAAAAATAGTGTAATGAATAAATGATATTAAATGTGAATACTATAGATTTTTTTTTAACTGCGTGTGAAAACTTACGCTATTACTTTTTAGTTTTTTAAACATAGTGGTTCGATAAAACTAATTACTTCTTATCAACTAATTTAGAAAGTAACGCGAGCACTTTCTCGTCCATATCTAAGCGCTCTTTATGCCGTTTGGCACGCGCTTCCTCCTCTTCCGATTTTTGCCGGAGTCTCTTTTTCAGGAGGGAGGCCACGTTTTCTTTTGGTTTCCAGCTGGAGGATGACTCTGAAAAATGAAAAATCTATATAGAATATGGAGTTGCAAATAGTTGCCACTAAATGAAATTAATAAACATACCAGATGACACTTCGCTCTCTGATTCCTGACTTCTTTGCGAGGATACTCCTGACGAAGAAGCTACAGCAAGCGGCGAAGCCCAGGCTTTCGAAGCAAAAATAGTATCCATTTTCTACAAAGGATGCATGTAATTTAATGTGAGAATGAAAATAATTTTAGAAAAAAAATATCAACATATAGATTTTATTTTTACCTCATAAAACACCCATGTTCGCCTGTCATTGCCACTTTTGTTGTTGTGGTCTTTGACACTTTTGTAAGTTTTTTTTAAACTCCGCATCTTGGCTGCACACTGAGGTCCAGTGATCAGTGGAATTTTAGTTCTCATACCTCCCGCAATGTCTTCCCAAATTTTTTTTTGAGAGAACTTTCCACTGGAGAATTTCGCCTCTCTCTCTACATAAATATCGAGGAGCAAAAGTACCATCTCCGTTGTCCAACGATATAATCCTGGAATGAGTATGGCATATTGGAAATTATCGTTTGCATTAATCACTCTGGATTATGTGCTGTAAATACCACAGATAGATTTACATACCAGTATCTTCAGTGGTAACAGCATCCCCCTGCTGCGCTGAGGACTGCGAGTGACTCTGTATATTTGCTAAATCAATAGTAAAGAAAATTTAAATATTATTTCATTTTTGACCCAGTATTAGGCATGCCATAAAAACTTTTACAGATTTTTGATGAGTTTACAACATTTGTATATGTATACATATTTAAAGTGTTTAATAAAAACCAGAGCTTACGTACCACTATCACTATTGTCAGCATCTCCCTGCTGCGATTGCACAGTCAATGCAGCTCTTTCTTTTAGAGCAGCATTCATCAGTGCGGTTGCGAATTGTAAGTCTGAAATAAGAAACTCAATTCTTTAGGAAATGTATTAGAAAAGATGCAAATACATGGACGTTCCTGAACAAAACTATCCCAAGAAATAATTAGAATTGAATGAAACAAAATCTTATATAATTATTTATATTCATATTTAAAAAATATAAAGTAATATTCGTTCCGTTTTTTGCAACAAATAGAATATTGGGGTTCAAAAAGACCTCACGTACCCAACAAAAAGTTCATTGAAGTTAGGTTAAGAAAAATATAATTTTTTCCCCAACAAAAGTTATTCGATTGAGAAATATTATTTTGTGTGTAAAATTAAGGGGCCACTTACCATTTTCAGCACGTCTCGCATCCTCCACTGACACTGTAATTTCCACTGCAATGTCAGTTTCGGGATTGTAAAAAGTTACTTGCTTCGTTGCCATCGTTTGTTGTTCTTTAGTAGTTTCGTTTTTCCGCGCGTTTTGGTGAAAACCCACTCTGACCCACCAATATTGTATGGGCGAAGTAGGCGCGACGCGGTCGCGAACAGTGACGTCATCTATGACGTTGAGCGATCGCTCGCGACGACCACGGGCCTTGGGTGGAACGATACAGATGGTGTTACAATCGTTGAGGCCGTTGAGTGGAACGTACTCATTGTTAAAGAGAGAAGGAAGAGATCTACCATTGATTTTGAAAAATGTTCAAGCTCTACAAACTTGGATACGTGATAAGGCGTTTCAGTAGTAACATTGTTAGAATAGTCGAGGTAGGACCGAGGGACGGTCTGCAAAATGAACCGGCGATAGTACCGACTGCAACGAAGATTAATTTCATTAACAAACTGTCTAAAACTGGTTTGAAAACAATAGAAGCTACTAGTTTCGTGTCCCCAAAGTGGGTGCCACAGATGGGAGACAGCGAGAAGGTTTTTAAAAGCATAGATACCGAGCCAGGGATAAGTTACCCTGTACTAGTACCGAATCTCCATGGTTTGCAGAAAGCGATAGATGCCGGAGCTAAAGAGATCGCAATATTTGGAGCTGCTTCGGAAGCTTTCAGCAGGAAGAACATAAACTGTTCGATTGCCAAAAGTATAGAGAGATTTTCTCTGGTCACCGAACAAGCTAAACAACTCAATATCAAAGTCAGGGCATATGTTTCTTGTATTGCCGGATGTCCATACGAGGGAGAAGTAAAACCTTCCGTTGTTGCTAGTCTGGCTTCTTCTATGCTCGAGCTTGGATGCTACGAAGTATCTCTTGGAGATACTACCGGCGTTGGTACGGCCAAAAAAATAAAGGCGGTACTCAACGAGCTAAAGACTCTGTCACCCTCTGGAAATTATCAAGAGTTTGCTATCCATTGTCATGATACCTTTGGGCAAGCCTTGGCCAACGTATACGCCAGCTTAGATTTTGGGATCAGGATATTTGACTCTTCAGTTGCAGGACTTGGAGGCTGTCCCTACGCCGCTGGAGCTTCTGGGAACTTGGCTACTGAGGATTTACTCTATTTCCTTAACGGTCAGGGGCTGGAGTCCGGGGTTGATTTGAACAAGATAATCGACGTCGGGGATTATATTAGCAGTGAGATAGGGAGGGAGAATAGATCGAAAGTCGGCGTTGCTGTGATTGGAAAAGAGAAACTTAAGAAACCTTTGAACTGATTGAGGGATATTATTTTCATACTGATGTAAATAGTTTTTATTTTAATAAAAATACTCTTGTAATACTTGAACGAATTGTTTTCTACTTTTCTTTGTAACTGTGTTTGGAGAAAAACTCCCACAATGTTCCTTAAAAATATCAAATTTCGTTATTATTGCGATTTGTTGATAATTTCTTCTCAAATTTCTATCATAGGCTTCGTTCGTCGATACTTAGGGATAATTTCAATTTAAGTCATTGATCAAAATTGCTTTCAATAATTGTGAGAAGCAAAACGCATTTCTAAACGATTTAGCTACAAAAAGTATTGTTGGTTTAACATTATGAGATTGAATTCTGTTAGTAAGATTTTAACGGAATGAGGAGAACTAACTTATAATTATATTGTGAATACCTGTTCTGATATTGGTATTTCGGAATTCGCGTTATAACTAAAAGATGGATTTTGGGTAAAAGTTTCTTATTGCAAATAAGAGAATCGTTTAATTTTTTCTTATCCTAATATCGTAATACCAAGGTCCTTTACTTTTCAATACTTGGAATTCC
Organism: Tenthredo amoena; assembly: GCA_963966615.1. Lineage (NCBI taxonomy): Eukaryota > Metazoa > Arthropoda > Insecta > Hymenoptera > Tenthredinidae > Tenthredo > Tenthredo amoena. Next base: position 4,925,749 of record OZ016497.1, on the reverse strand, counting down.
CCAAACTATTGGCAGTAACTATTCTACTAATTTGGAGACATCGAAGAAACCAGAATTGCGAGATCCACACTACTAGAAAATGACGATTTATGGCACAAGCAACTTCTTACAACCTTATTATAAAACAAAATTGAACAATTACGTACAATTGTACAAATACGTACTTTCGTTTCAAAATCCATCGAGTATAAATTAAAAATTGATCCATTTTCACACTCATTATTGCTACGAGAAGCTGGAAAACTCTTGCAAAATTGCCTGGGTGTCTAACGTAGTTAAATCTATCGATCCCCTCGTGTCTATGACAACTTCTCTGACCTGAAACGATTTGAAAATTGATTATACACTGTGAATTTCAGCGTTCAATCATCCCCGCAAGTGTAGCTTACCATATTCGTAAAGAACGATGTATGTTTAGGCTTTTCTGAATACCTTTCATACTGATCCAGACTATCTTGTAGCTTTAAAGTCAGACTATCATAATTCTGAATAACAACTGCCAAAATTTGTTCTTCGCTCGGTGTAGAGAGACTCTGACTCGCAAGCCAGGCGTCGATTTTGGGAGTAAAGTGGTTTATGATGTCTCGCACATTCACCAAACAGTTAGTCAGCTTCAGGGCATGTTCTTTGTATTCGCAAATTTCACTCGTCGAGTATCCAAGGGCTATAATACGAAATATAGTTGAAATTAATAAATGCCACAGAGAAATTCAACAAATTATACCATCAATAGTTTACCCATGGCATTTAGATTTGTGAATACAGCCCGCATCCTGATGATTTCATAAAACAATTCGTCGTAGCTACTCGGCGAAGACAGGAACGTATCACCATATGTGATGAACAGATTCAAAATGTTCACAATCTGAAGACAAGAGGACAAGATTAATGAAACTACTTGCATACTCCGTTCCACGCATAGATACCGAAGTATTATGCCTAATATACCTGAATAGCGAGATGGAATATGTTCATTTTCTTCGCTAACTGACTTTCAGCAGTGGTGAGATATTTGAGCAGATTGATTAAAGCAGTCCATAACTCTCTCCATTGGTATCCAAGCCTAACGCGGCACCTTTTCTGGTAGCAAAGAAGCCTTTGCAATACCCCAATGCATTGAAGGTATAATTCAATTGGAAAATTCTTCATCATATGAGTCATGATAAATTCAACCAGTAAGTCTGAAATTTATAAGAAGAAAATAAGTATTGAAGGGCAATAAATTCATGAATCATAACTTTTCCAAGAGAATTTAATTCCTACCCAAAAGCGTAGCCGCTAATGGCTGAATGAGGGCCACCTTCTCCTGGAGCTTCCTATGCCTCATGGGTAATCTGTGTAATTGTGCTTTGAAGGCCAAGTTCGCATCGTGTATTAAACTGTTGGCATATTGGTCTTCCGCGATGCAGCTCAGGATTAGAAAACAGAGTTTAACATTGCCGGTTATAGCGTCTGTTTTGTTACCCTGTGTCTTGATGCCCTGGGTGACTATAGAGCTGCAATAAAATATTTCGAATAGGAAAGGAAATTCGAACACTTTCATCAACTATAAGCTCAAAGTCACTGGCTGATGAATTTTTACCAATATTCGAAAAAAGTTGCCAAAAGATTAACGGGCTGCGCCATGATATCCTGAGGTTGAGCCCCAGGCGCGACTGTATTAGGACCTAATGTGTTGTTAGGAGAAGGCGGTGCGCTAGTGTCACTTTGTATGTGGGCCAAAGTCGTGACAAAATATCTGTTCAAATGAGTCGCTTCGTAGAGTGCCAAGAGTAGCGCGTTATTGGCACGGATTTGTTGAGTCTTTGCTTCTTCTTCTCCGACAAACATACTACCGACCATATTCGTCAACGAAGATAACCAGGAAGCTTGTATCTCTGTGAAGAAACTAATTTTTATTACGATCCCTTGATTTATATAAACTTTCTGAAGATATAACGTAATGTTAGCAATTTACCAGCTCTTTGCTGATCAAATTGTCTGCAAAAATCGGTCAATGATGTCGATATTACTTGGCCATAGCCGTTCAGTGCCACCTCATCATCCAGGATTGAAAGTTTGACGATATAGGGATTCGCGCTTTCATGCTTTCTGTAATTGACTAGGAGAGTTAGCAGCAGTACAGCATCGTGGCCATGCTGGCTTCTGGATTTAGTTTCTCTCAAGAGCTGGATGAAAATGGAAATTAGAAAACTAATTTGTGGAGACTACGTGACCATTAGGAACACTACCAACCTGCACTAATGATTCAAATACGCTATTCAACATTACGTATTCGAGCAAAGTGTTCTGGCTGACATTGTCCGTACCTGTGATTATTATCAGTAATAATTTGAGACACAGAGCCTTCAAGCTGTCAGGATATTCGCCTGGAATATATAATTCGTGTTATTTCATGAGTAAGCATTGTTCTAGGCAAAAATAACATAGAAACAAAGGAAATTAGATCACCTGTAAGGAAGGTATTGCAGTGCCTCATCAACGCCGTCATTCTCTGTTCGGCAGAATCAAAGCCTACCAAGATATCGATTAAGTTAAATCCGCAGTCCCCTTGATCCGCCTTTTTATACATCGCTTGAATAACGGCTGATAATGTTTGCAGCGCGTAAACAACACGGATGTGATGTTCATGGGCAAGAGTATCAACGCAATGGCATACCAAAGCGTTTAGATTTTCCTTTACTGTATTCAGCTGATCCACAGCGAGACGTAATATTTCTACCTCAATTTGTAACACCTGTAAAAAGTACTTCGAACTTAGTTGTTTATGAGCTAGGATAAATTGTTTCAAAAAGAATATTCACATTTTCTAGTGACTCTAGGACCATAGTTCAATTGTTATATATATACTATATCTATCAATTGATTAGTTTGACAGAAAGGGATAAATTCAAACAAAATTTCACTTTAACCTTTGAAAATCAACAATTTTTCAATCATTTTCGGATAAAAGAGTGGCCTGTACGAAATTAAAACGCTTTTAGCTGCTCATGCTTCCTCCGACTTTCGCACACAATATCTCGTCATGTTATAAAGACTTTTTCCAGATCGGTGAAATGGTTATTGGAAAAATTATCACAAAATTAGTTCAGGTAAACGGAAGCTAGAAGTTACCTGATTCAAGGTCAATAAAATCTTTCTTTGAATCTCTTTCAAAATAATTAGCGAATCTTTGTTTCCTTTTTGTTTACTGTTTGTCCCAGGCTATTCCATCCTGGGAAATGACCAGGTACTACGGAAGGGTCTGCGTCTTTCAATTAAAATGCATCAAATACAGAATCCAAACGAGCGAAGCCTGGTTTAACTTCAGATGTAGATTCATGTCCGAAAGTATACAGGCCAGCGAATCAAAGCCGGAAAATTTGGAGCCAAAGGCAGATCCGTGCGAATCACAAAACAGACTAAATGAATTAAGCAATAAACAAGCGGCTGATGGAACACGATCGAAGACCAGACTTTGGCTACCTAATAAATCAAATTCCTCTAAAGACCCACGGAATTCGAATGAGAAGAAAAAATGAATGATGTTCAAGAGATAAAGAGTTCTGTTAACAGCTTCTGGTCTTTTAACGGTTGCTAATTATTTTTAAAAATCGAAATTCGGTCCTAATTTATCCTTTTCTTTGCTTTACAGTGTTGAAGCTATGTAAAGAGACTCCTAATGGCCGGAAAAGAAAAGATTCCTACCATAAAAATAGGAAAAATCATATGAAAAATGTAATTTTATAGATTATCAGAGATATATTGTTATTTTCAAGGTTCAATCTTCTCTAGTACACAGATGCTGCGATAGAGGATAAATTCTCAGCTCTGAAACGAACATTTTCTTTACATTTAATCAATTCCCGAAATAATAATGATTCAAATAGCCAAATAAAGGACTTGCCTTTGGTCTGAGGAGAAAAAGTTCGTCCCAAAAATGCGGATTGGTTAGCGTAGGCTCGTCTCCTTTGAAGAAGCTTTCGTATATCAACAATATCTTTTCTTTATATTGTCGTTTAGATCCTGAACCACTCCGTTTTCGCATTGCCATAGCCATTTTCGTATTTTATATAATATTACTGTGTTCCAATACTTTCACCATTTAATATGAAAATCTGTAAAACAAAATATCGTTTTTATTTCTCGGGAATGTATAATCGGGTAAAAAGTTGCGAGGATAATTTAATTGTAAGTATTCATCCTAGTCACGAAATTCAGCCTAACCTCAAAATCTAAATCGATCGTGCATAAACTTGTACTGAAATCAAAGACTGGGGTGAATAATAGAAGATAATGTTCGAGCGACTTGTCTAGGATCGAATATATTGTCATTGGAATAATTCTGATTTTCAGAGATGAACCAAAATGCATACGTATGTGTTCGTTATAGGTTAACGCGGACAAGCTCACCGTCCTTTTTAGCCACGTCGTATTGAAACATATAATGTAGCTCGAACGTCTGATTAAACAAGCTACATATATGTAGTATAATAATTAAGTAATAATAACACGTTGCAGAAGTTTAGTAATAAAAATAACCTCCGACGATTTCACATTACTAATCGCCATCTTTTTCCCTTTAACCATATACATATACATACCTATATATATATATATATATATAGTATATACATATATATAATATGCACACATGTTCTGTTGTGTGGCACTGACAAGTGTCACGAGATAACCTCGAAATCGAAACCATATTAGATGAATATATTCTTTTACTTCTCTTCATCTCCCTTTAATCTATAAATGGGGGTTTATGTAACTGGCTTTGAATGAAGATCATTATTCTTCCATCTTATTCATAATAATAATAATAAAATCTACATGTCTTCAAGGTTGATCGTTGTGATTAATTTGATTTTTACATATACGATATTCGAATTGCGTCGTATGATTACCTTTACTAATAATATTTACTAAGATTCTTTCTTTCCTTTTATTTTCAAAGACGACAAATTATATTTATTAAGAGAATATACAATCATGTTGAATCTAAAATTACTTTGCCGCTATAATTTCAGCAGGTATGTATGCAGTAGTAGTAATTGTCGACAAGCAGGACATGCTTATAGGATTGAGGATGGAAAAAAGAAGGGAGAATAAAAAAGGAATTTCCTACATAGTGCATGAATGGGCTTGTAACAATAAAACTATTCTCCTTTATCTACCTGCAAAACTTCTATACCTATATCTTTTTATTATACCTGTAAAACAATGAAGTTACATAACTCATAACTATTTTATAGATCTTTATCGCGTCTTGTAAAGCCAGCGGCCACTGATCCCTTATTATACAATGATGGTGGGGATAAAAGATACTCCGATAGAAGTGAAAAGAATTCAAAATGCTTTTGGAACAATAGGAAGTTGGCAGGATCAGTTGGGATCATATCAACAGTCACGTTTTACTATTACTACACATTGAGCAAGCGGAGGGCTTTCGCTAGAGAACAAAAAGAAGCCTCAAACTCTACACCCGGGAAATATAATGAGAGGTTTGGGTTTTTCACATTGGAAGAGGTGGCCAAACACGACAATAGGAATGACCGTATCTGGGTGACCTATGGACGGGGTGTATATGACATCACTGATTTTGTCGATAAACACCCCGGAGGTCCGAGCAAGATAATGATGGCTGCTGGAGGATCGATAGAACCTTTCTGGATGACGTTTTCAAACCATAAGAATAAAGATATCTATAATCTGCTGGAATCTATGAGAATTGGAAATGTATCTAAGGAAGATGCGGCGGGAGCTGTTTCTGGGATGGAAGATCCTTACGCGAACGAACCGCCCAGACACAAGGCATTGAAAATCAATAATAAAAAGCCATTCAATGCTGAAACTCCTGCGCCTTTGCTAGTAGAGAGTTTTCATACTCCGACGTTAGTTAATTGTTGATTTTCATTGACAGTTTAGTACTAGCCAGCTACTTAAAATTCGTTCCATATTTATTTGTACTTTCCAGGGATTTATTCTACGTCAGAAATCACCTACCAGTTCCCGACTTGGATGCCAGTACTTATGAGCTTGAACTATCAATCGAAGATAATACCAATAAAATACTGACCCTTGACGACGTCAAGAAATATCCGAAACACAGCGTCACTAGCGCAATAATGTGCGCCGGGAATCGGAGGTCGGAAATGATGGAGGTAAAATAGTAAAAGGGATATAATACTCTTTTTCAAATGACAACCCTTTGCTCAACATGAACAGGTGAAGCCTGTGAAGGGTCTTAGCTGGGGTGTGGGAGCTGTGGGAAACGCGACGTGGTCTGGCGCAAGATTATGCGATGTTCTGAATGACTTAAACATCAAAGAAGAAGACTACGAGCATGTTCAGGTATGCGAATCTATTGACATTTTATAAAAGCAGCAGGAGATTTGAAATTTCGAGGCAATCCTTGACAATTCTGTTTCATTTGCATAATGAATAGGTTTGTTATATGAAATCAATGAGTTTTCAATAATTTTAATCCTTTTTGTTAAAGTTTGAAGGCCTGGACTTGGACCCATCGAGCACACCATACGGGTCCAGCATTCCGATAAGTAAAGCAATGGATCAGAGGGGTGACGTGATATTGGCTTATGAAATGAACGGCGAGCCGCTACCCAGAGATCACGGATACCCTTTGAGAGTGGTTGTTCCCGGGGTAGTTGGAGCGAGGAATGTGAAATGGCTGGGTAAGAGTGAATTGGGATTATAAAACTTGAAGCTGGATAAAAGTTCGGAGTATTTGCAGGAAGAATTATCGTTTCAAAAAACGAGAGTCAGTCGCAATGGCAACAGGGAGACTACAAGGGGTTTTCGCCTAGCACGGATTGGGACACTGTTGATTTTTCCAAATCACCAGCTATCCAAGAACTGCCTGTTATTTCTGCTATCTGTAGTCCAGAACCCGGAGATCAAGTTGTAGTTGTGAATGGGAAGATTCGAGTCGGAGGTAGCTAAAATTTTGAGTCTTCAACTAACCACGCTACATTATTCCTTCAAACTTTAACATTTTCTAGGATACGCCTGGTCGGGAGGTGGTCAGAAAATCATCAGAGTGGACATAACCGCGGACAATGGAGAGTCCTGGCAAACCGCTAAAATTCTGAGTCAAGATTCAGCAAGATCAGGTCGCCACTGGGGCTGGACATTATGGGAAGTTGAAATCCCGATAAAAAAGGGAGAAAAGACTGTCGAAATATGGGCAAAGGCCGTCGACTCTATGCACAATGTCCAACCAGAGTCATTTAAGAATATTTGGAACCTCAGAGGTGTACTTAACAATGCTTACCACAGGGTTAAAGTTGAATTAAAATAAAAATGGTGTTGATTTAATAACCTCTATCACATTTCCCCCCCGATTTTTATAAACTTAAATCAACTTATGACATACTTTGCTAATCTCATGCCTAATATCTCTATTAACTTGGTTCTCTGTGTTCAGGTAGTCGACGATGCCTTCAAAGTTCAAATCTAGTCGCTTTCCTTTGCTTAGATCATGTATTTCGAAAGTCGGGTTTGTTTCCGTTGCTCTTTTACCAATTACCACTATATATGGATAGCCGGTTCTCCTGGCCTCCAAAAGGCGCTTCCCAATCGTGAAATGGGTTCTATCGTCGAAAATTACGTCCAATCCAGACTGCCCTATAGTTTCATAAAAATTCTCCGCATGGTAGGAGGCTTGCTCTTCTTTACTCCCAGCCTAGAAAATCACTTCAGATGTTAGAACAACTTCCGATCGTCCCAAGTCTTAGTATAATTCACCTTCGGCGGTATGATGCAAACTTTGAAAGGCGCCAGGGCGCTAGGCCATCTCAGTTCTTCATCTGTTGACAGAATCTCAAGGGCCGCTCCGAGGATTCTGGTCAAACCCAGACCAAAACAACCCATAACTAATGGCGCAGGCTTCCCATTAGTCAGAAACGTCGCTTGTAAAGGCACAGAGTATTTAGTTCCCAAGAGAAAGGTGTGGCCCACCTGAAAGCAAGGGTATGTACAGTTCGAGAATTACTGTCGAAATTTCTCAGGTGTTTTTCCTCAAAAGTAGATGAACTTCTTAAAAAGCTGCTGCTTCTTTACATCTCATTTGAAGTTATCTAGGACTCAATTACCTCTACGGCAGTGCTGCGGTGTAAGTTTCTCTCGCATTTTGGGCAAGCTAAGTCACTGTGTACTTCGGTATTAGCAAAATAGTTGCAATTATTGCAGGTGACTATGTTGTCTTCACCAATATCGGACACATAATGATATTCGTTAGAGTGGGAGCCACCGATTAGACCAGAGTGACCAACAACTGAAACATTTCAAAGGTGAGAGGTGAGTTCTAATTCGAAAATTCACCTCTGGGCATCTATAGACTTTGTATTTAGAAATTGAACAGCCCTTTGAGTATTTCTACAAACTTTAGAATATTTGAGAGATGGGTTTATCCTCAATTTATTCGATACTTTCATGAAATTTAAGAATATTAATAAAATTCTAAATTATTTCCACGATATAAAGGCCCCAGAATGAATTCCTATCCCTGCAGGCTCTGTGTGCATACTAATAATAAAACGATGATTATATTTGTTCATTTATCAAAGAACCTTTCATAACTTCGACGCCAATTCTCTGAAAGAGTTCGTCATAGGCACCGCAAACGAGCTCATAAGTATCCCTAGCTTTATCAGGGCAAGAATCAAACGTGTAAAGATCTTTCATTATGAATTCCCGCCCTCTGAGAAGACCCAGTCTAGGTTTCATCTCATCTCTCCACTTGCTAGAGACCTGATACAATCTAATCGGCAACATCTTGGGAGATAAAGGGCTGACCGAGGCGATGAGATTGGTAATAGCTTCCTCGTGTGTCTAGAAGATGATCGAAAGAATACTTCTTTGGGTACAAAATTCGGTCTGATACATTCAATTCTTAACTAAATGATAAATAAGTGGAGATAATCATAATTATTACTGGACTAAGGATATACTGTCTCTTGTGTCTGTCCTCAAGAGTGAATAGCTCCGTTCCAGCAGCTTCTAGTCTGCCAGTAGTCTTCCACAACTCGCTAGACGTGAGGTGAGGCATTAGAATTTTCTGCGCATCAATTTTAGCCATTTCTTCGTCTACTAAAATCTTTAGTTTATCTAAAGCCCGGAGGCCTAGGGGTAGCAGGTTGTACATTCCGCTACTAGCCTGTCTTATAATACCGACGTCGATCATCAGCTGAATAATAAATATTTGCGAAATGATAAAAACGAAATACCGGAGGCAAACATAACCTAAAATCATTCAATATTTTTCATTTATTTATGCGACAAAAGTGAACAAATTAAATTCGTTAAATATTACTGCGTTCGATATCACCTTGTAACTCTTCGAAGAAACTTCATTTTGCGGCTTAGTATTCTTCGGTATGATATTCACGGGCTGAAATAACCTCGAAATCCTGTTAACACGGTGTAATATTTTTCTCGACATATTACTCGAAACGAAGGAGACAATGCGAAGTATAATAAATTCAATTCACTTCTATATATATATTTTTTTTTTTATCTCATACTAGTTTTACCACCGTAAGACCTAAAACTCTGGTATACATGGCGTTTTTATTTGTTGTATAATATACGGGAACTGTCAGCTGATCTTCCTATACGTGTAGATACATAACCTAAAACGAGATAGATAATATAAAGGCTGTCGATAATATCATGAATCATATGTGTTAGCGGAAGAAAATGATCGACTGCGAATACTGGTTAGACAATTTCGGAATTTTTTATGCAAATTTGACCTGGTTTCACATCCTTAGTATGATAATATCATGGTTTGCATTCGCCCTCAGTTCGTGGAGAATTTTTCCGTATACCAAAAAAAAGGTATGCACTGTACCCACAACAGCCGTTTCAATATTTTATTCCTACTTATATTTATTTATTATTTATCTGCTATTGTCTCAGAAAGTTCCACCAGAAGAAAATGCAGTGACTCAAGAGTCGACGCAGGACAGTTTACAAATGCAGTATAAATTAGCGAGGCAAAAATTAACAGAGCAAGAGTTAACACCGGAGCAACGTTCGGAGGAAAAAAAGTAACAAATTATTAATTTCACTCATATAATTGTTTAGTGTAATATAATATACTGTAATTAATATTTCGTATGAATAACAATATTGAAATGTTGTTGAAGGGCGGAGGCACAGCAGTTGGCAGCTATATTTAAATTGCTTCAAGAGAAGAGTGAAACTTTTCAAGTAGCTTCTATGGATCAACTAGAGAATCAGCTAAGACTTTACAGAAAATAGACTGAGACAATAAGTCAGAGATCAGAGTTCCTAGTTTTCAATAATGATTGGTATAAAAATGTTCATTATTACTGTAATTATTATTAGAAACGATAATCGGCACATGGTCAAAAAGCTTGTATGCAATGAGCGTATACTCAACTTTTCTACAGGAATTATTTTGGTCTAAGATCCATTTTACCAATACTTTTTGAGTGCTCTCGATTTTTGATAACAATATAGGTATGTGTTTGTGTACCAAAAAATTAACTGTTTCGAAAAAATTCATATCAATAAATTGTGTACTTTTATCTACTCTATTTGTGTGTGCGTGGTGCCTGCGTGCGCGTGTATAACAGATTTCTACGGGGTTGTGATTATACTAAACTTGTATGTGATCGATTGTAATCAATGAGTCAATAATAAATATTAGAAAACTGAATATCCGTATTTTCTACTCATTTTCCTTTATCTGATTCTTTTCTACGCGAACGAATAGAAATAAACGCAATTTCTCGAATGCGCATTATCTGCATACGTATACATATACTCGATTATGGATTATGAATGGCTGTGACGAACGAACTATACTCTTTCAATGAACTTTTCATCAAATGGTTCATTAGTGGTTTTCACACCAATTTCACCTCGTCAACGCAATTCCATTCAAAAAGGATTTGTCGTCTGCTCATAAACGCTCTGTATCGAAATCAAAACTTTTATCGATCTTGATATAACCCAACCCGACCTAACCTAAAGCTGACCTACAAACAACAAACATGCTTTGACGTTTACGTGCGCGCGGCCCTTTTAACGCTCGACAATAACAATTGTTGGGTGAAAACTATTATAATTGAAATTTAGAAAAATATCAGAGAACCGTAGCTATTGTATTCTTAATAATTGTAGTGAATATATCAAGCTCCGAATGAATGTTTACAGTAGTCTGAGGTTATGTTTATTTACTCAATGACATTCGGATATAATAATTCAATGCTCGAATTCAAATTACTGGACAGAAAGTATTATAAAGCGACTTCCAGAGTGTTGAATAATTTAAAAACTCTCGATTATTACCGAAAAACAATATGACATCCGCCGAGAAATTTATAAGCCTAATAACCGTAGCTAGCGCTAAGAAACTCGCCGCAGCTCTGGTCTGTTGTTTTATTGCATATCATGGGGTCATGCATCTTATATATGGCAAGTATATTCTGAAATCAATTCAACAGTATCCGAAATTCTGGAATTTTGTGTATTTGAATTATATCCCTTCTTTTCCAGGCAGCGACTCGTGTCGTTGGCTCTTGATGGAGGGAAGATACAAAGGAGACAAAGAATGGCAACCCTACGGCTGCATGATGCATCATTATACCCAGACGTAACAATTTGATAACCTCGATGATGAGAAGAAGTGAATGATTTGAATTTTACAGAGTCTGATTTTTCCCGTTTTTTCCTAACTTCGTTTCAGAGATAGTCGAAGATGCCTGAGATACCTGGCATTCATGGGTCACAAAAACCATTTTGTATTCACCGGTGACTCCAGGGCTAGACAGCTCTATAAAACTTTTGTATCCCAATTCACGGTGGAAGGAAAGCCCTCGGATTTGATAGAATTGTCAGAGAACTCTGATCTCAATTTTAACGATGTTCAATTGAGACTGAATGTACAGTTCCTTTGGAGACCAAGACTGGACGATGCTATGATAGAAGATTTTATTGGCTGGCTGGTAATTTGCATAAAAAATGAGGTCGAAATCAGCCCGAAACAAAACCCTGTATGATTTTAGGAAGGCGAAGCACCCAGCATGGTTATCGCGGGATCAGCGGCAGCAGATATCCTCGCTAACAACGCCAGTGAGACTCAATTGTACTCAGATTACAGCAGGGGACTTGTTAGACTTGTTCAGCCGGCGGATTCTTTAGCTGAAAAGGGAATCAGACTGCTTTGGATAATGCAGGATCCGGTTCTGAAGGAAAGACTCCCTTCTCAACTATCGAGCATCGACAACCGAAAGATCAACGTGTGCAACAAGGCAGCTACGGAGGTATAAGAGGGAATCTAGCATCTTTTTTCTAGCAAAACAATGATAACGGGATCAAAAAAGTCAAAATAAACTAACTTCTCGTTACTACAAACGTTCTGGTCTCGGAGATTTTACTTTTAAGACATCGGTTTAGGAGTCATGCGTAAAAATATATGGAATGAATACTAAAAAACTTATTGCTACAGATTCTATCCCACAGTTCGGCTCACCTTTGGGAAAGCAGTAGACTAGTGGGAGCCGGAGTCCTAGAACAAAGTCCCGATGGTTACCTAGCCAGTCCTTTATCGTTACGTCATAAGATCCAGCTTTTGCTTAACACCTATTGTAACGATCACATGAATTTTGACGACGGTAGCTGTTGCAGCTACCCAGAAGCGGCGACAACATTGCAGCTACTTACATTCTCCGTTCTAGCTCTATGGTGAATCTTATATTAAGTTAGATTCTCTCTATTCCGTCCATTCAAACTCTGTCCCTGGTAAAATACTGTGAATTTCTCGCAGCACAGTGATGGGCAGCAGCGCATGGATTTATAGAAAAATATCTCAACATCGTACCGGGCATCTATATACCCAAGTGATGCTACAGGAGGTAGAAGGCAACGAGGGAGGAATAGAATGCGAAGAATCAAAGTCTGAGCAAAGCCAGGAACAGGATTTCTACTCTCTGATTACATCACTGGCACTTTTGTCCATCATTTTGGCATATTTTTATCTTTGCGATAGGTGAGTTAGACTCAAAGATTCTCGTCCCAGATTCCATGCTAAAATTCTCTCTCGTACTTATATTTCAGGACGAATTTCTTCATGAAAGAAAATAAATACTACAGTGAATTCAGCTTCTGGCTACCATTGGGATACATCTTAGCTCTGGGTCTGTTTTTTACCGAGGAAAGAGAAGGGGGACCCAGAGCTTTGAACAGGGAGCAAACCGACGAGTGGAGAGGCCTGATGCAGGCTGTTGTATTAATATACCATGTAACAGGGGCGAGAAATGTTCTTCCAATTTACATGCATTTGAGATTAATCAATTCCGCTTACCTGTTTCTATCCGGGTACGGACACTTCTGTTATTTCTGGCAAAGAGGGGATGTATCTCTGGTCAGATTCGCCAGGGTAAGGCTCTCAACAGTAAAAACTCCACTGTTATATCAAGAACAAACCACTACAACTAATTGATGTTCAAACTCACTGATCTCTGCTATTTCAGGTTCTTTTCCGGCTCAACTTACTCACCGTATCATTATGCCTGTGCATGAATCGACCCTATCAATTTTACCACTTCGTTCCACTCATATCATTCTGGTTTCTAGTCGTTTACGTCCTCGCTTGGCTACCGCCGCGTGTTCATTCCGGTAGCTTGGCCGAACACGGACCTAGGGCACTGTTATACTTGGCTCTGAAACTTCTAGGGCTTATAAGTGTCATAACTGTTCTCTACATGTCAGAGGTTTGTCCCCGCACTGCATACAATAAAAGAATTTCATCCATCTGGGATTAATCCTCGATTCTACTTTCTTCTCACAGGTATTCTTTGAGAAAGTCTTTGTAACCCGACCCTGGAAGGCGTTGTTTGTAACCACGGACGACGATATAAGAGAATGGTGGTCCCGCTGGCGAGTAGATAGATACAGTGTCGCTTGGGGCGTCGGTTTCGGTGCTGGTCTCTTGGCTCTCCAAAGACTCGATCACATTCCAGGAATGGCACTGGCTCCTCTGCTGGCGCTTGTTTCTCTCGCCGCCTACACCACGTTCACAATGATTTGTCATTCTGCTTCAGAATGCGAGGAAGTTCACTCATATGTCGCTTTTATACCGGTAATTGTGTGTCTTCGAACTCCACTCAGTCCGTGGTATCAAGAAAACGAAATATCCGAGATAAGATCCATAGATTCGTAATGTTCAATACGTTTTTCCCATTCTTCTGCTCAGATTGTGGGATACATCGTTCTCAGAAATGCTTCTCTGGCTCTCAGAGGTAAACACTCTGTACTTTTGGCTGGCTTGGGCCGTATAAGCCTAGAAGCGCTCGTCGGACAAGGGCATGTCTGGTTGGCGGCAGATTCCCATGGTGTCTTGGTACTTCTACCTAGATTTCCAGTTCTTAATTTATTGGTAACGTCGTTTATCTTCATCTGTGCTAGTCACGAGGTAAGAGATCTTCCCTTATATCCGCAGACCGTATTATAGCTAACTAGCGCGTATAAGTCAGTCTTTTGACTCCTTTCGTTATTCACTTCTTTTCAGATCTGCAGACTGACGCGTGTTCTCGCTCCTTACGCTGTGCCAAATGATTGGCGGCACGTTGCTCGGAACTTGTTACTTTTTATCGCAGTGTTAGTGCCGATCGGTATACATGACGGAATGTTTTAAAGATCCGATAAGACAATTTAATGTAAATAATTGAGAAATAAGCATCGCCTTCTGTTATTTATAACGAGTTTACAAACCCAGGAAAGTGATTAATTATAGGATCAGAAGGAAACTATTGCTATGAAATAATTTAATTTATTAAAATCTATTGCTGGAGCACATTTTTGTCAATATCTCCTCGCGTAAGTTACTTTTATAGTTACTCTGTTCTTTTTATCCCTGAATTTCGGTAATTTCTATGTCTGCCTCCACTCAGAATGAAACTTTAAACCTATTAGGTCATCTCAATTATCCAGATTATCCCCTCATTCGTATTATCTATTATACTTATAAGCCCTGTTGATTAGTTTGGGATAAAAATATATGAAATTAGCTAATTGTGATGATGTAATAAATCTAGAGAGATACAATCGTCATTCAATTTTCTTAGATGCATTTGGTTTGTCGTGTTTAACTTGGCTAGTGTAAACGTCATAGCCGAGTGATATGGTATTGTCATAAAGTACCCTAAATCTTGTGGGTAAAAAGTAGAAATTAATAATCTGAGCAGGGGGCCAAACTATCCATTCGGCGACATACAATCTGTGCGCTTTGTCTTTAAGCTCCTGTTTCCATTGAGATAAACTATTATTTTCCAGTATCCCTACAGTTATGAAGAATATTCCTATGCAGATAGGGGAGCAGACCATTTGGTCGACAAAAACCTTCTTCAATACTAAGCCGAACGTTCTTCCTGGCATTTTACGATCCAAGTATCTGTACCAGTGGTGGCAAACCACGCCAACTGACATTCCTGAAATTGCCATGTTTTTGGTTCTTGTCGGACTCCATTTCTCCCAGTCACCCTGAATATTGAATAAGAAATCGTTATGAAATTGGAGATGATTTATGAATATTATGAGAAACCGGACTCAGGATATTGATTCTATATGATTTATGAAAAATTGATGATATTAGGGAGAAATGAAAGAGAGGAATTGAGGGAATACAGTTTTCTGGAATTATTTCAGTTCAGTTACCTGAAGAATTTCGTAATGCTGTTCCAAAACGTCTCCGAGGGCAGAGAGTGATATGGAAATGGCGACGTTGGTGTAGAATAAATTTTTCGAAGAGAATAATTGTTCCTTGAATTGATTGGCTCGACTTGTGAAAAGGGTCAATCCTCGAGCGAAGCTCATTATCTGAAAATCAAAGGGAGACTTCATCATCCAATGAATAGACTATGCTGCAATTGTATGACCTATAAATTAGAAAGATCGTCGATAGTCCAGAATGATAGGAGGTAGATATTTATTTCTAGGTTAGAAAAGCGTAATAGCGCGGTTAGATCGTATACTATAGTTAATAATCGCTCCGAAATTATTTTCAATTTATAACTCACAGTGCGCTATGTCCTAGCCGGTCGCATACATCGTGAAATGAATAAGCCGAGTGTGTGATAAGCGGAAATATTTTGAAATGATGCGAAAAAAATGTAGGTTATCTAAGAGTCTAGTACGATAATCCGTGTCGTAAGTTTTATTTAGCGCTTGAAACATCCCTACTGTGTGAATATAAAAGGATATATATTTATTCTGTTTGTTAAATAAGACGATTCTTAATTGGCGATAATTATTCTACCAACACAAGTCGACAGCACATTCGAGCACATTGTCCAACTGTCCAGAGCATCCGTAGACAAGGGTGACGTAGCAGACTACTCGGGTCAACACTTGAGTGAATATTTTTTCACTCAGAAAATACTCGAATACCTCGGTCTGAATTAATCACGTATTCTTAATCCCACCGTTGAATGTTACGTTATTCACAATTAAATACGTTCAACCAGTTTCAATATGGAATCGTTTGGATTTGACCACTCGCGCGCGTTTGGCTGTACCCCGGGTTGCCTCTCGTCAGGCGCAAGAGCGACCAGATGTTCGCAATTTCAAATGAATTTCAACATGTCAGCATTGTCAGCTGTCACTGGGTTGGACTTTGTGATACCCTAACCCCGAATTATTTTAATTTCTTTCTTCTTATTATTTTCAATTGGCAATTAAATACCTCGACGAAAAACGAAACAAGTATGTTTCCTGCGTACGCGAATCTCTCGGCATATGATCGCCACAAGAAACTAATAAATGATTATTTCCTGACGCGAAAAGGCTCGGGTATAACCTTAAAACGTGACACGTAAGTGAGCATGATATCCCTCTACGAGTTATGAAAATTGAAAAATTCTTATCATATGTGTTGATGACGTTTCGAGGTCGCGGGACAAAACGGATGCTGATGTAATTCGAGAACAGCACAGATTCCTGTGGGATTCTGATACAGAAATACCAGACCAGTGGGAGACAAGACTGGCTAAAAAATATTATGACAAATTATTCAAGGAGTATTGTATATCGGATCTAACGCACTACAAAAAAAACAAGGTACTCATTTTGTCAATCTATTTTCTAAATTCCTCAATTTTCAAACTCTATTTTCACTCCCGTTTCACAGGTCGCGCTGCGATGGAGAATAGAAAACGAAGTAGTCATTGGCAAGGGGCAGTTCCAATGCGGGAACAAGAGATGCGATGAAAAGAAAGATCTCAAAACATGGGAGGTGAATTTCGGCTATGTGGAACACGGAGAGAAAAAAAATGCATTGGTTAAATTGAGTAAGTTTTGATTTTTTGTTAGAATTATCCTAATCTCTATCAATTGATCCGTTGGATACTAAGTTTTGTATTCTCGTGTTTTAGGACTTTGCCCCGAATGTTCATTGAAGTTGAATCATCACAGTATAAAGCGTGAGGTGAAGAGAAAAAAGTCATTGAAAAGATTGGGAAAGAGTGTAATAGAGTCTGAAGAAGTTCCCACAACATCTGGGGTTCAATTACTGGATACAACGATAGTGAAAGTTGAAAAAGAAGATGAAACCAAAGAGAAGGAAGATACTGTTAAGGAGTCGGAAATTTGGAAAGAAAATCCTCTCGAAGGACAGGAAAAATCTAGAGAGGAAGAGTTCGAAGAATATTTTGACGATTTGTTTATGTAAAATGTAAAATAATGACTAATTTTGTATCAAAACAAACCAAAAAAAATTGCCTACTACAATAAACGAATATTTCATTATCATACTTCATGATTTGATCCAAATTTATTTTATAATATACCTAATAAATAAGATGCGAAGGTTTGATAAACTTCTTTTCTCTCATTATTTGGGTATAAGATAGATTTATTTTTATAAAAAATTTCATAACGTTCAATTGTCAATAGGGGTTTTTAGTTTTTCTTCATCTTTAAATTTTACTAATATACGGAGGAAAATTCTTCCACTTAATGGCGAGATTAATTGATGGTTTTCTCATAGTTTCATATTTTAAATAACTTTGGGTGAAAAAACTATCCTATTCTACTATCCTATCTGTATCTCACTTTGAATGTTGTTTTATAAACATTATAATATAATAGGTAATAAATTTGTTGCATTGAGTTTTATTAGTGAAAATTTTCATCAGCAGTATGAGCAAGCACCGTTCTAAGAATTTATTTAAATAGGTGGTTGTTATGTATGTAATTATATATACAACTAAACTTTCATTAACAAAACGTAAATAAAAAATAATTTATTACGCTTTCCTCTTCATATATGGTTCATATATGTATGGTATAACGATTACAATATTCATATTGTCAGATGATACACACCGGCTCTAGACATCTAATAATTTATTCTTAATAACAACTCTTATTATTCATTTCTAAGAGACATCGCATTGCTCTATGAACGAGGTTGACACACGTTGGCTTGTGTAGTCAAAGAATATTTCCCATTATTGTGTCAAGATATCATTTCACTCAATAAATTTACAGAGTCTATTGAGTCCCAAACAAGCCAACACGCATTATTCTTCCTCTAGAAGATCGAAACTTGAATAATTTGACCGGGGTGACAGCCAATACCAAACGGCTGTAAACCGAAGTTTAAATGAAATTTTGAAAAACCTTTTAATTCGATTCTCTCGTTAGAGATTTTTGCGCCTCTTGATTAGCATGCTTCTGGGAATCGCTATCTTCGTCACTACAATCTTCGTCATGAGTGTGCGTCACGTTTCTCGGTGTTTCAGGCCTTGCATGAGGTATTTGACTCGCTATATGATCCACGTCCAGTATTCCCTGTTCAAATAAAACCCAACAATGCATTTCATTACCGATCGACAAGACTTTGGTTTTACTTTTCACCAACTACTATCTGTTGTAAACTGACCCCAATCGGTTTTCCTTGATCCTCTTCCTCCTCAGTGAGTTTGAACGTACGCGATCGACTGATCATCGGGGTCTCCATAACGAACCTCTGTTCATGGGCCACCGTACTCTCGTGAGGCATCTAATCGTCAAAGATTAAAATCAAAGAAACAAACCTGGGGGATGATTCGAGGATATAAACTGAAAAAATGTAATCTGAAAATGCCTACCAGCATCGCGGGTGCTCTAAACATGTAAGAAAAGGGGTAGTAGATGAGGTTCAAGAAGGTAGCCGCATATAAATCGGCGTACCTAACAACCTGGCTACTAAAAAATGTCTGTCTACTTCCGCTGCGGAAGAGGGACCCCATCATACCATAGGCAAGATCCATTTTGTGCGTTACGTCTCTTATAGAAGCTCTGAGCTTCGAGATATCCGGTTTTTCCTTTGTACTGCTGTCCAAGTTTCTGTAAAGAACAAAGAAAGGCTAATGAAAATAGGGCTTGTAAAGTTTCTTCAATATCGATACCGTTTCTTTTTACTATACTTACTTGTACATCTCGCCAAGCATTACGTCTAGACTTTGGAGCTCGGCAAAAAGCTGGCATTTGTCTGTCCATACGTGGAGTTCTTGCACAAGTTCAGGGACTATTAGAAACGTTCTCCAGCCACGGATCTTCTTGCTTTTTAATATATCGCCAAAAATGTGGTCTCCTATGTACAGAACGTCTTTACCCTTGGCGCCTATCAGCTCCGTGAATACGTCGCACGAACCGCCGGAGTACACTTCACCTGTTTGATAAAATGAATTCAAGACAATGTGTAAAGTCACGGGAAGAACGTGATTTTCAATAGAAAATGCAAATTTATAACGTTTTACAGATCTATATTCTTGTATTTGTTTTTACCTAGGTGTAAAGGACCCTTATGAGTTCCCAATTTCAAGGCGCCGGTCCTGGTGTCTACTTGTCGTAGGATTGTACCTTCGCCAAAGAACAGCGGCTTTCTAGCGTCGACTACGATGATGTCGAAATAAGTTTTCCAATTTCTGTGCGGTTCTTCCGCCTGAAAGTATAATTTCTTAGAAAGAGAATAGGGATTATGAATGGGTCACGAGAAAGAATACTTACTCGTGCTCCGTGAGGAAAGTCGAATAAGTATGTCATTATTTTATCGGTGAAAACGTAGTCGCTGTTAGTTAGTAAAAAAACTTTAGCGCCATTCTCTTTAATTCTAGTTAAAAACATAGGAAGCCTCTCATCCTTCTTGACATACTCGTCAAGATTCTCAACAGTTCTACTTTTAAGATCACCCTGGAGATGTATCCAGTCAACAGCATTTCTAACATCTTGAAAGATGCTCTTAAAGCTCATAGTCAATTCGCCGCCTTTAACGCCAGTCTTTTCCGGCGTGTATTGCCGCGAGTTTGTGAAAAAGTCTATTAAACATGCGAGCAGGTAAGTCTCTGGAAGATTGAACAACGTGTTCAAAACGTATACCCGCGATTCGTCAAGCTGTAAAAACTTGTTGGGGTAAAGCTCGTAGACTTGTGAACTGAAATGAGAGAAATGACGTTTTAAAAAGTTTATTTCAAGGTAAATTACTTTACTACAGGATTCAAATGTGAAAAACGAAAAAACTATCACACTCACTGTTTTAGAAATTCAAAACCGTGTACGCATACGAGAATGTTTCCATAGGCATCGACTTTTAGCAAGTTCCCATAAAGGGTATCAAACCAAAGCCCTCTGACTGGGAAGCTCGGGTCGTATTCAAATTCTTTTATTTCTTCCGGGTAGCCTAAGGACACTAGGTGATCCTTGAGGAGGTTGAATCCCAGCTGTTCGTACTGCGGTGATTTGTACTCTGAAAAGAATAACAAAGAGAATCAGATTTGCGAAAAGGTGAAAATTTTGTTTACTCGTCTCGTTTTTTCAAGCGGAAAAATCGATTGTTCCCTAATTTTCAAATCAAAATGCCAAAAAGGACTTTCCATCATTGAACTAATTGTTCTTTTAGTTTTATATCACGACTTGAAGCATGTTTATTTTCATGAGAATAAAATTATTTAAATCGCTATTCGACTGGAAACTTGGGATTAAAAACTCACCAGCCAGAGTGTAGTCCATGTCGAATCCATAGAATTTAATATTTTCCAAATGCAAACTTCTGTTGACGAAGATTCTGGAAAAAAAAGAAAAGGAAAATTCATTTCACGTGAATAGATATTTAAATTTGAATAAAGCTTGCGATTCAATTAGAAACGAGAGAGCGAGAGAGAGAGAAGAGAACCCGTCAATAGCAAATTGACGAGTTATTGAAGCCTGGTTTTCTGACTCGGCGATAAGACCCGCATTAGCGGTATACTATGATGGATCGGGAATAATTTGAAAAAATCCAACAGTATCGTCTGTTAGAATATTAAAAATCTCTCTAGGCATGATCGAAGTAATAAATAAGCCTAGATAAAAACTGCTAAAAGAAGATACAGAATTTATCTAAGACATAATAAATCCTTTCGAAAATGATATCAAGGGATGTCTCAACTCTTGAAGCGATATTAAATTTACCCGTATCTGATATAATATGTAACCCTATTATATTTTCAAACTTCACCTATATACCTATAGCTTACCTATTGTTTGAACCAATCGAAAGCGCGTCATAACCGATCGAAAATAGACACGGTGGCATTTGAAAAATAGTTTTTATCGTCGGGCAGAGGTCTATAAAACTTTAGCCTGCCTGGCAGTCGGCAGCCGGAGCAACACGGGTGTGGACAAACTTGCCAGTTTTCGCTCACGTATATTGTGTATGTTTATTTTCGATTATTTCAACTTTACAAACGAGAACTGCAGAGTTCAATAATTCTTCGATGCGTCAATCTGTCATACGTCTTTATTTATACATATAATCAACTTCGAATATTTGTATTTCATGGAGACGCGCCGATGTATGTATGTACGAATAGTGAATAATGGTTCAATGATAAGATAAAATGATAATGACTCGACACAGATTCGCGGAAACTATGATACGTAGATTTGAAAAAATTAATTGAAAGTATATGAAATTTGCACTCGTGAAATTTGAACAATCATAGGTACGGTGAATGTTGCTATTTTGGTTTTTATCCTCACGTCACCATAATTATTCAATCGACCCTACAAATTTTCTTATTTCTTTCTATCAAGGTGAATAAATTGTCTTATTTTTCAATAACATCGATCACAAGTTCGTGAATCTTCTTACTAAATTTGAAACTTTATTCCAACCCCCAGAGATACGATACGAGTTCAAAGAAAGTAAACCACTTTACTCCTCGACAGTCTCTGACGGACTGACTCTCCACGTTTCAACCAGCGAGTCTCTATTTAATCAACGTCTGTATACAGGA
Source organism: Tenthredo amoena (assembly GCA_963966615.1). Classification (NCBI taxonomy): domain Eukaryota; kingdom Metazoa; phylum Arthropoda; class Insecta; order Hymenoptera; family Tenthredinidae; genus Tenthredo; species Tenthredo amoena. The sequence continues at coordinate 4,903,454 of OZ016497.1, read as the reverse complement.
TGATCGATCGACTGTCAATCAGGTGCAATATTGACCTTTGCCACGTGTTTTAGTATTCGTCTAGGAACAATATCGGTATATATAGGTGATATCCTGTAGATTCAATAATATTGGTTCAAATTAATTGATCAATCAATTGTAAAGACGACGTAATTGAAAAAAGAGTTAAGTAAATAAGAGGCGACTAAACTGACGAATTGTAGATAAGCTAATGTGATCAGGGTGTTACTGCGCCACTGCGAGGCCGACTGCTGCTGCGTTTCTTCTTTAGTTTCGCAGTATCTATAAATCTTTCAAAAGCCACAAGGAGAGCATATTTTACAGCGGACGCGTCTGCGTACTTTGAATATTTATTTTTCGTTCCGTATACATATATTACTCATTTGTCACGTCATGTAGAACCGAGTATTATATTCTACACGTTTCGATGTTGCGTAGGAAATTTTTTCTTTCTTCATTGCTATAATTACAATGGAATTAAACGGGAAGAATAAATATTTCCAACGTCTGTTACAGTTTAGCGATATATACCTATAACATGTCTTACAAAGAGATTATTCCTACTTCGACTTTGGACCTCGGAATCATTTCTTCCTACTCTCAAGTGGAACGAATAATGAGTCAATCCTCACGTTTATTCTCTACTTGGCAAACATGTTGATCACATTTCTCGCAAATATTGTATGCTGCTGCTGCTGCTGCTGCAGCGGTAGAGAATTTCTTTGACACGCAGTTGCACGATTTTAATAAATTTAAAAAATAAACGAATAATATATCCCCATGTTTTTATCTACTGTATTCAAATCGTTCAACTTACTCATTCGGCACGTTCAGCCTGGAATTGGTGAATTGTGCAGCAGGCAAAGCACCCTCACAAATGTCTTTGAGCCACATATCAATGAATAAATAATAACGTACGACTTTTAGTTTTAATTTTGTAATATTATCAAATTTCACAAGGGAGAACCAAGAAAACCAGGAGAACGAGCACCTAAGTTATTCTATAATAAGTGGTAGAATTTTATCTGCAAACGATTATTATAGATATTATAGCTTGATAGAGGAATTTATTAAACTGACAATCAATCGCGATAAGAACTTTATTATTATTATTATTATTATTATTATTATTATTATTATTATTATTTATCTTTTTAATGCATATACAATTATTTTCTTCTTAATTTCAATATATTATTACACTAGTAAATAAGTGATTGATCGATCAACACGACGCTGTATATTTCTACAGCAGAGACTATGACACGCGAGACGTAAAAAGATATCTTCAACACATTGACATGTGTGTTCATGTGTTTCGTGTATTTGTTGATGATATACATATGAAGTTAGATGATAATCATGGGATACGAGTCACGCCGATGAAAACTCCGCTATATGTGTATTAATAATTAAAGAACAAATTAAATATAGTCCTCGCAGTTGTTAAAACTATAATTTTCCATTGTTTGGGAAGTAAAAAATGGAATAAGAAATGTTTTGTAGGTATGTATGCCGTATACATACCTATATGACACGCGTGAAAAATTGTATCAGGTTTGTAATAACAAATTCTAAAGTTACTCTCATATATACTATATGTATGTATTTAATGCGTATATATAAGAGTAACTTTAGAAAGTTAACAGAGCTCTCTAACATATATAATATACGACGACGCACGAAGGAAGGAACGAACGAACGATTCACTTTAACTCACTGACAACAACACGATAATATAATCCCACGATCGACAGAAGGGGAAAAATAATAGTGAAGCAAGAATGAATGGATGAGTGAATCAATGAATCAATGAATCGAATCAATGAATCAATGAATGAATGAATGAATGAATGATTGAATGAACGAACGAATGAACGAACGAACGAACGAACGAACGAACGAACGAACGAACGAATGATTGAATGAAATATGTAGGTATCTGGATTACGTCCTGGCGTAGGAAAGGACCGCACTACGGTATAAGGGAATTTTTGAGTGATGCAAGTACGTACTAGTAAGACTGTCTGTCGTCTGTCGACGAGAAACTAATGACTGTGCCACACCAGAAGCCCGTACCAAACTATATATGTGCGATATTTCTTCCCCTCCTCGTCATACGTATGTTATATATGTACTACATAGATATATCCACACATAGCTACACGTGTATAAGGCTTTGAGAATTAGCGTCATAGTTCCCGTCCTCTATAACTATGATATACGGATAGGTATAAACATAAAGAAAATAACATAGAACCTAATTGAAGCATAATTAATTCAACTATACATTATTATTCTCGTATAAACTTGATAGAAAATCAAAAGAATCGGACGGAAAGAAGACAACAAAGGAAAACGTGGAACGGAGTTGGCACATTCCGCACGAGTATCCGATCATTTTTCCATTTCGTACATGACTGTATGTTGATGCGCCTCCGAAGTTAAATAAATCGATATAGGTATACTATATATATATATATATATACGCCTAAGGATATTGTCGATAATTGTTATTAGTTCTACAAAGAGCACGAGTAGTACATGGGTATTATTATCCTCCTTCCTGTTCCCGTATGTATTATTCCGATCTATATAGCTAGAGCTTGTTCACGATGAACCAAATTGCCACGTTAGGCGATTGGATCGTGTAAGCCGCTGCAGAAGTGGGAGACGTGTAAAATTATTCAATTCTATACCACGAGCCGCGTTTATTTTGATATGTGTTCACATTCAGGGAATTTGTTCGGAATTCATTAACGTCCGTTTACATACATAAATATATGTATTATACGTATAACGTTATACCTATATAGATAAGGCAAGTTATTTGGATTACGCAATATATTATATATATTATACATGTACTATATATACAGAGTGGCGCCGACAGTTTAATCGACTCCAAACGTATCGATTATCTTAATCATTTGTTCTCAATCAAAAAGCGGTTCTTGTGCAGACTATGATTTTTTTTTTTTTTTTTTTTTTTTTTTAGAAAACAGGTTTCACTAAATACAGATAATATATGTATATATAAATAAATATCTTCTGTACAGGTATTTCGAATGATACAATCTAACTAAATGTATATTTGGCATTTCCTTTTATAGATCTATGCCAAATCAGTTAAGAATCGCATTGTACAGAGACACGCATCACAACTCATTATAAGTCTCACAAGTTATCTGAATATAATTATATTTAACCTTGACTCAGTCCACTCTCGCGGACTATGATATAATTATATGTCGGTTGAAATGAAATGAAATGAAATAAACGGTGCGAAAAGAAGCTCGATGAAATAATCATTAAATCCACCTCGTTATCGTACAGTTCCGAAAAATGATCCTAATCGAGATAAAATTCTGTCATTGAAGAAAAGAAGAAAAAAGAAAAGGAACAAAAATTATTTTCTCTCTTCTTCTAACATTGTATCTACAGTGTGTATAGCAAATAAATACATGACGTACTGAGATGCTTGTTCATGTTCATGAGATGCCGTTTTTATCATTTTCTCCGTAGTACCTTTATCATCTCTCTCTGTCTCTGCGGTTGTTATCACTAAACGACATACGATATTCAATTTATCATTATACTATATTCTCGAACGTGAGGTGTTCCGTTTTTAATTGTTTTTTTTTTTTGTTCTCGATATTTTTGAATTACATAAATATATATATATATATATATGCAGAGACAGAGATTGGGGGGGGGGGGGGGGGAAGGATTTGCTGCAGTGATCCTGCAGAATCCTATATAGTTATATACGGTCTATGTATGTACTATATTTCCATAGTACCGTGGGAAAATCGATCATGAGACAAAGGATCTCGGAGTGGGGCGAAAACGACAAAAAAAAAAGATTCCTGACCTAATTACCTATGCTCCAAGCCTATTTTTAACCACCGAGGGATGCTAAATATTATAAATTATTGGAACGAGAAGTACGAAGGCGGCCAAAAACTGAGAAATTAATTGTTGTTAGGTAGAAGGGAAGAAAAATAAAAACAATATTGCACGATGACTGTGTCCTTATGCAAATAATCATGTATCATATAATATACATATACCCGAAAGAAACATTTTACCCTGTGCTTACGAAAGTCCTATACACTACTCGTGCGTGATTCGCGTTGTCCTTATCTAGTCTAGAGTAAAAAAAATTAATTGCGCTTGCTACCCATAATACACATATACCTATATAACTGTCGAGAAACTGTGTCGAATATACGTAAAATATACCTATATATATATATATATATATATATATGTATGATACCAACAATGTAATATGATACAACTACAGCTGGGACAAAAATATAAAGCAAGACAAAAAAATACGTATATATATCTCATGGAAATAGGCGAGTATATGACGTATGCTACATTTATTATTTATTAATATTACGTAACTCGGTGCAGAATCGCACTCACGTGGATCGGATGTGAAGCAAATATGTTATTCAGTTTGTGAATGAGAAGATGTATGGCGTTAACCAGCACCAAGTTTAGTTTATGTTTCTCATTGTTCAACGACTGCGTAATTCTTAATTATATACATTATATATACTATACCTTTACAATATACTCGAAAACGATGTAAAACTTTCAAAGTCATTTTTACTACTTCTATTCTACACACAAGGTTCGTTGTTCAATTTTACACGTATAGGAATAATCTCGAATAACTATTACTCCAATAGCATGATAAAAATAAAACGTTATAGTTTCTATACAATTTTTTCTTCGTCAATTACCTGTGCGCTATTTCCCTCTTATCAGGTCTCGACCGTTGCGAATCACCCTCGGTAAAACAATCCAAATCCTGTTCACTACGATCATTTCTAGTCAAACCGATAACGGAGGGTCGTAAAGTTAATCCAAGCATAGCCTGGTGAAGAAAGTCTTCGGAAAAACTACTACTTGGACTTTCGGTAAAAAACGCCGTCTCTGAACCTGTTTTATTTACGAAAAAAAATACATTTTAACGGCCTTTTTCTTTCGATACAATTTCTAAGGAACGATTCGCGTGTAATAATAATATGAATGTAATTTTCTATCCAAATTAAAGAGGCTGATAATTGTTTTTTCTTGCCACCGATAGGAAATCGATAATTTGATAAGATTAAGTACAAATATCGGATGATGATTAAATGTGGGTGAAATAAAATCGATAAACAGAAATGATGAGAAATTTCTTAACCATTGTCAGCAGGTGTGACTACAACGTCGACGTTGCCCTTAATCATTTTCAGAGTAAGCCTCGGTAAAGAGAAAAAGAGAAGAAGGCCGTTATAGTAGAATTTTTTGGTAACAATAACGAGAATTTTTTTGATCCCGCAAAGAAGCTTGGAGTTGAAGAATACACTATAACTGATTCGATGAGATACTTCGGGAGTTTAAATGAAGACTGTTCGACGCGATCTAATATTGCAAGCTAAATAAAGTCTTACAGAGTCAGAAGAAAAAAAAGAAGTGCGATAATAATATTGAGAATTTATATAAGACAAGCGAGTGTTTGAGATTAGCAAAGGTCACTGAGGCTAAGATGATAATAAGCGACGATGTTTTGTACCAATGAGATTCAATATCGGAATTATTCACGCCAGGGGGTAAAGCGTTTTGTATTATAAACAGGGTCGCGTCGTATGACCGAAGACAAGAAACTCATAGATTAGGATTGCCATTATCTGTTGTTCAATACCATTGGGAGTTATTTGATTCTTGATTTATTTCACTCCTCCGATATTGGGAAACCTTTACGACTTTTTTTTCTAAGCTACCAAGATCATCCGTGGAACATCCTCTTGCCCACGTAAAGTTTGAAATAATTTCTCCGGAAATAGAATACGAAGATCTAAAAATGTTTGACTGGGTCATACGGGGCGATAAATGTAGAAGGTTGGCACGATCCGAACCCAAATTATTTCATCAAGCCATGCTTTAGATGTTTCAAATTTGGCCTCTTGGAGTCCGTTCAGTTTTGATATTCTGAATAGAAAATTCCAAGGCTTCATAGGACGGAGAAGATTTCCAAATGTTGAAATGACGGTCAGACAAAACTGTGCAAAAGTTTTAAAAACGATCTTAACTAAATTTCTATTTCTAACCAAAGAACGAAACTGGCCAAACATTTTTTCCTTAGCTATATCACCTCTGAAACTTGGACCGCAAGAAATCTAAAATAGTAAATAGATTCTCTGGATATAAGCGGAGGGACACATTAGCCTGGAAGATTCTTGGAAATGTTTTCAAAGAAGTATTGAACGTATCAGGAATGAGTATATGGTCTTTCACCCATTTTAAAGACATTGATCCCACAATCATATAATATAGAAGGCGAGTGATGGATCGAATAGCTCTAATTTATCATTTCTAAATTTTATCATGACAATCAGTCAGTGAATGGATCTACTTCCTTTAATCATCATTATAAAGGCAAGTAGAAAATAACTTTTTTTATCATACTAATGCGTCGACAAATTATGTCTGATAATTATTCTACTGATATAGGACGGTATTTGATTAATGAAACAAGTGGAAAGGATTAGGTTGAGTCATTGCGCACCTAGTTGAGATAAAAATTAAAAAAGTGAATGATTATTACCTTTGAGTAGCTTGGCGGTACCATTTCTTGCTCGAATTGTTGTCCCCGTCGTTCTGCGGCGTTGTTGGTAACGAGTTCAAAGGATCCTCGTTGTTGTAGTGTTCCATTATGAATGTCGACTGAAAATTTATGTATTACGAGTTTTTATTCATGTTCTGGGAGGATAGACGAAACATTATTTTATCTTAAAATTTACAGGATCGCTACTGTTTGATTTTAGTTGAGAATAATAACCGGGCTGCTTTCTTATTTATCACAGAGGAAAACGAAGTACAGTGTCTGTCTTATTTTCGCTATTTATTGTTTTTTCTTTCTTTCTTTCTATTTTTCTTTTATCCGCGAGTTTTCATTCCGGTTATAACTTACGGCGGTTCGTAGGCGTTTGAAAACTTCGAGGAGAATTAGATCGAGCTTAAAAATCGACAACCCGGCAACTTCTGTGTGATAATAGTTGCGTAATAAAAAGAAACCCGTACTAATATGAGAAATAAATAACCTATGATACGATCTGTCACTGTATCAATGCCGCATACTACTCATTAGTAATTACTCTATCGGCGATCAAAGCCACAGACAGTATAAATTCAGGTAGAGATGGCGCCATGTTCTTGGTTGCGAGGTATGCGCGCGCATGTGCACTCGTCTATGCTCTTTTAGAAATGCGGAACGGAGGAATTCGAAACTGTCGCGGCATCAATCAGGATTACCAATAACCGAAGATTGAATATCCCCGAAAATTTAATAAGATAAAGAAAAAGAATTCGAAAAATCTGATCCGATCCCTTATCGACGGCCGGAAAATCCTTTCTTTGTAATGATTTTATAGCGAGATTATTGGACGCGCGTTCTTGAAATCGCTTGCGTCGTCAACCTTGATGGAAAAATAACAATAATGTATAAAAAATACTGACTCGAACATGCTTGCTTTAAGCCGAGTAAAAAGAATTTCAATTGCAATATCTCTTGGAGCAATGAATGATAATCGGGAACGTTATTAATGAAAATTCGTTCATCAGGCGTATAAAGTCCGTATTCTTGTTCAGAAGATGATGATGTATTTATGAAATGGTGTTTACCGACCCGCACTTATTTTTGTTCAGAGATCAAAGAATAAAAAGCCAATCGAAGAGGCTGAAACGTTGCGTCTAAACCAACATACCTATATTGCTATATCTCGCTCCGTCCTTGCATATTGGATCTCTCCGCGGATCGAATATTAATATTAGGTGAATAAATGATAAGGTGATTCTATAAGTCGATAAGAAATCATTTCCGTATCCGAAGCTGAAAGAAAGAAAGGAATAAGGCTAGTATTTAGGATGGAATATTTTCACCTGCCCAACGCGGAGTCGAGTAGCTGTCAAAGTAGCAGACGACGACTTTGCCCGTAGCGCCGTGATCAGTTTGTCCGTCTGTATCCGGAGAGCGAAAATCTTTGGTAAGGTAAAAACCGTATGATTTCTGTATGATTTAAGGGCGTTCATGTCGCTCTTGATTTTAATCTAAACGTATCTAATTCACTGTTAAAGTACTTGGCCGTTGAACAATAAAGTTGCATCAGTTCTATTGCGTAAATTTAATCCAATTTGGGGGTGACCTCGGTGCTCTCAACATAACCTAAAAACTAAACCGTGGTACTGACAGTTCAGCGTCCCGCTTAGCATTACGATACGGGCTATGGATCCCTAACATTATTTCATAAACTCCCCGTAATATGAACATCATTCGTTCAAATTATATGCGCATCATCCTATAATTGTTTCCTCGATTACCATCACTGACCTAGTGGATAAAAATTTTTCAACTTTTTAAGTGGCCCAACCCACTTTTGACAAGTGGGCTCTCTCTCTCGCTTCTCCTCGCTTTTTCTCTCTCTCGCTATACTCTGCAAACATCGTGTTTCATACATATGTGCCTAGAAGAGCTCATAACAATAGTATGTATTGTTGCCATCCCACATATCGCATTAAATGTCACAACAATCCTTAAAACTATTTTTCTAATAAGATATTTAGTCATATCTTTTCATTATCACTTTTCTATTGTTAATTTTGCACACTCACTCATATCAATGTTATCGGCGATACCCTTAAGTTCTTTTTATACTTTTCTTATATAATATATTATAAAGTAGATAATTATATTTTCTATTTATTATTATACCCATAATTTGTAACAATCTGCGTCAGTTCAATGAATAAAAATTCATTCTTTTTATTTCAAACATATTTTCGTCTACTTGTTATTTGAAAATATTGAAAAAACCAAGAAAAAAAAAAATAACCTCTAGTCACTTAAGTTAATTTAGTTTGTTATTTTTGTTCTTATTGTTTCTATTTTATCGTTGATCAATTAATGGTCAATTGAAATTAACGAAACGCTCTATTATTAGCCAATTTCTGTATATGTTTATTCATTTTTCTTGAGAAAATTGATATTGTTTCTTTGATCAATTATTATTCGTACGTACGACCTATTTCAATTCTGTAGAATAAAAGGGTCTCTAATTTAAAACTAGTATGCGATGCTGTGCTAAGACATTGGCACGCGCTATTACTGTGGATCGACAAGAGCTTGGAGAAGGGAAAAAATAAAAAACACAGAAACAAAATATAAGATGAACAGTCTGGCGTTCAGTTTGGCTGAAACGCTAATACCGTCTACCTATGTGCAACAAGGACTGAATGCTAAAAAGACGAGGGAAAATCTAATCAGACATTTCATCGAACACGTGAGTTTAATCCTCTTTCGGTTAACTAGCCTTTAAATTAAACGGATTAAATTTCAAGTCTAATGAAATTTTCAGACTTGTGACGATTCTTTTTTCAAATCTGTTTTTATGTGTTCTCTATTACTTTTTTGCTCACAGCGAAAATGGCCGGAAGAGGGATGGGACGACGCGACAATAGAAGCCTTTTTCTCCGACCTATCGCAAATGGACAGCAATAATTTTCCATCCAACTGCAGTGTGGGCGAAAGAGAGGCAAGAATCGTCTCCAACATCGTTGCCCGTAGGCATTTCAGAATGGGCCATGGAATAGGGAGGTCCGGAGACTTGGAAGAGGTTCAACCCAAAGCAGCTGGAAGTAGTTTGATGTATAAGTTGACCAATGCGCTTGTTTTGGACGTTATAAGATACATGGGTAAAAAGTTTCACTAACTGGACTTAGAATACTCGCATCGAGATACCAAATGCATATTTTCATCACTCTCAGTTCTATTTTCTCTTCTGACTAGCCATACCTGAAGTAAAACTGAAGAGAACTTGATAAACAACTACAATCTTCATATTCCAGGGGTAAAGAGCATAGCAGGTTGTTTCGTATCGCCTATGGCGACTGGCATGAGTTTGGTGCTCTGTATGTTGACTTTGAAGCAAGATAGACCAAGAGCGAAGTACGTTTTGTGGCCACGAATTGATCAAAAGTCAAGTTTCAAGTCAATAGTAACAGCCGGTTTGGAGCCAGTCGTAGTAGAGATGCAAATAGTTGGAGACGAGTTGAAAACCGACATGCAGAGGCTGGAGGCACAGATGGCTGCCCTTGGGGAAAGTGTCGCCTGCGTTCTTACTACCACCAGCTGCTTCGCCCCTCGAGCTTGCGATTCTATCGATTTAATTGCTGCTCTTTGCACACAGTACAATATTCCTCATTTAGTAAACAATGCTTACGGGTGAGAAGGAATAATTCGTTTGGCAAATTCTCATCCATTCATCCACTAATCATTTTTTGCGCACAGATTACAGAGTACAAGATGCATGCATCTCATTCAAGAAGCTTCGCGAAAGGGTCGAGTCGATGCGTTTGTCCAGAGCACAGACAAAAACTTTTTGGTGCCAGTAGGAGGGGCGGTGATTGGATCTTTCGACAAAAATCTCCTGGATAGAATTTCAAAGATGTATCCAGGGCGGGCAAACGCGAGTTCCACGATGGACGTATTGATAACCTTATTGGGCCTCGGAATGGCTGGGTATAAGCAGCTAATCACGCAGCGTAAGGAGACATACTCCTACTTGAAAGAAGAGTTGGGAAAGTTGGCTTCGAGACATGGAGAGCGGCTCTTAGATACAAAGGGAAATCCCATATCGATGGGGATGACACTACAGTCTTTGAGCCACCAACACGACAATAAACAAGTGACGATGTTGGGTTCGATGTTGTTTTTACGAAACGTTAGCGGAACTAGAGTAATTACAACGACAGATTCAAAGCACATTGTTTCACACAAGTTTGAAGGTATGAATTGTAACTTGTCTCTCCAATTCTCCAGGTAATATAAACCGAAACCTTTCCTTGCTCATTTTATATTTGACTTTCAATCAGGCTGGGGAGCGCACAACAGCAACTACCCGGTTCCCTATTTAACAGCAGCCGCAGCTCTTGGAATGAAGAGATCTGACGTCGACTCATTTGTACAACGCCTTGACAAGGCTTTGACTAAAGTTAGACGACGCTCAGCTCCAGCTACGCCAACAGCTTCTCTTGCTGGGTCCAGTATCAACGGAGATACCGGGGGTGCAGGAGGACCCGGTGAATCAAGCACGGCGTCGACCAGCCGAGCCAGCAGCAAAGATAGTTTGAGAAAGTGAACCGTGATCAACGCGACCGGTCAGTCCAATCAGCACATTAACATGTAAGTGTAATCACTCGTGATAATTGACTTCACGTGTCTCAAAGATATTCATTATTGTATAATATCTCTTGTAAATAGGCAAAAGCATTGAAATCGTTGTTCCTTTTTCATGTAAAATTTATTGTTAAGTCAAGCGTTGAATCCAGATCCAAAGAATGAATTTATTAATCAGAGTAATGTCTTGTCAATGACTTGAATTTTTGTCTATTTATAAAAGAAAGCTGAAACAAATAAGAAATAACAAGAAAAGAACTAATATTTTAGAGACACGTGTCTTCTAAATGCGCTGGTTTGTCTGTTCGATTGCGTTGAGAAATCGTTCGTTTGTTGTAAGTTGAAGAAGAAAAAAAAAGAAACCAAAAATCTGAAATTAATCGTACTGATAAGTGGTCATTTGAAAAGCTTTACACAATCAGCGTTAATTTATCCCTCAGAGTACCTAGCTTCCTATTCTTCATTATTGTTAGCTGCGATTCTTTTTTTATATATCATAATAAACATAATTAACTTTAAACAAACTGTGACCATTTCTTAGTCGGTAAATTCATACTAAGCAATACTTGCTGGTTTAGATATATAATTTGAGAAAAACTATTGCAGATCATATTCTGGGTGTGAGATTAAAAAATATTGTAGATATCTGTCCGTGCTAGCACTAAAATATCCAAAGATATTACACGTCTCAATCTAGTCAAGAATACAGGGTGTTTATGAGAGAAGCATTCTCAAGAGATAAACTGGTTTTATTTGCCGACAAGGATTCAAACCTTTTCTTCAGATTTTTGCTTCCAGTTGTTAATCAATTTTCAGCTTTATTATAATTTCACTTTGTCGAAAAAAAATATATTGTCCTAACTATTCCAGATGTTTAAAGACTATGCGATAAAACCATTTTACTTCTTTACGCTTATTAATTTCTCGGCCCTGTATCGAAGAAGAAGAAGTAGAGTTGGATGCTGTTAATAGTAAGAACCATGTAAGAACCAGGTTTAAATTGGCATTTAAATAGTTAATTGTCATATAATTTCGGTCAGAAGGTTCCAAATTACAAATGAAAAATTATTTAGTATCATTTCTTTTACCCTTGTCGCCATAAGTACAACAAAAAAAAAAAAAAAAAAAAAACAATATTATTTTTCAACGATATTGTAACTGAATCAATCAACCATTTCTAGTTGTAGAATCTGTGAACAGATTAACAAGCCCTGATTGATCGTCTATATGAATTAATCTTTCATTATATGTATAATTCATTATACAATATACATACATTAATTTTCCTACCTTTTACAACAAAACAAAACAAATAAAAGATGAAAATAACTGCCGCTGCAGCTGGTAGTTGTCGCGTAAACTGCTCTAATGATCTGTTGTATGTACGACCGAATAAGATAATAATTATACGAAAGATGTTACTAATTGCGAATATTTAGGTTCATCAAAGGATTTTGCTCCGATATACCATAATGCGTAATGAAAAAGCATTGACTCTGATGCGTATTGTCTCAAATTTCTTTGGTTTTTCTTTTGTTGGGAGAAAAGATTGGAGCTCATCGTTTGAAGTCCCTTAGTCGCAAATTATTTAGCAAGAAAAGTAATTTAACAAGTAGATAATAATTATCATAACGCACTATGAATACGAACACACAACTACGTCACGTAAGGATAGTAATTAGGCGATGGCTTGTAGCACGATTTTAAAATAACGCGTCGAAACTCAGAAGTTATTTCTTTTCCTATCTTTCTTTTTATTCTTTCTATCTTTCTTTCTGTACTTGCATCAGAAACCGCATGAACTAGCGTGAGACGGGGATTAATGTAAAGACGCGCTCCGTTCATGCTTGGCTTTGTCCAAATTTGACGCAGTTGCGAGTACCTTTGACAGAGAATTAAAATGGATCGAGAATAGTCAAATGATATGCATTTCATAATTAGAATTAGCAAGAGACTTGTTAAAAAGCAGTTTGTCAATTGCTTGTTTGTACTATGAAAAAATTCTGTTAAGAATTCTTTGACCTAATTGAAATGCCCAAAGGAAATTGGAAAATTTCGTAAACAGCATTCGACAAACTGTTTGTGTCTAGTTATTGAATTTGTTATTTATAAAAAAAAATTATATTACATATTGTTAGACATCGATGCTAATTAAATCATATATTAAGAAACCAAAGAAAGAAAAAAAAACAAAAAAGAATAAAAAAAAATAAAAAATACTCATTAGGTGACATTGGCTCTGAGTTTTATTAATTAATAGCAAAAAGAAAAAAAGTTACTCAGAATAATGCCCACGCTTTGCGTAATAGTTAATAATAAACTAATTATTAAATATAACTTGCGTAGTTTATATGCTATAGCCAAAGTTTAAATAATTGTTTGTTGAAAAGTTCTACTGCGAATGATAATTTTCCTATAAGTGCTGACGATGAGAAAAAAGTTTATCATATCATCCAGACAGAGCAAGAGAGAGAGAGAGAGAGAGAGAGAGAGAGAGAAATATTAATGACAGTTAAATGATAAATTTCAGAAATTTTGCTTGAAAATAATACAAATCTTGATACTTTGTTCATATAATTAGTGATTTAAAATAATTTTCACTGTTAATGTTTACTTATCTAATCTCGCATATAGGTATATATATATAAAAAAAAAAAATAAGATATTATAATAATGTTATCAATTATTTATTAAATAAATAGTAAGTATAATCGAAGACTTTATATAGGTGTCGCAATAAACACCAGATACATTCCTATGTAAATAATATATTTTACTTTTTCATTATCTATTTCTTTTGAAAATTTGTTATCATATTTTGACAAATCATTATTTACCCGCATTGCAATACGCTATATACAACGATGTTTCAATCGACCTAATTTCATTGCACAATAATACCGTATACGCTTTTATAATCATTATGAAATAGTCTTACTTAATGATACAAGTTTTACTTGAATGTTAAAACTTTAAAGCTTTTAATATTCTTTTCTAATATACGATTAGCAAATTTTTTCTTTCTATATACCGCGTAAGAAGACAGTAGCAAATAATTCAACATATACGAATCATTTGAATTTAAATTTCAAGCTTCTCACCCCCAAGCTACACCCAAACGAAATTCAAAACGCTTCATCTAATTCTCCACTGCTAAATATATTTGTATTTAAATTCATTTATAGTTCAATACATAGGATGAATTTTTCCCCCAGAATGAATAATCTAATGGAATAAAACTCGGGACTCGATTGAATCGTTAAGAAAAGGAAAAAAAATCGATGCGTATGATTATAACTCGTTATAGGTATAGTTAAGATTATTAAGAGGGAAGATTTATCCTCTGTATACATAACTGTATGTATCAAGTATTTGCGATATTGTACATACACATAGTATACATTATTTCAACGATCTTTTTAAACATTTAAATGTAAGATTATTGTGTAAGATGGTCCCTTACGCATAAGCACGAAGCACACTCAGTCATTACGCGTGTACATTTATATAATATAATAATAATAATGATAATGATAACGATGACGACGACGACGACGACGACGACTACGATGATGTTGATGATGATTATGATTATGATGATGACGATGATGACGATGACGATGACGATGATGATGATGATGATGATGATGATGATGACGATGATGAATAATTTATTTGATAAAGTCAAGAATTTGAAAACGAGATTGTACAAGCTCTTCCCCCCGAAATATTAAATTACTGTGTAAAATCTAGTGCTTTATTTGTAACATACACGAATATTGGATAAATAAATATAGAGAGATATGTTAAATAAACTATATTCCTTCTCCGACTCTCATCTCTGTCTCCAATTCCTTCATTCACGTTTATTCTTTCATCAAACTGATAAAATCTATGCGTGCTATGCGTGTCATGAATTCGATCAGATTCGAATGAGCACGCGGGTTGGTGCGTCCGCGCCCAACACCAGGCAACTGAACACACATATACAACAATGGCTGTATGATACAGACCACTACGTGGCTTGGACCAGCAGAAGACTGAAACTGAGACGTGGATACCGAATTACATTCGTATTTTGATAAGGAAAAAAAAGTATGTTATAAAGATAAATACAGAGCAAAGAAGGGTGTGAGCAGAGAGCGACGTGAGTCTGATCCCAATATTAAAATCCCGGTTATAAATCATTATCTGCCGGAATATATCATGCGATATTTTATCTATTTATTATTAAGCCGTGTAATTGCAACGTGAAATCAATCTCTCAACAAGAAACAAAAGCATTAACTAAAGCTCATCTCCGTGTGGTTTATATCTCAGCCCATTTTTACAGGCCAAAATGGCTCGTGTTAAGAATCACGAAAGGCTGGCTAAACCTAAGCCCAAATCGCCTGGCGTCGGCGAACCGAAGAAAGAATATTCGAAAAAAATTCCAATGCTCAATACGATCCTAGCCGCTACTTGCATCGCTACGGCGGCTTGGTTCAGCTACAAGGGTTACTTGGAAACTCGAGTCAATACGCCATTCGATACGGAAAAGGTAATATAACATTTTCTCAATAACAAAAAACAAAAAAAAAGGATTCAATCATTCATTTACACTTCCCCATTCCCGTAGCTCGTCACGGAAACTGGACTCGATGTGCCTGACCGATACTGGGGAACCTACAGGTCCGGGGTTTACTTTGGATTAAAAACCAGAGACCCGTATTCCCTGGTTACCGGATTGATGTGGTATTTTCCCCAACACCTAAGGCAGGGAGGAGAGGGGTTTAGACACTGGTGCGAACAAGGGGATAGACTGGATAGGTAACTGGTTATTCTCGTTTTAACAAACTCATTAACTAATACAAATCAATCCTTTCTCAATACAGTTAACTCTGATCAATGTAATTCCTTTCCACATTACTAGCTTTTGTATCTCCCTAATAAGAAATACCCCTCAATCCTTTCAAATTTTGTAACTTTAGATATGCCTGGCTGGAGCATGACGGTAAAAACTTCGGGGTTCAGGAGCTGGTGGACGGTTCCGCGTTGATAAAGACATCGTTTGTTAAAAAGCTTGGTGGAAGTCACGGCGGGGATTGGACAGCACGGATCGGAGTTTCTTCAGAGAATAAAGAGAGAGACGGGGAAGAAATTTCACTGCTTTTTTACACGGCCATCGAGGACAAGACTAAAGGTTGGATCAAGCAGGTCGTTGGGGGAGACGATAAGCTGACTGGAGTTGAAGGAGACACTGAGGGACTGGGCTCTTTCAAGCTGGACTTGACTCCGATCAATGGGATAGTCGAGGAGCATTCCTTCCTCGTAACTACAGCCCCGGGACTTCATGTATTAAAAGAAACTGTTCTACACAATTTGAGACTAGCTTCTCAAAAGGGAAGCGCTAAGAAGCACATAGTCTTGGGCGGAGAACAGCTGCCGTTGACTACAGAGGGTAAAGAGACCAAGCCAAATTTAATAGTCACTCAAATAACTGCGAAAATTCCATTCGAATTCGAGGTGGCATTCGAATCTGGGAGCTTCATAGACCGCAGCGAGAAACTTGGGGGTAAAAAGTACGATGCAGAGTTGGAAATTCACAGGAAACAGTTTGATAATAAATTCGATAGTATCTTTAAGCTGAAATCTAAAGGGTTCAAAGATGACGAGATAAAATTCGCCAAAATCGCTTTCTCCAACATGATAGGTTCCATCGGATACTTTTACGGGAGTTCACAAGTCCAGAGCGAGTACACCAAGGGCCCGGTTCCATACTGGAAAGGGCCTCTATACACCGGAGTACCGAGCCGCAGTTTTTTCCCTCGGGGTTTTTTGTGGGATGAAGGATTCCACGGGCTGTTAATCTCAGCTTGGGACTTGGACATTGAATTAGACATAATTTCCCACTGGTTTGACTTTATGAATGTGGAGGGTTGGATACCTAGGGAAATGATTCTTGGTCAAGAGGCGCTGGCCAAAGTGCCAGAGGAGTTTGTAACTCAAATAAACACAAATGCTAATCCACCGACCTTCTTCCTCACTCTACAATCAATTCTGAAACAAAACGATGGAGACTTGAGTGAGAAGCACATCCGGGCCCTAGAGAAATTGTACCCAAGATTACAGGTCTGGTTCGATTGGTTCAACACAACGCAGACTGGAGATTTGCCCGGGACTTATCGATGGCGCGGAAGAGATCCGACTGCGATTCGCGAAGTTAATCCTAAGACTCTGACCTCTGGGCTTGACGACTACCCCAGAGCCTCCCACCCAAACCTTGACGAACGCCACGTAGACTTAAGATGCTGGATAGCTTTCACAGCGCATGTGTTATCGCAGATTTCAGAGGTCCTGAAAAGACCAGGATGCAAATATTCGGATACTTTCAGCTACCTGTCCGACAACGAGCTGCTAAATAAACTGCATTGGTCACCAGGCGCGCAACGTTACTCTGACTTTGGTTTACACACGGACCAAGTAGTTCTGCGTAGACCGAAATCTCCGCCAAGATCACATGCACCTACATCAGAAATGGTCAGAGTGGTATTGGAAGATCCGACTTTACGCTATGTCGATACAACCTTTGGCTATGTTTCTTTGTTTCCCTTCATCCTGCATTTGATAGAGCCGAATTCTCAACAATTGGAAAAGATCTTGGACGATTTAATGAATACAGAATTGCTCTGGACAAACTACGGGCTCAGATCGCTTGCGAAAAATGCTCCTCTTTATATGGCAAGGAATACGGAACACGATCCACCCTACTGGCGTGGAGCAATATGGATGAATATCAATTATCTCGTGGTCAGAGCTTTAAATCATTATTCAAAGTACGAAGGACCTTCGCAGACTAAGGCGCTCAAAGTTTACCGTGAATTGAGGCAAAATTTAATAAGGAATGTTATATCGCAGTACAAACGGTCCGGTTATATGTGGGAAAACTATGGGGATATTTACGGTGATGGGAAAGGGAGCCATCCCTTTTCAGGATGGACATCTTTGACCGTTTTACTGATGGCAGAATTGTACTAATACATTATGTTGTACAATATCAGTCAGCTGTTACGTAAACGAAAAGGCGTAATAAGACTTCTAAAGAGTTAGTGAATAAAATAAATTGTATACACATAGTGACAGGTATCAATGTCATGAAATAGATACTTAGATCTTTGTAGTATGTCGAGAGATTGAAAGAGGACAGTTAATCGCGATCTCTTTTTTCTAAAATAAGTTTTTAGATCGCGAGAAATTCAAAATAGCGATAAGTAATTAAGTAATTACCTAAGTAAGTCGGGTAGAATATCATTCAATTAATTGATTGGACGAATAATGAAAATTAATATTAAGAGACATTGCGCCACGGTAAATGCATTTGTTATGCACAAACAAAGTAATATAACGTTCTTCTCAATATACTACAACAGTAGATGTTGATATTGACAGTCTTTACGCCCAGGCACTCATACTTCCTTTCAATATTTTCTATCTATGAATACATGTAGTTCTGTACGCGTCGATCGTATAATGATCGAATCGTTTGTAATTTTGAACTCCATTTTATAACAATGAGAGCGCATTGTTGAAGCCTTGTCTTTACGAACCTTTTTACTGATATACTATACATATACATATATTATAAGTATATAACATGCATATATTATATGTATATATTATATATATATATATATGTATATAAAGAAAATGAAAAAGAAAAATAGAAAGGGAGTCCTTATAAAGAATACTGGCTGTGAGTCGTTGAACTTTCTACGTATAGCGCGTATAGTAATACGCAAATAAATTTCACACTATTCTTACTCTACTCTTGTAATGTTACTATCCCGTTGTAATAAAGTTATTATTTTTCAAAAAACGACCTCTACCTCATTCTTCTGACGTCAAATTATTGCCCAAATGGTGATAATAATTATGTATTGAAATCTTACCATTTCAAATTACGGTGTCAAAGATGAAGTCGCACATCGATTTCTGAGCTCTCGAACACGGGTAAACGGGTCGAAGAAGTTCGATAGACAGATTCCGGCAGCGATAAGTTGCTTCCTTCACGGCCCACCTGAAGAAAGGTGTGCGACAGTGAGGCTAAATTCTATCGTGACAGTAATTTCGTTAGTTAAATACCGTGAGATATTGAAATGGAGCCTTACGACGTTATCGTTAATCAACCGGTCGTTATAGACAATGTAAGTGGCCGACGATATTTAGATAAACATAAGATAGAACCGTTCATATTTCCTATGTGTCAAAATCATATCCGCCATATTGTCGGCTCTGCTTTCGATTGCCTGTGATATACCTTATGAAATGATTCACTGCGATAAACTCCCGTTAAACAAAACTGTCAAACGTCATTCGTATATTTAAAATAAAAGATATTCTCTTTATTTTATCGAGTATCTTAACCACCCTTCAAAATCAATAAACTATTTTCGAATGCTCGGAACACCTTCCCTTCAATTCATGGATTTCGCACATAAAATCAATATAAACTCGATCGCTAATAATTATGAAACCATTTTTACAGGGTTCCGGTGTAATAAAGGCAGGATTCGCGGGTGGCCAGGTACCGAAATGCAGATTTCCGAATTAGTAAGTATAGCGTGAAGATTTCATTGATTTATGGACTAGTCTTTCACTTTGAGGTTATCAAAGATCAATAAATAATTGACATTTATTCTTTTAAGTTCGACAAGTCCGCAACTCCTCCCAAGATTATCAAATCTCCCCCGTCCTACAGCTCCAGATTTTTCTATTCAAAATTTTTTTAGTAAAACAAACACTAAACTCTACTTCATTAATCTGAAACAGCATCGGTAGACCGAAACATGTTCGTGTAATGGCAGGGGCTCTGGAAGGGGACTTATTCGTCGGTCCGATAGCCGAGGAACACAGAGGTCTGTTGTCTCTGAGTTACCCGATGGAACATGGTATAGTTACAGACTGGAACGATATGGAAAGAATTTGGTCATACGTATACAGCAAAGACCAGTTAGCAACTTTCAGCGAAGAGCATCCAGTTTTGTTAACCGAGGCACCCTTGAACCCGCGAAAGAATAGGGAAAAGGCTGCCGAAATATTCTTTGAAACATTCAATGTTCCAGCCTTGTTTGTCTCTATGCAGGCTGTACTTAGTTTGTAAGTATAAATTCGTTTGAAAATAATTGAAACTTGCATCGAACAATTATTAATTTAATTGCTTCACTTCATTTTCCATCATTTATTCAACAGATATGCAACCGGTCGAACGACTGGTGTGGTTCTAGATGCCGGCGACGGAGTTACCCATGCCGTTCCGATCTACGAAGGTTTTGCAATGCCTCATAGCATAATGAGGGTCGATATAGCCGGGCGTGACGTGAGCAGGTATCTTAGACTCCTTCTGCGCAAGGAGGGAATTAATTTCAAGACAACAGCGGAGTTTGAAATAGTTAGAACTATTAAAGAGAGGTCTTGCTATTTGGCAAGCAATCCTCAAAAGGAGGAGACCGTAGAGACGGAGAAATTTCAGTACACTTTACCAGACGGGAGTAATCTAGAGGTATAAACAGAAACTTTCGGATGTAATTTATCTGATCAACTATAACACGGAGTTATTCTATCTTTTTTTTTTTTTTTTTTAAATTGTTTCCCCTTTTCAATAGATCGGACCGGCTAGATTCAGGGCTCCAGAGGTACTATTCAGACCAGATCTTGTGGGTGAGGAGTGTGAGGGACTCCATGAAGTTTTAATGTATTCTATTCAAAAGTCTGATTTGGATTTGAGGAAGGTTCTTTATCAGAATATCGTACTGTCTGGTGGCTCAACACTTTTCCGAGTAAGAACCACTGTCCAAATCATTAGATAAATCTAAAATGTTTATATCTGTTAATTAGCTAAATTGAAACACTTCGATTTTTCAGGGATTTGGAGACAGATTATTATCGGAAATTCGAAAATTAGCACCAAAGGATATTAAAATCAGGGTAAGTGATCGAGACTCTAATGATTAGTTTAGCTGCTTTAGGAAAATTAATGTAAAACCAATTTTTTTTCGCTAGATATCAGCGCCGCAGGAACGACTGTATAGTACCTGGATAGGGGGGTCGATTTTGGCGTCTTTGGACACGTTTAAAAAGATGTGGGTGAGCAAGAGGGAGTACGATGAAGAAGGGGGTAGAGCAATTCACCGTAAAACGTTTTGAGTCGTTATTTTGAATTGAGTAAATGATTTGATTTGATATTTACGGGAAAAAAACAAGAAAGAAAATATTAGGCACAGCAAGAATTAATCATGCGATATAGCCACGAATTTCGGGGTCAAATTTACCGTGCATACTGCATTATCAATTACATATACTAAAGAACGCTGCTTTATATCCTTCATTTTTTACACATTACTCGTATTCACTTCGTCAAATCAATCTAAGCGAGTACAGAGTGGCGACCGGCAGGAGAAGGACTAGGTAGCGAACAATTACAATATTAAATCCAATTGATCATTGGAACTTCTCTCCGATATAAATACTAACCCACGTCTTTTTTTTTTTTTTTTAACTAGAATTAATTCTACGAATCTATATTATAGGCTTATAAATTATAACATAACATGTATTGCACCGATTTGGATTTTTGTTTACTTCTATTAAAATAATGATAAGATTTATACAATGTATTCAGAGTAGGCAGATCTGAGAAGTATAATTTTTTTTCAATTTTCTGATTCACTCAAAAAATTGAAAATAAGAAAATACTTTCTTGTGTACTGCTTGATTAATTTTGATGTAAGAAAAAAAATGAGAAGAAAAAATAACAGACACGCTGAAGTATTTAGGTGTTTAAAAGCAGTAGGAATTTTTTGCAAACTATTTGTAAATATGTATACGCTTTCGTAAAATAAAATTGGAAAACCTTGTAAAAAAAAAAAAAAAAAAAATGAAAAAATAAAAACAAACTTTCGAAGAAAATAAATAAAAAGATAAAATTAACAAATAAAACAAAAAATGGCTTCTGCACTGCGTTATAAATTATTAATATACTTATTTTTTGTTAAATTCACGTTCGAAATTGATGACGTAGATTTTAGTTGCTAAGTAACTGTGATATGCAGGCAGAAGGAAAACTTTGGCATTGTAGTAAAGTGTGTGCGTGTGTGCGCAAGAATAAAATGATGCTACGATAGTTTGAAGAAATTAGGATCCAAACGTTGATTTGACGTTAATTCAGAAATGGAATCGTGCTTATAATACAAAGAAAAATATGAACAACTAAAAATTAGATACCAAAAACAAAAAAGATGGAATTCATGTTGCTTATTATTACGCTACGCGCTTGGGTCCTGAAAATGAAAGAAAACAAAAAGTAAAAGACACTACTCTAGACTCTTTAGAATGATTTTTTGTTGTGCAAATATAATAAACTAAAACCGAAATTAACAAAAGAGAAACCGTGTCGCGAAGAAGCTATAAGACGCATAAATAAGATAAGCACTCTTCAGCAGCTTTCATCTGAATTATTATAATTTAATTGAATAATTAATGGATAATTTTATCTTCAATATTTATACTGTCTACTGTTTCATTTAATAATTACTACTATTTATATTAAAAATAAAGAAACATCGGAAAAAAGAAAAAGTGTCTTTATCTCTTCCACATATAATGTAATTCCCTTATATTAATGAATAAGAGGGAAAAAAATGGGATCCTTTCTTTCCTCCACTTCAAATATTGAATACTTATAAGTAGTAATCGTAAGATTAAATATATTTGACCATTAAGAAAAACCGTTTAACAACATAATAGAGGTTTTACGGGTTTTATTGTGGTACATAAATTGGTAAATGTATTACGGTTTACGATGTTTCCATAGCCGCAGTTGTATCCTCAGTGTATTTTCCCTTATCTTTGCCGAGAGCAGCCAGACGTCCTTTGCTCCTCCTGTCAATGATCTTTTTTCGATCTTTGTCCATCTTGAGCTTAACAATCACAGTCTGTAAAGCCCAAGAATAATTGAAACATTTTCACGTCCTAAATAAATTATGAGAAAATTCTATCATAGAAAAAAAGATCCTTTATCAGTGCCAACTTCTCTCCATCGAATGGACCGGGTTAAATAAAGACTCCGACACATAGGAGAACCCTAAATGTCTCGGTCATGAATGAAACCGTTTGTCCAATTCTACGTGAATGGTTTATTTCATCATTTTATACATTACTTGTAACTTTTTTCACCATTTGTAAATAAAAATACGAGTCTTACCTTCGACGGATCAATACCGACGTAGACGCTTGCTCCATTAGCCTTTTCTCTTTGAATTCTTTCGACATAGACAACGAATTTCTTTCTGTAGACTTGAACTACCTTGCCGACCTGCTGGCCCTTATAATGGCCACGGACAACCTGTCGATGGATTAACAACAGTTAGAAGACTCATAATATAAAAATTAAACCAACCAATATTTCACGATTTGTTCATTTGTTAGATCAGCGCCAATTTGTCTGCATGATGAAAACCGGACAATATTATCGATCCACAGTTCAAGAGAACCTTGAAAGTATTTCGAAAAATAAATGTCGTTTGTTTTCATCGTCTGTGAATGGTTTGGTTCATCATTTTATTATTCAAAAGAAGAAAATTAGAGACGAAAAAAATAAGAAAAATTAGATTTTGAGGTTAGGTTAGGTTATGTTGTTACCTGTACTTCGTCGTCTTTGCGAATGGGCATTGATCTAACATTGTACTTTTGACGAAGCTCCTTGGACAAGGGTGCGCTCATTAGGCGTCTCCTGATGTGAGAAGGAGCGGTGAAATGTCGTTTGCGATTTTTCCTACGGGAGGACGATACCAAGCTGTTAAACTTCATATCTGCGAATTGCTGTCTCGTCTTCACCTGCACAGAAAACAGTTACTCAAGTCTTGTACCTTAGATTTTCTCGTCGCGAACATCTCGTTGCACTTAATAACCGCATTGACTTGCATTCCGCGAAGAGAAACTGTGCCGACGAGAAAGAGAAGGCGAGAAAGAAAGGAAGCGAGAATGTTGTCTGGGCGAAGCAAACATCTCGCATGGAGACGGTCTCCCTGTCATTGATGTTTGCGTTCAACTTAACCGAACGAAAACGTTCGAGGGAATGAAAATCTGGCCATTATATGACCAGGAATATATCGCGGTATGATATTATTATAGGTTTTTCATTAACAAATACTTCCCTGCGGTAGATGGAAGCTGATATTATTTACCGAGCACTCACCGAGAACAGCAGAGTACCGCGACATTAACCGGAAGAAGTTTGCACGCCGGAAACTTCGAGTGTTCGAATCGAGAGGCGGGGAGAATCGAAGTTCGATCAGTCGAGAGAAATTCTAGCGACGCGCGCGGACTTGAATCCATTCAAATACGGCGATGACGAACTGACACGACACGTTGCACGACACGAAAGAAAGAGCCGATTCGCATAAACTGCACAAGTGGAATGCAGAATTGGACTGTGCATGAGCTATGGCTTCTGTATCTTGCTAACGCATCGTATGTGCTTCGACCTTCGATATGTTTTGATTACAGTGATTCTGTATCCGAAAAGACTGATAAACTTCATTTTATTTCCATTTCTATTTCCGGTTTCTTTATATTCAAGTTAGGGGAAATTTTAAGATTGTTTTGAAGATTCGGAGCTGGCTGATTATAATTTTTGCTATATTATGTAACACTTTGAGGGGAAAAAAAAAAACGTAACATAAACGTGTGACTCCATACTAGAATATTAGCGTATGACCGATGTATATTCCACTTATTGTCATTTCTGTTTATGTATCCAAAATTATTCACACCGTGTTGCTTTCGTACAGTGGTTTACTTTCGCTATCATTCTCTTGTTTGCTGATTTTTTTTCTGTTCAAAGAACTGAACTACCGAATATTTTATACGCAAAGTATGAGCTATAGTATAATGAAACGGTATAAATAGTCGCCATGAATCGTGTTTGATAGATAGTCATTCGCGTCGATAACATAATATACATACGCCATTACGTAAACGTTGAATGATTAGGCGTTTTTTGGAGAGGTTGTAGACATTCGGGTCGCGATGTAAACACAATGGTCGTGTTTGTATTGGAGCTCTTGTGTTGGCACGATATGCCTCGCGGCTTCTCTCTTATTCTATAATAAACAATTTTTTTAAGTTCATGAGGATTTGTAGGCGCGGTATTCCTCGCGGATTTTTTCTTACTCTATAATAAAGGAATTCTATAAGCCCTTGACAATTTGTAGCTCTTATTTCTCTAGTGTTACTTCAATCAGTAGCGATTTGCTATTCGTATCGATCGCGGAGGAGCTAAATATCCGATAATGAATCTAGCGAGATGTCTCGTTCGGAAGGTAAATGCGTTTTCCAACATATGTGTAGATTGTCAATCACGTTATCCTGTGCAACTTATTTACCCTACGAGACTTTAGTCTATCGCCGAAAACTAATCAATTACTCGCCTATTTATATTAATTAATAATAATTCATCCCAATTATTATCCAGTTGCCGAGGAGATTTATAGATGGAAGAAAGTTCCACAAATCTGCTCCGTTCTCTCAGGCGAATCCTCGTCCTCTCACGGAATTTACGGACGACGAATTGATGATGAAGGAAACCGGTGAGTATCTCGAATCTGCAGGTAAAAATGAAAAATGAATTAGAGTAATGATAATCTTGGTAAAATGGAAAGAATATTTTAGAACTGATTATTTTTCGTAATATATTATAGTTGCTAAATTGGCCAAAGATGAAATTGCACCACTTGTAAAAAAGATGGAGAAGGATGGAAAACTCAACAGAGACATAGTGCAGGCTCTGTTCCAGAATGGAGTAAGTTTGTTACAATCCATTCTCGTTATAGTTTGAATTATCAAAAAAGTCATTTGATTGTTTTCTCTCTTTTCGATCTAGCTAATGGGTATCGAAATTCCCATAGAATACGGAGGAACTGGAAGCAATTTTATGACCACTATACTGACGATCGAGGAGGTAGCTAAAGTCGACAGTTCCGTGGCTGTTCTGGTTGATATTCAGAACACACTGATCAATTCGTTGATAATTAAACTAGGGAACGAAGAACAGAAGGCAAAGTACTTGCCGAAACTTGCACAGAATTACGTGAGTGATTTGTATACTGTTTATTAGAAAATAGTAGCAGATAGTCCATGTAATTAGAAATTATAGGTTGGCCTTGATACGCACTGATAGACCTCAGGGTCGCAAGACAAAGATTACCGAAACAGAAGGAAGATATTTAACTCGTTCAAGATTGAATTTCAAGTTTCACTTGTAGATTAATTTAATCTATTCAAGCAGCAGTATAAACAATCGATGGCAAATATTCTTCTTTTGATTGCAGCCAGGTAGCTTTTGCCTAACAGAACAATCAGCGGGGTCAGACGCGTTTTCATTGAAGACTGAGGCCAAGAAAGATGGCTCTGATTATGTTATTAATGGGACAAAAATGTGGATTTCTAACTCTGACATAGCAAAAGTATTCCTGGTCTTTGCAAATGCCGATCCATCAGCAGTAAGTTCTTTAATCATAATTTGGCATACGTTGTGAGGTAATAATTTTCTGCAGAGAGAATCAGGGACCTTGATCTGGAATTCCAGGGATACCGTGGCATCACAACATTTCTAGTTGATCGAGATACACCAGGACTGACAGTGGCCAAGCCAGAAGACAAAATGGGCATCAAAGCTTCAGGAACGTGTATGGTACACTTTGACAATGTCAGGGTGAGTTTAGCCAGGGAAAAGCAGAAATCGGTTTGATGGGGCAGGTTGAGATGATTAATAAATGCACATTTGTCAAGGTACCGGAAATCAACATACTGGGAGAATTTGGTCACGGGTACAAGTATGCAGCTGGTTTTCTAAATGAGGGGAGAGTCGGAATTGGTGCTCAAATGATTGGGATAGCTCAGGGGTGTCTGGACGCAACTATACCTTATACTTTGGAGAGAAAGCAATTTGGCAAGGACATATTTTCATTCCAGGTTCGTTCAGTAATTGAATTTCCAGTTTCTTCCAACTTTTCATGTTTACGTTAACTACATTCGTACCTGCTCAGTGATAATGTTCGATCTCTCTATTTATAGTCCATGCAGCATCAGATTGCTCAAGTGGTAACTGATCTTGAGTGTGCTAGATTGCTGGTCTACAATGCTGCACGTCTGGTAGAGGCTAAGAAACCGTTCGTCAAGGAGGCTGCGATGGCAAAGCTGGTCGCATCTGGTGAGAAATGTTGAATTAGTAAAGGTGTTTGATTAGTTGGCGGTAACGAAAAATGTTCCGAACAACAAATTCTTGAATTTCAGAGACAGCATCCAAGGTAACAGCAAAATGCATTGATTTTATGGGAGGAGTTGGATTCACCACAGACTTCCCGCAGGAAAAGTACTTTAGAGATTGTAAAGTCGGTACAATTTATGAAGGAACAAGCAACATGCAGTTGTCCACAATAGCTAAAGTAATACGTCAACAATATTCTTGAGAATAGGCATCGAATTTGAAAGATTTTTGATTGTATTGCTCTGGAATAAAAAGTTGGCATTTATCACCTCTGAATAATTATTTCATTGGAGTATCAACTCTGTCAGCCGCTCCCTGACCTTGCAAAGGACTTTCGGAATTTTTCTATGCTCTCGAGACTGCTGCAAAATATGCTGCACCATTATATTGTCCTCCGTTCTCTTCTACCTCCCTATGCGGCGGAATTCGCTGATTAGTGATTGCAAAACGTTCAAATTCGGATTTATTTTCACGGGTACCTGCGCAAATGTCAATAATATGTCAAGTCCCATTTCTTCAGGCGACTAAACCATGGTGGAATGTATCTTCAGCTTTGATGATGTTTGAGGAAAATTTCGTAGAAAATTCTTAGGTTATGTAATTAATTGACGGACAACAAGTTTCCTACCAAAACTCGCCGACTCAAATATATCAACGTCAAAATTAGGCCACGTACTTTCCTCGACGTTATTCTTATTACTAATCATTACCAATCAAGCTGGGAATCCGCTCTTCAGACTTACGGCGTGTGACGTATTTGAATTTCTTATAGTCGGCCATATTATTAGCCTCTCGATCAGATACGTCGATGTTTAAATCAGTAGACACGACCCTCTAGAGTCGGACACCGAGTCAGACAAGCCCGCAATCGTGCCATATTCAAATGTTCTACTAAAAGCTGGAAATAAAAAATTATCCACTGAATTCCCATGATACTTAGCAATAATTATTTTTATTAAAGATACATCTGACGGCGTAAAATTTGGTAAATGGATTTTTTCAGGGATTCTCTAAAAAATCTATTCGAATAATTTTGTAAATGTGTGATTGAATTTCTGTGCATTATTCAAAATTAAATATAAGATCAATATGTATCTATCGATGAATAAAATACTCGTCACTCTACAGAAATAATAACTATTCGTATTAACGAATTATAATTATAATAGATTGTAATATTATATTAAATAGAAATATATTTATTGAGATTGAATACAACGGTTTCTAGTTTATGTAAAAACGAACCGAAAGGAATAGAAATGAATCGCTTCTTCGTAATTTACTCTGGATCGAATTATCCAATATTTGACGAATTGAATTTAACTGACTAAGTTTGGCTTATTGACGAGGCGCGTCGGCGAGCATTAGAATTAATGCCACGAAGAGCATTATCTGCAGGAACGTAGTTTACGTGGTTTATTTTATTCCAAATAGAGCTATGTATAATGTATATATTACGTAGACCGTAACTGATAAGACGTTCGGTGATAGAGTCGGCATTGGAATGGCGAGGTAAACACGACGTTTGTGTTTGCGTACGTGGATCGTTAAAGCCTTGATATGCCGTGGAGCGAGCCAGTGCACAGAAATATTGAGAATGTGCGGGCGACTTTTTCTTATTAGGCAATAACCTGTTCTATACGCTCGTCGATGCGCGCCGGATCGGCAACAGTGGATCTCAGATCTCTTCAGTATTACTTCGTCAGTCGCGATTTGCTATTCGTACCGATCGCGGAGGAGCCAAATATCCGATTATGAATTCAGTCAGATGTCTCGTTCGGAAGGTAAACATGTTTCCCAACATATGTGTAGATTGTCAATCACCTAATCCTATGCAACTTATTTACCCTACGAGACTTTAGTCTATTGCCGAAAACTAATCAATTACTCGTCTATTTATATTAATTATCAATAATTCATCTCAATTATTATCCAGTTGCCGAGGAGATTCATAGGTGGAAGAAAGTTCCACAAATCTGCTCCATTCTCTCAGGCGAATCCTCGTCCTCTCACGGAATTTACCGATGACGAATTAATGATGAAGGAAACCGGTCAGTACCCCAAATCTGTAATTAACAATAAAAGAAATGAACTTAAGGCTCTGAAATTCGTAAAGTATACACAGCTGGTGTGATTATACAATCGTACTCTATACATGTGTGTATGTAGATTGTACAGTTATATTCGATTCGAGTTGAAAGAAGAAGAGATAAAACTTCGTAAGTTGAGGAGTTGATAGAAAGACCTATCTGAAACTGACGCTCGTGATTTATTATACCCTTGAAACAATGGAGCAGAGCCTAATATATAACGAGCTTATATCACATGTTATCAGGCCTGCTGTATTTATTCAGGCCAGAATAATATTATCTTGTTGAAATATATACATATATACCTATATACATATTTATCGACGAGAGCGTGATAACAACAGAATAATAATTGGAACTCTTATCAGTTTTCTATGCCATGTTCAAGTAGCAAAAACTTGAAAGACTAGTAAGAATATAGTACCTATATTCGAAATTTGCGTAACACAGTTGCTGAATTATTCTTCATAGACTCTTGACTCTTTTCCGATTCATCTGCGTGGCACTAGACCACGTGATAAAATGCTACAATTGTTTCTCAATTACAGTTGCTAAATTAGCAAAAGATGAGATTTTACCGCTCGTAAAGAAGATGGAAAAAGAAGGAAAAGTCGACGACGGCGTACTGCAAAGTCTATTCCAGAACGGAGTAAGTGAATATAATTTACACTCGTTATACTGCAATTGTTGAGAGAGTCAATTGATCATTGAATTGCGAAAGTGTTCAAAGACACGCGATAATTGTTGCACAATAGTGCCCCCACACTGCTTTATAGACAGAGATTAATTTCATAACTGTAGCTCCGCATGTGATACATGAATGCGAAACTGAAGTATAAATTATTGCAATAATAACAATGTTTTCTTACTCTCTGTACTAGCTAATGGGTATGGAGATTCCCGAAGAATACGGAGGAACTGGTAGTAATTTTATGACAACAATATTGGCGGTCGAAGAAGTGGCTAAGGTCGACGGCGCCGTGGCTGCCCTAGTCGATATTCATAATACATTGGTTAATTCCTTGATAATCAAAGTCGCGAACGAAGAGCAGAAAGCAAAGTACTTGCCGAATCTTGCACAGAAATACGTAAGTGATGCGAAATAAAGTAATAATAATAACAATAACAATGATAATAATGATAATGATAAATATAATAATCCGTGTAATCAAAGGTCGTAAAATGGAAGCGAGGTTTTTAAACCACTAGATTCGATATCAGAGGCTTAATTATGTAACGATAAACTTCAGGGTCAGAAGAAAAAGATCGCCGAATTTTATTAGCGGGTTGATGTCCAACCGGTTCAAGATCAAGTTTCCGACTTTTTATTTTGGATTATATTGGGAGATCATGAAACAGATAACAAATGTCTCTATTTCTCTTTGCAGCCAGGCAGCTTTTGTCTAACGGAACCAGGCGCTGGGTCAGACGCGTTTTCGTTGAAGACTGAGGCGAAAAAAGATGGCTCTGACTATGTTATTAATGGGACTAAAATGTGGATTTCTAACTCTGACATAGCGGGAGTATTTCTAGTCTTTGCCAATGCTAATCCATCAGCAGTGAGTTCCTCCATAACGATTTAGCATACATTGCGATGTGATGCTCTCCAGCAAAAAGCATCCGGGTACCACCATTGAGCTTGATCTTCATTTCCAGGGATACCGTGGGATCACGACGTTCTTTGTGAGAGAGATACACCAGGGCTGACTGTGGCTAAGCCAGAGGATAAATTGGGCATCAAGGCATCAGGAACGTGCATGGTACACTTTGACAATGTCAGGGTGAGTTTTGCCAGGGAAAAGCAGGAACCTGTTTGTTAGGGCAGATTGAAATGATTAATAAATGCACATTTGTCAAGGTACCGGAAACCAACATACTGGGAGAGTTTGGTCACGGGTACAAATATGCAGCTGGTTTTCTGAACGAGGGGAGAGTCGGAATTGGTGCTCAAATGATTGGGATAGCTCAGGGGTGTCTGGATGCAACGATTCCTTATACTTTAGAAAGGAAGCAATTCGACAAGGATATATTCTCGTTCCAGGTTCGTTAAGTCATTGAATTTTTAATTTCTTCCAACTTTTTCTTTCTACATTCATTAAATTCATACCTGCTAAGTGATAATATTCAATTTCTCTAATTATAGTCCATGCAACATCAGATTGCTCAAGTGGTAACTGATCTCGAATGCGCTAGATTGTTGGTTTACAATGCTGCACGTCTGGTGGAGGCCAAGAAACCGTTCGTCAAGGAGGCTGCGATGGCAAAGCTGGTCGCATCTGGTAAGAAAATTTAGATCAGTAAAGTTGTTTGACTGGTTTACGATAACGAGAAATGTTTCTAATGACAAATCTTTGAATTTCAGAAACGGCATTGAAAGTAACTGCAAAGTGTATCGATTTTATGGGAGGTGTTGGATTCACTACAGACTTCCCACAGGAGAAGTTTTTCAGGGATTCTAAAATCGGTACTATTTACGAAGGAACAAGTAACATGCAGTTGTCTACGATAGCTAAAGCAATTCGCCAACAATATTCTTGAGAGCAGACGTAAAATTTTGAAAACGATTCGAACCAATTTTTCAAACAGTTAGAAGCAGCCTTAAATTCCACATGAGAGGATGTATTTGCTGAAATTTAACGTCTCACTATGATAAATATTTTTTACGTTGTTGTTGAATAAAAGTTTTACATTTATCAGTTCTGCAGACTGATTTCTTCACTAAATCTATTCCCGCTTAGAATAGAATTTACCAATATGTTTGAATCTTTGCTAATAATCACAAGAGATTAGATAAAATATTCTTCTCAGTAATACTTTCAAATGTTTGTATCAAGTGAGCAGTGTCTCAGAACTATTAATCCCACGGGACATCAGTATTATAATGGATTCATGTACACGTACACGAAGCTGACGGCTGTAAGCCTATTTTGGATCGTGGGGCAGTTTAAATCCGACAAGATCAGCCGTTTCTTTGACAGTTCTTTCGCCTCTTCCGCCATAGTGCCTCCTGATTTCATTGTACTTCCGTTGGGACTCTAAGTAGTTGAGGTAAGTCTGCCCGAGACACTGCAGCTCCTCCCTGGCCTTGCACAGAACCTCCGAAGTCTCTCTGTGCTTTCGGGACTGCTCCAAAATGTGCTGCACCATTATGTTGTCCTTCATTTTCTTCTCCCTCGCTATGTGGCGAACCTCGCTGATCAGGGCGCGCAAAACTTTTAAATTGGCATTCATCTTCACGGGTACCTGCACAAATGTTGATAATATGTAAAGTCAAGGCTTTGTCATCTTTATTTCTTTATTTTCATAATACTTAGACTATAAAAAACGCATGACTAAAAGCAGAGACGCTGAATAATCCAATTTTAGTGGATATTTAAGCCTTTTGATTCCTCCTGAAAAAATACAGAGGTAATAACATTATGAATAATGAAAAGAATCCTAAATTAACGCAGGCGACTTACACTGCTGAATAATGTATTCTACAAGGTCAGTTTTTGAGTAATGGAATTGGCAATGAACTCTATATCTTCTTCAAGATACCTAGGCTCTTCTTTATCCTCCCAAAACGATTTTGGAATACGTTTCAGCCTTTCTTGCGTAAAAATATGTATCGCAGAGTCGTTAAAAGCGTTTTGATACTGGAAGTTGTTAGGCAGTTGGATTTCCTCGACGAATGGGTTTATCCGGACGATATATCTCGCGGCACTATTCAGGATGTTATTCGTGTGAGATTCTAGGATAACACTGAAGCTATTAGAAAATATAATGCAATTTTTCAAACCCGGACCCCAATTGGCGTGAAGAAAGTTATTGGTCAATTGTTTAGGACAGTGCGGCAAGTAGATCAAAGTCGTTGACTCTACTCGGCGCTTTCCTTCTTCGTTATCTTTTATGACTCTGCAATCTATGGATTCCAAGTACCGTACTTCATTGGTAGTAAACAGCGGATCGTAAATATAAATATTCGAATTGAAGTGATCCTTGATAATAAGTAGAAGCGCCAGCTGATATCTGGGATCTTTTTGTTCGGAGAAATGACCGAGACCGTAACAGACGAGGTCTTTGATATCAGGGGCGTTTAAAATTTCCGTGGTTTTAGTCAGGCCTTTGAAAACGGTTCTAACATACTCTGAAGCGTTGAGTTCGTTTTTAGCTTCGTTTAGTTTGCTGAAAATAATATCGGAGAAAACTTTTGAGGTTATGTAACGGCTTTGAGGACAACAAGTTCGCCGGCGAAACTCACCGGCTCAACTTATCAACGTCTAAATCAGGCTCCGTACTGCTATAGACGATGTTCTTGTTGCCAATTACGCTGGAAATCCGCTTTCCACGCTTACGTCTAACGACCAATTGGAATTTCTCATCTTCCGCCATCCTATTATTTAACCTATCGATCACATGCTCGAGCCTCGAGCACTGAGCACTAGCAGCTCGAGCTCGGAGGACGGAGACAGAGATGGCGCTGGCCTAGCCACGATCTTTAAATCAGTAGATGCGGCTGTTGTGGTCGGACCACGGTATGCATCAGCCAAGCCGTACCGATACCGTTCTTTAATATTCCCCGCCGAGATAAAGGAGGATAATTATTGTCGACTCGATCCACATGATATTGCGCAATAGATATCACCATTGAATTTACAAAGATATTTCGTTTATAAAGGCTGTGAAGAGATACGGGAGCCTATTATGAAATTCCACAGCTGACATCTCGCCGGGCCCCTGACGGTAATGCACTACTTACATTAGTATTACGAGCAGTGACTCGATCCGTTTAACATAAGTAGAGAAAACCTCGGATCGAAATATCGAGACAATTCAGTAGTGATCCCTCGCGAGAGAACGACCGCGCCTGAAATGTTACTTCGAAAATTATAACCGCTGGGATAGGGACAGAAGACTTTAGATATGACGATGCTGACCGCTGTGTGATTTTCATCGAGGTGTGTTTTCCGACACCCGACATCTCGAAGATTTCGATGACTCTGTCCCATTGTTAGATGGAACTGTTTACTTACTTACACGTATTTTTTTATACGAATTTGAAATAGATGCAGCGCTGGGGTCAAGCGGTTACTTAGAATTTAAAAATAGTCAGACTGTTTACGCATTTCTCTACTATGAGAGATACAATGTACTTATCTGAAGATTTTTAGATAGAATCAAGTTTTATTGCACACATATTGTACGAGATCCGACTCAGTTTCGCGTTAACAATAACAGGGTGAATGAAAAAATATGTTGTTCCGTTTGAGAAGAAACGGTGCGCGTTGAGAACTCGGAAATCAAATGACCCTGGAGAAATTCTTCGGATATACCGAGCGTCGTCGTCTACACTCCAGCACTATTCGCGGGTTTGAAACCTGCCTATACCTACGAGCGATAGGAGAATTTTCGAATAATTATTCAGGCTTAGGATATAATAGGTACGCCTTGGACCGTATCCGGGGATCTATGTTTGCATCCTGCATCTAGAGTGCAGCAAGAGTAGCAGTATTCAGTAAAAGCATCTATATGCGTATATACACATATGTATATATCTATGTATGATGAGCATACAATAACTGCAGCGCAAAAGGTTTCATAGCTGCAATGTTGAGTTATATTCATGGTTGAATAAACTACTGTGAGTACTGAGGCATACACGAGTGTAAGCAAGCTTGCCATGCAGATATAAATAAAGCCAACGTTCGCGAGCACATGCATCGTTTCTGACTTTGCAAAATCGCTAACTATATATTTCGAGGTCATTTATATATTCTACATATCTGCGTCGCTCGTATACATTGCGGTGATTGACAAACGCTGAGGGGGGAAAAAAAAGATCAAAAATCAAGAAGCCCAACTCTAAGTCTGATATATTATAACGCACGATAGAATGGAAATCCGTAGTTGTCTTGAAGATTTGATTGTGACTGGAAAAGCCGGAAGAGTAACCGGGATGATAATTGGGTCTTGAAATATCGATATTTCTCAAAATTGGGTACCCATGCGCAGAAACGTGTCCCGGATGAGCGAGAATAACCCATGTATCTATATACTGTATTATAGAGATATAGCTACCTGAAATTGTTTGCTTAAAGTTTTATCACGTACTTTCGTATAGCTGCTACCGAACTCCCCGCAAGCATAGAACCGCGGTATATACCGTATATATAGGTAGATACATGCATACAGTAAATAAGGAGGCAGTCTGTGAATATAAATAATAATAAAAATAAAAAGATACCTCTCTAAAATAAATCTGTATTCATCGCTGTCGCCCTTTCGCTAATATGGGACCGTTGTACGTGTACTGCACCGAGTACCCGCGAATAAGCTTGACGTGATACGCGTACGTATATCATTTCATATTGAATCTACATGCCATGCATCCCCCTATTATATTCCTACCGAGACATGTGATTATAATTATCGTGACGTCACGCCGCAGGATGTCCTCGCGAAGTACACCTTCGCGTATAGAGTCACGTCGCTGTACCTGTGCGTGCGCGCGTGTGTGTATACATATATATATATATATATATATATATATATATATATATATATATATATATATATATACATGTATATACGTATATATGTGGGTATGCATACATTGTATACCCATACGTAGTCGCTTTTATTTTTATTTTCATTCTCATTGTTATAGATTTAGATATAAATTTGACCCTGACCATTACACAAACAAGAAGGGCTACCTGCACTCAAGGCTAATTTCAGGCGCGGTAGACACAATAAGTGACATTTTTTACCTCTAGCGATCTTTTTCTTATTTTCCGTTCTATTCCTTCTGATTTCCTGCTGACCCAATTATCGGTAGGTAGGTAGGTACATAATGTCAATGAAGATCTAAAGATCCGGTCTCTTCATCTTCACAAATTTTTCAATACAATATGTATATTATGGGATGATTTGGAATAAATAAATTGCAATGAAATGAATCTCTATAGTATATATTCCACGGGGAAATGACAGTTTTTTTATTTTTGACGATTGATTCGAGCTTATAGCTGCACTAATGAATAATTAATACGACTACTAATGATATGTCTATACGACTATATCAATTATCATGGGTACATTGTAATTGATGGTAATTCCTATCTCTGTGACTCGAATCATAAGCATAAGCTGTGGCTGTTTGCCACACTTTTTGCACCTGCAACCGGCACACCTGACTTATGGGGCTTCACGTGAAATCCTCCTCCTCCTCCTCCTCTATGTGTGTATGTATGTATATATGTGTATATAGGCATATTGTACTCGCGTGGGCGAGGATTGAATACGAAACTGAATATCCACACCCGGACGGAGTATTGCGTTACTCGTAATCACCTGAATTCAGTTTTCGCGACGAGGTATATAGTATACCCAAGTTGAAGTATATACTTGAACCGCACTTCCATCAGGTACATTATAGATTAGGAAAAATCTTCAGGTAGGTATTCGCATTGCGTTGAAATTCGCAACGAGATGAAATATATAATCACGCGATGGTGAGCGGAGAAAGATCGGAGATATAGCCGTATAGGTAGCTCTAGATAACTTGTTAAATTGTAATATAATATCTATCAGTGACTGGAGGTTCGGAGCGATTTTATTACAATGGGCAAATAAATCCTGCAGCCGCGGTATTAACAGGAATTGAGTTTCACTCCTATAGTATATATATATATATATATATATATTCATATAGGTACCTATATACACATATGCGCGTATAGGTTGGTATATTAATTTATATTGAGTGTATGGAAGTGTAAAATGACAGTCTCGCAGGATTTGCATAGCAAAAATATTATAACGTATGATATAGTATGGAAAGTATCTGGTTTCACGCACAGTCTCTGAACTAGATTAATAAATAATATATAAAATAATGAATTAACGCCTATTAACAAATCTATATATATATATAGGGAATGTACGGAATTCATATTTCCCCCATATATATAAATATATACGATATCAATTTTTTCAGATTTTTTCAAAACTTCAATACGTGTATAATCTATTTTTTGTATACGACAAGGACAAAGGATCTTGACTGTACTTCTCTCCCTTTTCTCATTTCCGGCTATCACCTCGAGCGAATCCTATATACCTATCCCAATTGCGGAAATGTCGGTTAGTATACATAGAATAATTTAAACTACCACGACGATTTGGAATTGGCTATTAGGTGTACGGTCTTTGGAACGTGTCCTTTAACGCACGGGCGCACGAAGCTGTTGTTTTTCAGCCACTGTATAACAATAAGTGGTATATGTGCCGGTCAAGATCGTGCACGATCATTGAACAAAGGGAATCTCTGAGATAATGAGAAAAAAAGGAGAAAAAAAAATTAACTCCGCGAATAAACGCTATACTAGTTCTTGGATAGGTATATATATATACATATATATGTAATCAGTTCTCAAGGTGTGTGAAAGATCCGCAGCCAGATATAGCCAATTGCGTCCTTACAAATCATATCGAGTTCTCTCACACGCATATATATATATATATATATTATATATGTATAGTTATACAATATATACCTGTATGTACATAGTTATATCGTCTGCATGAATGAGAAGTATATCGAACGGAGGATCAATCAAGCGCAAGATATTGAATATCTATAAATTAATCCTATAGTATGTAGATTATAAGAAAGTGGAAATCGATTTCGAGCCTTGATAGAAACACGCACGAAACACATGAGCCATCCCGCGGTTCATCCGATCCGGGTACTTAATTTCTGTCCAAACGTCAAATTCACGTTCAAATTTATCCCTGTTCGATATTCATTGAATAAAGAGCAGGAGCAGCAGATGTCGTGTCGCTGAATCATTCGCTGTAATAAAATAAAGACACGTAATATATCCGCGGGCACATGCGATCAAGGGTTTATTGTATTACATCTCGGGAGGGATGACCATATATTATATTATATATTGTATTATATACTTATAGGTATATACACAATGAGACTAATTATCGCGTTATTTCTTCTTTTTCCCCGAGTTCCCTGCATCGCCGTGTCCGTGCAACATGCAACCCTGTTTGGTCGCGTGCCAGGGAACTAAGACGTGTCAATTTATACCCGCGGGTATATATATGTATATACCATGCATATGTGCTCGATGCGAAACTATCCGAACGCGAACGCGAACGGAGGGAAAAAATGAGTCACTGATCCGCCACGCCGTCATGGGGCAAGGAGTTGAGGCCGGTGGAGTGCGAACCTCGCTGTGTCTGTCCCCGCCTTTTAGTCTGATTCGAGACGTCTTCTGCTACTGACCGCGGTAGCGACTACTTATTCTGTACGTTGCGTCACGTCGGCGCGCCGCGGCGCGGGGTTTTACTACTTATCCGATTAATATTCAAGTTTAAAAATCGCGCTTCCGCAGCACTGCTTCGTACTTTCATAATTAATAAACAATAACCATGATAATAATGATAATAATGAGAATAGTTTATCGGTAATAATAGGAATGGAGACCAGATTGCGCGGTTAATAAAATATATACCTACCTTATGTATATATATATCTATATATTGTATATACGCGTATACATGTATATAAGACAATTTTTTTTTCTCCAGTATTATTATTTTATCAACTCTTAGATGCATTCCGCGAGTATAATTAATACGAACGTATATACCGTGTGGTAGACCTTTTTCCATCGCTTATATTTCACGGATTAAGCCGCTGCAGATGTGAATTATACCATAATATCGCGCCACAGTGTGACAGATCGTTAATATATAAGAATATCTGTTTCGGCACGTGGCTTCAACCGCTTATTATCATAATTATTATTATTATATCATTTCTTTCCTCGTCTACTCGTTTGGCGATTTCTTCGGTGAGTCCTTTTATTTATTCATCGATCGATAAATTTTAGATGTACGAATGTTATGCTCATCAGTTGTCTTCAGCTTTTTCCTTCGGCTCAAACATCTTATTAGATTCCCGCGAATAGGTAACACGCTCTTTTCCTGTTCTGATAAACGTATATGTATTATACCTATATATAGAATCCTGAGCACGAACATTCTGATGAATCTATAATATATGATTTATGCACATAAGTTTACTCGCGAAACAGGAAAATATCGGAGCAGATCATATAATCGTTGCTCGGTATTTAATTGCATATTAATTCGACGAGCGCCAGTAATGAAACTGCTTGATTACCTTTGGATGAATATATATGATTGTCTACGCTTTCATACGAAGTTATAGTGAAAACGGACGGAATTATTCAGAGTTTATAATCGGCATTAAACCGCGTTGCGGTGTAGCCGCTGCTACTGCTGCTGCTGTTGCTGCTGCTTCACTTTTCTATGCTAATCGAAGATAACGTGTAATTATTATACACTGACATAATAATTGCTAGAGAATGTATATACAGGATTTGATTAATGATAATTGAGTAGTAGAATTTACGCCATTGGTAGAGAACATATTATACAAGATTTCGATAATTTAATTAATTCGTCGACTGCGTTTCATATTTCTTGGATTATTTTAAATATCCAGTACAAATCCGTTGTTCATCTTGTCGTTAGTATAACGAGGAAAAGAATTGACAGTTTTTATCAAGAACCGAGAAAATTTATATATGCATGTGCGTACTGGACCGTCGCCAATTTGAAGATAGCTGCAGTATAGGTGTGATAAACACGCGCATAAATCATCGAGTGAAAAGGTTTATTTTTTTATTCTCTGGTAATTTCTTTTCTCCTACGTTTCCCCAAATTCTCGATCCATTCGTCACTGTATAGTTGAATCACAACAGATTTCACATACCAAATTCTAATTACTCGGGCGTGGTGGCGATGGTGGTAGTGCTAGTGCAGTAGCTGGGCCTATACGTTATCATTGACTATTAGACGCGCCGGATGAACATTAATAAATATATGCAAACTCTGAAT
This sequence comes from Tenthredo amoena, assembly GCA_963966615.1. Taxonomy (NCBI): domain Eukaryota; kingdom Metazoa; phylum Arthropoda; class Insecta; order Hymenoptera; family Tenthredinidae; genus Tenthredo; species Tenthredo amoena. The sequence continues at coordinate 4,862,896 of OZ016497.1, read as the reverse complement.
AATTACGTTATATCCAGATACCCACCCACGTATATTCATTTGTATCGGTATTGAATATCTCTCGTAATTATAAACGCAGTTAAAGTTTAGTTGGAATACCGCGCGTATACGCGATGTCTGAACGCATCTATAAACTCGACATAGCCCGAGGACGAGGTGATCAACGGAATTATTTTCACTAATTAGTTATTTGCCATGACGCGCTACGGTATATACATATACATATATCGGTTCCTGTATATACCACAGCTATATCATATACCTACATCCATTGCTGCAGTTCTGGTTCGGCTGTATAGTATATGCATGGATCACGCATACGTTGTAATTATTCAACGTAGTTGTCGCACTGATTATCATTTTTTTTCTGATTTTTTAACAAAGAGATATAAATATTATCGCCTTCATCGGGTATCGCTATGAACATAACACCTCCATATGTATATACATGTATATATACGTATTTACGGTCCGAAATAAGATTATTGTTCATACATTATCGTGAGAGAGAGAGAGAGAGAGAGAGAGAGAGAGAATCGGGCTTTCGAGTCTTTCTATATAATTAGTTAGAAATGGGAAAAGTAAAGAAGTATGTCACAACGTTAATTTCACAGACTTTGCTCTTTATCGGAAGAAATAACGTCAATCTTACCGAATAAAGGGAAAGCAACGAGACAAAGCTAGCTGAGACCGGATACGAACCTAAGCGCAAACAGGTCACTCGTACGCGATTTTACGATGTGTCAGTCAATGAAGACCACGTCTGGCCGTTGTTGCTTCTTGTTGTTTTTATTTTCATTTTCATTTTCATTATAATTCGCGCGGAGTGAATCGCGAATCTGTCAAATCGATACCTACACCTGTAGTACAATGAAATGCGCGATCATCACCGTCACGGATCACTGCAGCTTTACGTCAGTTCCAACAACAATTACGAATACCGTCACTGTTGCTTCTGACATGAGAATTGTTCCATACTCGTATATATAGGTATATAATGTTGATAGTGAAACCAATATTGTCTCGGTCGTTGTTTCAAAGGCGCGCGGCTATAATATTTACTCTCAAATATGTACCTATATACTATAGATATACGTATATATTATATTATAATCTCGAGAGACAATTATATATTGTTTCGCTTAATAAAAGGCCCGCGCACGCGTAGACTAACTTATAAACGGTAATACGTATACATATATATAGGTGTATGCAATATGCGTGATACGTATATTACACATACGTGCAACACCGTGGTATAATTCACACGTGTACACAGCGTGGGGATCACGAAGTACAACGAGTCGCGATTCAACGATACGAGAAGTAAAAGTATACGTGATGACAAGAGCTGAAAGAACTATATTTCGAGAACTGAACATATATCATGTCAAAGAAATGTAATTAGAAGCCGTTTTCTCTTCTAACCATATCTGTCTGCGTGTTTGTCTATTTTCATTTTCACTTTCAATCACAGGGTGTATCCGCGAAATGAATTATTCTCCTAAGAACTATATATATAGCTATCGCTGAATTCTTCCTATACCCTCGATATATTTTCGTTTCGTTGGTTTCAGCTTTTTTCAACATCGTCGCGTCATCGAGTCTCTCCATTTCTGGATAAAAAGATGATAACCGGGCTTGAAGATCGACGAAGAAAGGAGAAAAACATTTTCAACCCCGCGAGGTTTGAGGTCATGCTCGAACCAACACCAAGATAATAGAAACGTTGATGTATCAGTTCGGATTAAGCCCGGCTACAGCGGAGGTGCCTAGCATGTCTGCAGTGGCTTTAGGGGCTAATCGATGGGCCTCGAGGGTCGTCGTGGTCCTTCAATTAGCGGCTTGGAGTGCCGTGGGGATAGTTCTTTTGCAGAAGGGGGTATCTTCCTTGCAAAAGACACCGGTCGATGTCGGAAACGTGACAAAGGTGCGGGGAGTTTGAGAATTTCGGAATACAAACACAGATATGGGGAACGTGTCTTTGAAATTGAATTCTTTTTCGCCTAATTCTAGGGAAATTACAACGAGACTACGGTGGCGAACTTGATGATGAGAAGAATCCCCGTTGAAATAACCGGCGATTCGACACCGGACGACAAAAGTCGGGATCGCGGATACGTATCCGACCTGGAAGTGGAAAGACACGGAGATTCGAGGAACTCCGTCAGAGCGAAAAACCGGGATGCAATAGGCGAGGAAAAAGCTGTTCCCGGAGTTGTTCCTCTCTCCTCGTTGACCCCGAATCATTTATCGGTCGACAAGAAGGGGGCTCCGAGCCGTGAGAAGAGCCTATTTCAAAATCGACGGAATTCAAACGAAGAAGAAGAGGAAGCGGAAGTGGAAGAGGAAGAGAAAGAGCCGACGGCCGAGTCCACCGTATCCTCGTCGACTAGCACGGAAAAATATGAGAAAATATCCGAAGCTCGTAGAAAAGTTCATACCTCAAATCTCAGCGGCGGTGGTGCAGCCGCAGCTGCGGTAGCAATGGTCGCGGTTGGTGCTGTGATGCTGGTTCTGGGTCCCGTGGTAATAATTCTCCGAGCCTTGGACGAGAGAAGACAGGAGAGAAGGTTCCTGAAACTTTCTGGGCAGGACGATCTTCCGCCGAGCTACGAACAAGCCACTTTAATGGACGAGGCACCCAGATATTCGACCCTGAGTTTAAACACGATTAGCTGTTCGCCCGCAGCTGAAGCAGCGGCAGCGGCCAGGAACAGCGTTTCAGATTCTGCAGCGGCGGAAATAGTCCGCGAGGTATGAGCTGCCGTCGAGGGTGGAGAAATGAGAAGAAATTTGACAAAAAAGAAAAAGAAAAAAAAACAAAAAGACAGGGAAGAGCGAGTCGAGAAGCGAAGATCGTAATTCAAAGTTTACACAAGTTTCTCTTTTGTGAAAAACTTTATGCGATGATTGCGATTGATTATAATCGACAATGATCGTTTTTGGACTTGTAATTGTTATATTTTCTCGATGTTCTTTCCACCCTGCCAATTCTTGTGTATAGTATATATATATATAGTATATACCTACATAACTATTCTACGCGGCACGCATCAGCGGTTAGTTTCGAATCGTTCAGCTGTTACTAATTACCGCACTGCTATATGAGTCATCTTGTCAAACGACTAATAAAGACAATGATTATAGTTGGTAAACTATATACCTATATCTATATATATACCTACTGACAGATTTACAGAGGTGGAGCGACTCGTACGGGTGAAATAGAAACCGCATATAAATATTACCTTTGAACGGAAAGCTAATAAGTTTTTCATCATTTTCCGTCATTATTTCGCTGAACACCGTTGACACTCGCATTCTGGTATCTGTGACAATTATCATCCATTTGCGTGTATCGCATAGTTAGTTTTATAATGTAGTACAATTACGATAATGATAAACGCGATATCTGTCGGTGGATAGATCTTTTTTTTCAAACCCATTTTTGTGACAATCTTAAAAAAATTTCAAACTCATATTAATAAACGAAAGAAGAATTTAGAAAAATCATTCATACCCACGTAGGTATGCGAAGCAGCAAAGGAGCGTAATTCATTTGCGTGTATATAAATGTGTTCAAACAGAGACGAAGAAAAGAAAACAGAGAGAAAGGGAGAATATTTTTTGTATCTGTAATTGTTAGCAATTAAATATATAACTATAAGCTCGAAGTATTCTGTCTTGATGATTGATATTAGACGTGTAATGAGAATGACAAGTCGGATTTCCGAAGAGATGTATGGGGCAGGGAGAAGAACTTGTTATATTAGTCCGATCGCGTGGGTGTGCTATTGCACCGCAAGAAATGTAATATTATCTAAATCGATTCGAATTCGTGAAAATTGGCGGTATAATAACGGGGATGGAACACTTTCGATCGTTGGATCTGAGACCGATTTATAACCTAGAGAATATGAGGAAAAAAAGGAGGAGAGGAGAGGTGTACGAGAGGTCGTGTTCCATAGAGGAGGCAATTGGTTCTAATTGACCGCGAGGGCCTGTGGAGCATGACCTCGACTATTTGTCGAATTAAAGCTATATAGCTGCAGTGGCAAATAACAACTTTTCGAAATTAAATATTTCATACGGAATTTAATGACGTCTGCTGAACTGTGTACGTTCTGGTCTTCGGTCGCGTTTGACCCGAACTCCCATGTACTACATATATCCCCATATATATATACGTATAAATTACCTATCAACGATTTTTTGTAAATAGTCAGGAATTCATCAATCATCATACTATTATATATATATATATATATATATATATTGTAATAAAATATAGAAACTTTTATAAGACGATCACCGCGAATTCAGCCTGTACGTACCACCCGAATAATTGCAGACTATAATAATTTATAACGACTCTGAAATATATATTATAACGTATTATATACTATTGATATTTGTATAAAAGATGAGGAATAAAAATATTTCCAAAAACTGTTGCTGCTGCTGCTGCTGCTGCGATGAAGCAATTCATTCTTCTCATTCTCAAATTGGAAAAGAAAAAAAACAAGGATTGACGATAATCGAACGTATTTCACCTACTGCAGTGTGATAAAAATCGGAAATACACGAAATAGATAAGACGATATAGCCATCGTTACCGGCGTATATATCGTATCGAGGTTTCTTTGAGCGATAACGACCCGACGTTCGTAAATTCGCGTAATGCCGCTGCAGGAGGACGTTAGAGGTGTACACGCGAATATCGTATATTATGAAAGAGAAACGGCATCGTCGTTAGCGAGAACGAATTGAAGAAGAATTGTGATTAAAGAATATACACTACAGATACATACATATAGATATTCTCCACGCATCTATACCGTGTATGCGCGGCACCTATACATGTATTAATAATTGGAGCGCAGATATCGGTTACAATTTTTTCTAAAATCTGTAACAGCTGTCGATACACGTATATACCTATATGTACAATTTATGATACCGAATGCCTTACGCGGAAGATGGCTTACACCGAACAGCCAGCAGCACAACTCGGAGCAGAGATGTCGGACAGGACAGAAGCCGCACCTCTCACAACCGGTAAGTGAAATAAAGAGAAGAATAAGTAAGGCGCGAGAAAAAAAAAATAAATAAAATAGAGCGTTTGAATTTTCGCACCGATCAGAAAATGAAGTATCTCTGAGATTCGCTACTTTATTTCGTCTCAGACTCGAGATATCCTCGCTATTCCGCAACATATTAATATGTACAATGATCCCTGCGACTGGCACTGCGGTGTGTGTATCATAGGTGTATCATATCATTCGACTAACCAGTCCTTTGAGGCGCACACCGTGTTAGTGTTGTATGAAATTTTAAGATTATACTATGCGGTTGTAAGGTCGTGGAAAGAATCAAGTTCCTCTCGCTTTGGGCGACGATGAGTTTACGGATACACGAGTACGTGTGGGTATTCTTATATACTTATTACTGTAGGTGTATGCCTATATATACGTTACTTGTCGATCCGTCGATCCGCACTTCCCGTTATCTTATCTCGATTTCAACATCAGGCATCGATTTCATATCAAATAATATGTACCCATGCGATCTACTTGTTATTGTATATTTTATACCTATACGTATATATATGTATATACACCCTGCAGTTATCTTTGCCTCTTTCTCGTTTCTTGTATTCGTGAGTAAAAAATTTTTGTCCCGTTCTCTCTTACATTCACCTTGTCTATTTTACCCGTTAGTAAGTGTTTGCACGCGCTACGCGCTCTCCGCAGACATAAAACTAAACTAGATTCAACTATGTAACTAGTAGTTATAATATTCGTTCGATCCTGTTTTCTATCTCCCGCGATCGATCTTATGGCAACGGGGTTTCGGTTCACCTATACACGCTCCCCATCTACATGTACCCACATATTTACCTGTCATATATATATATATATATATACGAAACTAATTGTAAGCAAAACGGGATAGCCGGTTAATTCCAGTGTTTCGAATGGCTCGATCTGATCTCAACGCCTAATACGCGATTCTACTTATCATATATATACATCTACCGCGGTTCACAATTTCTCGTTGCGCATCTCTCCTTCTCTCTTACTCGTCAAACTTGTACATAAATAATCATAAGCGACTCCTCTGGCTTTAATTATTCGAAGATAAATGAAATTTTCAACCGCGGGTATTATATATACCTTATACGTACAAGTATTTAATTGGCATTGAACTAAAGCTTGACTCAGATACTCGATCAACCTTTCATATACTGCCCATATGGATGCGTATATCTGTATATATATATATATATATATATATATTACAAAGACATGTTTCCTTCTTGTATATAATGAATCGCGGGGCTATATAAAAGTGACGGCCCTTCGTTACGCGCCTTATAAATTCTCCGTCTTCATACCTTATCCTTATTTCAAACTGAAGTATTTTTACATTTTTTTTCACTCCTATAGAACGTCGCTATGGGTTCTACGCGATGGGATGCGGGGCTGCAATAGTCCTGATAGTTCTTGCAGCGGGTATCGGAGCGATTCTAGTTATTGGGGTTCGTGACGCTGGAGTAATGCTCGCTATTTTATTGCCGACACTTGTACTGGCCGCGGTATTGGCCAATCTTTTTTTATGGTGTCAGCACAAGAGGGCCGCTAGACGGAGAGAAATTGCAGCTAATAATGAGTGGGTCTCCGGCACTACGTACGCTGGACAGGTTCGATAAATAAACGCATATAGAAATAAGTGAACGGAAGGACGGAAAAATTATATACACTCGCCTCGGTCATTCTATTTTATTAATATTCATTTCGCAGACGCAGGCTTCCGCCCCCGAGGAGACACCAAGAAATAGCGACTCATGGTCGTGGTTTAGAAGATTTTCGCAAAGGACTTCAACCCAGTCTACTCCACCTCCTGGTTACCAAACTGTGGCTGGCACATCGTGAACAATATTTTACACCTACACCGACATCCGTTTTTATACCATGTTCTATTTCTCATCTCATCCCTCGACATATAGATACTGAATATTTATAAATTATTACCCAGTCTGTAATTAACTCGCCTTATTTAGTTATAAATCCTCTACCAGTGCCAGGCATATATCTAAGGTAGACTTCTAATTAATAATAAATTCTTCGAATTTCTCACAAGGATGCTGAAATGTAAAAACTTCTGCGTGTCTGAACATTGTCACTGTTCGAAATTCTATTTGAAATGAATGCCGTTTCCGCGTCGCGGCACTATCAGATATTATGCAGCGGGAGTTTGGAATGGTAGGTTTTCTTTCGTATCGTACGGAAAAAAGCCAATATTGCAGAGAAAGTATCAATACGATTGTATCGACCTTAAAAAGTATTGCCTCGGCTAATATTGATGCCACAGGGATAATTTTTTCTTTCCTTTCGTCATTTTGTGTGGGAAACTCTGATTGCGAGTTTTGCGACAGAAATGATCAAAATAAGAAGAACGTCAGAGGAAATGAATTCCAAGAGGGTTGATTTCAGAAAGTATATCGGATCAACGGTCGTGCGGGGACATTTTCGCGAACGAGTCGATAGATTTTCCAAATACGAGAAGAAAGGAAAAGAGCCTGGAATCTGGATTCATAACCTTACTTTTGAACGATGTTTTCCTCCCCGCCGATCTTGCCGATCCTTTGTTTTCCCGTTATTGTTATTCCTCAAAAACGTAGTTCCCTTTCCAAATTGTAAGACAGTCAGAGTTTTCACGTATCACATCACTGATATTCAATATTTTCGTTTATCTATAACGCTCGCAACCAACGATCACAGTGCATATTTGAAAATATGAAAATTCGTGCAACTTCGCGATTGTACGCCTCGGAGGGGGGCACCACTGCAGCGCAACGCCTCGTTACCAAATCTGAGGAACGGTGGAACCGGGTGGAACGCGGACCGAGGACTAGTATATCCAAGATGGTGCTTGAAAGTACGATGATATGGTGAGCGGTGAAATATTATTGAATTATTAACATAAAGCTAGGAATTTAGTTGATATAATAACCGTATGTAAAACTCCGACTAAATACCGCCTACCTCGATCAAAAGTTCGTCCGGTTCGTTCGCCCGTGCAAAGAATACGGGCCGTTTTTCTCTGTGTTTTCAGCGGAGTGACAATGCAAAGTTGAACGGCTTCGTGTCAACATATAAAAGGCTTCTATAAATCCTATTTAACACTTTTCAAATGCTCGCTACGCCGCTTCCCCCCTCGATCACAGATCGTCAATTATATATTAAGAAATCTAGAACCCGAATTTCTATCTTCCGGTTTCAATTTTTTAGGTTATATCCATTCTTACGATACTTTTCCCCACATTTCATTTCAGTTCATTTCTATTCACGCCTATTCCTACCCTTTGTCTCGTTTTTATTTCCGCAGCGTCGACAACAGCGACTACATGAGAAATGGCGATTTTCTTCCGACCCGTTTGCAGGCTCAACAGGACGCCGTCAACTTAGTTTGCCATTCCAAGACTCGTTCCAATCCTGAAAATAATGTGGGACTAATTACTCTCGCAAAGTGAGTTCATCAAATTTTTCATTAAACAGGATTTAATTTTCTCGCACAGATCTATTAAACTTTTATGCAGAGCGGCGATCCAGTTTAATATTATCGCTCAATACGGAGATATGGAATTTTCTATATTCCCAAATCAGTCAAAGCGAAGGAACTGTGAAAATCCAGTAGATTTTAACGCCCCATATCATATTTGATCAATACAAACACAATTATTTTCTTTCAGCGTCGAAGTATTGGCTACGCTGACCAGCGACGTCGGTCGTATTCTCTCAAAACTCCATCAAGTACAGCCTAATGGAAACTTGAGTCTTATCACCGGGATCAGAATCGCTCATGTTAGTATATTTGCAGATGACATTACCAAATATTTGAGTTAATTGAAAGAGTGGTCACTTTTCTCGCAAAAACAAACCCTACAAACTGGTCAGGGAAATTTCTTTGTGTCTTAAAAATTTTTTTCTTGTTCTTTTCTTCAGTGCTTTTGAAAAAAGCTTAAAGAAGACAGAAAAACCGTCGAATTCGTCAAAGATTCTTGATTTCTTGTATCATCTTTCAATATCTCTGTTATTCTTTGTCCAAACTTGATACTCGAGTCCTTTGAAATGTTATCTAATTGTTCCACAGCTGGCGCTGAAGCATCGCCAAGGAAAGAACCACAAGATGCGTATTGTCGCATTTGTTGGTAGTCCTATACAGCTGGACGATAAAGAGTTAGTAAAGTTAGCCAAGCGTTTGAAGAAGGAGAAAGTTAACGTAGACATAATAAGCTTTGGTGAAGAAACCATCAACAACGAGGTCCTAACTTCTTTCATAAATGCGTTAAATGGTAAAGACGGTACGGGCAGTCATCTAGTGACCGTACCCCCGGGTCCCCATCTCTCGGACGCATTGATTTCCTCTCCAATAATCCAAGGAGAGGATGGAATGGGGGCTGCAGGAATTGGCGGAGCCGCTTTCGAGTTCGGGGTCGATCCTAACGAAGATCCTGAACTGGCGTTGGTGCGTTTCCTGAATAATAGATCATAGCGGTCCTTTTTTAAATTCAATTAAAAGGACTGGTCCTCATTTCCCATGCGTTTTTGCTCTCAGGCGCTCCGTGTCTCAATGGAAGAGCAACGCCAAAGACAGGAAGACGAGGCTCGACGAGCACAAGCCACAGATGCGCCAGCCAAGCAACCGGAGACCATAAAAGAGGCGCCGAACGAGGAAGCTATGCTGAAAAGAGCCTTGGCTATGTCTCTCGAAGGGGCTGAGGACGCTACATCGAACACAGAAGCCGTTGTAACAACAGCTGGAACCGTTCCAGATTTTGCGCACATGAGCGAGGAAGAGCAGATCGCATTTGCGATGCAAATGTCCATGCAAGACCAACGTGAGTTGGAAACTTCCGAATCTTTTGTTCCTCTCATTCAATGTTTAGCTCATTTCTTATGATCATTGTTCCAGAGGAGCCTGAGACTGGTAAAGACGAGGCGATGGACGTGGAAGAAGATTATGCAGCGGTGATGTCAGATCCTGCTTTTCTGCAATCAGTCTTAGAAAATCTCCCGGGAGTCGATCCGCAGTCAGAGGCTGTGCGCCAGGCTGTTGGTTCGTTGCAGCAGAACAAGGATAAACAAGACAAGGATAAGAAATGAGGAAATCGGTTAGACGAAATAAAATATTTACCTACTTCTAAATTCATTTAAGATTATTTGATACTCGTGAGAGCTGCTGTACTGTGTAACGTTTATGAAAAGCTTTGATGATAATGAAATACATTATCGATTCATCAAACATCATAAATACATTGCTCTCCTTTATGTTGTTTCAATAGTTAGATAAAATAACAAAATAAAAACAAATCACGGTAACAATAATAATAACAATAATAATAATAATATTGATAATATTATTAACGATGGTGTCAGTGATAATGTTTGCCGATTTTATTCTCAATATTCGTCTAAATTTGATGATTTTATTCATTTGTTGGAGATTTCTTGGATGGAAAACTCGAGATCCAAGAATCTTTGGTGAACTTATTGACGTGAATTGTAGCCTGGGTTATTTGATTTTATTAAACAGGCTTGTGAAAACCGACTCTTTTTTTCTGAGAGATTATACGGTTGATCGAACCTATCGTAAGAAGATTGATATACCATTTATTAAAAATTTAAGTTGCGATATTTAAAAAAATATTCATATTTCTCGTCAGAAATTAATTATTTTACATTGTTCTACACGTTCTTAAATACAGCATCTTAGATCTATTTCTTAAACCCTAAAATACAATATAATATTCTAGTCTTATAGTATAGTTATTGTAAAATTCTTATAAGTTTCAATATCTTGACTTAGAAAAGCTATTCGATCGAACTGAAAGTTCCGGAATTCAGAATGGCAAGTAAATTCACTAATATACACAATGTCTCTGCGATAGATATTCATTTCTTTGAAAATTCGTCTGAGAATGAAAAAAAAAATCGGAAATCAAATTTCAGAGTATTTCGAACAAAATTTCTCCAAAGTTCTTTTCATCTACTTGAAGATTTGTAAATAAATCTTTGAGTTCTTCAACGATTTAGAGTTAAAAAACGTTGATATAATACGTTTGAAACGTTAAATTCTTGTTCCCCAACGATTCTGGCCTTTGTAGCTCTTGACCCTGTACAGGAGTCTCCAAAAAAGGCAGGGATTTTAAATCTTCAGTCTGAAATTGAAAAATCGCATTGAACATAGTATGGTATTTAAGTTTTCTTCTCAAACGAAGAATAAGAAGAAAAATAAGAAGAAGAAGAAGAATAAGAAGAAAGAAACAGCGAGGGAAAAGGAGGAGAAGTATAACTGCTTCTTTTCTATTTTCTCGATAATCTCGAAATCCTCGGATACCTCACCGAGTAATTTCCAACGTTTAAACAATCCTCTCAAATCTTCCAAAGTCCCACGAAATCATTGGAAATTTCCAAAAATTATTTGAAATCATTCGAAAAGCTTCGATAATAGTTTGAAATAGTAGGTATCGGTTATACCCGAAGGCCGATCAATAATCTTGCTCGTGTTTTAGATTTTTCCAAATCGTCGTCGACATCATCGAGCATCAAGAGCCAAAAAGGCGTTTAATTCTTTTCCTAACGGATATATTCAATTATTACGATTCGACAACACGATATATAGGGAATAAATGAACATATTCATTGATTGAATCGTGTCTTTGAAGTGTCGACCTTCTTTTCCCGAATCCCGATATAAAAGAAAAAAGACGTAACATTTTCCGCGTCCGATTCTCGTCTGACTACGATCCGACAGCGTCGACTACTCGTGGCACGGCTTACCGACACGGCTTTATCTACTCGCTCGCGCTTCGAGACCTCGCGGTGAATCTGGCGCGTCGCGAACTCGTGAGATTTGTCTGACCACGGAGGGGATCGACTACTCGTGCGTCTGACCAATGCTTCAGGTGACGGCGGCAGCGATAGTTGTGTAGTACCTACTTAAATTTTAATTGAAGAACGCCCTTTCGGATTGATTAACGAGTTCAACAGCTGAAACAATACCTGTAGAAAGTCGAGCAACGGGATACGGAGGTGGAGGTCCGGCCCCGATGTTATTATTATTATTATTATTATTCCTATCATTGTTGTTAGAGAAATTGACGACAGTTTCGTCTCTGTTAGTCTGAAATCCAACGGCGTTAGAATTCTGTTCCTGGTTATTATTGGCTCTCCTCATATTTCTGCCAAACGTCGAACTCAGGATTGAAGTCAAGTACTGAGTCCTGGTCGGAGGCGGTGCGGTGCCGGTCAATGTATCTTGACCATTTTCATCCCCTTCTTCGACCTTGTCTCGATCTCTGATAGCCGGCGGAATTGCGGGAGGTATTCTTCCGTTATGCGAGCTAGTTTGACCGTTTTCTATCGACGTTTGGAGAAATATATTCTGTCCACCTACAGGCACACCCTGCAGCTGTAACGTGCTGTCGACACTTTGAATACCGTTTTGCATTATCGGTATGAATAAAGGCTCCGTTTGTACCGCCAAAGCGTAGGGCGGGGGGTTCGATAATCTCGGGGCTCGAATCGCCGGGGGTATTTCTTCCGGATCTGGGGTTGTCGTTGCGGATGCGTTTCCACCCTGGGTACCGACCGCCGTTGTGTAAGAAGGCGGCAAGTCAGCCACCCAGTAGGTTTGGTATTCCGGTGGATCGGTGATCTGTGAAAAAAAAGGGAGTTTTTGTTTTAAAAAATGATTGTCACCCTCTTTTTGGGTCCTCGTCGGTTTTTGTGTTCTTTTCTTTTCTCTATCGCACAAACCTCGGGGAAATTGTCAATTCCTCCCGAAACGGACTCGAGCTGTTGTTCCCTTCGTCGCCTTCGGTCTTGCCGGCGGCTAGCCTCCCTGGCGAAGGCTCTCTCTTGTGTCCTGCGAGCGTCGTAAGCAGCGTAACCGCAGGCGACAAGAAATAGGAGGGTCAAGACAGCCAGGGCAACCCACATGTGGGTCCATTTGAGGAGAACCGAAGCTACCAGAGCTGCACCGACCCAGGCGATGACCAACGTTGCTAGGGCACGACCCGAACAGTCGGTCTCCTTATCGAGGCACAAATTTATCGATCAGAGATCACAGATCCGGGTGAAAAATTCGTTATTCTAATTTTACGAAGCGTTATTGACATTCGGTAAATTGAAAATAAATCGATGTGTATTCGAAATTTGATTTGTATCGTTAATATGACTGATGTTATACGTTTCGTGTGTAGCGTGTGGTATTCAGAGCTTCGTTGTGACAGGTCTTATCTCGCAATCGAAGGGGAAACCTTCGTCTGTATCAAAATCTATTTGTCGTTCTTTATAGACATGGTTTTTAGCCCGAGGTTTTACGTAGATTGCCTCAATGTCGAGTTGCGTAAAGCAGTTTTCGTGGATACAGATTGTACAGCAAACTATCGTCAAAAATCTTTATGAATCGAAGCTTTTCGATTTTTCTTTCTCTTTCTCGTTCAAATTCGCTCTGATATGTATACACGATACTAATTACGAGCAGTTCTACTGTTATTAACCCCCCCCCCCCCCCCCCCCCCATCGAATAACAATATTTGGCACCCCGCCGAAGAAAACCGAAATTCCAACAAAGTGCAACAACGATAATTCCATTGGATCTGATCTGAATAAATTTGTGTTAAATTAATATTAGCGTCGCGTTAATGAGCGGCGAAGAGTCATTCATACGTGTGTAATGTGCGGGTTGTATTTTTTGATCGGGATATACGTGATGATGTATAGCTGGATAAAATAACATCTACAGTACTATATTCGTGCAATATGTGAATACGCAGCCCGGGGACCGAGCTTTTGACGTTTTCAGAACACGCCGCTGATTAGATAAGCACAAAATTATATTACAGTTAATAAAAGGTGTGCAGGTAGCCATAAAGAGTCGCGCAAAGCAGCAGAGCTTTCAAACAAGCTGAATAGAAACAACAACAAGCTCTACGGTACATTGGTATACTCATTGTGATCATTATTTTTGGTTTCTTTCCTCTGTTCCTTTTTCTTTTTATTATTATTATTATTTTTCTTAATACCGCGCGAAATTTTTGTCCGTCTGTTTTTCTGTTTCTTTTTTCTCTCAAATTTTTTTATCTCGTTTCAATGCCGATTTATTATTGACGTACTCTTAGGCCGTACGGACTGATATTTTCTTCCATCCGGCTGGGCGTGAATCCGTAGAAATCTCTAGCGTCTGTTCTTCTCATATTTAGTATCTCCTCTGAAAATAGATGTTCAGGGTACGATCCTTCGCCGACAACAAGACAAAATAAATTGTGAAACATAATCTAAACCATTGATAATTATTGCGAATCTAACTTCCAACGTTTCATATTCTCGTGAAATTCATGGTTATTCGAGGGAAAGGGGTGAGGGGATTTGCGAGACTGTCAGCTGTCACTCATGTGGCGAAAAGGGTTGATATGTTGATTGTATATGGAATGAATAGATTTTGTATAATGGTGCAAGTAAATGATTGTCCATAACAAGCCCGATACGATATAGATTTGAACCGATATATCCGCTCTATTAATAGATATAGTATATATGTATAGGTATGTATATGTATACTTATGATATACATAATTGTGGGGTGTGGGCGAGATAAGCGTTTGATTATATTGATAAAAAAGAGAAATGATTAGAAAAAAAAGAAAGAGAAGAAGAAAAAGAAAAATGGGATGTTAATATGATCGGCAACGTACTCTGGGATTATCTTCGATACGGTTGGCCATCGTTAGGCCAGCTCTCCGACGATGCATCCTTGTAGGTCCTTCGCCGAGATATGTGTGTTGCACAACGTATGCCGGTGTAGACATTTACGCGGTTGAAATTAGCGCAGAATTGCGCTTCTCGTATATCGACCCTTTCTATTCCTTTCTTTATTTATCTCTTTCTCTCTCTCTCTCTCTCTCCCCCCCCTTCGCTCTATTTATCTTTTTCTCTCTAACGGCACTTGCTCACCTATATTTCTCGTCGATATACCCGATCCCTTTATCCTCAGCTGATCAGCCGCAGTCACGCACCCTAATCAAAACGTAAAGCCTGGCTTGCATCAAAAACGAAGTGCATACATTTTTTCTTTTTGTCGTAAAAAAAAAAAAAGGCAAAGGTAGGGGGGCGATTCTTTGACTTTTGTCTCCTCCATTCTTGAGAATATCTCAATATTCATGAAATACATGACACACGATGTAGACTATCAATATACGTGTGAATCATGCAAAATACTGCTGCTGGGTTTGAATAATAGTCTCTCATTTAACGTTCGGAGTAATAATTACATATCGAATATTGAACAAATACGACTATACGTGAGAGACCGATCGGATAAGGCATATTAGAGTGAGAACGTAAAGATGATGGAATTTGTTTTAATCATAATTCACCCGATTCGCAATCTAAATTAGCAAGATTCGCTTCAGTGATAACCATTGGGTCCTGTATACGTATAAGCTGTTATTGCAATAACTACATATACGTTATATTGACTGTCATTGTTATTATCATCATTATTACTATTATTGTTATTATCAGCATTACGAGATGCCTTCACGACAAGCTTTCGATGTGATAATTTCTTAATAAATGTATGATATATGTATACATGAACCAATTGAACATGGCGCGTATACCTACGTGTATAATAATATTATACATATATACTCGTAGTTGGACGTTGATGTTATTATCATTATTATTATTATTATTATTATGATTATTGTTGATATTATCTCTTATTTCTTTTCTTCTGTTATTTAAACTCACCGTTAACAACCAGTACAGCAGCATATTTATAACTTCTTCGGGTACAGGTGGCGGATTTTCTTTAATTAATTTGTTCTTCCCTACAGCTCTGTAAACGAATAACAATATTAATCGTTAGATATTATTATTGTTTTGTCTTGATAAGAATATCAATTTATCTTAATAACTAAGCGGCTATACGAAGCTCCGCCAAAGTTATACGATAATAATTATCCTCGACATTTTTAACGCTCGGCGGAGGAACATATTCTTCATCATTTTCTCTCTCCATAGGTATATCAATCTGTGCGGCATGAAATTGGATTTCATTCCGTATATCATAGCTATACATTCTCTTGTTGGGGTACCATTTTTAGCGATTGACATCGAAAACCGCGATCGTCACAGCGACGTTAGAGAAGGTGGGGTGGCGCGAGAACGAACGCGAACGCCGGCTGATTTTGCAAGTTATCGCTGCACGAGCGTTTCTCTCCCGATAAAAATTAATCTTATCTGTACCGCGCGGCTTAACTCGATCACGAAAATGTTTCCAAATGAACTTCAAATTGAATTTCATACGAGGGAATATCTCCGCAAAGATTATCATAATTTTTATAAACCTGATCAAGAAATGATTCGAAACTCCCTGTTACAGACGTATACAATTTTGCGAATCCGTTAATCTGACAACCACGAGCGCGTGTCGAGAAATCACGATATTTTACGATATAAATTTGATCAACTTTCGTTATGTAAAAGCTTAGTTTCGTTTTTTTCTTTACTTCTTCTTCGCTATCCATTCGGAGCAACAGAATCGGACAGATAAATAATGAACAACAAGTTCTCATCATTGATTGATTTCGGTCAATGAAGATATAAATCGTGACGCTACTTTATCGATGGTCTACTTATTTTCTCTACGACTATTTTTTCTCCTTCCGATAATCAGATACGGTACCAAGCTTCGAATAGCCTCGGACCTGTAGTGCAGTAGCTAGTCGGAGGCCATCATGTCAAGTTTGTAGACTCGACAGTAAATGAATGATTGACGACAAAATTAGAGAAAAACCAGAAAATAAAAATAAAATCGAACCCCGAACCCCGAACACTACGTATACATGTATATACGTATATGTATACTCACACTGTTCCGTGTTCTTTCGTCCTGATGTCTTTTTTCTGCCCGTTTTGCCGAAACACTCGCAGTGGGTAGTTTATCCTCGTTGTTTCGTACGCATGAACTTGCACTTGTTCACCAGCTGATCGCCATGTACAATATTATCGTAATTATTGCACATCTCTTGTTCACGTGTAATTGTCGAGAATAAAGAGCGAGAGTTATATTCCGCGATTGCACGAAATGTGACGGAATTGGATCAGAATTAGATTCACATCTCGTCAGACGTTTGTCATTATTATAGCGAGAGTACCGAAATATATAATAATAACGAAACCGAGCAAAGGTATTCTAGTACCTGTATAAACGATACTAGTAGCGTGCACCTAGCCAGTATGATATTCGCAACGATAAGCCCCCTCTTCTCTACAAAACGGTAGGTGGGTATCTACTTTCTGCTATCTCTCGCTGTTTGTCATCTGCCAATCAGTTAGATAGGCGTTAGGTTTTGCTGACAAAATGAAAAAAGAAAGAATAACAAAAAAAATAAAAAATTCACTTCAATTATTAATTATACTGCCACTATGTTTTATTACGCTCACACAGAGTATACCTAAGCTGCGGTGTTATAGTCGATTGATTCAAAATTGTCTCTCGGAAGTGAGTTCAATTTCTTTCTTTCTCTTTTATTTTCTATATCAATGACGTACGTAATTTCTGTTCCATTATTAACGGGTAGAATATTAATATACGAGAAATAAAACTCGATTTCATCGCAATAGAATACAAAAGAAATGTTTCGCCATCAGCTGTCTCCGCCAATCCCGATTGCGCGAAGTAAATATTTATGAAAAACAAATTCAACTTATGTCTGCGCTTTGATACAAAAATTATTTTTCTTATATTTACCTGCGGGTGAGTGTATTTTTTCTTTTTTTTTTTCAATCCACGTCTTATCGAATTCAAAAACGAAGACAATTCATTATACAATAAGACGATTCAACTTTTTTATTCATTTATTTATTTATTTATTTATTTATTTATTCTTTCGCTGTAGTTGTTAGTACATAATCTTGAAGAATGTATATGTATAATATTATATATGTATAGAAATGTCAATCAGAGCCCAAGTACAAAAAAAAAATACGATAGGTTTCACTGTTTCTAATAATTGTTTTTTTTCTTCTCCCGGCAAACCGATAAGAAGGAGAGAAAAAGAGTCAAGGAAGTAGATAAAAAGGAAGAACAAGAAATGATTCCGTACCAACTATAAAATTCTTTTGCCGTTTGGACCGTGATTAAGATTGTACATCTTTTGATCTTCTCCGAGACATAATATCGGCAAGGGACTAGGGCGCGGACGTTCAATAATTCTATTACGAATACCTATATAATATGGAAAATAATGATGTATGTATCCGTATGTATCAGTCCCTAGTTCTACGCCAATGAATAAATAACACTAGTAGTACCGCAACCGCAACAACTCCTCTCCGAGAGTATTCTCTTTCATCGCCATTCCATATTTACATTATCGATATAATCGAGTGCCCTTCATTGAATATATTTTACCAAGAGCGGTTCGCCGTCTACACATTCTCCTACTATTCAAACGAATGATAATTATATTTAGCTGCAGCCGGTACAGGTAGGCATAATAGAGGCGAGTGAAAATTCACTTCTTCGTTTCAGCTGCCGGTCGGACCGATGATCTTCTCGTCATTTTCTTACGATCAGCTAGTCGTTTCGGAGTATAAAGAAAAAAAAAAGAAAAGAATCCTTAGGGCATAAGACGCGGGTTGAAACGTCCCATGTGGAGGATCATCCCCGTCGGATTGTGTCTCACAAAGTACAGGAAAGGTCTGTCCAATTTCAGCAAAGGTCTCTCGTTCTGTTTCCCTTTGCTCAGCTGCGAAAGCTCTTTGGAATTGATCGACGAACGCTGCGACCTATCCTCGTCCTCCTTTTCCTCCGGAATCAATTGCTTCTCGGCAGGTAGAGACCCCGACCTCTTCCCCAGGTCGTGGGATCGCTGAACGTACTCTCCCACCTCCAAGCTCTTCTTTATTCTCTCCACTTCGTCATCGTCCCCCGAGGTTCCGGCCTCGTCCTCACTCTCCGTAGTCTCCTTATCCACGCGAGCACCTCGGAGTGGGCTCGCCGGGTATATTTCCACGTGGTGTCGGCCCCCGGTTATCACTTCGTCGCCGCATGTGCTGAACAAGTTTATCTGCGGAAGGGAAATAACGTCGGTCATCGCTCCGAGAACCTGCGTGAGGGGTGGGAGGACTCGAATCGAGAAATATTTATAGAGAGAAAAACGAACCTGAAGCACGTCGGCGAGATGCAGATCATTTCCGACTCCGTTGATGCCCTTGAGGTCCGCGTGTCTCGAGAACAGATCGTCGAGTCCCATTCGTTTGAGGGCAGCGGTTGCATTGACGACGGATCGATGACTGAACTTGGGTACCTGTACCTCGAGGCCCATCCTGGGTATCAGGACCCTGACGAGCCTGTCCCAGGCTCCATCGGCGAAGGCACCTTCGAGGAGCCTCCTCTCTAAATGGTCAAGACTGTCGCCAGGTGCAGCGAGGCCCTGTTGGCCGGGGAGAACGAATATCGTTGATACCAGATTGCCGACACCACCTAGGGAAACGACGGTGGCGTCTAGCCCAGGCTCGTATCCGGCCAGGACGCCGGATCTCCAAACGGTAGCGGGAACAGGGACGAGTTTCCTTTGCCTTACGGCGGGTAAGACTGCGAAATACATCTCACCGTCTCTACCCTCGGAACTGGCACCGGTGCAATCGGTCTGGAATACGTTTGCGGAAAGAGCAGCGAGCGGGGATCTCAACGGCATCACGTTTCCCTTAACAAAGTCGCGGATCCGTCCGCCGGTCTGTCTTCTGATCAGCAAGTTTGTCCTACGTCTTACCAAGTCGCTTATCGTAGCGAAATTCACTTCCTCCACGTGTCCGTCGTAAAATTGCTGAGCCCTCTCCTTGTAGAATGGCAAAAGTCTTCCGGCTTTCAGTCTGTCGGCGAAAAGCTCCCTGACGAAAGCGGCGTTCGCGATACCCTGGCCTCTGGCCAGGTTCACACTGTCGCTCACGTTCTGGAAGACCAGATGAGGGTTGAACGTCACCACGTCGTCGAGCTTCAGGATGTCGTTCATCTGACCGGAGGTTGGGCCCCGAGCTCCGAGGAACACCATCGCTAACATGCTCGTCATACCGAACGGCGAAAGAGCGAGAGACCTCGCTGTGCTCAGACCCTTGTTCGCAGCGATCCAGAAACTGAATGCCAGCTCGTTGCAGAGATTTGAGAAATTGCCTATGTCCGCGTCCTGGCCCCGAGTGCTCTCGTCAAGGCTCACCGCGCTCTGGTGTGCTTCCAGGGGCACCGATACCACCTCGTTTTTGTTTGCCAACGATGGTTCCTCAGCCGTAGGCTTGGATTGCGGTTTTATCACGGGGTATGGCTCGTTCTGAGGTATGAGGGTCCACTTGTCGTCACCGGTTTTGCTACTTTCGGTATTTCCAGGCCGTTTGTTTACTGGAATCTGAGCTTTTAGAGTATTTGGATCCACTGGCTTTTGTTCCTGTTTCTTTTCTCCGAGTTTCGCGTAAGGATCAGGGATTGGCTTCTTCAGCTGAGACGTAGACTCCGGCTTGACCTTCTCCGCGTCTTGTTTCGACGTTGTTTCATCGGGTGCTTGGGAGTTTGTGACCGGGACTGGCTTCGGGACGCTCGGGATTTTCGTAGCCTGGATCGAAACTTCGACTACCTCGGGTAGCTGGTTCGGAACTTCGATTATCTCAGGTGGCTGGCTCGGAACTTGAACTTCATCAATCTTAGAGTCTGTAGTCTCAGTTGGCTGGACTTTTTTCTCGTCATTTTCCGCCTTTTGAGGTATCTTCTGTTTAGTTACAAGTACGGCAGTGTCGTTCACCTGAATCCGGATCTCCTGAGTCTTGGCAGGTGCACTGTTCGGATTATTATGCGAAGCGGTGTCGATTCTGACCACAGGTTTCGCAGTTACTTCATCTTCAATTTTCGCGGCAGTTGGACTAGCGGACGAAGTCGTTTCCACGGACACGGTCACTTCGGGAAGCTTGGATTCAACGGTATTGCCCGTCTCTTTGACGCTCTCTTCAGTCGTCTTCACGACTACTACAGGCTCCTCGATCATAGCGGGCAACTGAACCTTCGTTTCTTCAATGTCCGCCTTTGCTGGATCCGTCGACGAGGATTCTGAGCTACTAACGGTAGTTTCTGGTTCCGTAGGCTTCATACCAGAAGTTTCTACTGCAGAATCGTCTTTAGGCTTATCAGCTTTTTTCGGGGACTCGTCCGCTTGCGATGTATTAATTTCAGTCGGTGAAGGTGTCTCAGGTTTTTCTGATTTTTCATCAGCAGCTTTCGTACTCTCAGGAATTTTCTCTATTTTCGTCGTTGAACTATTTGGTTGATTCTTCTCGGGGCTTACATCTATTCTCACGAGAGGTACTGACGTCTTATCCTTCTCGGGGACCGAGGAATCCTCAATATCGGCTTGCTCGGGGTTAGTGGCACCGGGGATTCTCTTTTCAGGCTCGTCTCCGCTCGAAGGAGACTTCGGATCTTCAGTTTCTACCATTTCGGGCTTGGCTACAGAGTCGACAGACTCCTTCACAACCTGAGATGCAGCTCCACTTTCCATCACAACCGGTAATTCGGTCTGCATGTCAGGCGACTCGGGTTTTTTGTCAGTAGATTCAGAATTCGGAACTTTGGAATCAGTCTGGACAGTAGCTGGGGCTTCCATCTCTTCTTGAGCCTCAGTCTTGTCAGTTGCCTTATCCCCACCCGCTGCTGTGGGAGTAGAAACCTCTGGAACCTGGTCAGACAGTTGTAAGTTCGGTTGCGTGGATACTGGAGTAGCTAATTCAACGGGTACAAGATCCTGAGTGGATTCGCTCGGGATTTTGTTGACTTCAGTCGCGGTATTATCAGCCTCGGGTTTCTTTTCCGAAATATTTTGCAAAGTATCAACCGGCTCAGGTGCGATTTTCGCGTTTGTGTCTTCGGCTTCTACTTCGGACATCAAGGGCTCGACAGTGTCGTCTTTGATTTTCACAGGGGATTCCGTTATCGGTTGAACGTCGACGGTTGTAGAGACTAGGACTTCCGCTGGTACCGCGATCGGCGTATCCTTAACTGTTGAAATCACAGCTGGTTCATCGACCGGCTTTGGAGCATCCGCCTGTTCGATTTTCTCTTCAGAAACGACCATTACTGGTTCGAAAACTTTTTCGGGAGTCGGCGCAGGTGTCTCCTCGACCTTACTCTTCGTCGTCGATTCAATTCTCTCGTCCACCGATACCGTTGGATCGATTTTTATCACCGGCTTGACAGGAGTTTGTTCCGCGATCGCATCTCCGTCGACGGGAGCTACGGGATCCTTCGAATTTTGGGTCTCGACTAGTTTTTCGGGCTTCGTTTCATCAGATTTCTCGCCAGACTCCGTCAATTCCGTTTCAGGTTTCGGGGACTTTTCATTCCCTTCGTCATTCACTTCTGGCTTAGCCTCAGTCGTTGCCTGCGTGGCGTCAGCTGCAGAAATTTTTGTACTTTCAATTTCCAACTGAGGTTTATCCTTGATCGAAGTTTCGTCGTCGGGTTTCAACGTCGTTTTCACGTCAGAATCCATATTCGCAGTTTCAGTGGGACTCGGGACTTCGATCGTCTCATCCCCCGCAGTGGAAAGAGCAGACTCCGCTCGAGGCGGATCCTCCGGGGATTCATTCTCTGTAACATTCGAGGGCTGGGCACCAGCGATTAAGCTACTGCCAATATTCGCAGCTGAAGAAAGTTCCAGTACGTTTTTCTCCGGGAGTGAAATCTCCTGAACAGAGACCGGGAGAACTGTCTCAGGCGCTGAATCGATCATCTGATTAATCGTTGAGACGGTATTCGTCAGTTGAATTCTCACCACCGACGACTCGGTCGAGTCGCCATTCTTTACGGCAGAGACCGTCGGTTTGGCTTCGGTAACGTCGATCCTAACGATCGGCGCCTCTGCGTCAGACTCTGTCTCAGGTTTTGCTTCGTCCTTTGATACATCCTCAATTTTTTCCGGTTCTTCTAATTTTGGCGGCTCCTTATCGCTGCTCGATACAGAAATCTTGTCGGCTTCTGAATTTGCTGACATTTTCTCGTCTTCCGGAGTCGAAGCTTGCGTCTTCTTGACATCGCTGCTAGATTCGGAAGGAGTGCTGCTGGACGTAGGAATATCGGTAGAAAGCGGCTCAGAAATTTTAGTAGTATCCGAATCGTCGATGACGGAAGTTGTCGTCGTTGGTTCAGGGATTTTCACTTCCACCATAACCATTTCAAGGTCGGATTTGTCCGGCTTCGTCGTATCCTCCTTCGTTGACGACTCGACTTCCGACATCAAAGGCTTAGCAGCCTCTACACTCGCAATTGTAACCGTCGATGGTAAATCCTCGCTACTCACAGTACTAGCTTCCTCGCTCTTAATCCCATCCTCGACTCTCTTCAACGGTGGTTCTTTGGTCTCAGACTTCTGCGGTATGGGAACCATAGAAGGCATCATTTCCGAGACTTGGGATATCATGCTGGACACGGAGTCCGCTAGCTCCGTCAACAACGTCTCTGGCTTCTTCTCCGAAGTCGCCTGGGTCGTTTGGCTATCGAAACCCTCCTTTTTATCGGTCACACTGTCCGCCCCCGATGCAGTAGCCTCAGTAACAGGGATCGAACCCTGCGTCGTTTCGCTATTAGCGTCCGTTCCAGTCTGTTGGTCAGTTTTGTCACGAAGGACCGTCTCCTCGGCTGAAGTCTTGGTCGGTTCAGAAACAGCCCCGATCGTTTCGGGTTTACTCTCGACATTTTCGGGTATAGCCGCAGCTTCAGTCGCTGTTTCAGTGACACTAGAATCTTGAATGATTTCAGGCATCATTTGGAAGACAGGTTCGGCTTCCGTTGCCGGAATTTGAGAGGCCGGAACGACTGGCGGGGTTACTTCGACATCCGGACTATCGGGTTCTTCAGAAACCGAAGGGGTACTATCGTCAGTTTTCTCCATAGAGTCTTGAACGCTCGTGCCATATTCGGTGCTCGGTACTTCTTGCTTCTTCTGACCATTATCGTCCACAGAAATTACCGGATTATCAGACTCGACCTTATCCTTGGTCACCTGTTCCGCCGCATCGACGCTACTCTCAGAGATGAGCTCATCGACGATTGAGCTTAT
The DNA here is from genome assembly GCA_963966615.1 of Tenthredo amoena. NCBI lineage: Eukaryota > Metazoa > Arthropoda > Insecta > Hymenoptera > Tenthredinidae > Tenthredo > Tenthredo amoena. Next base: position 4,838,715 of record OZ016497.1, on the reverse strand, counting down.
CGATTCAGGGATGAGATTGATGATTTCCGAAACCTCTTGTCCGACGCTATCGGCTGAAGTAGTCGTTTCAGTTTTCACTGACGGAGCAGTAGTAGTTGGCATCTCGGCAACACTCGCCGGATCTTTATCCTCCGTATCTTCCTCCGTGGTGATAGGTTTCACCTCGGGATTATCTTGCGCCTCTTTTTCCTCAGTATTAATCAACGGTTCTGCGGGTTTTCCCTCAGCCAATGGGGCCTCCAAATTAATCGAGGGTCTCTCCGGCTTTTGTGTATCAACGGTAGGCTTCGCTTCCTCGGTTCCCTTCAACCCGGAAGAAGCTTCGAGTTCGTCAGATGCCTCTTGAACCGGGGGGACGAAACTAGAGGTGATTTCCATCTCCATCATCGTTTCCAATGAGTCACCAGTCGTCGTAGGCATTTCATCGATAACTTCCGGCTCCTTTACTTCGTTCTCTGTCCTTTCAGTAGCTGAAATAATCCCTGAAAGAGAATCCGGATTCTCCTTTTCCGGTGTAGCGACTGTCCCCGTTTTTTCTGTCTCTGTATCAGCTGGCTTCGATTCCTCATCCTTCATCTCGTCGGCAGAAATAGTGTTGAGTATTTGGTAAACTGGTTTCTCCTCAAACAGAGAAGGATCTTTCGTCGTCGATTGGACACTGTCGGCAGTGATCACGGGTACCTGAATCATGGGTCTCTCGGGCTCCTCGGATGTCGCCTCTTCAGTTTTTTCCGCGTCCGGAATTTTGTCATCCGGTTTTTCCACCCGATCGATTTTCACCGTCTCGTCAGTCTTACCTCCCGCGTCGGCTGGTTTGGCCTTCTCTGCCTCTGGTGATTCAGTTTCTTCAGGTTTTATTGCCGGCGTTTCGGGAGCAGGCAATTTTTCAAGACCGGTTGCAGCCGCAGCCGGGATCTCAGCGGAGCTGACGTTCTGCTTGACCATTTCCTTCATTGGTTTGATATCAGCTTCCGGTAAGGTAACAGGCGCCGATTCAGCCTCACCCCCTAAAATTGACGGGAGAATGCTGCTCCATTCGTCGTTTGCGTGTCCAGGAATAGTCGGCACGGTTCCTATAGCCATCGCAGGTTTGCTCAGCTCGCCCTTGAGCACGTTCTGGACATTTTGAACGACGTCGGCTACCTGAGAAAGAGAGATAGAGAGAGAGAGAGAGAGAAATAGAGAAAAAAAAGAAACAATATGAAAATAGAGGAACAGGAGACTGGAGAACGAGGTTCCAGAAAATCCAAAAAATCAATTCGCACCTTCATCTCTCCGCTCATATTGTCTCCCATCTTCTGCGGGTCCTGCGTTTCGATGGGAAACGGTCCTCCACCGGCAGCGATAATGCTCTGAATTTCGGCGTCCGTCATTTGCCTGGTTATCAGTTGTCCCTTCTCGTCGACGGTGTAAAATTGAAAACCGTCCGGTTTCAGCATGTCGACTGTCGACGGTGGCAGATCATCGTTCCCTTTTCTCGTGTCTGATTCTTCCGATTCCTTCTCCGACTTTCCATCCTCGTGACCCATAATCACGGACACGGACGTCACCACGCTGTAGCGTCGAGCAATGAATATTATTCGGAATGATAATTAATCGATCGGTCAAACGTTACGATTTTAGAAAAATCTCAACTATCTACCCACCTAGAACCAAGCAGCTTGGTCGAGGTGTCGGTAATATCGTCTCGAACCGGAAGTCCCGTGGTCGCCGTTAGGGCCACCGCTAATAGCAGCCATCGCCAGACCCGGGACATTTTTCTTCGAGTTCTTTCTGTACCTGGAAAACGTTGAATCGAGTTGATGAAATTTTCGCGGAGTGCGCGTGAAATGCGACGAAGTATAACCGTCCTTTGAACACTTTTCTCTCATATATATATATATATATATATAACAACGAATTAGCGAATCGCGATGGGCAGCGCTGTGTTATACCCAGAGACACGAGAGCCTGCTACTATACCGTAGCAATTAGCAGTCGAGAAGTGGCTGACACGATCCGAATAAGTTCGCGTCTCGTAAATCGCCGGTGGGGAGGTGGGCTTTAATAAACTCTGACCACGTTTTTGAACGACCCAGTAAACCGGGCGAGTAGAGCGTGACGTTTTGGCGTGACGCCCGAGGCGCGGTTCTTTATTCGTGAGCGATAATTGCATACGTATACGCTGAAGAAAGAAGGAAAGAAAGTAGGTGTGATTTTGAAAGGAAACAAGGCTCAGGGGCCAATTATCACATGCGTCTTACCTCCCCTTTCCATCCCACGAACCTCGACGAGGCATAAAGAATGCTAATTGATTAGACTGCCCGCTGTCACGTGCGTTATAAATTAATCATCGCACCTAATCGACGTTTCGTTAGAGTTAGGAGCTTTCAATTAACGCCTCCGTGATCGAAAACAGAAATACCAAACCATTATCCGACTCTGTGGGAGAGTCGACACGGTTTATTGCAATAGAACAAATTCTCACCAGCGGGGAATCCCGTGCGAAATCTCGGCTCGTACGTAGTTCGCGAAAAATTCGGAGCGCTCGGTTCCCGCATGGGACTACTGACCCAAAGAAGAGAGGATCCTCGACAAGGCCCCCGGCGGGGGGGGGGCCAGTCGTTGACCGGTGTATAGCAGCGTATACCGGACTACGTATATCGGCGGTCTAAAATTGATAAAATTCACTCGGCGACCGGTTTACCAGCGAGTATTTGCAGATACGCGAGGAAAGGTACGAGAGAATACCTACTGGTTGGAGGGCGTTGCAGTACCTGTAAGCCCGAGAACCCGCGATACATGAATATGTACGGAAATTTCGCCTGACTCATTTCGAACCGTGAGCCAAAGCCGAGAGTCCGTTATTCCGAATGCGGTTAACTGAACTGTTATAATCGATGTGCAGTATCGATTCTGTACGTAACATGTATGTATACGTGGACGTATCGCTGTGCGTTGAAAGAGAGAAAACATATCGACTACACCGAATCTGAGAAATGAGGTATATGGGTATAAGGATTGAATGGCCAATGAATGGTTTAGAATCGAGTGGTTATACAGTTAACTCGGATTCTCGCCCCGCAACCGTTACCTTATTAACGTGTGTCTTTACGAGGTCAATCAATTCTCGTTTCCTCTCAGATGACAGATCCCATTATTAGAGAGCCCGGAGTGCGCGCGGGGGGTAATTATGAGGAACTGAGGAGGTGAGGAGGTGAGGAGGTGAGGAGGTGAGGAAGGAAGGAATCTGTGCAATTGCGAACAACATAGACGCTATAGGAATCGAAGGGGGAGGAAGGGGACGAGAATGGAATTCCCTATAAAGTCGCAGATTTAACGTGGGTGGAGTGTGAATCTGGACCGAAAGGAGGGAACTGAATTAAGTCGGTCACGAACAGACGTTACTCTTCAGAATCGAACTAACTGTAAGTCTGACTAACCGCAGGACCATGCGATTCAACCTACGACCCAAGACCGGTGAATGGTCTCAGAATCTAATGGATTATTTTGTGGTTTGGAGAGAAAAGGGAGAGAGAGGGAGGGAGATAACAAAAAGAAACAAAATCGAACAATCGGATCTAAGAGACAGAAGAAACAGAACCGAATCTTGTATTTGAAATCCGGGCGGAGTTCGTCAAATTCTTGAATGAACGAATGAATAAAACTATCACTCTATCGTTGAAGGACGATCCGTGCCTGGAGTGAACGCTGTGGCAGTTTTATTCCAATGGTTCATATCCTCTGGGCAGAAAATAGTTTTTGAAATTTTCCTGTAGAACGCCTGTAGCAGCCGTGATGGGAACGGAGAAAGTGCTCGGGACTGTAACGCATGATCGATATAATATACCAGAAAAGAAATGATTCCCAAAGGAATGACGCATTTATAGGTACCAAAAAGGAAAAGACGGGAAAGACTGATGTACGATCGAACTACAGTCAAGAGTTCGAATTTATAAAAGTGAGGTTGAACCGTGATCGTACGTCGTATCATGTAGTATACATACACCAGTGAGATAGGAATTCGGTGTTTTCGATTTCACTGATTGCCAGTGTTATTGACTTTGCTCGCAGTACCTACAGGAGTTTATTTTTCTGTTCTTTCACGTTCGTAAGACGATCGTGTTATAAGAATTAGCTTAAACTCTCTGGCTATACCTACGGGTATATGACTATATGTGAGATAGAATTCCAGACACCCGCTGAACGAAAGATTGTAACGGGATTAGGAACGGTCCACGAAACTGGACACTGGTCACACTCGGCTCTGAGAATTCGGTGATACACCGAGTCGAAGGAATGAAAAATAATCGAGCAAGCAAACGGGATGGCGATAAATCTCATCTTGATCCCAAGATTCGGGCTCGTTTAATGAACCGCTGGTTACTTATTCCGACGCGGATATAATTAGCCGGAAGTAGGCGAGGCTCGATACCAACGCGAGAAGTACCAGTTTGACTTGAGAATTGTGGACCACAGGTTCTGGAACACGCGAAGCTCCTCTCCGTGGTCGAGGCGATGGCCTTGACCACCACAAGACTCCGGGATTACATATAGGTATACGGTCGGTGACACGGGTGACCGGGTAGCAGATTTACACCGAAGCGCGACGAGACGAAGAAGAAGTTTGAGGTAAATGAATACGCAAGTTTCTACGGTCCCGAGTTGATTTCTGTATCGAGAAACGAGGCGGCGTTGGTATTCCATACCGTTTGAAATGAATTCACGACGAGGATAGACGGTTTTGTAGAAAAATCGGAGGCGATGAATCCCCCCACCCCCGCGGGGTTGATAATCGGTGCAAAAGAGCCGATCCCGTGCAACTCGACGGGAGGAGCTAGGCGGCAAAATGTGGAGCGGTGAACGGAGACGGGGCTGGAGCACACCCGGTAGTTACCGTCGTCTAGAAAAATAGGATATCGCGATTCTTGCCGACACCGGGAGACGAACTTGTGCGAAATATATGATTAATGTACGAGACGTGTATGCATGGGTGAAAAACTTACAGCTGGATTATACGAGTGCGATGCGACGTCTTCTCGGCGCACTCGAAGATTAGTCGCGCGGTTTCTTTAAAATTGAATCCTCTGGGTCCACTCGGAGGGTGAAACGGGATCGGAGCTAGCAAGGTATCGCGTCGCTGAAGATCGGAAGAAAAATGGCAAAAATGGTAATGTATAATGACGGGTAAATGTCCGCTGTCGCGATGCAATCCATATAATCTCCCGTCTGGCCTTGCCGCTCTCGGAAGGGTAGTGACCCCTGCAGTAGAGTGGTCCCCCTTTTATTATTCCTCTTATTTCCCTCCTCTGTACGCAGCAGCTCGCGAAGGAGCAGCGCTAATTCCACTATTTTCCTCCTCTCTGTATGCGTCTATGTACGGCTCTCTCGCCAAGTATCTTATAATGGTTTAACCGAGAGGAGAGCGGCCGACTCGGATCACGGCTACTAGCTGACTGGTATCACACACCTGCGCACCTTCCCCGACTCTATACCACAAAGAAGACTTCTCGCGTCCAGACCTCCACGAATCCCCCTGGAATCCTCAGGCCATTACAGGTGCAGACCAACTCCTCCTACTATACCCTGCCGCGGTCTCGCTTCTCTCTTTATCCCCTCCCTTTACCCTTACTCTTACTCTTCCTCTTCTTCTTCCTCTTCTTCTTCTTCTTCTTCTTCTTCTTCTTCGGAGCCGCTACCGATGATGGCTTCGCGTGATACGTACATACATATAGGTATACTCCTTTCGGCCCTGGATCTCTTTCTCTTTACTTCCGATCGAATTCACCTCGAGAATACGTATGTATGTACTACTGCGAGTCGACTAATTATACGGACACTCATTTCTTCTGCATATAATATGTATTGGGATTACGTGGGACACGTTGTTTTCAATAACTAGCGAAGTGGCGGATGCGAGCCCAGACGTCGATGTAAAACAGGGTGTATATTTCATTGGTAGGATTGAAATTCTCGAGTGGTGTATATCTATATGCCTGCGGACTTGGACGCACACGTATATACATGGGTATATACGCTCGTATAGGTAGGTATTTCCGATACCGTATTATAGGTATGCCCATATCCACACGAAAGAAGTAGGTATATCCGCAGAATGACGATAGTTTACAAGTTGTTATCGTCTATGATCTGGGTTCTAACGGTGATGTATACCTAGGATGTCGTCGAGTCGCGAGGCCGTAGACCGGCGTTATTAAAAAGCACACACGACGGTTCTCGGGAAGAATGTTTCCCGCGGTGGGATTTCTTTTTTTTTCCTCTCTTCTTCCTCACTTTTCAGAGCCTGAACAAACTTCAGCTCGGAGACCGAAAGACCGAAAGACCGAAAGACCGAAAGACCGATCGCTATTCATTTTCTGTACAGAGTTTCGATCCGAGAGGTTGTAGACCTCGAAACGAGACTCGTTGAATTATTTAACTTCGAGTTCCGCTTCTCTTTTTGTTTTAACGGTTCATTCCGAACGAAATTTCCGCAGACCCGTAAGATTTCTTGCAGAAAAAAAAATCGAAGAATCTTCGAGCTCATCTTGAAATTGGAACAAGAGCATCGTCAATATTTGACCGACGGACGTTTCGGTGACCGTCGACAAAGCGCGTTAGCGTGGACCATCTCTATTCATATACCGTTCTAAAAACTCTAGCCAACCGATATCCCCGATCTACGCTCTTTTCCAACGGTTCACGGTTTGGGTAGCTCCGAGGTCACCGGAAATCGACCGCCACCCGAATATCCGTTGCTAATTAATTGACATTGGCGTCAAATATCGCCGCAATGTAAACTCCATCGCGATATCCGCCTCTGATATAATTATACCGACGAGGGGGGGAAAAGATCGATTCTAGATTAGGTGATTTTCTCGGTGGTGAATTATCCCACTCGAGTCTCGACTCCGAGCGACCTGAGTCGACTTGACCCGACGATAGTCCAAGTTTTGAGGAAACTAGCTCGATCGCCACCACCTCGCGCCTAGGGCAATGCTCTTTACTTCGCTTGCTCTCCACCCGCGAAGACGTAATCTGGAATTTCATGCCGGAGCGATCATCCGTGAACTTGCCGCGGAGACGAGAGAGAATGGTCCTCCCAGTCATTAGTATATAACACATTCTGCAGCGTTGCAGGTATATCATTAATTATATCCCTCGTACCTATGGGTGGATAATTTTTCTCTATCGGAGCGTCGTATTATTCGCGATCGATTCGATCCGCGAGATTCGATCGCGAAGACGTTTTTATCCACCGCGAAATTGGACGTCGGATTTTTTCGCTTTTCGAAATCCCAATTTTGTCAAGAGACATCGCAGAGATACGTATTATAATTTACAGTTAGACGTCCGCGATCGCGCGCGCCTAACGCTATTCGTTTGTGTATGCAAATTTTATTTCTCTTATTTCTTCCACTTCTCCCACCTGTTTGCAGATCCTAATCCAAAGTTTACTCGGCGAGTATCCGGTAGTTTGTTCCTCAAACAAAACTCACCGTATATACTCGTGAATGTCTCCAATGGCGCGAGTCCTCCGCGAATAATCTTCGTCCTCTATTATACATATATATACATATACATATACATATATATACCCGTGTGGGTAATTCTGCAAATATTTATCACCGACTAATGGCTCTAACTGTTCTCTTCTAACGTAGCATCCCTCGGGCCTTGGGCACCTGTCCGAAACAGGCGTTATAATCGATTCTCGTTCAAGAGTACGAAACGATGCCTGACCCGGTCACCCAGACCCTCAAGATGTAATTTTATTCCAGGCGACGAGAGGTCGGCGATGAATGGTACGCGTACAGCAAGTCAAATTCCGATCTAGGAGTGAATCGATATTCACCGAGCATAGGTAATGAAATCGGTCATTTTATTGCTCGGTGAAAGAAAGATAGAAATAAAGAGAGGCTTCGCAGCTGAGTTCAATTCCTTCGTCCTCCTCCTCTTCTTTTTCCTCTGCCTAATTTCTTTCGAAACGATAATTCGCAACGCTCGCGCAGTTCGGGATAAATACGGGATATACGAGCCCGGAGATTGTCTCTCCGTGGTGATGAAAGAACGGAAGTCGTAGCCGAGGCCCGAAAAAATGATCAAGGGCATAAAACTGAACCAAAGAGTGCCGGGGCTCGACCTGGGATTCAGTTGGCAACGAGAAGACCGTTATGTCGGGTATTCTGTTCCCACGAAAGTCGTCCAGCTTCGTCCGTTTGTCTTCGAAGCAGTATATTGTTTAACTATATGTATACGGCTGTCTTGGATCATTTGCTTTTTTTTCTTTTCATCCTTCAAAAAGTCCCCTCTCGTCTTTCATTCGTTCTCCTCATATATATATATATATATATGGATGCGATCTTCGATAGAGTTACAAATCGGAATTCGACGATATGATGGAAAGGCCGGACCTCTTCTATATATGCGGTATGCAGACTCTTTCTCTTCTTCTTTTCTAGCCGATAACACGGTGCAGGTAGTTTGAATGAACTTTCTTTGCATAAGTAGATAACGGGCGTTGGTCGAGAGTCTAGACATACCGATGCACGACACACGCCCGTGACCGTCATTATATGCTCTGCCGTACGAATCGCGTGACCGTGCAGTAAATTATGACGATAAACTGAGAATATATCTCCTCGTGTTGGATATATTTTCGAATCGACGATCGACGACGAATTACAAAATCGGTAGCAGAAATAGGAGAAATGTGAAGAAAGGAGAGGCAAAGATATAAAAAAGACAAAACAAGTAAGGCAATACCGCGATTCTTCATTCTGCGTGTACAGAGTTATGTAAATGGTATTTATTATAATGATCGTTGACATTTGCGTTTACAGTGGCGATTAATTATTCTCTTTATTCTCTCATACGCGATGGGGTAATAATAAAGTATCGGTAAAGGTAGTTAAATTGCGCAATGAAATTGGGGTCATTTCGACCGATTAGAAATTAATTTTCATCATTTTCATGTCCTGTGGATTATTCAATTTTCGATCGTACAGGGGGTCACCCGCGTCGAAAGGTCAGCCGCAGCGTACGTGCGAATCTATATCGTACGTATATGTAGTACGTAGCACATCTATAGTTCGTACGAATTCATAATCGGCGGCTAGTCGAGTTTAGTAAGAATTGATGAAAAATCGACGAAAATCCATATAAAGCTCCGGGGAAAATAACTGAGACCTTACAGTCTCGATATGAATTATCGTTATAATTAGCCTACGAAACTAATGAACTTGAGAACAACTCGGCTCGCCTGTCTCACGCTTATACAGCTATTGTCAGGAAAATATACTCTCGAATAGTTTACCTGGTAGGTAGCTGCGCTGCAGTCGACGACGAAACAACCATAATACGTATAATTACGGGATATAAACGCGAGCTGGTTGAACAGAGTGAAACTGACACCGGCTAGGTGGGCAATTAAAAAATCAACCGTCTTACAAGATTTGTGGTTTTTTGTCTTCAAAAATGAAATGGGATGGAAAAGCGAGAAAACTGCAGTATTCCCCTGTATGCAACTGCTTTCGCGTAACGGATACTTTCAGCATCGGATCTTCCTTCTCTAGGCTCGATTTCGTAGATCACATATTGCACAAGGTTACATAGACATACTTTCACTGTCGGAATATAGGATAGATTTTGCATATTTATTAGAGTGATTTGGCGCCGGTGATGTTACGCCTCGACAGATATCTCGCGGATAGGTTTATCGGTAGAACGAAAGCGTCGCGGGATGATCGTAACCCGATTCATCGAGCTGGTTATTCGATTACATCTGAATACCTACCTGATGGATATAAAATTTCTCCGTCGTAATGAATTCACATAAATGTGGATGAGAAATGGGATAACGGTGCAACGGTCGTATATGAATATACTCGTCAAAAACAGGAAGAAAAAGGAAGCGAACGTTTATTTTTTTCCAATCGTTATTCGTTATAACGAGAGGAGATTCGCGCGATATATTATATACGAAATTATTAACAAGATACATATATTACGTTCATTAATAATTTGTTAATACCTTAGACGAGGAAATGCTCGTGCGTCTAACAAACCCGTATATTTATTAACGAGTCAATGACTGTCTCATGAAATTAATTACACGCGTTGACGCGCCGTCTTATGATTTAATTAGGTGCTAGTTACCTCTGCTACCTGTTATATATGCTCCATGTTTCAGTTTCTCGACACCGTGGCTAACAATCCCTCTCCTCTCGTTGCAGCGATTAAGTAACGAGTTTCAATTAGACAAATTGCAGGAATTCTCGCCTCTTCGTCGGTATTCTTTACTCATATCCATTCGTGCGGTTGAATCTCGTGATCGAGAAACGCGTGGGGAGATCGAATTTGAAAGAAATTGAATATTCCGAAATCGATTCATTTTGACGATCGTCCGAGGAACGGGCGTTATCCAACGAACCGATTAAAAATATGGTTTAGGTAATAGGGAATGGATGTCGCTGGGTTTATATATATGCATATGTAAATTCGAGGCGTTAGTTAATATCCCAGTTTATGACCATAAATTTATCAACCAAACCGCTAACGGATGTTTAACAATTCTCAAGCCTGATAATATGACCGCTGATATTATTGTTGCCGACGCGAAGCATAAACCGATATACCTGCAATGGTAGGTACCTGTTCTCGATGAAATACGATTCCGGCTAAGCGGAATAAGAATCAATACCGATATTAGACACGATCGTTGATTAAAACGAAGAGAAAATCGATTCTTATTCCATACGAATATCTGATGACACATTTCGCGAGCAGGTATAGCTGGTGTTAAATATTTAAAAAAATACATCAAGTAACAATACAAAATTTACAGTAGCTCCGGACTTGTCCGGACACAATATACCGAAGATTGCGAGTGAATTCGTTACAACAATTTCCATAGTCACCGGTAGGTTGCGGAATTTTCGCCGATCTCTATCTACAGCCTCATTAATCATTAGTTACCGTACGAAGTCTCGTCTCCTCGCTATAGGTAGAGGTGGTAGTTAAAATTGCGAAGAACTCTTCAAATTTGAAGGTGCGATATGAACGAATGAATAATATTTCGTCGTCTGTCTTACCTGCAGGATAAATTTCTTCTCTTTTCTTTATCCTCGATCGATCGTATACGTATAGTATAACGAGTTCACAGATTATTTATTTATCTCTTCCATCTACACTTTCACACAGTATTTTAATTTCATCCGGTTTAAATGGGCTGGCTATACATGATATGGTAGATCGGTAAATATTGTCGATCGATAGTTTGGACAAATTGTAAGAGAAAAAAGAAAAAGTAAATTGTTCCTTTCGCGATTTTAATAATAATGATTATCACACCCTGCAGTTTATTAAAATGCAGACTACGTGCACTTCGACTTACGCGGTGGCACTGAGCTCCTCTCAGCCTCGACATGTCTTTTATAACCCCTACCATATAAGTACAACCTGTAGCAATAAATTTCGGTTTACATACATACCTACTGTTCACTTGTGCAGCGAGATTTTCATAATACATCGGATTATTCGTTGGTATTATAGAAAATATGAGTAATTAAAAAAAAAAAAAAGTAAGAAGAAGAAGAAGAAGAAGAAGAAGAAGGAGGATGATAGACAAACGATCTATAAAATACACTAACGGAGGGGAGATCTTTTATTTTATTTTTTTCGTAACCGAGATATTTCGTGGGAATGAATTGTATACGTAGTACCTTGAGCTGTAATAAAATGAAATGAAATGAAATAAAATTAACAAATAGCTAATTGTCTTTCGTTGTTCGCGTGTTTGTTGAAAATTAAAAAAAATAAATAAATAACTGTGGATAATGGTCGATTGCAGCTATCAATCGGTATACGTACTGTTTCGCAATATTTTTTGGGACGAGAGAAATTCAAACGGTTTTTAAACCTGTTACATTCGATCCTGCACACACACACACACACGTATAACAAAATATACCTATAAAAAATATCGTGATTCGAAAACTTTGATCAATCGAAGAACCGACTGTTTGAGTTTCGAAAAATATTACGGTATAACGAACGTGAAGCGAAAATATTATCTATTATTCACGTGAAATGATGAATTTGAAATGGTTTTCGCAATTCTTCATTGAACGGTATGCGAATAGATTCTGGGAGCTATCGGCTATTGCCGATGATCGCGTATATGTCTGCTTTCTTAAATTTCATCTCGAATTCTGTCTATATGACGTATATAATAGCAATATTTAACGGTTATCGAACCGTTATGACTTAAAACGAATGAAATAAGAAAAAGGGAAGAAAAGGAAAAAAAGAACCGGTTCAAAATATCATACTTTCACAACGAAACCGCTCACTTGCCGGTGAGAATAATGAGTACAACAACGATGATAAAATTTTGACAAATTTTATCCAACTTTCCAGACCTCCTATCATCCCGGTAGAGAGAAGCGAATTCAACGATACTTCGTCAATCCGGAGCCTGTGAAAATATTCGGATTTGCCAATTACGTCACGGGTGTGTCGCCAGAGTCGCAATTAAATCGCTGGCCTCTGCAGCAGCTCGCTACGTCTGCTGCTGCACTTGACCCGACTTTATTCAATCTGAGGTGGGCTCACGCGTTTCTGCAGTCGTCGCTGCTGCTGCGACTGCAGCGCGTAATTTTTACTGAAAGAGAAAAACCGTGAAAGGGAAAAAAAGAAAAAGAAAAAAAAAGGGAAGCCAAAGTTCAAGTTATAACGCGTTATTTGTCATTCGAGAATAATTATGTCAAGGGGTGGAATGTACAGGAATAGGGTTTTCATAGACGAGAGTTTAGGAGGCTTGCCTTAACGAGGTATTATTTTTCTTAAAAAAAGGAAGAAGAATATTAACGATCGAATGTCTTTTGAAACTTTTCATTACAATGTGCGTAAAGTAAATTAATAATAATATAGGACATGTGTATAATTCAGAGTCGACGATTATACCTACAACGTTATTGGTATATTGCATAGGCGAGGAATCTCCCAACTTCCCATAATCATTACACGCCTCTTTGGTTTTCGAATATTGTCAAATATCAGGTGTTCACTATCATCGTGCGTATCTTTGGTACAGTACGCGATTATCCTGCATGGACGACGCGCAATTGCTACGTGTTTGCATGCCGAAGTAGTAACTTACTCGGTGTAACGCATATTGCGATAACGAGTACGAAACGTTAGGATAGTCATGTGAGATTTGAAATAAAGAAAGGCAAGTGAATCATTATTTTAATATTAATTTTCGAACACGCGATCATAAAGTTGTCGCGAGTTATTATAACATATGTGTCTGGGCATACGCATGGTTTCGTTACGTATAGAGTAAATTTACGAATCGTTTATAATTAAACGAATGTTTAAAGAAATTTCTTTTTTTTTTTACTAGATTCGAAATTCGCCTCGTAAATTTCGTAGTTCACGTGGGTATGTGTTACAGTATGAGTTCGCCAGGACTGTTTCTGAGGCTAGATATACTGTACTATGAAATGAATATAACCGCGAGGACGTCGAACTCGAGAATCCGTGAGGCTATATAATATAAACGCGCGTAAACCAGGAGAAATTATTTTTATTACACAGTAGTTTCCTGTTCTTGTATACATACATACGTATATATATATATATATATATATATATATATATATACATATACATATATACTACGATTCTCTTCTACATGTATAACTGGTTTTCAGAAAATATATGCCTATACCCACTACCCCGAGGAAACATCTCGGTTATTACGAAATAACCCGCGAAATCATGTTCGTAGTTATATTGAGCCTTGAACTTTGCGACGAGTTGTTGAAAAAACTGCACCATCGTATTGCAATATCGATACTTCTCACACATGTGGAGGAAACGAAAGAGTCATGCTTCTGGCAAAAGTTCAAAAAAAAAAAATTAAATAAATAAATAAATAATACCGAATGCATCTAAACTATTCGATTCCTGTGATTGTTCGAGAGTATAATGACCGAGATGGGTGAGTAATCCTCCCGAATCGTCAACCTGAGAAACATAACGTTTCGACCGATTTGTTTTTGCCTTTTTTCTGTATATCCCGTGTTGAAAACTGTTCAGAAACAAAGTCGGAAACAGAACCAGGCCAAGAATTACTTAGTCAGAAATCAAGTCACGAACGGAACGGCGAGTCGGGTCACGAACTGACTAAGGATGAATCGGATCAGAAGAGTTTCGTAAACTTTGAGAATCCGGGGAGTGATAATGATATCAGACAATTATCTCGAAAATTGAGAATAGTGATTATTCAATATACCCACCACGTTATGCATAGTATACCATAGTATAATCACAATTCATGTGAGATACCCGTTAATATCATTTTCTGACACCCTTTTACCGGACTTGCCTTTCAAGCCTTCCTTACCAATCTCCACAACGAGTTATGAGTTTATCGGCGATTTGTCAACCGCCCAAGGCGAGGCCTTCCTCGTGGACGGATCTCGGTACCAAGGGACATGGGATTCCCTGGGGATGGCGGGCGTCGGAAGCTACAGGATGCCTCACGGTAATTAGAGTCATGAAAAAGGAGTTTCGTGAAAGAGCCGATTTAGCCGATAGACATTTGACTGCTCGATCCAAATGGGACGAGGCTCATTCATTAAAGATCGATCGAAACCTGGTGACAACCTACTCGCACCGGCACGTAGTTTAGAATTCACTCATCGTCAGCGAACTGGTTAAATTTGAAAGTGTGGCGTACCGTTACACGATCGAGAAACATAGGCGTGTGTCAGGTCCAGTTCATTCATTCATGCATTCATTGATTCGTTCAGTCTTCTCCTCTTTTCTCTTCTCTTTTCTTCTCTTCTCTTCTCTTCTCTTCACGCCTCGCCTTCGGATTATTCAGAAGTTCTCTACCTGGGCGAGATGAGAGACGGGATGCAGCACGGTAAGGGGAGCCTAGAGTATCCAGGTAAACAGGTAATAGACGGTGTCTGGAATCGTGGCGAGCTCGAAAAGTGGAGATACACTTTCAGCGACGGTTTATTATTCGAAACGGAGAACTGGACGTACTGCAGATTTCCTGACCGTAGGTAAAGTCGCGATAATTCATTCCTGTCATTCAGTTTTCTCGATTTATCTCCACAATTGCTCTCAGATTTTATCAGTCCAAAATGAAAGGCCTGAACCCGGCCGGAAGATCGTTGAAGACTCGGTATCAACCGACGAAAGTTATCCCATCGGGATGCTACGACTCTGGTGACGGGATCTTCGACCCCTCGACCCTTTGTGTGACGAATTTCGAGCACCCCTCGAAAGTGGGTGTACCCGCGTCTATTCTCGGAGAACGAGCTCGTCATATCGCGAAGCCCTGATTTCTTATATCCCTGCAGACAATCCGAATCCCATCGGCGAGGGAGTGTCAATGGATAATGAAAAACTGTCGAAAAGGAGAAACAGAGCCGACCGGATATCGACCTCGGCTGAACGAAAATTGGTCTCCGATACCTCCGAAGCTACCCTACAGATTACCAATGTCCAATGATTCGCCAGAGAGATGGTGGAAGAGGTGTGCATACCTGTGATTGAATAATACGACTCAAAGATCCCGCGGGTGTGGTCACGCGTTACTTATACATATATTAATCGACGATCTTAGTTAGATAGCTTCGGAATGACTTTCCTCTTCACTGCGGCGAGTGGATCAACGACAACTTTCTACCCGCGATCATATATTAAGAAGATATCGCTGTAATATGTTTATTATCTCTCCCAGGATTTTCACTTTCAAAAAAGATTCGAATCTCATCCTAGACGAGAGGCGACGGTATTTAGAAAAGGGCGAAGGTGGCTCTGACGGGAGGTAAAATTATCACCCAACGGTTCGATTAATCGATAGCAATATTATTTATAGGGGAAAGTTTATTGGCAAATAAATATCATTATACTTCCAGGCCCGAGGGTTACACGGATTGCGTTTGCATCCCTGAAGGACTGCAAAGAGAACCGGAAACAGGTTACGACGTATGCGGTGAGGCAGACGTGCGTGGTGATCAGAATTCCGACGAGGAGCTTGAGATCTTGTGAGAATTCTGCTTATAATTGTTCAACTACAGAGAATCTGCTGTCCCGTTGATAATTGACTCATTTCTGGTGATTCCTTGTATTTCCGCAGACGCGAGGTCGTCTGTGAGGAGATGACTGATTTCAATCAAGAATACCAAGGCGAGGACCAGGAGGATCTTTTGATGACGGTTTGCTGCCCACCGGGAATTCGGATAACGACGACGCGGAGGAGGAGTTCAAAGTCGACGAAGAGTTTGGCTAGTGCGTGGGAAGAGGAAGAAGCGGTAGAAGAGGAAGCCGAGGAAGAAGAAGAAGCAGCGGAAGAAATGGAAGCAGTGAAAGTAGAAGAAGAAGAAGAAGAAGAGGAAGATGAATCCTCAAAGGAATCAGAAACAGACTACTGGGAAGAAAAGGAACAGCAATCGGAAGGAGATTTTATAACTGAGTGGGAAGAAGAGGCGAAGGGAGGATATCACCTCGACGATTTAATTCTATCGGATGAAATATTGCGGGAGAAATTTATGGAAGGAGAGTACGATTCCGGTCCATTGAAGCAGAGGCTTATCAAAGATTTCAAGGAGTCAATACAGTCGAGGGTGAATACAATTTTTTTTCCTTTTTCTTCTGATTCAGATACAGTATGGTTGACAATCCGCTTATTATCTGATTGCTAGAAACGTTCGGTTCTTCAGAGACGGAAACCAGAAGGAGCCCAGAAGCTAAGACCAGTTAAAATTGGGCTCAAAAAACAGGCAAGTCTTTCTAAATACAGAGAATAAGTTCATTTCAGTAATTTTTTGAATCTTCATTTTAGTTTACTAGGATATTTGATACTCGTAATTAAATCTGTAGACGATAAGGAACAAGGCTGAAAATTCCCTTCTTTATTAGCATAATAGGATTTTTATTTATTTGTGCAGAAAAAACCACCCTGTCCTATCGTCGGCGACGCAGAGCAGCTTCTCCAAAGAAAGGTAAAGTACTGTATAAAATAGAATCATAGCTGTATGAATAAGAATTCGGTTCCTTTATTTAAAAATTCCTTAAATAATTCATTAATTCACTTTTTATTGATTCCTTCTTTTTTCCCAATTGTTTCGTTCTCAAAGGTTGGAGACTTGTTATTTTCGCCAGCGTTAGATGCTCCCAGGTCGCCGGTTCACCTCGTGAGAAAAGAGTGCGATAAAAAATCGTGCAGAAAGTGCAGAACTCGACCCCCGAAGTACGACAGCTCAAAATGCGGTGTGACCTCACTATCCCCCGTGAATTGTCCGGCTCAGGGAAGAGGACGTGCCCGAGCTAGTGTTTGTAGGAGGGATAAAAATTTGAGGGATAATTTAGATTCGGAAAACAAGAAAATTTGCTCATCTTCTAAACCGTTTATTACCATCTCAAGTAAATAGTCAAGGGATAGAAATCAATCGATTCCGTTGGAATGAAAATAAAACACTTAAATAAAATTAGAAATAAAGAACGATTCAGAACATATTGACTGATTTATCATTTACATTTTTTATTTATTCAATGAATACGGGGTACATCTACTTCTAGGAACTGTAGAAAATAATAAAAACTATCGAATTATTCTTTATTATAATATAAAAATATGTATTTCATTAATTAAATACAACGAAAAGGCGTACAGCATTTTCCTTCTCGTATTCTGGCTAAAGCTATGCCCGTTCATCGTATCGGTACGCCTTGGTATATGCAACTCCTAAGTCATTTCTTCAGCCTCATACCCGCTGGCGCTTACCACCGTGCGAGGAGCAACACTGACCTAAGCCAAGGGTTGCTCTGACCAGAGAAAAATGATAAAGTTTATTTCTGAAATATCTGAAAAAAGATATTTCCAATCTCCTGCCTTTCATATCCCTTGTACGAAGCCCTTTGCCTATAGTTTCTCAGTTCTTGGGATCACAATTCATGACAATCGTTTGCGAAATCGATCTGAAAATGATTTTTAGGTATAGTGAGAGTATTAGAAATTTCTCGACATCCCTACGAATCAGAATAATTCACTTCTTAATAATAAATAATGAATCTAACGACGCTGAGAATTCATACTGATTGCCGCCCGCTATTTGCGGCAAAAGTAGTTCGTGAATTCGCCAGTGGTGTGGCAGTGTCGTTAGTAGTCCAACTGGGAATGGCACTGACCTACGGTAAGATAGCTTCGTTGCTGTGACGCGCGAGCGGTATGATGGGGTCAGTGACCCTCGTGGCGTCGACGAGTCGACATCGATGCTGCGTAAGTAAGAAGCGACTACGACGGGCATCGTAATAGGTTCTCTAAAGCGAATATACTCCGTATTCGAATTTGAAATAAGTTTCATCTCGACTAGTTTTCAAAGTAGTTCATTGAATGAGAGTGAAATTGGATGAACTCGTCCTTCTATTGCAAATAGAAAATCTCCCATACAGAAACATCTTCATCCACCTAGGATTCATGTTCATCGACTCGACCTTTTTCAAGTTTCGCGATGCACTATCTTATTATTATACAAATGTAGTTTATGTTATTTCTTCGCTGTGTTAGTAATCATGTAGACAGATAATCAGATTAGACTTATGTATTTTTAAGAAATAATTACTAATTTAGAATAACTTTAATGCCAACTAATATTGTAACTATGCAAAAGCAATAAATTGCCGGATGTATACACACCAAGAACCAATTGAGTCTTTATTTGTCGCTATCCCCTCCCGATAACTCTTTATTTCAGGAGCTGATAAAACGAGATGTGGAACAACTTGTAGCATACGACACGGAAGTGAAAAATTAGGATAAATTATGACTAAATTTCAGCTAGTTAGGCAAGCGGAAATTTATTATCTGTAATCTTATCGACTCAGCTACAAAATTTGATAATTCACGATATGACTGTAAGCTTGACAATGAGTATGGAGTCACGTCTAGGTAAACGAGTGCATGCCTACTCGCCTGTAAAAATTTCGGAACACCTCCTCGGGTCAGATGTTCTCCTGATACCAGGAGCAGAAATTTTTCGACTTAAAATCTTTCTAACTCCGAAAAACGCTAGAATAACTAGATATATATAGAGACGTGCATGAAGCAACGTATGCATGCCTATATCTATACACATATCCAAAATTTCGGAACACCTCCTCGGGTCAGATGTTCTCCTGATACCAGGAGCAGAAATTTTTCGACTTAAAATCTTTCTAACTCCGAAAAACGCTAGAATAACTAGATATATATAGAGACGTGCATGAAGCAACGTATGCATGCCTATATCTATACACATATCCAAAATTTCGGAACACCTCCTCGGGTCAGATGTTCTCCTGATACCAGGAGCAGAAATTTTTCGACTTAAAATCTTTCTAACTCCGAAAAACGCTAGAATAACTAGATATATATAGAGACGTGCATGAAGCAACGTATGCATGCCTATATCTATACACATATCCAAAATTTCGGAACACCTCCTCGGGTCAGATGTTCTCCTGATACCAGGAGCAGAAATTTTTCGACTTAAAATCTTTCTAACTCCGAAAAACGCTAGAATAACTAGATATATATAGAGACGTGCATGAAGCAACGTATGCATGCCTATATCTATACACATATCCAAAATTTCGGAACACCTCCTCGGGTCAGATGTTCTCCTGATACCAGGAGCAGAAATTTTTCGACTTAAAATCTTTCTAACTCCGAAAAACGCTAGAATAACTAGATATATATAGAGACGTGCATGAAGCAACGTATGCATGCCTATATCTATACACATATCCAAAATTTCGGAACACCTCCTCGGGTCAGATGTTCTCCTGATACCAGGAGCAGAAATTTTTCGACTTAAAATCTTTCTAACTCCGATCAACGCTAGAATAACTAGATATATATAGAGACGTGCATGAAGCAACGTATGCATGCCTATATCTATACACATATCCAAAATTTCGGAACACCTCCTCGGGTCAGATGTTCTCCTGATACCAGGAGCAGAAATTTTTCGACTTAAAATCTTTCTAACTCCGAAAAACGCTAGGATAACTAGATATATATAGAGACGTGCATGAAGCAACGTATGCATGCCTATATCTATACACATATCCAAAATTTCGGAACACCTCCTCGGGTCAGATGTTCTCCTGATACCAGGAGCAGAAATTTTTCGACTTAAAATCTTTCTAACTCCGATCAACGCTAGAATAACTAGATATATATAGAGACGTGCATGAAGCAACGTATGCATGCCTATATCTATACACATATCCAAAATTTCGGAACACCTCCTCGGGTCAGATGTTCTCCTGATACCAGGAGCAGAAATTTTCGACTTAAAATTCATCTAACTCCGAAAAACACAAAAATTCTGGCGCCTGATTGCATGCAACTCATATGTCAGGTATGTATTGCGGGTTGCATATCATTAGGCGCAATACATTTTTTTTTCAAATTTCAGTACACCTCCTCGGGTCAGATGTTCTCCTGATACCAAGAGCGAAAATTTTCGACTTAAAATTTTGCTAACTCCGGAAAAATTCCGGCACACCTCCTCGGGTCAGATGTTCTCCTGATACCAAGAGCAGAAATTTTCGACGTAAGATTCATCTAACTCCGAAAAACACGAAAATTCGGGCGCCTGATTGCATGCAACTCATATGTCAGGCGTGTATTGCGGGTTGCATATCATTAGGCGCAATACATTTCTTTCTAAATTTCAGTACACCTCCTCGGGTCAGATGTTCTCCTGATACCAAGAGCGAAAATTTTCGACTTAAAATTTTTCTAACTCCGAAAAAATTCCGGCACACCTCCTCGGGTCAGATGTTCTCCTGATACCAAGAGCAAAAATTTTCGACTTAAAATTTTTTCAACTCCGAAAAGCACAAAAATTCTGGCGCCTGATTGCATGCAACTCATACGTCAGGTGTGCATTGCGGGTTGCATATTATTAGGCGCAATACATTTTCAAAAAATTCCAGCATACCTCCTCGGGTCAGATGTTCTCCTAATACCAGGAGCAAAAATTTTTGACGTAAAATTTTTCTAACTCCGAATAACGCTAATGACGAAAATTCTTCGTAGAAAATTGTTTCTTGTATCACGAGAACATCTGAGCCGAGGAGCTGTGCTGAAAATTTTAGCGGAAAAAAGCAGATGATTTCTGGCATACCCTAATAAAGATTCGTAGTGTAGGAAAGTAGAAATAACTAAGAAATTGATTATTGGAATATCTAACAATTTATTTCTACAGCATCGATACAATATTTCTTAGTCTTTATCGTCAGAGTTACGTACAATTTGCGAGTGTTCCTTAAAAATAAATATACATACGCCCATTGCAACTGATCGAGTCTTTTTATTCGCGTCCTGGCATTCAGGTTCGCAAGTTCGGAGTATTTTTGTGAAATATCTCGTTTACGCGACCCCCATGTGTACGCGTTGACGCCACGAGAGACACTGACCTGACGACAGGTACAGGTGTCTTAGGTCAGTGCTCTTCTGTACCCAACGGGGCGACAAATGGTATCGCCATCTCGCGGTTGGCCATACGAACTACTGTACGCCTGATCATATGCAAGTCACGCAGGACTGGAGTGGGGGTTGCATTTGATAAGGCGCACACCTTTCGCAGCATACTACGAGCGGCAATCATTACGAATTCTTCGTAAAGTTGAATTCATTATTTATTGGTACAAGATGAGCAATACTCGAATTTTTTATGTTTTCCCAGTATCTGAAAATCATTTTCACCTTGATTTCGCAGATAGTTCAATGTATTATGACTACAGGAACTGAGAGATCAACAGTTATACGGGGCGCAGAGGACAGAAGGGGAAAATGTTTTATTCTAATTTTATATTCCAAGACGAATGTGTAACTATCTTGCTATTTATATACATGAAAGACTTTGTACACTGTTGAATGTATCAAAATTAGTATAAACGATCGAATAGTTTACTTTTTTCCGCCGAAAAGATGATTTTAATCCAATATTTACAGACTTGTAGAGAGAACTGATGAATTTCGTTCAGAAGAAGACTTTGCACTGAAGATACTTGAACTTTTCGGTATCGTTATTGAGCTGCTTCCAATCCTGCCATAATATCTGTAACAAGACATTCACAAAAATAAATGATCAGGTGTAAGCCAAGACGTGAGACGTGAAGATGAACAAAACTTTCATCTGAATTGCAACAATCTTCAAGGATGATTACTACATTACTTGAAATTATCAAAACCAATTAGACGAGTCATTTT
Source organism: Tenthredo amoena (assembly GCA_963966615.1). Taxonomy (NCBI): domain Eukaryota; kingdom Metazoa; phylum Arthropoda; class Insecta; order Hymenoptera; family Tenthredinidae; genus Tenthredo; species Tenthredo amoena. The sequence continues at coordinate 4,816,445 of OZ016497.1, read as the reverse complement.
TGTTTCTTATTCCCAAACAGCAAAACAATATCGTATATTTATCCCGTACCACGACCGGTGTGTATCCTATGTGTTCCAGCTGTCTGTGTTTAGCGCATATATGACCCAACAGGCGGTTTGTATTTTTAGCATAAGAATTGCTGCTGCCTATTACCAAAGCAAGCCATCTGACGTCGTCCAAATATATTTTCGGCGGATGTTTTACGTTACCGAAGGGCAATTTCGATAATGTCGAGCTTATGGGGATCGGGGTATTCGTTTTGTCTAAGCAAATTATAATGTCGGGTCGCTGGTACTGCGGCAGGACGTGATCCACGTGGATCATTCCTTTAGAGCCGAGGTATTCCTGGAAAAAAACAAAGAATACATGTTCATCTTTTCAAATTGTGTAATTAATAATAAGTTCTTAACATGAGGGTATGTACCTCGCAGGTTTTTATCACGTCCAGCATAAAGTACTCGGCGACCGTTAGTTGGGAAGTTTTTGACGCCGGCGCCCAGTCCGTCAGTCTCTGTAAGAGAGAAAACAAATAGAAGAGAATTAATTTCGATTGTCCCGAGTAAGGTCGCTTTTTCCTCACTAATTCTTAGTACCTGGTGTTAAAAGGCTAACAGAACCGATATAACATTCGTTATTCGTTATTTATTTGATCTAATGTAGAGGAAGTGAAAACAGATGATAAGCAACGAAGTTATTGTAACAACTAGACACTAGAATATGAAATTTTGATAATCCTTCACTCGCACCATGGCTACGTCTTCTCGCGTTCGGATGTTGAGTCTTGGACCTTTATAATCTGGAATTTCAGCTTCGATATCCAAGTCCAGGGCGAATATCTCACGTCTAATCGTGTTCACGTTAGATCCGTAGGCTTTTTCAACAGTCTCAGGGTCCAGTGCCTGGGCTATCAAATTCTTTGGATGAATATTCAGTATGCTGAGGTGGTGGAGGCAGGTAGCAAAGCACTTTGGGTACCTGAACAGAACGTTTTAACAAATGGTTACCATTTTTGATAGATTCATAGTCGTATTTCATTCTATTTCAATTCAATACCTCGAGTGTTTGTACTTTTGAATTATTTTTTCCCAAGCATGAACTCATCCCCAATTTATATTCTCATTTCTTACCCCTGATAGATTAATTTTACTAGAGTTATATTACTTACTGACCGTTTTAATTCTTCCTGCCTATCCGACTCGTTCAGCTCTTCTATTATACGGTCGAATATGTTTGGCTGCTTTTCGGGCACGTAGTTGAATGAGGATAAAGCGAAAACCAAACACCTGATGTCCTTGACCCTCAGCTTTGAAATCTCTCTGTAGAATCTTTGGTATGGAAATGTGCAAATTTTAATAAACAAAGAAGAAGAAGAAGATACAAAGTTGTGAAAAATTAGCGATTTCAAAACTTTCCATCTTACACGTACTTAGCTACTAATCGCTAGTCCTTTGACTCTAGCCTGCTTTTTTTCTCAAATCAGTTATGACAAATATTCAAGCTCCAATCTCACCTAGCGGCGACAGCGTTCAACAATTCGGCATAAAACAAGCTTCTATTCGCAGCAGCGAGTATAACATGGACCAGGCAAGTAACAGAGAGCCTTGGTATCTGCGGTATAGTATTCTCAAGGAGTTTGCAGAGAAAACCCAGGTCGTTTACATGAATGCTGTACCTGTAACAGAATGAGATATAAGAAAAACTGTATGAATTGTTGAATAAATGGATTAAGAATAAATCGCTGAGGCTTTGAAAAGAGAATGAAAACCTACCGAACAATCTTCAGTATAGCAGCCAAGCTAATTTCGTTAATAGATTCAATCTCCTCTATAGTTTTCTGTATAATAACGGCGAGAAGTTCGCGATCCCTGATCATAGTCTGGCTTTTGAAAAATCCTAGCGAAACGATGGCGATTTCATCGATGTTCAGGTGTTGAATGTTGGACTTAAGCTCGTACTCAACTTCCCTAAAGTTTATAAGACTGCTGCGAGATACGCCGGCGTAGAACATCAGTTGTACAAGATCTTGTTGATTCAACATCCTCGGATTTTTACCGAGTCTAACGATGGCGTGTAGGACGAACTTGGACCTCCTCATTAATCTGAGTCTGTACCAATGATCGGAGACTAAAAGAACCTTGTCAATCGTCCAAGACTTGGCGCGAGATTTGCACTCGGAATCCAGGGCGGAGTAAAGGAGCGAATAGTTCGAGTCGTCGTCGTTACTTTCCACGAACCACATGGCAAGAGATTTGAGTATGTGGCAGATATGATCGTCATTAAAAATCTTTGAATTACCAGCCAGAGATTTGAGGATGTCTTCGTATTTCTGGTCGTATATATTTTCGTTGTGTTCCTTAGCGTATTCAGATATTAAACGGAAGTTATTTACCAGGTTTTCAACCGGCTCGAGCCGGTAATTTTTACGGAGTATATTGTTGAGCTGGTTCTCAGATAGCGTGGGATCTTTCGGGCTAGGTATCACCGCGATTGTCGCACCGTACGATCGGTTCTTCTCCATTATTGAATGGGTGTATCTGTTCTCTGCACCTTCCCAAGTGGTATACGGCGTCTGTACGTCATCGTCGTTGGAATTTACGTCTGGATATTCGTAGAAATTACGGACACGAGAATCACTTGAATAACTTCTGTTGTTGTTGGAAAATTCGGGTCTGGTAGCTCGGGATACAGAGCTGTCCGCTATTGGATACCGACACTTTTTCACTGAGGTCAACCTAACCCCGAAATTACGGAGAAAGTTAACACCGCAACATGGAACAATGAGTTTGAACATTTTTCACCGTTATACCGGTGATAATTAGGCGAAATATTCACACTGGAAATACACTGTTTCGGAATAAACTACATTTCGATAGCCAGAAGCCCCGCGCGTAGCTACGTCGACGGGGGGTTATGTCATACTAAATTACTAACCACTGGATGAGCCAGTTCAGTTCCGAGCTCTGGACACATGATTCTCGTCAAAGAGTTATGAAACATTACGCAAGATGGCGCCGGCGAGCCGTGTGTGTTCGGTTGCCTACGACCAGGCGTCGCAAATCGACGAAATTCTCCGTAGCGTCTATCGGGTTACCTGCAATCAGGCGTTGCATTTGTTTAACAATTATTTGAAACTGTATCCCGAACATTCTCCTCAGACGTTGAACCGATTTATTGTCGAAGTGTAGAGGGTGAAGCACGATTATAAATTAGTTTCTTGTCAAAGTAGATAGAGGGTTAATTTTGGCCATTAAAGGCTTCACGCACCGCGGCCTGCTACTTTACTATAGGCTTCTCCTCCGCAACAACTTTTGGCAGTAAAAGTTTCGAAGGACGAATTGTCTCGGCTCGGTCTCGAGTTAGAGGGAATAACGAACAATTAATTTTATATCTTTGTCCCCGATTGGAGTGAGTGGAAAAGTAGTTATCCCCTCGTCGTCGCTGTAGTAGCCGGAGCGAGACTCTGCCTTGAAATTTGTCTGGCATTCAGACTGATAACAAAGCGGTCCAATAGTCATCGGTCCTAGTATAGATATAGAGGAGGATATAGATCTTCGGGTCCCTGGCGGTTGCTCAACTTCTATAGAGTTGACCCAGTTTGTTCGGTTCAACTCCGTATTCTTACCGCATAAAGTTCCTCACTCACAGGTTACTTGGTGACAAATTGGAATTAGTCCTAATTGTCTTAGTTTAACGTTAGTTTCACAACGAAACTTGCCCTGCCTAATCGAATTTATCCGTCTCCCGCATAGGTATACGGGGAATCCGACCGCCTCCGCTTTTCGGCTCGTTCATTCTCTTCCTCTACACCTTTTCAAAAGAGCGAGTGACCGGAAGAGTGAGGGGGGAGAAACACAGCGTGAAGAAAAGGGTAAACCGTGTACGGACTTATAAATATGGAGAACGATTGAATGGGGGCAGACGCGGAGGTGGGAATTGGTCGCGTGCAATTAGAGTCAAATTACTCAATCCGATGGTAATCCGTTGAGTTATATGATACGGACGTATGTGCCGAGTACCTTGAAGTCGTTGCAGCGTCGGTGCGCCCTGGGATCACGCTACCAAGTTCATAAATATCTGCCAGGTCGCGTACATCGGGAAATTCTGCAGCCGGTGCTCCGGGTGTGTTATCATTTCTTATGGGGGGAGAACACGCCAGTTTCCAGCTATAAGCGTAGCAGTCTTAGAACTTGAAGTGGTGAATTTCGAAGGCTTCTATATAGGTATACGGCGGGTGAAAATCCTCCGGCGAAACGCGCTTGTAAAGAAACCTTGCCCGTTATCGGAGCAGGTAAACCAAAAGAAGTGGTATCAAAGCTCTGCCGAGAGTTTGCCGTTCAGCTGACACCGTATATCTCTGTAGTATATCTAGAGGCTGCAGCCGCACAACAAAGGTGACCGCAAAGTCGGGGTCACGGCGGGAAAGGGGCTGCGGGCTGGGATTGGGCAGGGGATTAATCCGCGATATAAAGTAAGATAAGTGGTCCGTGTCGGCCCCTGGTCGTAAGTACTTCGCGGCGATATCTAGGATCGCAAAACTAATTTCAGCCTCTAATGGTTCTGCCAATACCAATTTCTGTAAGACTGAATAGCGTTCCTCAGATCTTTACGTCGGCTGACTCGTATCCAACGTAGTCCGCGGTCTTATTCGGATTTATTGTTGGACTCACCTATTTTATACTTTCATCCAATTTTTTTTTTCCTCTTCACCAATTTCCTACATTCCATTCAGCCCCGCGGTGGTAACGGTTCTCAAGTCTTGAACTTTAGGAGAGTAAGAAGAACCCCGGAAATACCGCAACGAGCTATAAAAGTAACGCCCCGCCGGTCCGTCGAAACGCTCCGTGTTCTGTTTTACGGCGTCACGTTTCGCCGAGTTATGGGTTAACTAGCTTGGAGAGTGCTGAGCACTCGAAACTATATCCCTGTTCTCCGTTTTGATCGAGAAGTTCGAGAGGCTCGATGTCTTCCCCGCAAACGATGTAGATGCGGCCCCCTTTAGCCACGAGACAGCGATTCTCTTCTGACGATTCTACCACTCACCTTCCACCCTCCTCGAGCCTGAGGTAGAACGCGTCGATTACCTTACCTGTGCAGTTCTCTCCTCTCATTCGTTTGAATTTACAAAATCCCAAAGAAGTCTATGCAATCTGGGACTCCACTGTACACAATGCTGAGAACGTTCGAGATCTCTGTAGCTTGGGATGCGAAAGACTTCGCTATCGGTATTCCGGATGGGATGATGGCACGATTCGCCGGTGTGGATAAATAATGACACACGGCTCTGGGAGAAGTTGCGGGAAGATTCGAGGCAATTGATAATCATCGAGTTTGTTGAAAAATTAAAAGATAGATTATTCAAACAATCGTTGTAACGCAGTGTATGTAATTTCCAAGAATTCATGTTATTTATACCATAGGCTGAAGATTTCCGCGTTATCTTCACAAAACACTCGCTTCTTATCGGTGAAGACAAACATACGAATAGCACCAGTTGGAATTAACGCGTTGCGCAATGTCCTTATGACGTCTGGTAGTAGGTACCTAAGCAGCGAGGTTCCGTGCAGAGGGTGTGCTCAAAATCGGTATCAAATGGATTTCGATTCGTAATCTATGCGACGATTAGGTGTTGAGGTCCCTTTGTATCTGCAATAGCGTCTTACCCTTGGTTTCCGGGAGCCACCGCATCAGAAGTACTGTGCAGATAAATGTAATGGTAGCAAAGCCATAGAACGGGACTGAGTGCCCGAGGCCCCATGAGTTGGCCATAAGTAAGTAACACTTTGTGGTCAACAGGGTCATGGCAGCACCCGATATCCCGACTATGCAGTTGGCCAGCATCTTGACATCGGTGGCATATATCTCGGCCTGGATGGTCGCCGGTACGGTCAGAACACCCATGTTCAATACCATGACGAGGAGAAAAACGGATCCCAATGGAACGATGGAAAACTGGCTGACGTCTACGTCCATATGTTCCATCAAATAGAAATAAGTCGCTATGATAGCGAGGAGAAAGCATGTGAGCAATCCCGAGGTGATGAGGAGGGGCCTGCGCCCGAATCTGTCCACGGTAAAGATAGTCATCGCGGAGGAAAGTATCTGGAGTGTGCTGATTATCAGCGATGCTACGTATGTGTCCAACGGAGAGCCCATGTCCTTCATAATTGTGTGGCAGTAGAACAATATGATTTGGAATCCGCAGAAGTGTTGCAGTGTTGTCGCTATCATACCGATGAGAAATGACTTGATGTTACCGCGTATTGTGAATAGTTGCCTGAAGGCGCTCTGCCCCTTCGGAATGCCTTCCTTTTCAGTTTCATCCGATCCCACCAGAGACTTCCCCTTCTCGCGGAGGGTGGCTTTGATCAGCTCGAGTTCGTCCGCGACGTCCGTCTTGCCACGGAGCTTCATCAGGGAGCTTTCGGCCTCGTCGAGCCTGCCTATCATCATGAGGAAGTAAGGGGACTCGGGAATGAACCAGAAACAGATCAGGAATATCATCGTGAAGCCCATGCAAACGCAGGCCGTTATGCGCAGGCCGAGTTGGGACGTTATCCCAAACATGAAAAATACTCCGAAGTAGTACAAGATGATGCTGCTGGCTCCCAAGGATCCGCGTATACTTGACGAGAAGATTTCGGCCATGTATATCGGACAAGCGCTGGCTATCAGTCCCATTGCGAGTCCAGCTATTATTCTCGCACAGATCAGAACCTGATGGGAAATATGGTTATACAAAACAGTGAGCCAGCTGTCAACCTCGTGGAAATGTGAGTCCGACGATGAGCACCGAAACACTCACCATGGCATTCTGAGCCACCACGATCATCCCCCAGTTGACCATGAACGGTGCGATGGAAACCAGTATAGTATTTCTTCTCCCCACCCTGTCAACGATCCAGACGCTGAGCGGTAGAGAGATTATGTGCCCTATGGACATACAGGCCGCCAACGTCGAAGCATCGTCGGGCGTTATTAAAATCCGGGAGTTTGGACCCCCTAATTCAGCCAGGCTTGGTGAATTCCATCCCACCAGATGACCAATGCAAAACATACCGGTCGCACCTAACGAAAAACATAGAGGATACGCAAGGTCTTTCCGGTTCTCCGCCAGTCCACCAAACGGAGACCGGTCACCGTGGTGTCGGATACTCACAGAATGCGGCACTGAGGTACTCCCATGTACGCGAGCCCTCGGGCGACGCGTATTTTCCCCTTTCGGAATCCTTCCCCATTTTCGTTGTCCCGTCCTCCAGGTGAGATGCAGATATTTCGTGATCTTAGAAACGACTGTCTGAATCCGGTGGAACGTTTGCTTTTCATAACTACCATTTGGCCCGATTGCGAGGGAGCAGCGATAAGATGGAAATGTGTAATTAGGCATTCCGTAACAATTTATAGCATGGCTCTTGTTTTGGTCTTACCGAGCTTTATAGAAATTCCACGTCTTGCAACTCACCCATTAATTCGGCCGTCGAGGGGCATGATTCGCTATTTTTCCCAAACTACGTCTATCAAAAACCTTATCTATCTTTGTTACAGAATCGATCGAAGCCGCCCACTCTGGCTTCCCCTTCAGTCGGGATAGATTAACGATTACAAATGCTCGAAGAAGTTCTTGAAAAATTAATGGTCGAGCTACGAGACAGACCGTAGCTTACCTGCGTGGTGTGGCCTGCTTCGACATAACTAGTGACTTTACGAGGACGGATAAGGGAATGACGAATGAATTGATCCGAATTGAAAGTCAGAGGTATATCACAGATTTCGAGTTTATCTCTATGAGAGAAATTACACGACTTACAGTGTGGCCAATTAAAGTGCATGGTATATCTATATTCGAGCTTGGCTTTTGGAAACGTGATCCTAATAGACAAGCTCAACGATAACAGCCAGGCAGTGGTTGAATATAACTCTTAGTTCTATCGTTATCGCATCATTAAACGGGTCTTCATCTTCTTATCGTAGCCTAAATTAGTCTTTGATTTTCTCCATATTCGTTCGAAGAATATGTCAATAGTATAGCGTGGAGTCTACATCTTCAATGGGAAATCTCTTCTCCTTGAGTTCGACATTCGGCTGATTTATAGCAAGCTGGCAGTTCGCGCTTGTGTCCGATCGGTACTTTCTTCTAACTGTTGAGTGGAAGTTCGAACACGAGCAATGAAGGTTTGGTGCACAGCATCTTCTCATTCCCGGCCACGAAAGAGCTACTCGCTCCGGTGATCAGGCGTTGAGCTCCTTTTGAATCTCTAATAGCGTCTTACCCTTGGTTTCCGGGAGCCACCGCATCAGAAGGGCTGTGCAGAGAAGTGTAACGATCGCGAAGCCGAAGAACGGGACTGAGTGCCCGAAGCCCCAGGACTTTGCCACGAGGAGGTAAGACTTCGTGATAAGCATGGTCATTATACAACCGGATAGTCCGACGATGCAGTTCGTCAACATCTTTACATCGGTCGCGTATATCTCCGCCTGGATGGTCTTGGGCACGCTCATAACGCCCATGTTCAATACCATGACGAGGAGAAAAACGGAGCACAATGGAATCGCAGAGTACTGCTTGACGTCCATTTTCATGTGTTCCATCAGAAAGAAATAACTAGCGATAACAACGAGGAGGAGGCCTGTGATAAGTCCCGAGGTGAGAAGCAGAGGCCTGCGCCCGAATTTGTCCACGGTGAGGAAAGTCAATGCCGCCGAAAATACTTGAAGCACGCTAAATATCAGCGATGCTACGTACGGGTCGAGCTGAGAGCCCATGTCCCTGAAAATCACGTGGCAGTAATACAAGATCATTTCGAATCCACTGAAATGCTGCAGCGCTATCAATATTATTCCGATAAGGAACGATTTGACGTTTCCGCGTATCGTGAAGAGCTGTTTGAACGCACTCTGCTTATCCGCAGTAATTCCTTTCTCATTTCCGTCCGTTTTCATCAGAGACTCGCCCTTGCCACTGAGGGTAGCTTTGATTAGCTCAAGTTCATCCGCGACGTCTGTTTTGCCACGGAGTTTCGCGAGGGCACTTTCGGCCTCTTCGACTCTGTCTACCATTAGCAGGAAGTAAGGGGACTCGGGAATGAACCAGAAACAGATCGCGAATATCATCGTGAAGCCCATGCAGAAGCACGCCGTTACGCGTATGCCAAGGTGCGGCGCAACTCCGAACATGAAAAGTACCCCAACGTAGCATGTCACGGAGCCGATGGCTCCTAGCTTTCCGCGTATATCCGGCGACAAACTTTCGGCCATGTACATCATGCACGCGCACACTATCAGCCCCATAGAAAATCCGGCTGCTATTCTTGCCAAGACCAAGACCTGATGAAAAACAAGATGAGATAATGGGGTCGGCTGGGTGATTATCTGAGGAATGTCAGACCGGCAATCGAACCGCAATACCCACCAGGACGTGCTCGGCTATCAGGATCAATCCCCAGTTGATCATCATTGGGACAGTCGAAACTAGTACGCTATTCTTCCTTCCTATCCTGTCGACTATGAAGATGCTCAACGGAAGAGCAAGTGCGAACCCTATGGCTAAGCTGGCCGCCAATGTAGATGCATCCTCGGGCGTTATCAAAATCCGCGAGTCTGGTCCCCTCAATTCGTCCAGGCTGGGCGAATTCCATCCTACCACGGTGCCGATACAGAACATACCGCTCGCACCTGACAAATTGAGCTCGGATTATCGCTATGACTTTGCGAAGGGGATGAAAAGCACCATTGTATCGGATACTCACAGAATAAGGCGCTGAGGTACTCCCAGGTTCGCGAGCCTTCGGGTGACGTGTACCTTCCCTTTTCGGAATCCTTCCCCATCTTCGGTCGTCTCGTATTTCAGGTGATAGGCAGATGTCTCGTGCTAGTGCGAGCGACTGAATACACCTGGTTCAAGGCTTGCTGTTTTGTACAAAAATTCGACCCGCTTCTGAATGAGCGGTCATAAATTCGTAATGCGTCGTCAGGCATTATGAGGAAAATTTATAGGCTGGCTCTTGTCTCAGATTCACGGAGCATGATTCATATTTCTGCAGTAATTGCAATTCACCAGTTAATCACAAAATAATCATCTTTCTATGAAAGGAACTGCGTGGATTTGCTGGAGCGCTTGTCCCATTTCTGCCTCAGTCAGAAAATCGAATACGCGATGGGTTTATAAATTTTCCAATGCTCGGAAGAGTTCGTCAAAATGAATCGTCGACGCGGCCTGCTTTCGCTTGTCTCATTGATCGACGAGGAAATTAATTTCAAGTGAGATTCCGGGTTACCGGAGCCTTGACAATTCATCTGGACACAACTGGCGACACGATTCACAGTATCGTGGGAATCTTAACCCATCCAAGGTTCAACGAGACAGCCCTTCATTTTTTCATAAACTCTGCTCAGGTACACATACATACATAGTACACACGTAGATTCTATCAGTTCGCCTATCTGTTTGAGCGTGACTTGAGGAAACAGAACGTGATTAACAGTCTGCAAGATTGCGAAAGTTAAATATAACCAGTGATTTACGCCGTTATAATGGTCCTCAGCTCATTTCCTACTTGTCTGAACAATTAAAGACTGCGAATTGAGGTTCAAACACGAGCAAAATATTGACGGACGCGAAGAGTCATCTGCTATGGTAATCAGGCGTTGAGTTCCTTTTGAATCTCTCACGGAAGTTTCGGGCAGCATTCTCAATATGAGAGTTGTGCAGGTCCACGTGACAACTGACAACGGGAAAACTGAGGAAAGGCACGAACACGTCGAACGTCAAACTCGTCCTTTGGATCGAGAGCACTCTTCTGTTATTAAGGTAGAAATATCGATGAAATTTTTATGAAGAAAGTCACGGTGACCGAGACGTCAACCTGAATCCTCTCCTATCCATTTTGTAATTGCTACGATTCTGTCAGAACAACGAACCGCGTGTCGCACGAAAGATTATTCTCTCACGCCTTCCGTACTTTCGCCCAGATCATTTGAACTATGCACGATCATCGACCGTGGGAATCTGAGATCCTGTTGGCGATTGAATTATCTCGTAGCAAATTCTATATCTATAGCTTTCGGACGAATAAGTAAGGGGATTGGGTCCTTATCGACAGACTGTAGAGTCAAAAAAAAAAATAAACCTTCAATGCTTGACACCTATAATTAGAACTGGGATTATAGAGGTGAGAAAGGTGTAAGCCCACCTCACACAAAGGCGAGAGCCTAACTTTCCGCGACTCGTGTCCCAGAACAATAAGCTCTTGGCGCTTTTGGCGAATCGTCACAGGTGGAAATATTTATCTTTCGCAATATTCTGAAGGTGAACTCGGATTTTATCTCCTAATTATTGTGCAAATGACAAACGGTGGTCTTTGCTCTGTCGCGGTTTAGCGGTGGAGCTAGGCATCTCATCAATCGTTCAGGGCCCTCTGAATCTCCAACAGAGTTTTCCCCTTGGTCTCAGGGAGCGTCTTCAGTATCAGTGCAGTGCTGATCCAAGTGATCATGGGAAAGCATAGGAAAGGAACGGAGTGACCGAGGTTCCAGGTCTCTGCTAACGTGAGGTAAGATTTTGTGCCAATGGTGGCTAGCACGCCACCACCTACGCCGCTGATACACGTCACCAGCTCCTTTACACCGGTGGCAAGGATTTCCGACTGGACAACAAGCTGCAGAGGCATCAGGCCAACGTTGAGCACGGCTATGTTGGCAAAGACCGCCCCGAGAGCGAACATCGCGTATGGAGTGACGTCTACCTCGGTGTATTCCATCAGGTAGAAGTAGACGCCGACGACCAGGACACAAGCTCCACTGGTGACGCCCGAAATGCATATCAGAGGTCTCCGCCCGAGTCTGTCGATGGTGAAAACTGTCAGGATGTTGGAAACGAGCTGAATCGCGGCGACTACCATTGTGCAGACGTGAGCCGATACCCCACTGTTCATTCTCTCGAATATAATGTGGGCGTATATGATGATACTTATGTAGCTGCCGAACTGGAGTGCTACCAAAAATATCAAGCTGATGAAGAGTGCTTTCCGGTTACCGGGAATTGCGAACAGTTGCCTGAAGGCACTCGATTCTTTCGGGGTTTCTTGCTCGTCTCCATCTGTGCGCTCCGACGTAGCCTTGCCTTTTTGGCTGACCGTTAGTTTGATCAGATCCAGTTCCTCCGCGACGTCGATCTTACCGCGAAGCTTTTCCAGGGCGCCCTCAGCCTCGTCGATCCTTCCCGACATCACCAGGAAGTATGGAGACTCGGGTATGAACCAGACACCGAATACAGCGAGGATCGCCATGCTCGAACAGAGGCACGCCGTTGATTGTATCGTGAGATAGGGCACGATCACGAACATGAAGAGTATACCGGCGTTTATCATCGTGCCGCAGACCATGCCTATAGCTCCGCGTAATTTAACGGACGCGATTTCGCCCAAGTACAACGGCGGAATGCCGAGTAACAAGCCCGCGGAAAGGCCACCGATAAATCTCGCGACGAATAGAACCTGTTGACGAGAAATAGCACTGGTTTTGATGCTCTTGTAAACCAGGGATAAGGGAACATCGTTTGACCAAAACTTACGATGATCTCGCGAGTGACCGCGACCATCCCCCAACTAATGATTGCCGGAATGCCGGCGGCGAGGAGGCTATTTTTTCTACCAAGTTTGTCAGCCATGACCATGACTAGTGTAGGTGCCAAACTGTATCCCAAAGTGAGACAAGCCGTCAAGGTGGATGCGTCGGAAGAAGTCAGAGGTACGGGTGAATCCGGACTCATCAGGATGCTCATGGTCGGTGAGTTCCAGCCGGACAAGCACCCGAGGCAAAATATCAGAAGGGCACCTGGGAACGGGAATCACCATCCCCATGTGGTGGTTAATTATCTTTCTTGGACGACATCAAGTTGGTTTTTCGATCTGGGTCCTTATCCCTCGCTATACTTACAACTGATAGCGGCGAAATACTCCCATAATGCCGAGCCCTCCGGAGCCGAGTACCTTCCTTTTTCGGAATCGCCGATCATTTTGGCTTTGGTGTGGTTGTCGCGTGGTCCTTCGCGGAACTCTGCGGTTGCCGCGAAAGTTGGTAGATTTTATTAAAAAAGATCGGTATCCTAATCAGCAAATTGGTCCAGTGATAAGCTTGACATGTGTGGTTAGTAATAAATTGTGAAAAAATTTACAACCGCATTCAATCCGTGATGTGACGTTTTATTTGCTTCAGCTAGTAACGAGACATTTTTCACGTTAAACTTTCTTCCCTCTCGGGCACATTCTCGATGAACTTATCGACACTAACGTTGCTTGCTTTCTAAGCGCTGGACCAAACTGGAAGGAGTTATCGGCTTATCGTTAGTCTTTCGCCTCTTTCTTCCCGGGGAAATCGCTGGGGGATGAATATTCTATGTTCAATTTATTATGTATATGATACATACCTATAATCATATTCATGTTTGGCAATCGGTTGATTCGCTGTATTCTCTACTTATTGAACCTGCGGACTTGTCTAGAAAGAAAGGCCGATGCTTTCGAGATCTCATTTGCCAATCTTGTAGCTTTGAGATGAACGAGGAAGGGATAATCATAGGAATCAGATATCCAGAGGTACTGTGGAACATTCTTCGAAGTTAATGAGATAAGCTTATAATATAACGATTCGCAGCGTCGCGCAGAAAAGGGACGATAAATTCGATTGTAATGCAGATCTATGCAAATAACAAAGAGGGCTTCGAGATGCAGCCACTACGCGTTCAGATCCTTTTGTATCTCGAGCAGAGTCTTTCCCTTCGTCTCGGGCAGCAGCCTCAGTATAAGAGCTGTGATAATCCAGGTATTGGCAGCAAAGCCTAAGAAAGGCACAGAGTGACCGAGGCCCCAGGTCTCCGCCAACATTAGGTAAGACTTGGAGCCGATTGTGGCCAAGACGCCGCCACCTACTCCCATGATAAGAGTTGCCAGCCCCTTTATTTCGGTGGCAAGGATTTCGGACTGAATTACGTGCTGGAGGGGTTTGAGACCGATGTTCAACGCGACTACGTCGACAAATACTGCGCAGAGGGAAAATATTGAGTACGGGGTGACGTCTATAGTCGTGTACTCCATCAGGTAAAAGTATACGCCGATAACCAGGGCGCAGGCACCGCTGACGAGACCCGAGATGCATATGAGAGGCTTGCGCCCGATTCTGTCGATGACAAAGGCGGTCAAGATGTTACAGGCGATCTGGAGTATGGCGATTGTTATCATGCACAGATGAGTCGTGATCCCAGTTTGCATTTTCTGGAATATAATTTGACCGAATAACAGGATGCTGACGCTGCCACCGAAGTGTAGAACTCCCGTGAACAAAAAATTGATACACAACGCCTTCCGGTTTCCGGCTATCAAGAAAATTTGCTGGAGGACATTCAACTTCTTTGGGGCTTCTCCGTCTTCACCCTCGTTCAAGTTCCCCGCGCTCTTGTCCTTCTTGCTTATCGTCAGTTTGATCAGCTCCAGTTCCTCCGAGACGTCTGTCTTTCCGCGGAGCTTCTCCAGGGCGGCTTCGGCCTCGTCGATCTTGCCGACCATCGCGAGGAAGTAAGGCGACTCGGGTAGAAACCAGGCACTGATCACGGCAAGGACTACGATGGCCAGGCAGACGCACGCCGTTCCTCGTAGGGAGAGATAGGGCACCATCACGTACATGAAGAACATCCCGGAGTTCAACATAGTGCCGCAAACCATGCTCACAGCTCCGCGCAACTTTGCCGAGGCGATTTCGCCCAGGTACATCTGCGGGAAGCAGTATATCAGGCCCAGGGATAGACCGCCGAAGAATCTCGCCGCGAAAAGAACCTGAACAGAAGGAATAACGGTTCTCTCGGTCAATCTGGAAGCGATATCCGATGTCGGGAGAACAGAACTTACCATGATGTGTGAGGCGACTGCGATCAGCCCCCAACTAATAATCGTCGGGATACCCGAGACCAGGATACTGTTTTTCCTGCCCAGCTTGTCAGCCATGACCATGCTGAACAGTGGCGATAGCATGTGGCCCAGCGAAATCATCGCTGCCAGGGTAGACGCGTCCGAGGGCGTCAGAGGAATGGGCGAATCAGGTCCCATGAGTATACCCAGGCTTGGTGAATTCCACCCGAGTATACACCCGACGCAAAATATCGTGAGACCACCTGGGAGAACAGATTTGATCGGTGCCTGTAATGATCGTTACCGATCTTCGTCGGCGTCGAGTTTACGCTACATCTCAATGTCGGAAAGTAACTCGAATCCATTCGATCACACGGGTCAGCCCCTGGGTACTCCGCGTGCTACTTACAGCTCATGGCGCCAATGTACTCCCAGAAGGCAGAGCCTTCAGGGCTCGTGTAACTTCCTCTACTCGAATCCTTCCCCATCTCCGAACGTGTAGCGTATTATTCGACCCGTGGTAGGTGTCACGTTTATCTTCAAAGAACTATTCCGGTCCCGCGAACGGAGGCTGGTTTTATACAAAAAACGGTGTAATCAACGAGATTACCGCGATAAGATCGACGTACACGTAACCAGGCATTATCGAATAAATTTATAACTACGGTTACACCAAATTCCCCGTGATCGTTACGCAAACTCTCCTCAGTCATTGCGCGAACCGCGGTTAGCCGGAAATTAGTAACGCGCATCGTTTACGGGGTGAAACCCGGGAGCATTTCCTCATTATTTACGTCCTTCGGAGTTTTCTCGACCATGAACGACGTCTTCCATATGCGAACCCTTACCGAGGCGATGTTCCGGGGAGGTCTCTTGGCCGACTGCTTCGATAATTACAACGAACGAATTGAACGGAAGGAAATAATTCAACATGAATTATGGGGATTCACATGTGTTGCAATCATTGCAATTTTATATCTACGAACGAAATGGAGCGAGTCATAAAGAATGATAGGTATGATGTACATTAGGACAGGTGAATAGGTTTAAGCTTTTAATGCGGGGATTTCACGCTCTCGCGCATGATTCGTACATTTTTATTTGAACACGACTTGTTTACACGGACCGGCAATTACCGTTTCTATGATAACGAGACGGAGTTCAAATTCAACTTATAGTTACAGTTACTATCGCAGTCTCCACCCGTTTCCCTTACATATATTCAACATCACCGCCGCAGACTTAGCCAACTGGTAATGGAGCTAGGCTTGTCGAGGTGAATCGAGGAGTCTTCTCCGATCGAGGTCAACGTCTCGCGGACTTTTGGCTCATCAATTGCGAACATCGCTGACCGGGTATCGAAGATGAGAATCTGTCGAGTTCTCGATTCATTGAATATCACGCGTTTAAATCCCTTTGGATCTCGAACAAAGTCTTCCCCTTCGTCTCGGGTAGCATCCTCAGTATCAGCGCCGTGCAGGTCCACGTGGTGACAGCAAAGTTGAAGAAAGGCACGCAGTGACCGAATCCCCAGGTCTCCGCCAGCATCAGGTAAGACTTGACCCCGATGATGGCCAGTACGCCGCCTCCCACGCCGATGATAAGAGTTGCCAGCCCCTTTACCTCGGTGGCAAGGATTTCGGACTGGATTACGTGCTGCAGGGGTGTCAGACCGATGTTCAACGCCATTATATTGACGAACATGGCGCAGAGGGCGAACATTGCGTACGGTGTGACGTCCGTGCTCGTGTATTCCATCAGGTAAAAGTATACACCGATAACAAGGACGCAGACACCGCTGACGAGACCCGAGATGCATATGAGAGGCCTGCGCCCGAGTCTGTCGATGACGAAGGCGGTCAAGATGTTGCAGACGATCTGTATTATAGCCACTATCATCATGCATACGTGACCCCCGACGCCGGACTTCATTTTATTGAAAATAATCTGACCGTAAGTGATGCAGGAGATGTAGCTGCCGAAGAATAGTGCCATAGCGAATAACAGAGCGATGAACAACGCTCGACGATTTCCGGGCACGAAGAAGAGCTGCTTGAGGACAGTGACTTTCTCCGGAGCTCCGAGATCCTCACCCTCGCTCGAGTTATTCGCGTTCTCGCCCTTTTGGCCGATTGTCATTTTGATCAGCTCCAGTTCCTCCGAGACGTCGGCCTTGCCCCGGAGCTTCTCCAGGGCAGCCTCGGCCTCGTCCATCTTGCCGACCATCGCGAGGAAGTAAGGCGACTCGGGAATGAACCATACGCTTACGACAGCTATGGTCGCGACGCTCAGACAGACGCGCGCCGTTGTTTGTATGGAGAGGTAGGGCGCAACCACGAACATGAATAGTACCCCGGTGTTTATCATGGTGCCGCAAACCATGCTCATGGCACCGCGTAACTTTGCCGAGGCAATTTCGCCCAGGTACATCTGCGGGAAGCAGTATATCAGGCCGAGGGAAAGGCCAGCGATGAATCTAGCCATTAAAAGTACCTGACGGGAGGGAAAACCAGTTTTCTCGATTACGAATGACACAAATGACGAAGAGAAAACAATCCGGGGAGAACTTACCGCGACATTATTAAAGGCCGAGATCAGTCCCCAACTAATGATCGTTGGAATACCGGATACCAGGATGCTATTCTTCCTGCCAAGCTTCTTGGCCATTACCATGGTCAGGGTAGGTGCCACAGCGTGGCCCACAGCGATCGCAGCCGACAGGGTGGATGCGTCTGACGGTGTCAGAGGGATGGGGCTATCCGGTCCCATCAGTATACTCAAGCTCGGTGAATTCCACCCGGGTATGCAACCGACGCAAAATATGATCAGTGCACCTGGAGACACCGATAATGTAAAATTGTTCGCCTCGAATGGAATTCGAGTCTCGAGTTCACTCGTTAATGACTTATACAGTCGCGAGAGGACAGTGGCAGGTATCCTCTCAGGCAGACGATGGATAACCATGGACATAGAGATTTTACACACGGCCCCAATTAGCCTAAGCCTTTGACAAGGGCGGAATATGACTGCCGAGACGTCGGCCAACGATTATCTTGGACCCCGAACTTGCTACTTACAGCTTATAGTGGCGATGTACTCCCACATGGCCGAGCCATCTGGACTCGTATATCTTCCTTTCTCGGAGTCCTTCGTCATCTCGGATCCTCAAGTTTCGAACCAAGAACCCGGGTGCGGTCGCGTACCGCGTCCACCAAATATTCTTCTCTCGCCGAAAGTGGCCCATTATATATATATAGGGACCGGTCTAATCAGCAAGGTCCGCGTGATAAGATTGTCTTGTGTAACTAGGCATTGTAAAATAATTTAAAACCGTGTTTAAGCTGCGTTTTCGTGTTCCGCCGCGTAACTCGTTACATAAACTAAGAGAAGACACCCTCTTTTTACTTCAGCATAATATATGTATGTAAACCGCACGTACGCATTGATGACGACGCGCGTTCTCCACGGTTCAGATGGGCTCTTCTCCCGTTTATCTAGAGGACTCCTCGACCTCCGTTCCGACGACTGCCGGCAATTCGTGAGGGTTGAATAAAAGAAAACCGAGTTCTCCTTCGTTGACGCGATTCGATCACCTACAAAGTTTTCCTGTCACTTTGACAATCACCCTCGCCGTTCCTTTTTGGGTTCCTAATCTCGATACGCCTTCTACCGTTCTTCCGACTCTTTCGAATCCCGATTTTTTTTTTCCAGCCGCAGCGAAACACCCGGAGGTCCTTGAGCAAAGTCCGAGGCGATACTCCTCGGCATGTTATGTTTATATTACGTTCTATGTGAAAGGAAGCATGAAATTCTGCCACAAGTTGGAGATGCAATTGAATTAATTCTTTATTCGCTTACATCTCTGTTTGAACACGACTCTTTGCAGTCGAATCAAGTATAATTACAATGTCGGCGATAACGCGGCAGGGTTCGGACTCACCGCCCGTTCTCCCTGCCGTGATCCGCAGTCTTTACCTGTCACTCCATTCTGCCAAAAATGCTTCTGAGATTCGTCAGGTACGAGAAGAGGTTTCACTGTATAGAAATCCTATCGACTACGAGTTCAGAGCCCTTTGAATCTCGTACAAAGTCTTTCCCTTCGTCTCGGGCAGGATCTTCAGTATGAGCGCGGTGCAAGTCCAGGTGACAACGACGAAGCCGAAGAATGGCACGCAGTGTCCGAGGCCCCAGGTTTCCGCCAGCATGAGGTAAGACTTGACGCTAGCGACGGCTATCACGCCGCCAAGTACCCCGTTCACACAGGTCGCCAAGGCCTTTATTTCGGTGGCAAATATTTCGGACTGAATCACGTGCTGCAGAGGCATCAGGCCAAAGCTCAGCGTGACCATATTGGCAAAGACGGCGCAGAGGGCGAGGGTTCCGTACTGAGTCACGTTCGCATTCGTGTACTCCAGCAGGTAGAAGTAGACGGCGATAACCAGGAGGCAGACGCCGCTGACGACACCGGAGATGCAGATCAGAGGCTTGCGTCCGATTTTGTCGATCACAAAGGCGGTCAGAATGTTAGAGACGAGCTGGAGCGAGCCGATTATCATCGTGCATACGTGGGCCGAGACTCCGGTCTTCATTCGTTCCAGTATGATGTTACCATAGACCATGATGATTACGCAGCTGCCGTATTGGATAACCAACATGAACAACAGGTTGATGAACATTGCCTTCCGGTTTCCCACCACCGAGTAGAGTAGCTTGAAGGCGCCTAGTTTCTCCGGAGCTTCTTTGTACTGACTCTCTTTCGAGTCCTCCGTGTCCGCGTCGTTTCGACTGGTTGTCGCTTTTATGAGCTCCAATTCCTCCGTGACGTCGGTCTTACCCCTGAGCTTCGCCAGGGCGATCTCGGCCTCGTCTATCTTTCCGGCCATCGCGAGGAAGTAAGGTGACTCGGGAATGAACCAGACACTGATCACGGCCGTGGTCGCGAGGCTGAAGCCTATGCAGGCCATTTTCGATACGGTGAGGCAGGGCACTATTACGAACATGAAGAGTACACCGGCGTTCATCATCGTGCCGCAAACCATGCCTATAGTTCCGCGTAACTTTGCGGTTGCGATTTCGCCGAGGTACATCTGCGGCACGCAGAATATCAGGCCCACGGCGAGGCCAGCGATAAATCTTGCGACGAGAAGAACCTGGCGAGAAATAGTCACAGTTCGGATCAGAAATCTCGACGGTATCGTAAAAAGCGAAAATAAGAACCTGAACGAGACTCACAATGATATTTTGACTGACCGCGATTAGCCCCCAACTGATCATTATCGGGATACCGGTGGCCAGAAGACTGTTCTTTCTCCCAAGCTTGTCAGCCATCACAGTGGTGAACGTAGGTGCCACAGCGTGACCCAGAGCGATCATGGTCGTCAAGGTAGATGCTTCCGAAGACGTCAGAGGGACGGGTGACTCCGGTCCCATGAGTATACTCAGAGTCGGTGAGTTCCATCCGGCTATGCAGCCGACGCAGAATATCAGGAGGGAACCTGGGGATACGGTAATGATCAATTATCCGTTAATCCCGACGTCGGTCAAGCTCGGATGCTTCAGCGGTCTTTTTGTCGTACTTACAGCTCATGGTGGCGATGTACTCCCAGGTACTCGAGCCCTGCGGACTCTCGTATCTTCCTTTGTCCGTATCCTTGCTCATTTCTCGACTGTCGTGTATCGAGGGTATCGGATATAAGTGTCGCTTGTCCGTCCGAAGTACTATTTCGATCCCACGGAAGGACGCTCGTTTTATACGGAGAACGGTCTGGTCGGCGAGATACCCGCGATAACGCGTCGAGGTGTGTAATTAGGTATTCTAGAATAATTTATAACGGCGGTTTACCCCCTCTTCGGTCTTCATGTCTCGTTTACGCGAATGGAGAACCCGGGCTCGATCATTGGTAGCGTTTCTCAGCTATTCGCGCTAAGATTGATAGAATTTGATCTAATTTTGAGGGTAATTTCGTCGATCATAAATTCATCTTCCAATTGTAGAAGAAGAGGTTTCAGACGGGGGTATGAAATACTTGGCACGCGTGACAGCTGGTGTTTGTGTAAACTTTTATTCAGGTACGCTGGTGCGAATCGTCTGATACATATCTCTGTTTAAACATCTCTTTTGTATACAAACGGTATATAATTAGTCTCAATGATGACGCGGGAGAGCTGGAAGATACCGCCGACTATTTGGACCATTGTCATTCTTCATATTTTCGTCTATTTGCGAAAAAAATAAAACATACCCCCTGCTATTCGCCGGGTACGATAATATGGGCTCGCATCGTGGTAGTTCGAGGAAACGAAGCGAGGCACAGCTCGAAATCCACGCGTCCTGCGAGGAGTACCCTCTCGATCGTCGATGTTTCGATGAGACTTTCGGTTTCGCTGATCGAGATCAGGCTTTTAAATCCTTCTGAATCTCGAACAGAGTCTTTCCCTTCGTCTCAGGAAGCAGCTTTAGCGCGATCCCCATGCAGCAGCTGGTAATAATAACGAAGCAGAAGAAAGGTACCGAGTGACCGAGGCCCCAGGTCTCCGCTAACATCAGGTAAAGCTTCATGGCAATCGTTCCAATTATCCCACTGCTTATACCGCTGACGCAGTTTGCTACCGCCTTTACGTCGGAGCCAAATATTTCCGATTGAACTACCATCTGGACGGGCATCAGACCAATGCTCAGCACAAATGTATTGGCAATAACGGCGCAGAGACCGATTATTCCGTACGGTGTCACGTCGATCTTAGTGTAGTCCATCAGGTAGAAGTAGACGGCTATAATCAGAAGGCAAACGCTACTGCTGACACCCGATATACACAGGAGAGGCCAGCGTCCGATTCTGTCGACGACAAGAGAGCTTATGATATTGCTGAAGATCTGGACGATGGAGAGTGTCAGCATGGATGCGTGAGCGGAGACTCCAGCCTTCATTTTATCGAATATGATCTCGCCGTATACCATTATGGCGACACCACCGCCGGCCTGCTGCACTGCTGCGAGCAATATGCAGATGAACAGAGCTTTTCGGTTTCCAGGATCCGTGAATAGCTTCTTAGAGGGGCCGGATGCTCCTTGACTTTCTTGCTCTTCCACCTCCTTGCGGTCTTCCGGGTCTTTGCCGCGTTGGCCCACTGTCATTTTGACCAGTTCCAGTTCTTCCGAGACGTCGGTCTTACCACGGAGCTTCTCCAGGGCTCCCTCGGCCTCGTCGATCTTGCCGATCATAGCGAGGTAGTACGGAGACTCGGGAATGAACCATACACTCATCGTGGCTATGGCCGTGATGATTAGGCTGACGCATGCCATTGCTTTTACGGAGAGATAGGGCGCGACCAGGAATATGAACAGTATACCGAGGTTGAACGTGGTGCCGCAGATGGTTCCTACAGCTCCACGCAATTTGGCGGTTGCGACTTCGCCCAGGTACATCAGCGGGAGGCATATTATCAGACTCAAGGAAAGCCCGCCGATGAATCTCGCGACGTTGAGAACCTGGCAGGTCGAAATATCCCAGGATCAAAGTATTGCTCGAACAGAAATACTGAACCGAACTCACCGTGACGTGTGTACTGACTGCGATCAGCCCCCAACTCAGAATCATCGGAATACCGGCAGCCAAAATACTATTTTTTCTACCAAGCTTGTCAGCCATCACCATGATCAGCGCGGGTGCCACGGCATGGCCTACAGCGGCCATACTCGTCAAGGTGGAAGCTTCCGAAGAAGTCAGAGGGACGGGTGAATCTGGCCCCATGAGGATGGCCAACGTTGGTGAACTCCAGCCGGCCACAAAACCAAGGCAGAACAACATGAAGAAGCCTGGAAACATGGATCGTCACAACGGCATCGAGATAAGTAATTATTCGCCTCACTGGTACTCGATCGCGGCTCGATGTCAGAAAAGTATTACGATTCGGTTATTCGCGTCCGTTTCTCAGGCACCGGGTACTTACAGCTTATCGCAGCGATATACTCCCATAAAGGCGACCCTTCGGGACTCGCGTACCTTCCCTTTTCGGAATTGTTGCTCATCGTAGACGGTGGCGTTCCGACTCTAGAGATGTAGGTATCGCGTGCTACTGTGGGCAATTGTTCGAGTCACCGTAAAGGTAGCTTATTTTATACCCGCGATTAGATATTGAGGTGTGTGACTAGGCATTATGAAAAAAATCGGCTGTTTGGTCGTCGTCTTTGTCTCGTATTTTGTAAATCTTTATTTACTCTGTGGGATCCACGTGCCGAAAGAAATGTTTTTGTCGGTTATACGCCGGTGGTTGAGAATTGAAAAAAAATTATCTATCACCAAAGAATTTGATACCGAGTTCAACGCGAGTCCTTGCCGTTCCATTCCCTTCTCCACTCCGTTGCCTAAACCATCGCAGGGCCTCGTTTCATCCGTACGAACAATAATGAGGCACACATGTCTCACGGCCGGAACCCTGTCTTATGTCTATCCCCCACGATGTCCACTCGTGGTTGACACTGCACCATTCGTATCTCATCGAGCGAATGGTCCATCCGCACATCTCGGTGCACTTACGTCGGTACGCGTACGTCTGACGCAGCAGTCCAAGATCAAGGGTGAAGTATAAGACATGAAAAGACCCCCTTGTAGTACCTTGCGATGTGATACGGGGACGTGCGAGTGCTTTCTATTTCTTCATGCGAGCGAGATTTTGGGAAATGTATCGTAATTCACATCTACGACGATAACGGGGCCAGAGCTTGAACACCGGATCTAATTTACGTCTCGAAATGAAGTCTTCGCCGGTTCACGCTACTCGTTCAAGGCCGTCTCCGGATTTATCTCCCCGCGTATGACACGAGCCCGTTATCTCGATGTTTACGGAGCGTGAACTCAATAGTTTCAAGCAAGAAGACTTCTTTTGAGTTGGCTCGATGTAAAAATGGAAAAAAACAAGAAAGAACGATCGAACGATCTGATCGAGATGACTTCGACGAGGCATTTCAGTGGACTTGCCCTCCCATTCCAGACCGGACCATTTTTGAGAACCTTTCGATGTCATACGATTCTGGTAATCCTGGGAATCCCTCGTCCCGTGCGAACAACGTACGGCCACTTTGGTTGAACGGTGTTTACCCAACTGAACTGAAAATATACATACTCCGGATCGAGAGATACGAGAGATACCAGGTGACACTCTCTTCGAGGTAGTAGGTACCGATGTGAGAAGTGTAATAAATATCTACGTGTTTCGTAGTTTTGAAAGTTTATATTTGTAAGATAATAAATACTCCTCGGTTTATAATGATGCAAGACCTAATTTATACGGGGGATATAAATGTGAGCAAACCGGCAAAGTGGGACTCGTTGGATGTATACCTACTGTTTCGCAAGTCATCGTTACGCTAGTACTATCGCCTTGTGTTTGTATTAAAAATTGCTGCAGGTTTACGGAAAGCTCGTAGAAACTATTTTCAGCGATAACGAGGGAGCCTGATTATTATGTTTCCGTCGCTTCTATTTCGTTCTATTTATACCGCTCCTCGTGGCAACGCAAGGCCGTAGTTGATCTTTCGAATAATCCACGCGGTGACGAAAAAAGCACACGCGTCCGATAACTCTACCACCTCGTCACGCGTTCAGGTCCTTTTGTATCTGCAGGAACGTCTTCCCCTTCGTCTCGGGTAGCAGCCACATGAGGCAGGCCGTGGATGTCCAGGTTATCACGGCGAACGATAGGAACGGTACGGACTGACCGAATCCCCAGGTGGTAGCCATGAGGAGATAAGATTTGATCGCAATGGTGCCGATCAGTCCGCCGACTACGCTGAAGATGCAGCTAGCCAGGGCCTTTATATCGGTGTCGAATATCTCCGAGAGAACAACGTTCTGTATCGGCATTAGACCAAAATTCGCGGCTACGACCAGCACGAAGACAGAGTAGAACGGTATCATGGCGTGCGGCTTAACGTCCATGCCCACGTACTCCATCAGGTAGAAATAAGTGCCGATAATAACGAGGCATATACCGCTGACCAGACCCGAGACGCAGATCAAAGGCTTTCGGCCCAGTCTGTCGACGAGAAAAGACGTGAGTACAGTGGTGACCAGTTGCAGTACGGCGACGATCATTGTGGATATGTGGGTCTCTACGCCGACCCCCATAGCGGTGAATACCACGTGCCCGTATATCATCACGGTTACGAATCCGCCAAAGTGATGGGAGAGCGTGAAGAATATCATTATGCAAAGGGCCTTCCGGTTACCGGGGACGGTGCAGAGTTGATTGAACGCGTTCAACTTCTTCGGAGCCTCTTCTCCCTTCGTTTCGTTCGGGGTTAGCGTCAGACCGGACTTTCCCTTCTGAACCAGAGTGACTCTGATCAGTTCCATCTCGTCCGAGACGTCCGTCTTTCCCCGGAGCTTCTCCAGAGCTGCTTCAGCCTCCTCGGTCTTACCGATCATCACCAAGAAGTACGGAGACTCGGGCATGAACGAGAAACTTATGAGAAACGACAGGGAAATCGCCATGCATATGTACGCCGACGAGCTGACACTGATGTAGGGAATTATAACCATCATGAACAGGACTCCCGCGTTGAACATTATACCCGAGAGCATCCCGATACCACCGCGCAAATTTGGCGACGAAATTTCGCCGAGGTATATGGAACAGATGCACATTGCAAGGCCGATGGCTAATCCGGCGATGAATCTGGCCACGAACAAGACCTGGGGAGGGATAAGGGAGAGCGGGAGGTTTATCGTGCTTTAGCGATTTTCATCTCGAGCCGAACTAAATGGTTAAAAACTTACCATAACGTGTTTTGCGACGGCGATCAATGCCCAGCTGACGATCAACGGGGCACCGATAATCATCAGGCTTGTCTTACGCCCGAACCTGTCCATCATCGCGATCGTCAACGGCGGAGCCAACGTGTGTCCAAAAGAAACTAGGGCCGCCATGGTGGAGGCGTCCGACGGCGTTAGGACGATGGGGGAATCGGGTGCCATGAGTTTACCCAAAATCGGTGAGTTCCATCCTACCACGTTACCGATGCACAACGCCAAAAGCCCGCCTGTAGCGAGACACGGTTACGGAATGGGAAATTAAAATGAGAGCTGCGAGATCTCTTCGCCCTTCTTCTCTCCTCTCTTCTCCCGTACTTACAGCAAAAGGTTGAGAGATATTCCCAGGTGTAGGAGCCTTCGGGAGTTCTGTACCGTCCCTTCTCAGAGTCCTTCGCCATGTCCGTCCGCAGTCGTCTTTATTCAATTGCAACGAGTCCTACGTTCGTGCAACCTGCCGTTTACCAATGGCTTACGGAAGTCTGCGAGTAGTCGAGCTATTCTACATCCTATATAACGCCAAGATAGCGACGATAAGATCAAGACTCGCGACGAAACCGAATCGCGCCGTAATTTATTACTCAATGTTTTCATTCATCCTGGCAAACATCGCTCTTGATTGTTCTCCAATTTCTCGCCGTTCAGTTCCTGTGTTTGTCGAGCCGACGTGGTAAATCTTTCGCCGAGAGAAGATCGGTCGGACTACGTCAGAAGTTGATTACGATCGTTCCAACTTGCGAAAGTCATCGCTGTTTGAACTGCGATGTTTCCATCGGTAACTATGAAGCGCCTTTCGCGACGATCATCGGGACCCAGGTGGACGATAGCCGGTGGAAATTTTGGACAACGATGGAGTGGTTATTTTCCTTCGGTGCCGATTCGGCGAACGAGGTTTGCCCCCGGCCAGGGCATATGGGGCCCCACCGCGAGACTCGGCGGAGTCGGGTTATTGAAGATGCCGAGCGAGATGCCTGCGTCGAATTCACCGGTATCGGGGAATCTCCCCTCATAACTTTTCTCGAGGTTTGAAGAGCTCCATTCTGATAGGAGAGAGACGGATAGAATGGAAAAAAACTGGGAATAAACCGAGGGAGGAAAGAATAGTCGATAAAAATTCGAGTCACGAGTCGTGTACGGGGTGAGCTGGCCTAGCTAAGTGTTGGTAGTCGCCATCCCTTCTGAAATTAAGGCATAAAATTGCGGTTCTACATTTCGCCGGGCTTCCTTCTCCGCACGCAAACACGTACGGGGGGTGGTTGACAATGTTTCCACCTCTCCTTCTAACGCTCGTTTTAATTAGGCACGTTGCGAGCGAACTTTGAAACTTTCTCGATTTCCGCAAACTGTGAAAAGAACAAAAAGGCGGAGAACGTCCTCTTCGAGGTATTTTATATCGAGGAAGATGATATTCAACGATTGCAGAGTAACAGGGAAGCTCAGCGTCGCGGCAAGGTCCTTCGGATCGATGCTCTCTGGGCATCGAGGCCTTCCGCTTCGGAATTGATATTCGAGGTTCGTATCTCGTCTGCAAACTTCGTTGGAATTTGAACTACCGCATAACAATGTGTCTGGCGGAAACACGTCGTCTAGAACGGTCAAGGGTCGGTGGTCACTTCGCTCGAGCGGATAATAATGGGTAACAAACGGTTCGGAGGCATCGGGATCGCAGCGATCCGTTTCCCGCATATATGCACCTATTAACCGATTGTTCGAAAAAGCAACGAACGAGATAAAGAAAGAAGAAAAAAGAAAAGAAAAAAAAAAAACAACAGACCCCTCTCCTCTCCTCAACGCATGATCATCTCCGATCCGCGACGATTGATCCCCTCTATTGAAAATCCCGGCTGTTACATGCGGCCATGTTTCCAGTACGCGGCACTATGCCTCCCCACGAGCTGCTAGGTGCGTTTAATCAGAGGTCGACCCTCTGCCCCATAGATATTGCCGATACCTTTGATCTGCGTCAAAGGGGGTAAGCCAGTCGCCAATGGCAACAGGGTTCCAAACCAGCTCGAGAGCGGACACGGGCGGGTTGGCGTTCGAGTTACAGGCGAGAGGAGTTGGTAATCGCGATCGCGGATGGGGGCGAATATAAAAATAAGGGGAAAAAAAAAGAAGAAGGAGGGAAAGAATTGCCTTTCTTTAGAAACGGGCGACCATTTACGAGATCGTTTCTTACTTCGCGAGGCCTTTTCAAACCCCGGCGAAAGCCCCGGTATCGAGGTTTTACCACGCGTTATTTGAATCGTTATACCGATCGATTTGTAGCGGGAGAAACAGGGCTGCAACCCCGCGGTGCGACGGTGTGTTCTTCCGGGCTTACACGTCAGTTGAACAAACATAGATACTGCAGAGCTGCTCGTGTAGCACCAGGATGTCCCGAGGCGAAGTAGGGCAGGTAGAAAGCCGGAGCCGGAGCCGGAGCCGGGGCCGGAGCCAGAGGCAGAGGCAAAGCCCTGGCCAAAGCTAACTCGTCCTTGTGTTTCTGGCTCACAGCTTGCGCCGGTTAATCAGACAATTGTATCGTCGGATCTAACGATCTCCGGCTCGCTAATACGCCGAGCGTTTTACCAATTAACGAGTTCATTCGCGCAGATTGCGAGGATACAATGGTATGGAGAGTTTATTCGTAGCCGGTGATGCAGGGTGACACCCAAAACTCGTTTTTCATCCCCCGGGGCTTTCGTTGTGGAATATGGCCAATGTACGAAGCGGGGGTGTGGGAAGAAACCGGACGGATTATAGGCTGGATATTATTTATGCCGTACGTCACCGTAACTCGAATTTTCGAAATCCGTGGTCGGAAGCCGAGCTTAAATATTGAACGTTGCGCGACCATACGCCTCTCGCCTCTCGCCTCTCGCCTCTCGCCTCTCGCCGACTCTCTTTCTCTCCCGTTCTCCTCTTTCGGACGCGTTACAGAGCCGGCAGGGTAAATCAAATAGCGTTGCGAATTTCAAATGGAAACTAATTGCTTTCGTGCTTTACTTACAGCCGCAGTGACGCTTTAACGCGCTTTAACGCGCTTTAACAAACTCCACCGCCCCGTAGGGGGTGCAAAGCATACGTACTACGTATGTACATACATACATAGATGCATACGTACGTAGGTAAATAGACGCACCCGGCTAGGGCTTTACTTACCAAAGTAGGTAGCTTAAGTCTCGTAAACGGGTGCCTCGCGGAGGCCGTTAACTTTCCCCTACCCCATTTTTATCACCCTCGCGAATAACTACATTCCGCCCTGTTTCCTCGCACTTGTTACTCCTCCGTATGTCTCTCATCGGCAGTCTTCGATTCCTATACGCAACCCATCCACCTGTATTAACTTTCCGGGTCTTAGGGCTCCGGCGGGGCTCATTTACCTTCTTGAATGGTCTCGCCCGGGTGGCCGCGAGTACAGGGCGAAATAGGATCGAATCATTTCAATTCCAATTTCAAATTCAATTTCAAACCCCGACGTGTATATCTGGACGTTCCGTAAGGTATACCTATATACGTGTGTGTACACAGCGGCTAAAACGTCCGTACGGAGAGTAGGATACGAATCGTTCGTCTACGTCCGCGTAGATTTATTTAAAAGAAGAAAATTCACGTACACGTATGTATACGCCTCGTTACACTACCTGCGGGAGAAATCTCGCCTGTGGAACTCCCGCGGGGTACAGGGTCTCGGGATCTAAGGTCCACCCTCGAGTAACTGTCAATAATGTGTCGTGAAAGATTAACGACCGCCACCCGAGCCATCGCTTTCTCCAAATTTCTTTAGCCCGCGTGTTCCCGCATGGCAATCGGAGAAATAAATATGCCTCACGGGTCACCGGTCTTCTTTTCCACGGTTTTTATGCCGCGGGGAAAGGGTAACAGCCCCGCTCCGTGGCACGGCATCCCCTCGTAACTCTGGCTCGGGGTAAAAGTTCGGGGAGGGCTAGGGAACGATTTGAACAAAAAATCAGTCCAGGTAAATACTAATGAAACGAGGAGCACGGTCCCTGTCCTCTTTCTTCCACGCACGCAGGCACGCACGCAGGCACGCACGTGTTGATTCGATATGTAATTTATCGAGAGAGGCGCGGGAGTAACCTGTATCGATCGAAAGGCTCAACGGAGATAAAAGATTCTTTAAGCCAGCCGAAAAGTAAGAAAGTAAAAGGAAAATAAGCATCCCTTCGACCTGATTAAAAACTTGATCCAGGTAGGATGACGGAGGCTCTCGAAGTGCTTCCGACTTTCGACAGCGTAAAATCCCCGAGGATTTGGTCGTCTTATTAATCCGGTGCCTCGGTAAAAAGGCGTCTCGAGAAGCTGGATGTGAATTGTAAATATGGCTACAGACCTTTCCTTTTCTTCCACCGTCCTCTTCTCTTCTTCTCCTCTCCCTCACCCTCTCCCTCGCCCTCGCCCACTCTCCTCGATCCGAACTGCCGTATGAACGGTTGTTGTAGCTTTATCGTCGGACGAAAACACGTCGAGTGGGTATATACCTACCGTACAAGGGTGGGTAGAGCTACGCGCGAGGGTTCATTAAATTCTTACGAAAGATCGTCAATTTGGGACTCGGCTGTTGTTAAACGGACAATACGTAGTCGTCAAACCCCGATTTTGGTCGCAGGATCGTTCCAGGGGTTCGCGAGGACCGGTCGTTAAATATCTAGTTACAACTGCCTGAGAGCCTGAGGAGATAGCTGGAATTGTCTAATTCTCTCGGGGGTTGAAGCCCCGTAAACAGACCTACGCACGCCGTTTCTCATGGTTCAAATATCCAATAGGTATACGTATACATACATACATACATACATACATACACGGGATTCGGTGGATTTGTTTACCTGCCGAAGTATTCGCCCGACGCCACGACGGGTACACGGAGACCGGGGTTTTCATAATTTAGATTCCTTATTCGGTGAACGGCGAAAGAAGGTCAGCCCCGGTATTTCCGTCTTAGTGAGGGAAAGAATTTTTCCAGCTCTTTCCTTTGACGTCGGGTATACACCCGCTGCACTGGGTCAAAGAGAAATAGAAATGAAGACGGAAGTGAGGGCGGATGGGTCGAAATCTAACGCTGGACTTGTTTAATTTGATGGATTTATGTGCTCGGCGAAGACTGCTGCTGGATTCCCCCAAATTATCCAGAAAGGTTTCTCTTCCCTCTGTCCGGTGATTTTTTCGAGGTAGGGAGAAACTCGCGTTCTCGTTATCGGTGTATCGTATCGAGGACGTTTATAAAATTTGTTCGAAGAAAACGGGACGGAGTTGAATAGCGAAATTTCATCTCGACCCGAACAAAACCCACCGCGAAATGAATATCAGACGCGAAGGGAGGATCGTTTAAATAGGACTAATTTGGGAATAGTAGGGCATTGAGACGTCTAGGCGAGGCTTCGCCGAAGGTTAGACGGTTCCCTGATTTTCCCTGAAATCTAAAATCTTCGTGCGTACCCCTAAGCGGTGTGGAAGATTCGGAGTGCTGCTTAAGTATTTACCGAGATCGTGCCACGAGGGGGAAGATCCTCGCGGCATAAGCTACCCTGATTAAAATCCCCTCAATTTTTAATCTCTTATCGAAATTTATTCAAGTTTCGTACACCGAAGGTGAACGTTCGTCCCTCGGCTCCGGGGTGCAGGCATCCGTCGCGTACGTATAGCGCAGCTCCCGATGCCCTAGGTACTGTTTAAGTTAAAAATTGCTGTCGGGTGGATTTTACAGAGCCCGCGAAAGGCTCGACCCGCTGGCTTCGCATCCGATATGTAAAACTCGGAAAATAAAAGGACAGAAGGGAGAAGAGCCGAGTTGAGTGACGCGACGCGGGGATGATCCCGGGGTCGCACCCTCCTTTTCTACGACGATCATCGAATCTTTTGATTTCCTTCACCCGCAGCTACTCCACGACTAGCTCATTGAGATTCTCGAGGCGAGAGAATGAGGACGATAATATTTCACTATCCCCAGGCCCCGGGTTCGGTAAAGTGGAGTAAAAATTGAGACTGTAAAGCAGTAAAGGTGAAACGGGGCTCGATAAAATTAAGGTAGGTATATGTCGTCGTGCACGGTCTCTGCGCTCGAGCCGGTAATAAAATTAGGGGTAAGGAAGTGAATTTACGCCAAAGTTTACTCATCCCTTCCGCTCCCTTCCCATCCCGCCGCGAGTGCTGCTGCAGGTCGGCGTTCAAGGTGCGATAAAGTAGGCGCGAATTATACGCGACGTCCCCCGCTCGGGTAATTATTCAATCGAGTTGTCGTCGATACATGTGAGGAATGCAATTCTCACAGTCTCGCAGTCTGACGCGAATCCCCGCCGTTCTACGTCCCCTTTCTTATATCAGGTTAAGAATTTCCCTCCTCCCGGGTAAACTCTGGGGTCTAACAAACAGCGGGATCGACAAAACACCCCATTGTCCATTCCGAGGCGCATGCAGCTTCGCCCGGCGCTGTGGCCGGTGGTGGGCAAACTTTGGGAAACTTGTGCTCGAAGAACAGGGACCAGCAGTGACGAGAGCCCGGTATAGCCAGACCGCGCGAGACAATGATCCCGCGTTCTAACCGAAGCCTGGGATGTTCTTCGGAGTTTCCTGCTGTCAGAAGTCCGTATATACCCGCCCCCGGACTTCCCGTCCACAGTCTACTTCCGTTTAACCGATCGCTATAGGCGCGCATACGGGGTGCTATTTTTTAATCGCCCCGGGACGATATCTCCGCGAGTGGCCTGGTAGAGACGCGAGGTAAAGTTCGACGCGACGCGACGCTTCGAGGGTTTCGAGGGGGATGATAACGCCGATACGAGTTCATTCGTCGTTCGAGGGATCATGTATTTTCATTGCACGTTTTGAAAAGTTTTTCAACGCGAGAAATTCGATCGGAAAATTCGAGGGGAACGAGGGCGAAGCGAATTTTCAAAGTTTCGAAATCCGTTGCCAGAATTTTATCGTTCCTCGATCATACGTGCAGAGATATGTGTGTCTAAAGTTGAGCCCCCTCGCCCGGGATGGGTAGTACCGATTCCGTTGAATAGTTTCGGTCGTATTATTCATTCGAGTCAAAATATGGGGACAATACCTAGGAGCGATTGTATCTGCACGTTGAACGGCCCGAGGTGTCGTCTCTCCCTGTACCCTCTCGAGAAACTTTGGAGAATTTATCTCGAACGGTGAATCTGTCTCCCGGTCTCTCGTTGTTTAGACGCCCCGGGCAATACCGGTGGCTAGGAAACGGGCCAAAGTGCCAATCGAGAAGAATCCAAGCTCGAATTGTTTCGAGGAGCGGTAGTTGTTGCCCCAGAGAATTCGAGTCCGTTCAACAGAATGGGACAAAGCCCGGGAGCCGAGAGCCCCGTTCTTAGCCTCGTAATTATTAATTGCTTCGCCTCGCTCTTTCCGCCCCGGGGGTAAATTCGGGTAGGATAGAGAGCGAAAGAAAGGCGGCAGAGTCAAGAGCGAAGCAAAGAACGAAGGGACGTTAACCGATTATCATATCGAGTGGCTCGCGGTTCATTTTGACCTAACGAATATTTAATTCGCTGTATCAGACGCCGGCTCGTGACCCTCGGTTATTCACCGTGGCCATTAATAACGATGTAATTAATTAAATATTAGGGGAGCCCGTGATTAGCGGTGAATTAAGATTTGTTACTGAAGGGGGAGTAGGTACGCCGGGGGTGCGGAGAGTCTCGCGGAAGGACTCTCGCGAGTGTCAAAGAACTAGACGTCGCTTAGCGCGGGCGTAAATCAACCCCGAAATGAAATACAGGCTCGGAACTTTTTCTTAAAGCCATCAATTACCGGCGTATAGCCTCTCTCCCTCGCCATAGGTTTTCCCCTGGCGGTAATACCACGTCGGATATCTGCAATCGAGGGAAAAATTGAAAGCTGTCGGAACTCGTTACGTCTCGAAGTTTAAACCTCGTGTGCAAGGGATCCGTCGTGTATCCTGTCCGCAACCCTCCCGCCGATGGAACTAAGAACAATATATAACTCGATCTTATTTTTCCGGGAAAATATCGTTTATGGAAAGAAATAATTCACCGGTATAAATATCGGGCGACCGCAGCCCCGCACCGCGTCGATATTCCCGGCACATTCAGCGGTCAGGGCCACGACCGTCGCCTGCGGGATAAGGGCGAGGAAGGTCTTTTTTTTTTTTTCTACGGGAATACGCCCGCGCCGTTTGTCAATTACGTTTTATTCGATCGGTGGATTTTACAACGGGACTTGGGGGTGTCTAACGAGGGATTTTATTGTCCTCCGTCGTGCAATACGGGAACTGGTGCCGGGGTGCCGGGGAAAGAGAGGGGCGTTATCGGGTGCTAAGCCGAAAATATTGGACAACTATTTTATGGGCCTGTATGCGGGGGAGAAAGCGGATATTTCATCGCCTACCGTCCCGAATTATTTACCACCCCCGAGGCCGTGGCACAAAGAAGGAAGAGTCTCCCTCCGAGTTGTTTACACGCTTCGCAGTATTTCGCAGAGCTCGCGTGTCTCCAGATCTCGGTACTAATTGGCTTCCCTTCCCCTTCCCCTTTCCCTTTCCCTTTCCAGTCGGAAAAGTCGCCGATAACTCATCAATTTCCTACGAGTATACTCGGGCACAAATCAACCGATTTATTCGCTATACGCGAATATCGTACAGGGGATGGGGTACGAAGCGAGAGTAATTTCTCTTACGAATATCGACTGTAGTCGAGTGTAGGGATGAATTTTCCTCAGCGATAACGCAGATGTCTGAATTCGCAGGAGTTTGGCGCCGGGAGCCGAGTTCCATTCGGAGAAATAGCCACGGGCCGCTAACAATCCTCTCGGCAAAGGTGCTTAGCGGTGGCGCAAAGTGTCTGGCCTGAAAGGGTGCGCTCGCGGAATACCTACCACCTTTAGAGGAGTTCGAAAGCCCGAGTTCCCTTGACTCGGAGAATCATCGCTAAAAATCGATTCCCACAGAGAGCTTCGACGTGCGTCGAACGGGGGAGGGCCGGTACCCGAAAATCTCGTAACTTTTTCCCAATTCTTGCGACGCCGCGCGGCCTGACGAATTTTGCGAACCGCGATTCCGGTTTGATTAGGTAGAGTTCGGAAACCGCGAACTTCTTAACGTTTCGACGGGTCGTCGTCGTCCAGCCCCCTTAATTACCGGGCGACATCAAGGGACGTCGTCCGGGGTCCCGGGTCCCGGGTCCTGGGTCCTGGGTCGCTTGCGAAGGTCAGTGTTTGTCGAAGGACGGCAAGAAGTCCGCTCTCCGTTTCCTCCGAGGCCAAGGGTTGGGGTAAATGTGAATTGGATCGAGGTTACGGGCAGACCCTGTCTCCCCGTCCCTCGAGAAATCAGCCCGGTAGACGCCATCGTCGTTGTCGTCGTCAACGTGTCTTGTGTATCGACTTTCGGCGAATTCCTCGAGCAGCTCAGGTCCGATAGAAGCCGAAAGCCCCGCGAGCTATGGAACAAGTATACGCATACCCGCACCCGCACCCGCACCCGCACCCGCACCCGCACCCGCACCCGCACCCGAACTAGTACGGGTACCGTTCCTATACGCCCTCGAGTTCAACTCCCCAAGTATTTATAGCCGAACACTGTTTGCTGACCTTTGAGCCCTAAAATCCCTTTGTGAGTCCTTTGCCTGGGCGCGTAACTCGGCTCGGACTAACGTTAAATTATTCCTGAATTCGTCGAGATAAGTATTTCGCCTCGTAGAGAAGTTCAAGTACGTTCGCGTAATACCGGCTGCCTCCTCGAAGACTTCCGCCTTTGCGCATCGGGGTACGGGTAATTATTCTCAGTCGAGATTCCGCCGATTCCGCCGATTTCCACGTAAACATTTTCTCAAGATTTTCACCCCTCTTGCTCCCTCTTCTTCTCCTTTTCCTCATACTCGCGCGACGGGCTCACCTCCGAGAAACACCCTCCGAAGTTCGACTTTGAACTAAATCCGAGCGATGCACTCAGCTATACCTCGCGAATAGAGTTGTGCACCGCACCGTCTTGCCGAGGCACTAATTGGTATCTCGAAGTTCGAGTTCGCGGAGAATTCCCATTCAGAAAATCGCTTATTGCGTACGGAGAGATAGATAGATAGATAGAGAGGGGGCCAATCGTTGAACCCGATCCGATATAATGAGTCGCGAAACTGGATATGCAATGATTTTCTCCGAGGAGGAGAGCCTTCTCGGATTCGATGTCTGAAAAAGTAATAATGACGAGAAGAAGAAGAAGAAGAAGAAGAAGAAAGGTGGCAACAGGTGTGGCTGCGTGCAGGTTCGGGGCCGCGGGAGATGTCTAGGGTTCTTTTGAAAATGCTGAAGGGTTGGAGTACCCCTTTGAAAATTTGAAAGCCCGGATCGAGTCCAGGATCCGCGAAAGTTTCGTGCATAATATTACGTGTATAACAAGGTTAAATATTTGAACGAGATGAAATTCTCTCATCGCCGGTAAAGGTTCTTCGCCGGCGTGCACCGGCCGGGGGTTACCGTCCTCATTATGCCGAGTGCCCGCTGTCATTTACGCCGAGTAACCAAGATTTCTGTAGCACCTCTTCATCCCGGTCGTGCCTACCCACCTTCCACTCCTCGAGGCCCGACTCTCCTCGTAGAGAAATGCACACCAGACTTACGAGGACCTCTAATAACTCCGATACCCACCAGGCAAGAGGGCCATCCCTGCGCCGGGGGGATTTCAAACACTGGAGTATATACGTATACGTTCGTCGAGGGTGTTTCGGGGGTTTTTAATAATATCATGTACCTCGACGCGAGGGTGAACGGGGGGCGGGGGGGGGGAAGGAGCGAATGAATGAACGAGCGGGTGAATAAAGGGAAATGAACAAGGAGGGAAAGTTTTATCCCGCCGCAGCGATGCACGATCGGGGTAGGAGAGAAGGTGGAAGGTGGTGGGCATTGGTCGCGCCGCGCGCGGTGTAGGTAGGTATAAACAGTTTGACTTTCAAATGACTGGCGTAGTTGCGAATATAAAGCAGAGTTGTTTTTCTCCCTTTCTAACTCTTCGATTCGGGAAGTGAATGGCAAGGCCTCAGGTTCGGCTCGAGCCTCGATGAATATTTCATGCGCCTTGGAATCGGCAAAGGCCCGGGAGGCAGGTAAAGGGACCGAAGGGGTGAGAGAAGGCATTGTCCAGACGTGAGATTACGTGCCGTATACCGAAGGCCCGGCTTTCCCTGGGTAAAGTTAACCCTCTCCCGTTTCCCCGTTCCGTATCCCGGCACGATCCCACGATCCCACGAGCCCTAACCCTTTCGCCCTTGATCCTGAGGACCACCCACTCGCGGTTCGATCTACGTGGTCAGTCATAAAGTCGAGCGCCCGCGTGACTCCCCCTCTTTTGATTACCCTTTTTTTCCATCGCTAAATATAGAGCCCCGTTCTCCGTGGGGACATTTTTCGGCGGATTATACTCGCGGGATGGAAAAAAGAGAGAGAGAGAGGGGATGAAGAAAAAAAGGAACGAAAATTAAATCTACTCACACGGAGAATTCGCGATTTCGTTTAACACGGGTATAACGTGGATATTTCTTCTCCTCGACGCGGCGGTCTAGTAATTACGCGGTGAGATTACCTCGCGCACCTCGATAAGAGAAATGGAAAACGAAAAATGGAGAATGGAGAAGAAAGAAACCGTCAAAGAATGATATTTCCTCTCGAATATCTGAGCACGCGATGGTCTT
The DNA here is from genome assembly GCA_963966615.1 of Tenthredo amoena. Lineage (NCBI taxonomy): Eukaryota > Metazoa > Arthropoda > Insecta > Hymenoptera > Tenthredinidae > Tenthredo > Tenthredo amoena. The sequence continues at coordinate 4,779,073 of OZ016497.1, read as the reverse complement.
GAACGTAGATTCAACAATGCTCATCTCTGTATAAGATTTCCAATCAACCACCGGAAATAGCGTCTGCGTCGGAGATGAGGTTCTCGTTCGTCCTCCCCGCCGCCAAATCATTTCGCTGTTAAATTATTACCGAAGCTTTCGAGCGTCATATCCATCGGCGGGAGGTCGTACCGAAGTCAAACATCGTCGTCATCATCATCATCATCATCATCGTTTCCTTGGGGCATTTATTCATCATGGTGGACGTATATTTGTTAGGCCGTGGAACGAACTCTTCTCCCTCTCCCGTGTCTCTTCGTTCTCTTCTTCTTCTTCTTCTTCTTCATCTTCCGGTTTGTATCAACGCGCAATCAGAGGAAGAGGGTAGTGGATAAGGGGAGAGGACAGCTCCGTAGGTCCGGAGACAATATAAGTGGTTGATGTGGAATCTATTACGCCTCCCAGGAGACGTCGGGGTCGTCCATCATGCAGACGGAGTAACCGCGAGCCGACGCGACGCGAACCTCGGGTACCCGTTGGGAATACTAAAACAACGCTGTGTGCCGTGCAGGGTGTTCGAGGATGAGCCGGGGCAGAGAATGAGGTTTCAGATTACTACCCGGAGCCTGTTTTATTGCGGTTTCCACAATTTTACCGCTTCGGTGCAATTCGCCTCTCTGCAGGATAAGCAAGTCGCACGGGTAGGTAGTTACACGACGTCTTCCCAACGAAGAACGAGAATTAAATAGGCCACGTCCATCGGCGTATCTAGGAAATTGACTTTCCACTCGTTTTTACCAGCGCTCATACTCGGAACGATCGCTTCTCGATCGGAACTCGAAATTCTCATCGTACGCGTAAAGTACGTCCGTTGGGGGCTGGTTGAGTCAAACGGCGGATTATCAAGTATGCTAAACTTCGCCTTAATATTTATTTCCAGAGGCGGGTCCGCGCCGTGGCTAATGCTAAGGGGAAAACAAGTTGCCTGATGGTCGTGGTGGACGGTCATTCGGAGAACGGTCCTTATTTACCACCCCGAAGCCAGGGGCACTTACAGCTCTGCCGTGGACGGGGTCCGAGTTTCGTTCAACACGACTCAATCTCGCGTGACACGTGAACGGTGGTACGAAAACGAGTCTGCGCACGCCATCGCTAATTTCGCACTTTTAATACAGACAAAATAATTCCACTTATACATAGCTGTTAAAAACGAATTGAAACTCTTTCTCTCTCTCTCTCTCTCTCTCTCGCGTTTTATCGCTCTCTGAAAAGCCCGCAGCACAAGACCTCCGCGTCGTATACCACTAACGCGTATTATTCTAACGCGGGAAGTAGTCGCGGGTAAGTAGAAACTGCAGTGGCAGGTGCGCCGCGATTAAACGAACATTACCAGGCGACATAATTACATCATTAACCCACATTGTGCTCACCTTTGCCCCGCAGAGGGCTTGGAAAACTATGAGAATCGCCGGGTCTAGCCATCTACCCGCGAAGGATGTGGGATTGATCGATGAAATTAGTTGCGGTCGGTGTATGTATGTATCTATGTACATTGTAGTATACATACATCGGCGAGTGTCAATTAAAACGACGCATCCGTAGCGCGGTTGATTTTATTTCTCATCCCTTTGTCGCGATTCGTTCGGCGCGGAGTTTCCCTTTTCTATGGAAAAGTGGTTCAGAAAAGTTCGGTTTTAATTTCGCGGATTCGAAACGGAAGCTTTCAGAGGTATGGCGTGTCGGGGTCGACCGGGTACTCGCGCACCTCTAACACGTGCAACTAATGGGTTATTATTTCCAGTGTTATACCGAGGGCGAATGAAGTTGTTCAGGATTCGTATCGCTAAATTATTACGTTCTCGTACCTAGGTCGCGCGTCGAGCCGCGTTTGTGTGGGTTCACGATGCCGGGTCAGCCGGGTAGATGATGATATACGAGGATCCGTGCGCTCGCCGAATCTGAAAGATCGTCGAAACGATACAATAATTGATAGGGATGATCCGCAAACACGGCACTTGTCCTACGAGGGACGGTGCATCGCGGGGCAGAGCAAAGCAAAGTCGCGGGAGCGTTAAATCGCACAATTCCCGGGTCAGCTAGGCTGCATCAGCATTTTTCAAGTTTGTCGCGCGGTTGGGTTTTTAGTAAATTAAACGCCGGGGTGTAGCGCGATTCGTTATTTAATTGCATTGTGATTATAATTAGAGGTCGGAGGTCGGAGAACCGCGCCGGGTTAGCGCATACGTGTGTATGTAGTACATACATACGTGTATCAAACATTCTTTAATTGAGAGAAGACCGACGTCGAGTCCGCGCCGTCCGGTGTACGAGTTTTGATATCTGCTGCTGAACGATACGTTTAAACCTGTAATTATTACCGGGGGAGAGGACTCGCGTTTTGCGTTCTTTATAACGAGGTGCCACGACCAGTTCCACCCTCATCTGCAGCCTCGACGAGGACGGTATATGATAAATTAGCCGGAATTTAAAATCCCCCAAACACCGTCTATCCCCGTGACCCGCGACCGGCGACAGGGAGACAAACGGATTGAAGACCGAACGCCAAATCTGCGGCACATGTACGTATATATACGCATAAAGGTATATAGAGATATAGGTATATTACTTGGAAAATGAAGGAAACGAGATAATTTCTATCGAAATAAGTACCTCGCCGAGGGAGATCGCGGGTGATATCACCTACCCCCCCCCCCCCCCCCCCCCCCCCCCCTCGGCTTTGAAGAAGGAGCATTCTAATATACCGCAAGCTCAAGTTTCTGGAGCTTCACGGCTAGGTGAACTTTGGCGTGGGCGATTAATATTTGCAGACAATGGGCCCCCGCGCGATTCCGGCTAACCAAACCTTACCCAACCTCGCCTTACCTTACCTCGCCTTACCTCGCCTTACGAATTCGCATACAACGAACCAATAATATACGCGGGCGAGTGTGTGTCACGGCACGTCTGCCGGCTAACGTACGAGGGAAGTTTCCATTGTCCCGGAAGCCACGAGCGGGTAGTATGAGGCATGAAAACCCTTCGAGGAAAGGTTATAGACAACTATTATATCTTAGATTCGTCCCCCGCCCACCGCTCCGTCCTTTATACTATATTGAAGATGTTGAAAATTCATGTCCGCGACGAAGAGTTTTCCCTTTCCTTTCCTTTCCTTTCCTTTCCTTCCCTTTTTTCCCGTTCTTCCAGACAATCTCCGCTCTGTGTGTTCCGAACAAATTCGTATACCCGCTATACTATGCATAACGTCGTACCTCAACGTCCCTTATTATGCGTCGAGCTGTTTATTAGACTTTACACCACCGTCGTCGTCGTCGCCGTCGCCGTCGTCGGTCCCGAAAGAGTTTCCAGTCTAACCGCCCTGGGGTTTCGTGTATAAGGTGTAATTGCCAAGGGCTAGGCTACTCCCCACGCCTTTACTTTGATCTCTAAAGAAGCCAGGTTTCTCGTGGCTTAAAGGGCGCGTTCAACCGGTCAAGGATCCCCTCGTCCCTCGTCCCTCATCCCTTAAATCTCTAACAGGCCTGGGCTTGACCCGAACCCTCTACTTGTCCGCCGAAACAAGGGGTTCGCCTTCCTAATCCACCGCCAGAATTTACGCGGATTCGGAATCGATTAGATCGGCGTTCGATCTCCCGTCGCCGATACATACGGAGCAATCGGACTTATCGCGTCGTCATTCTTTCATCTAAAAAACCGAACGCTTCCGATATGTCAGGATTGGAACGACGGCTGTGAGATACGGACCCGCCTGACGGCTCCGGGATGATTAATACCTCCTTCTGTTTACAATCAGATAAACGTTATCTCGTCGAAGAGGCGAGCATAGTATATATGCATACACACGTATACCTAGACAGGTCCCGTTCGCGGCCGGGATCATTCCGAAACAATTTTACAGTATTATTATCCCGATTCAGGGAAGAGACCTGTTGACGCGCGCCAGGAGTAATCGGTTTTATTTTACAAGTGATAAAAACAGCCGGAGTCGGCCAGATGAGATCGCAGCGGTTCGCGGGGTCGGAATTAATCGATAAAAGTATATCCCGATTGGCGATAATTACACCGTGAGGTGAAGTGAAGTTTAGAGGACGAGTGCAACAGCCGCGTTGTCGCGGTCGCGTCAAAAGTGACGTTTGGCTGCGGTTTAAACCGATTCCGCACACAGGAGGCGAACAACAATACGCAATCAAGCAGAGGTACGTAGTACCTAGGCGGTCGACGGCTGACGTCGGCATTACCAGAACCATTGTAAAGCTTCTGGGGGTGAACCGCGCGCGATATACGTAAATAAATGAATAAATAAATAAATAACATGCGGCATCGGGTCTGGGGGAGGAACACTTTTTTATTTTTTCTTCTTCCCTTCAGAATTTAGCGGGTATGAAAGTCGAGTTTCTCGCGGCGAAAGGTTATACGTATAGGGTCGTGTGTCGGGGGTATGGATTTTTCGAATTTATAGCCACTACGGTGCAACAAATATTTGCAATCTTCTACCGGCCCGTTGCCCGCATGGAGACATTTGCATATCTATGAGACCCGCTGCGAGTATATGTACGGCGGGGTGCTACGATAATGCAAGGAGATCTCTCATATTTTCCAATGCACTAAACTGCAGCTAGCCAACTCGCTGCTGCTGCTGCTGCGACGAAATTTAAACGACGGATTTTACATACCAGAATTTTGTCCGGACGATCCTAATATCGTCGTGGGAAATGTTCGCGTTCAAATTTACGATTGGGGAGAAATCGAGTCTCGCACATAGGTTCACCCGCGGGTCAAGTACCGAAATAGGTATACGGTGGAAATTGGTCGAGCGAGAAGCTCACCCTTGTTGCGAAAGTTGCCGCGAAACTCGCGGAGGCAGAGGAAGAAATAAGCGCACATATTACATACTTCTCCGCAGCGCGATTACACATCCCCGAGATTTTTCTCCGTAGGATCTTGCACGCGGATAGACTGTCCCCGATATACCTGTACCGTGGAAAGTTCTAACGACGAGGAGGAGGAGGGAAGAAATCCTCCAGCTAGCTGGTGCTACTCGAAACGAAATCCCCGGAGAAGATGAGCGTATCGCTGGGATGGGGTGTAGCGGGGATACCGCTTCACTTTCGCTCAGGGCTAATACAAATTAAAAGAACGCTGGATCCTTTTTCGGGGGCTAAAAGCTGCGTTCGGTGGCTCCTCTCTCCTCTCCCCTCTCTCCTCTCCCATAGCACAGTTTGACGATTTTTTATATCTTTTATCTCAGGCACAGTTTTTATTCGCATGCCTCGACTCGGCTCCCTCCGCCCCCTCCGCCCCCCGTTTCTCTCGATAAGGTATACAAGGACATGATTTCAAATAGGTCGCCTCTGTACCAAAGCCTCTGATTGAATTTTTCCCCGAAAAAGGGAAAAATAAATAAAATAAGAAGATACGTCCCAGCGCGCTCGGCGATCTAATGAAATCAAAGGTTTCAATTTTGGTGCTTTTTATAACGAAATGTAGCGGAACGCCGGCAGATATTAGTCGCGACCCTCTACACGTATATACGGGGCGAAACCCTGCACCGTGGGTGATGATGAAATATTGGCAAAATATATTATATTCGAAAGGGAGGCTCGCCGCAGCTCGCCGCAGCCAACTTGTTGAACTTGCCGTTGACGAATCGCTCTTCTCTACAGCCATTCGATACCGATAAAACGAGGAGGCGAAGAGCGGGAGGTCGAGACCCCGTAGAGTTCGAACTCAACCCTCGAATAAATAGAATTAGAAAATCCCGGGCGAATGTCGGCCGGAGGGCGGAGGGCCGAGGGCGGCTATTCACCGTTAAATAACAGGTGTAATTCTGAAACGCGTTATTTGTCTGGGGAGGTTTTCGCCTTTCGGATAGTTAAATGGGTTACCCCATCAGGCCTATACTCTCGCGCCATACCCCTGGACCCACTCGCTCGGCTCGCTCGTCAGCTTTTCGTTTCCATTCAACATCCCCAGCGGAACACGCGTTCTTACCCAACTTTCCTCTTCTCTTCTTCTTCTTCTTCTTCTTCTTCTAGTTCTTCACGCTTTCTATGAGTTTTCGGTTAGAAACACTCGCCCCCCCCCCCCCCTTAGAGTTAACTAATTGCGAGCTTGTTTCCGGCCCTCGTACCACCCCGTTTCATTACCACCGCGGCATGCCTACTATTTCCGTTTTCATTCGAAAGATTTCCTCGACCGAGTCATCGTTATAACGAGAATGAGTCGTACGGGGTCCTCATTGGAAAGGACTTCTGTCGTCGTGTGTCGGAATCGGGATACACGGTTCGTAGACGAGACGGAAGTACACGTCGCCACATTTACGCTCGATCAAATCGCCCCTGATATTATTATACCGGGACTCTGATTTATACCAGAGTTTATACGGCACCCTTCGCGATGCCCTACTTCAAACGATATTTACCCTCTGTCGGAGAATCGCGCGCGTGGTGAATCAGCACAGGATGCGGGGTTCGAGAGCTTACGGGCACCGGCAGGCGTATACCTCTGCGCACTCGTCTCGACTATCTTCTGCACAACCCCGAACGTATGTATAGTATGTGTATATAGGTATATATATATAGGTATACGATATCGGTTTAATGAAAGGGTGGAAAAACGTTTCTGGTACTGAAATAAGAATAAGTCGAGAAGACGAGAACGGTGGGAGAAAAGAGAGCCGGTACCCCGGAGGCGATGAGCTTGACGGATGCCGGTGCATGCGGGATTCTTCCTTCCTCACTGCGCGCGATTTTCGCTGAAAGCGCGAGAGCTGTGGCTCTAAGTCGACAGAAATGAAGAGAGAGACGGATAAAGATGAAAAGAGAGAGAGAGAATCAACGAAGCGTTTAGAATTCCGGCGGCGTATTGCCTCGCGGAAGTGTATATGTATATATATTATATATATTATATATATATATATATATATATATATATGTACGGTGTACTACGTACCCGTCCACGACTTACTCGAATCTCTAAGAAACGGGTACATTCTCTAATTTCAACCCCAACCTGCGATCTCGAGGTGGGTAAACAGAGTTCCCGGATGCGTCCGAGGCTTGGCCCCTTGCACGGTGGTCGGATTATTTTTTTCGCATCTCGAACCCGGGGTAGAACCGCGAACTGCGAACCTCGATCCTAAATTTACGAAATTAGCGATCCTTTGTTACTGGGAAGATGAAAGAGCAACGAGGCGGTCGAATCGTAGGATTCTTTCTCTTCTTTCCTTTCATTTCATTTCATTTTATTTTATTTTTCTTTTCGTTTTTTTCTCTTCCTTTCTTATCCCTATTCTTTTTCGCGGGCTAGGAAGAAGAAGAAGAAGAAGAAGAAGAAGAAGAAGGAGGAGAAGAAAAAAGAACAAAAAAACTCGTCCTTCTCCTCATTTCTCGGACCCAATGCTAACTCAACCTCCGAGCAGCATCTGTCCTAATCTTTCTCGGGCGACAGGGGGCTGATATAAATCGAACCTGACCTCTCGAGCGTCGGGTAAAGTAGAGAAATATAAAAAGAGTCCAAGGGATCAAGAAGAGAAAGGGAGAGAGAGAGAGAGAAAGGAGAGAAACGTTAGAAGAAAAGAAAAAGAAGAAGAAAAAAAAAACAATTCGCTTGTATCCGGACGGATAATTTTCCTTTTAATTTCATTACTCATTCAAGGGTACCCATCTAAGATATATATAGAGAATAAGGGGTGATAATTTTACTTGAATAAAACGTAGTCCGTTCCTCTCGTTTCTCATTTAAATGAACTTTGGCAGTATTTCTTTGTCTTGAATACAAAGTTTTCGGTCCTTTTCATCCCCCGCGCCGCTCGCCGCACGTATGTATATACCCATATATATATATATATATATATATATATATATATATACGTGTATACGTACGTACGTATGTATGTATATAGATATATATACATACGCTCGACTCTGCTCCGCTCTGCTCTGGTTATAAATCGTTAATTTCTACGACCCCTAACGCGCACCCCGCTCTGTCAGTCCGTTCGTTTAAAAGCCAGAACGTTTCTACGGGGTAGGTAGGTAGGTAGGTAGGTATATAGGGGTGTTTTAAATTTTTAAACCTCAGGGAGGAGGACCTGCGTTTGACACCTGACTCAGCGGCATTGTGACTTTCGGCGGGGTTTCCTGTGGCGCGGGTCATCCAGTCGGGGTGAAAAATTCGACCCCCGTAATTAATCTCGTATCACGTCAACGGCAAGAGGAACACTTTTCGAACGAAACACGATTTCACAGTGTTATACTTTCTCTTTGTTTCGTCACTTTTTTCCCCACTCGCTTTCCTCCTTTCCTCCTTTTCTCCTCTTCCGCTCTCGCGCTTCGTTTAGCTCTGGAACTATACCTTCTGATTTCCAACTCGTCTTTCTCCTCTTCTTTTCTCCTCTTCCTTTCTCCTCTCTTCTCTTCACGTCGCGTCGTATCTAGCGCAGACGGTTTAGCGTCGGTATTATTCAGCTCCAAAGCTTTCTAGTACTTCCCTCGCCTCGGCTCGAGCCACTCGACAGAAGTCAGCTCTAGTGTCTTCAACATCGTACTTCCTCAAGTACCTACCGTACCGTACCTCTACTTCCACCCACCCACCTCGTATACACCCACTACCACCCTTACGAAGAACAGTTTTATTTTTACACCCACCCCGACCAGCTAGCAACGGGGTTGTCTTCGTATGCGAGTTACTGCAACAACAACAAAAAGAGACAAATAAAATGAATAAGCAAACAGTTTTCTCGTCACATCTACCCCCGCGGGTGTACAATGTAGTACATATACATACATACATACATCCGCAACATTCGCCCCGTGCGAGTCATTAATTAATTTCATCGAGATAACAGATCGCTGAGCCCCTGAATTACCCCTGACGCGTATTATGTAGTAGCTGGGGGTGTAGGTAGGTATAACGTGTGCGTCTGACATCGTCTTTTGATTTTCTTCATCCCGGGGGCGCTAGGCTGTTGCAAGGGTGATAAATTTCTCGTCAAATTCTGCCGGAATCAGACGCCGGGCGAGTAGGCTTGGCACCAATCTGGGTAGGGATGTACACTTGGAAGTCGAGGGGACGTTGAAGGCACCTGGTGCCATATGCCTCCTCGCATCGGGCGAACCGGGAATACCGGATGTATCTGCTTTTATCATCTCATCTCGCGTCGCCTCTCATCTCACATTTTCTTCTTCTCATACGGCGAATTCTTACGACCCGCGGTTCCGACCCGATTTTCACAAATAATCGAAGGCCAAAATTCATATTCCGCACAACTATACGTATTCGCGCGCGTTGAAAGATTGACGATAATATCCGGCGACGATAATTGCGCTAATGGATTTTATAACACGTTCTACCTGCTGGGGGTGTTCGCGTTATTGGCTGGACCCGTTATTTCCAGACCGAAACGATAACAGGCGGCCCTTTGCCAGAGGGATTTATCAAGAGTACGGTCCACTTCCGTGTAGACGGAATAAAATATCGGGATCGATCCCTGCGGCCCTCGATCTTTTTCCGAAAAATATAGACGCACTCTAGGCACCCGTATAGTATATGGAAAACGAAAAAAGAGAACAACTGATCATTGCTTCGGAAAAAAACGGCAAACAAGCACGAAAGTGCAGGGAGAAAAAGCGCCCATTTTCATGCCGCCCATATATCGGAAAGAGATTTTCGTATTTTCTATTTCGCAGCTCCTATTCTGCAGTCCGTTTTCACGGATCAAAATCCTACCCCTCACATTATTATTCCGCGTCGTAGACGGGTAGCTAATGTTCGGTTATATTTTACCTATATACGCGGTGCAGTCTGACATCATTTCTATACCTATACGTACGGTGTGTTACTACAGACCGACGGGTATTTACCGAATGCTCCGATATATCAGGGAAAGATTTCCCTCTCCGTAGACGTTATCCCGGTACCCGGAGGAGACCCCCAGCCCCCAGCACTACTCTTTAGGTATAGATTTCGGTATTCAATTCCTCTTCTCTTCTTCTCTTCTCTTCTCGTCTCGGAATCGGAGTTCCTCTCCGGTGCGGAGTAGCGCAGCGTCGTGCAAGTCGACCGTAAGAATTCTTCTTCTACTTCGTTTCTGATGCCGATGCTGCTGCAGCTCAACCGGAATGCATTCAGCTATTGGTGCCGGTGCCGGTGCCGGTGGTGTATACCTACCTACTTATACTACCCCCTAAAAACCCTCCCAGGTATATCTCGTCATACCGGGTACCGATTCTAACCCGCAGCATGCATACACTTACGCATACTTGTGTATAGCCTACGGTGCGGAAATAGACTGCCAATGGACCGATGGAAACGGCGAGCTATACGCGTCCCGAGCAGATCCGGGGATGGGATAGGTATTAAAGAAAAGTGTCAGATATGTTGGTATAGGTATACAGTTATGCCGTATAATTAATTCGCAAAGTCTCGTTAAATATTTGCCAACAAGATAAGAGAGTCCGCCGCGGCGCCTGGGTTGTGATTTACGATTAGAATTTTCCGCCGTTTTATGCCGTTTCATCTTATTTTCATTTAAACAGATCGCGAAGCGAACGTAGAGACGATAGTTTGCACAGTTTCGCTCTGTTAATACTCCGCTTGGTGTACGATCTGGATTTCGAGCTACGCCGACTATGTCCCGAAGTGTGGTGGTGCGGTTATGGCTAGGGATGATGGCACCCCGCAATCCTCTTAGCGGAGGAGGACGCAGCGTTTCGCGAAATATCACCGTTGCGAATAAATCGCCGGCTACTTATCTACTATCGGAAATAGCCTACGGCTTTATGGAGCTGGATGAAGACGTATAGTGGCCGGTAGGGGTGTGAAATGGACAACGATTTCGAACCGGGACGAAGATCCGAATTCTAAAAGTCCGGAACGGTAATAATTCCGAATTCGAGTGTATCACCGACTCGCAGTTTTTGGAAAATCGTCTAGAACGAATTCGGGACTTCGACGGTGGGAAATTTTGAAAATTCTAAGGAAATTTGTAAGGTGTGCGGTGACGAGCGGTTTCTATTTCAGAAATTCTATCGACTATCGACTTTCGCACAATCCTCGCGGATCTGCAAGGGGCACCGAAGCAGGCTACAGAATTTTCGACGAACAATAAACCACCGAAGACAATGGGTCAGCCATACCTAATAGGTAATAGAATAACCGATAGAATAACGGGTGACCGCGGCCGGCCTGATAACGATTCAATTAATAGCGTGCCAGCCCGCGTCGTTATCCGCCAAAGTCTCGATTGGTCGACAGTTTATAGTATGCAACGGCTTTATTTCATCACGCGCGAAAAACACTCGAAAATTCGATAAAATTTGTAACAAAAAAAAAAAACAACAAAAAAAACTTAACTCTTGTTATAGAAAAAAAAAAATCTTTGCAAACAATTATTCGCATCGGATTTTTGGATTAAAAAATACCCAAGGCGTTGCCGTGTTAATGATGGATGATTAATGATGGAAGTATAGCAAGGTCCGTTCAATTTTCGGAGCTAACTCCCTGATCCCGTCGTTTTTCGGCGAGCTGTAATTTCGCAGGCAGCTCCGGCGGCGATCGCGTTTATTTTTCTCTTCTCTATTTTTTTTTTAAATTTCACGCTGCCGCTGTTACTGGTGTCGGTGTGCAGTAGTCAGTGCAGCAGTGCAGTAATCAGTTTAATTGTTATTGGAATTTAGCCAAATGAAGTTTAATCTGGCGTATCAAACACACCGGTTTATGATTTGCGTAATTTAGAGAAAAACGAGATGAAAAATGGAAATGTTTCGCAACACGGTTCGACTCACCGTATGCACGGATAGCGCGGATAAAAATCTCCTTCTGCCGGGTACATTGCGATAAAATATCCGCAACGGGAAGCTACCAGTCATAATATAACGCGCATTGCACGCACGCGGATACCGTGTATAACTCGCTGTGGCTCAAGTGATTCTAACCACAGGCTTTAGACCAACTTCCTAACTGCAATTCCATTTATGCTCAAAATAGGTAGGTGTGTATAGGTATAGGTAGGTTCTACCTTCGTATAGGTAATATCGGTAGTGAATATTCATGAAGGAAAAATGATGCACGGATGCAGTTTCCTGGGCGTGTATACCTTCCACTGGCTCGAGTATTAAATCTCCGGCTGTATACCCACCTATGCGAAATAGCTCCGCAAGATTATACGTCTCTAGGAGAAACGGCGAGAAATTTCAGTACGTAGTACGTAATCTGCTCAAGAAATAACGAATCGCTCCACCTGCGGCTAGATTTTTACACCTATACGAATTACCCGACGATCGCAGTATCGCGCCATCTGTCACACGCTAATTAATTAATTAATTGATCAATTAATTCATTCATTATTTCATTAATTCATTAATTAACGTCTCTGCACCGGGACAGTGGTAATAATTCGTTCGAAACACCCTCGAGCGACACGGAACCCCTAGCTGGCTCGGGAAATATCACGCGTACCTTTCCTTCGATTCCCTAAACGATAGTCGGCATGCGATAGACGCGTGTATACATGTATACGGGACATATATATATATATATGCGCAAGCCTTGTGCTCATTTATTCATATTTATTTATATTCATACGTTTATTTGTATATTTATTCAATCCTGTTTTCCCCAATTTTCAATTCTCCTCCCTTCGCCCGGTATACCGCTATACCGCCGCTACCCCGTACGTTTGTCTGGGTACTATTTTTCACCGCTAAGAGCATTTACGCGTTCCACATATCTGCGGTCGCAGAATCCACCTAGGGTAGTGGAACAGGAGAGTGGAGCTGGTACGGTTGATTCGTTGAAAATAGACAAAAAGTACGTTATACGATCCCCCCGCGTCCTATAATACGGAAAATTTATCATTACGTACGACCGTGCGGTACGGATGTATAAGGGAAAGCGTTTGTCGTTGCGATAGGGCGAATCTATTCCGTTGGGCGATGAAGACGAGGAAAAAAAAAAAAACAGAAAAAAGTAGAAAAGAATTGTGCTTCTCGACTAGGGGAAGAACGGGGCACGGGGGTTGGTGGATGGAAAATCTATAAAACCAGACGTAAAATTCATTTACTTTTCATCTACTGCTGCACCAGCGTTACGAGGTCCCTATTTTTCTCATCGTTTCTCTCTCTTTTATACGCGAGTAGATTGCAGGGATGTTTTTTTCACCCTCGAGTTTTTAAACCCCCGCGCTACACAGGATTAGTTCAGCTTTATATACGAATTCGGGATTCCCAAGGTGGTCTCTACACCTAATCCCCTATACCCCCCCCCACTCGCAAAGCTTGCGGGGATTGACGAGAGAAAGAGAAGGGAATGAGAAATAAAAAAAAAAAAAAAAAAAAAAAAAAGAGGTAAGCGAAAAATTGAAATGGAAATGAAAATGAAATAAAAGAAATTAAATGGCCGGTCGGAATTTAATTTACCTACAAAACTCAATAAAACTGACGCCCCCGTAGTTCTGCTCCTTGCGCGATATAAATTCTTTCGAGAGGGTCGATTATTCTTACCGTTTTCGGAAACGAGAAAAAAAAAAGAAAAAAAAAAAAAACAAAAGAAAAAAACCCAACAGAGAACAGAAAAAATCTCGCCTCAAGTGTAACGAAACTTTTCAGGGGTTGAAAATTTTGGGCAGACAAGCCCGTGTTGTTGAAGATAGCCTCCGGCGACCGAACCGTCTCATCGTGGGTCCTCGTACAGCCGCACAGCTATACCCTGCGAGTTCCTAAGCGCGAGCGAAACTTTGTCTTTAAAATTTGCTACCCCCTTTATCTCCCTCTCCTTTCCTCCCTTAAGATGTTTTATACTTTGTAAATACTTTGTTATCACTTCATATTCGGTAAACGGGTTTCCTCCTCGGTGTATAATACCGTAACAATTCACGCTCGTCCAACGCCTCAGGCCCGGCGTCTCTCACTCTCTTTTTCCCTCCCTTATTATTCGACAACTTTTTTCTTCTCTCCTCGAAAAATAATGTGGGGGGGGGGGGTAGAAAAAACGAAACGAAAAGAAGAAGAAGAAGAAGAAGAAAAAAAACAAAAAAAAACCCTCGTCGATGAAGAAAGTAATAAAAAGATGGAAGGAAAAAATGAAAAAAACCCTTCTCCTGTACCTAACAAGTATCGAATTCAACAAGTTAACTTAAACGTAGAGGAAATAATACGCCGGAGGGTAGGGGTGTATTTGAACAACGTTTTCTCCTTTCCCTGCCGCACGGTGGAGAAACTCTCCACGTCGCGTCTCTACGCAGACGTATGTACGTTACACGTCTCTCCGGGACGTTTACCATCCCTTATCTCCTCCGTCAAGCGAGAGAGATATAGAGAGTTGTGACTGTGGAAGCCGTCAAGTAAACGGGTGTCATTTTAACCCTGCCAACTGTCCGAAGGTAAGACCTATCCTTATCAGGTTCCCAGCGAGACATTGCGTCGCGTCCCCTTGTAACCCTCGACTATACCCTCAGTTGTAGACGATCCGCCTTCAAACTGTCCGTCCGGATCTCCGGAATATGGAGAATTTAGTGGCTGCGTACGTACAGGTGCCGCGATAAGAAATTATCCGTTGTACCCCAGGGTACGACACGCGAAACGGTGGGGAGAATTTTTGATTCGCTGAAAATTTGGCACGACTCTTCATCTACTCCACCTCGCGCGTTTCTCTCTCCGCGCTCGTTTTCTCCTCTTCTTATTTTCTCGTTTCTTTTTTTTTCTTTTTTCTTTTTCTTTTTTTTGTAAAACGCCACGCGAAACTTTACGCTCCGCGGTGCGGATAGTTTCGCGACTTTGGTGTTTGTCGGGTGGTTCGGTCGGTTGGTGCCTTGCAGTACTATGTGCCGACCCACCTCTTTACACACAACTATAACGCGGTGTATACAATAACTATATAAGTTTCGCCGCCAAACTTCTGCAGAACAAGAAGACCCCGCAACCCCCTGCAAACACCTGTTTAATATTATGTCGCGGTTACACCGCGCCAAGGGCGTTTCAAGCTCGACGAGCCGTACTATACGCGATATGACTTTTGCAATTAAATTTCTAGAACTGAATATAGAAATATCTCGCGAAAGTTGGCTTAATCGTTTCGGGAGTAAAAAAGAATTCGCTAAACTTCCACTTCGGTTATACCTGGGCGTCTGAGTACTTCTCTAAAGATAACTTCGCTTGTTATTATCGTGACCATTAAGCGATGCGAAACGAAATTTAACACTCTCTCGTTAGTTGTAATTTATTTATAGACATTCGCTGAAAAGTTTCGCGTCGGTATATAGACGACGTAGTTTCAACGGCAGGTAGTACTAATTACTCGATATATATATGACCAAGTTTTGATGCGGGAATATGGTACATGCTGTATATATATCAAGCCACGGCGCGAGAGTTGAAGTTTGTTCACAGCTTGAAATGATTTTTGCTATTTTTTTTCTTTTCTTTCCAAAGCGTACCTACCTATATACCTCGGAGCTGCAACCTTTAACTGAACTCGGTAAAACTCAAACACGATATCAAGCCTCGAAAGGTCGCGGAGCGAATTATAACTTCGGTGAAAGGCATGTTTCAGAGGGTGTGGAACGGGGTAGGACTTGAATCATGTAAAGTAGCCGAGCCACCGGGAAGAAGAGGATGTAATCGTACCATCGAGACGTTTCGAGTTCGCGCCAATTGAAATAACCCACGTGTTTTAAACGGTCCGAGAAAACCGCTTAACTCTTGATGAAATAAGGGCTCTAATGAAATTCCGTAGTACGCGCCCGTACCTAGTCCTCCTCACTCCTACTCCTCACCTCTCCGGTTATTAAGAACTGACTTTGTGAGACGGGGGATGATATCAAGCCCGGGAGCTCCTCTAGCCGCGAGAATCGTATAACGTGGGTGATAGGTGCCTATATTTTCAAGTTCTCTGAATACTTCGCGACTGACGGGAGGAGCCCCCCGTCCGGTCCCGGCGATAAGGGGGAGGAAATTAATTCACAAAACAGGGAAAGAAGTACAGAGAAGGCGATTCCATTCGCGGGGAAAAGAAAAAAAAGATTGAAAAAAAAAAAGAAAAAAAACACGGGGAAAGAGACAGGAAATTGCATCATCCGTGTAGCTTGATTCGGGCTTTTAGAACTTAAGACGTTATTAGTCCATCGTCGAAAGTAATAACGGTTCTATTCCCGGCTATGGCTATGGCTATGGCTACGGGTATGGGGCGAGGGTTGGGGCCAGTCGGGGGTGGAAAGGAAGGTGATGGTTCGTAGAGGGCAAATTTTGGGGCAGGGGATGATGACGTCATCATCTCCTCTAATGCTCAGACATTACCGCGTTTAATTATTCCTCCTTCTCATCCCCCGTCTCGCTGCCACTTCAGCCCCTCGGTCTTACCTATCTCCTCGTGCTTACTCCTAGCCAGCCTGCGTTACTCACTCGTTCTCGAAAACGCCCGGTATCGAGGATGCCTTGAAATATAAGTGTCTTATCGAGTATTATTATACTCGCGTACACAACGAACGACGAAAGTTACAACGTGTCGATTTTCTATTTTCTCCTTTCCCGCGGGAAGCGTTAGGGGGTAGGTATCTCTTTCGACTCTATAATAGGGTTGCGATTCTTTGTGCCGCGATAAAAGGATGATCTCGTTCATTCGCCGAATAATTCGCACGACGCGATCGATCGGCATTTTTATCGACGAATGATTTTATAGTCGAATCCACCCCACGACGGGGTCGTGGTCATTAAATTTCTAGTTCTTCACTCTCCGTGGTGTGTTCCGCCTCGAGGGTGGTAGTATCGGTAGTGGGCATATAATCTTTTCGCGTATCGTGGTAGCCGGGCTGAGATTCAGCCATTCTACTCAAAAATTTTGCCTCTGCGAAGCTCGCAGGGTTGAAAAAAAAATTAAGAAGGCGAAAAGAAAAAGAAATAATCAGAGATTTAAGGGTTTCGAGACCAGGTGAGGGAGGAATCTGTTTATTCTTCGGGGAGAGACGCGGACGCAACAAGGCGAGGAGAGACAAGACGGGACAAGGGAGGTGAGATTAAGATTAGAGCATCTTTCGCGGGGTTTGGGCTTCGCTTTGGGTTTGGGTTTGGGTTTGGGTTTGGGTTTGGGTTTGGGTTTGGGTACGGGTCTGTCTGCAGGCGGCGTAATTTATCCCGGACGCCATTTTGCGGTATGGTGCGGTACCAGGAATCTCATATCCGTCTGAGACGGGTGATAACGACGAGTCGTCCGACCGACCCGCACCCGCAGCCCCAACCGTGCGAAATATTATAGCCTCGTGCCTGCCATTTCCTGGCTTTGATTGGAAATTGTCACCGCAGAAACTATATCTACGCTTCATTGCCCGTTCGGATATTAGTAGCCTATGCCATTCGCCCGGCAGCCTCGTATAGCGCTCGAAACTTTTTGATTGCATTCGCGCGCTACCCCATGAAGGCCGGAGGCGTCGGGATCGACGTTACACGCTGCATATATACATACATACGTCATTGTCAATCGACGTCTCTCCGCCGGTATTTGACTCTTTCATTTCTTCTCTTTTTTTTTCCCACTTTTTTAATCGATCATTTTAGTTTGATTAACGACCCGGTGCCGTTTGACAGCCACCACGGTTACTGTCTCGTTAAATATCGGGTCATATACGATACACGGTTCCAGGTTGCCGTTCTACCCGGGGCAGATGCGACCGATCGTTCGCACCTCCGCGAATCGCATATTTCTCTCTTTTCTCTCACACGCGACGAATGGAAATGAAACGACGAAATCCGCTGAAATTATACGGGATAATATCTCGAAATAAAATCAGCCACGGTGCTAAGTGGGAAAGAATGATTCGTCGGTTATCACAGACCCACCCCATCGGCTCGAAGCGAACCTGGCGCAGTATGCAAGTAATACGTTCCATGCGGTATCTGGGTGGGTACACGTATACCTAGAGGTAGGTAAATCGCGGGAACGAGAACGTAGAGTAGCAGTTTCGAAAGTTGTTCCGATTAACGGACCGTGAAGCAAGTTCTGCTCCATGCTCGGACGTTCGAACGGCGCGGCTCCCGTAGGTGTTCCACCCTCGTATCTGCAGCCACAGCGATCCGCTTATTCCGTAGGTATAGGTGGACGGGTATACTAGATATAATCCATTTTTATATCTTACCCCATTTCGCGTCTTCGTCGTTATTTTTTCCTACTCGTTATTTTTTTTCCGTCAATTGTTTCGCGATGCGAATCGAAGTCGGCTCGCATTTCACCGTTCGCGTAAGAGATTGGAGGCGTCCCGTCCTCGAGGGTTGAAGAGGACAAAGGTGGAGTGGCGGCTCGCTAGTAGTTCGCATTGTCTTGCGGTCCGTCCGGGTCCTATGGATAACGGCCGGGAACGACTATCCCCGTTGGTTGGTAATCGAATTGCTGCAGGGTCGTTAATTGCGATATCGGGAAGCCCGTTGATTTACGAACATCCGTGGGATATCCTACGGCTGCGATTCTCAACCCCCTCGAACCTCGCGGAAGAGGGGATGAAGTTTTCAAAGTAACCGACCGAACGAGAAAATGAAAATAAAAAATATCCGCGAATCAGGGTGTTACGATACACGCCCTAGTCGGGGATGATCCTTCCGCCCTTCTTCCTCCGTCGACGGTCGGAATAGTTGTAAGTTTTCCGCGAGCCATTTACCTATACCCGCCCTTTCGTCTAAATCCATAGATCTTGCGGCAGGGGGTGGATCCCGATACACGGGCTGTTTATGTTCTCGGATTTGTGGAAATTCCCGGAAATCCCTAAGTCCAATTCCCGCGTCTGCCAACTTTTCAATTTTCGTCCTCTAGCTGGATACTTGAACCAGCTCTTCCTCTCTCTTCCTCTTCCTCGCTACTCTCCGCCCCGGTGAACCAATTCGATTCGGAAAATTGGGATTGCTTAGACGCGAGGCGTAAGTGGCTACTTTACATTTTTACCCTCTCGGAATATCCCCGGAATGCACCTAGCCGGGAACAATAAACGTGGAAATTTGTTGCCCTCGGTTTTATTCCGCGTTTCATCTCGGCTACCCGCTCCGTGTCCCGCCGCCTCTCGTCGTCGAGAACCGTTTAGACGATTAAACCTTTGTCAAAAAATTTCAACATCTCTATACAATAAATTTTCATCCCCGTTTCAAACACGAGAAAAAAAGAGGGACTAGAAGAAAAACAAATACGACAGGTTCGTACCATTTCGCGAACAAATCTTAGCACAAATGTTACCCCGTCGAATCTCTTTTCCATTTTACGTACTATATTATTATAGGTATAGTATATATATACCGCAGATACATAGACTTGAGGGAACGAAATTTTCTCTTCTCATTTGCCGCGATACGGTAATATCGGTCGCATATTACACTCCCTCGTACGTATCCTTATATTGCCAGTCGTAAACGTTATACCGAACGAAAACAACAAGCCATGAGATCGTTGTACGAAAAGACATACAAGGTGTTCCGATCAGAAATCGTCCTACGGTACGGTAGCATCGCCTTTATCAAAGTCTCGCCGAAATCTATCGCAGGACGAAAGTCCATAGCGCCAAACGTCAGAGGAACGAACATGAATTACCGCGGAGGAAAAGAGTCGTCGATTATCCTCCGACGTCCGAGATTCCGTGTAGAATCCTCGCTGTTCCCGAAAGAGAAGGATACCACCCAGTAGAGACGCGTGATATGCGTCAATAGACAAGGGTGGCGTGTCAGGAGCTCGTGAGGTGGTGCTATCCGAGCAGCTGATACGTGATAATGATAATCAAGTTAATGCCTCGGCCCTCCACCCTCTTTGGCATCAGCAGTCGAATAACCCTCGGGTAGGTATGAACAGACGGGGAGGTCTGAGGGCTGAGATCGGAGAGTTTGCGTGTCGCTCCGCACTGCAGTGGTGGGTATAGGTATGTATACAACGGGGGAAAAAGAAGTGCGCCTGCAGGTACTGTAACCTTCGCCCAGTCCTCGCTTTATACACTTATCCCCGGTACTAGGGGTGTATACCTACCCTGGCGCAGGTGCAATTGCATGTTATATTTACATCGAACTACCGCACCACGCCACACCACGGCACACCATGCCATGCCGCGTTATGCCATGCCATACCATAACCCTGTAGCCTCCCTCGTCGTGGTAGTTAAGGTGTGAAAGTCGGCGAGAAATTGAGCCATTTCGTGCTAATTGAACTCCACTTTATTGGCGTCTGGTGGTTCGCATGCATGATGATGCGCGGTGGCAACGTGACGGTTCTATTCGCGTCTCGTGTTTCGCACGGACTCTATCTCTTATATTGGATAATAAAATTTGAATCGTTGTATGTATACGCTGTATACGCTGTATACAATAAAAGACAACGTTTTACTTTTTCCGTATCAGTCGAGTAAAAATACTAGGTGGGATGATATTTTCCCGTGGACAGGATCGCCCCGGCTATCCGAGCGACGAAGCACGAGGTAGGCTTTCCGTTCCGTTCTCTCAGCTTCCTTTCATTTATACAAAATTAAATGACAAAGACTTGGCTACATTATGGCTATGTTAATATTTTTCGTCCGAGGGCGTCCGGGACGGTCTCGAATTTAATTACCATCTCTAATACATAATACATCGAGATAGGTGGGTAGAGAAGGAGGCAAGAGGGTCGGATATTGCTCACCTAGTCGCGAAGAATATACCTACCTCTTCGTTGCATAAACATGGGGCTATGGCTGTTGCTCCGCGATGCCCGGTATTAAAACAGTTTTTCCATAATCTAATCTAACGAAGGTTCAAGGGAAAAGGAAAGAACAGAGAAAAAAAAATAAAAATAAAAAAAATTGTTTAATAAATATTCCCACAGGCATTCTCACGTTTGTCTCTCGGCTGGATGCAAATATGTATCCTCATAATCGATCGAATCGAAGTTCGACGTTCGGTCGGATGCGGCTCGCCTCTGGCCTCTACCCGCGGCACACCTACAAACTGCAATTAAATTACACCTAGTACTTCATTACATAAATGTGCACCAGCTGCAGTGCCAGTACCGAAGTGACAAAGTCTAGGGAATCGCTGAGTACCGCGGTGAAAATTAATTACGAGATTTTAGCACACATGCATACACACATCTACGGAGGGGACGAAGAGAGCTCCTGGTTTCTGGCAGTCGATTGAAATTTGAATTCACCATTCCCAGGCATAGGTCTGGTACTATTTGATCTTCACTTCCGTAAGTTCAGATCCTCGTTCAGATCGGGACGACGTCTTATTTGTCGTGGTACCCTCTCGCTCCTCGCGCATTTGCGCGGTTAACCGAAATGTTTCAACGAGCAAAGGGCACGCGTTTAGTTATCCAACTTCGTCCTGGGACGGGATTATGATTACGGTATAAAGCGAGGTGCTCGCGAAACATCAGAGTCAAATTCACTCGCTTTACGCTCCCGGTTATTACAAAGCGGGCTCAAACTTCACTTCGAGCGGCTGATTCGGATCCGAATCATACACCGTGCCGAGCTCAACTTTTCTCCAGATTATTGTCCCGACGGAATAATTCGGATAGCCGATCTCTCGCCCGGCTATCCGATACTACTACTACCCTTGTTGAACGGGGGTTGAAATTTTACCGTCCCAGGGTGAGGCGAGGCCTCCGCACCATCCCGCTTGAGATCCGAACCGAACCCAGTCCATGACCTCCGAACTCGTATATTTCGCGGCGAGAGAGCAGTAACTAACAATTCCTAGTTGCGGCCCGCCGCTATATTTTCGTCAGCTCATTCCCGGGGGCACTCTGCGAACCACCAATTTATTACCGCAGCCCTCTTACCGGATCCCTCTTCTCGCTTCTGCTCCCTCTTCTCTTTCCCTCCAACCCGCGATTTCCACTTCTCTGAAACAGCACCTCGCTGCACCCACGACGTATAGGGCGCGTCAACGAAGCGTTAAGGATAACGGGACGAATGATCGTTACACCTTTTAATTCTTGCGATCGTTTCCCATCAGATTTCATCGGGTGGTTCGGTCCGCGTCCTTCGGGTTTAGGTACTCCGGTTTTTATTTTACTTTCGGTGAGGTCGGGGCGAGTCGTTTTCCACGTAACGTTCGAACCCGGTCCCAGAAATTCCCCAGGATATATGAATTTATTTGACACGCACGTGGTCTGGCTTTTCCCCCCGGTCTTATAGCTTAGACCGTAAATACACGTGCTCACCTTGTCCGCCGGTTGAACCGGGGGGTTTTTTTTTTTAACCGTCAGAGGTCAAGCGTGACATTCGAGGCTCGGCTTAGGGCTGTCCTAAACCGAATTATTATCCTCAGAATTCGTGTCGATTGTGATTCCGAAACGATAGCTGGCTGCCCCGTGTAGTACGTGCCAAGAATCGTAGTAATTGCTCCTTCGGAAAGGGTCTCCGTAGGTATATACCCTATACGGTGTACCTGCGTCGCTCTCGCATCCTTTCCCACGTATGTAGTACGTGTCTCTCTCTCTCTCTATCACCCGCACTCGATTGCATATATATATACACACGCGTACCAAAGTCCCACGAAGGATCAGGGATTCCATCGATCTGTGTATGTACTTATACGCCGTTAGCGAACGGTATCGTTTGCATTTTTCCGACTCGGTTCTTCCCTTTCCTCATCCTCATCTTTCAGCTCATACATACTTTCGGCCCGCGGTTTATTTTCCGTTCTTACGATCGTATCCGCGATACCCAAAGACGCGTGCGAGTCGGTGTATACGCGGACCTCCCGTGACTGTGTGCGGGTAGAACTTTCGCTGTAGCGTTTTCATAAAATGGGAATTCGAAAAGCTCGATTCACCGTGCAGCTACTCGATTTAGATATCTAGGTATCTTCGATACGTAGTACCTTCTTTCGTTTTATCGATACGTTATTATATCATGTTTACATATCATGGAGCCCGTTCCGTCACTCGTATGTGAGTAACGTATACATATACGAGTTTAAATCGGACCTTGCAGACCACCCTCTCATCGGGATTTAATCGCAATCGCACGACAGTGAGGCAAAGCGATAATTACCATCCGTGATAAATATTCGAGGCTATTCTATAGACCCCTGCGGAGACTTCTGCGTCAGCGAAATTTGATTTCAGACACACTTTGGCGACGTGAATTATCAGGGTAATAAATTACACCTGTCGTTCGTTACCCGTTCGTACGGGGATTAAATATTACTTCGGTATTCGATATAGTTGGGGGGAAATTAGAGGATCGATTCGGAAACAAAAGGGTGAGGGAACGTTTTCGAACCTATGAATGCAATTAGGTCGCTGCCCGCAACCATTGTGTTTCAGGAAGGAAGAAAGGACGGAAGGAAGGAAGGAAATATTTATAGGAATAGGGCTGGGAATTTTCGCTTTTGTTAATTGAAATTTCTTTACTTTCTTCCTCCTTTCTTTCGCGGTTTCACTTTATAGCCCGCGAAGCCCGGACCGCGACCCGAACGTATTTCATAACCATTTCCACCTATACATTCGCACGAGGAGCCGTTGTCGAGAAGCTACGCTGTAGGTACCTACTGGCTCCCAATCCGACAAAAGGACTCGCAAATAACCGGATCGTTTGGAATCCGAACCGAAAACAAACCTCGGTAGCTAGGAACAAACCAGCCCCCAAACCGTCCGCGATTATCGCAAGGGGGAAAGAGTTAGGGCCAAAGTTTCCGCTTTGCGATTAAGAGCGAACCCCGCGCGGAAGTCACAGCTGACAAACTTCCTTGCGAGGAATGAATCGAGCGAGTATATTCGGTATATAACAAACGCTTTTCGCAATTGCGTATACAACGAGATAATTTCGAGATCCCAACGTTCGCGGAGATCTTTGGAAACTCGTCCGCCCGGTTCAACCCCCGTTCCTCTTCCGCGGGTATTCGTCGAGATCTTGTCAATTTGATAGAAAAATCTCCCGAATTTCACCCTCAAACTTCGCCGGGATTGACGTGTACGGTTTTGAATTATAATTCGCCGATACGATTGGACTAAATTTCGTTTACAGATCGGAGAAGCGTGTATCCGAATACCGTGGGAAGGTAATATCCCTTACGGTCGTTATATACGTATAAGAGTCTTTCAAGACTTTCGGTACCCTCGAAAGCCCCGAATAAAATTGTGCGAAGCACTTAACTTCTCCCAGTCGAGTTTTCCGCTCGTATTCCATGCCTCGTCCACCTCTCTCTCCTCGTACTTACCAGACCGGACTCGCCCTTTTGCCTTTTCGGTGGATTTTCGCATCGTCGTATATAACGACCCCGCCATGGCCTCTGGTCAGGCACACGACACACACTCCGGACTCGAACGTATCGCACCGCGTCCTGGGACTGCTGCATCCCCTTCCTTCCGAATGGTCACGGTCCCGGGGCTTTTCGTCCCTTCTCATTCAATTTCTCGCTGCGGTATCCCCGTATACACGTTTTATACACCATATATATACACCCATACATATACACACACGTATACGTATGACACCGACCGCGACAGACGAATAGCATACTATATACCTAGATATACTATACTATACCTCCTACCTACAACAGAGGAAGCTCTGCTCTCCGCCCTTTTTGCGTCGGACGTGAGTGACCGCCGTCGTGTTGCGGCCACTGCATTCGCGCACACAGAGTTTAGCTGTATTTTCGTTTTTTTCGTTTTTTTTTTTTTTTTTTTTTTTTTTCCCCCGCGAAACTGCAGGTACTTACGCCGGAGTTGTTTCGTTTTGGAAGTAGAATATATATTTCACGGGATACCAACCCCTACGCGGACCCTGGCCCAACGCGATACGTATTTTACGAAAATTGAATTATCGTGTCGTTTCTTCACGCGGTGGGTATAATTATTGAATTTTGTACCTCGAGGGGTGGAAAATAATGGAATGGAAACGAAAAGGAGGGAAAAGAAAGCAAAAAAAAAAGAAAAAATTGGATGAAAAACGGACGGACCTTTTGAGGGAGCCGAATGTTAGACGGATAATGTCAAGTGACCACGCGCGCTTCAAAGGGCACCAATGTTCGCCGGGGGATGCGAGGACGTGGACGTGGATGTGGACGTGGATGTGGGGAGGCAGAGTATGAAAGCGGTACCCGCGACGACTGTTTCATTGTACCCATTGTCGATTCCTGGACAATAAACCCGGCGAGGAAGAAGGTCCCCCCGCGCTCGTCTCTGCTTCCGAGGAATTTAATAAAAATTGATTTTACTTTTGTGGTATCGGCGCTCCGCCCCCGAACGGTTGGTCTCGCGTCTTATCGCTACTCGTCCTTCCACTCGTTCCACTTTAACCCCCTTTTCGAATTCCTTTTTATACACCACCCCGTATATTTCTTCTTTGACTGGTGCACCGGCATTATTGTCAAACCCGTCGATATACACCCTCGCACCGCCCTTCCCTCATAGGTGTATAAATATACCTGCTGGGGTAACACGCCGATCGTGAATCCGGCGATACGCGGTCTTCTCTGCACGGAGAAAGAAGAGAAAGAGCATTAAAAGTGATTTCCAAAATCTCCCTTTCGGGTGATATTCATATACATCGAAAACGAGGAGAAACGGTTACGTACAATATATGTATACGTAGGTACATATATATATAATACATAATATATATATATATACATATATATGGTTGCGGCGCGGTATTTCCTAAAGGTTTCTCATTCGGAAGTAATCGGTCATATCTAGGTGGGAAATAACATGGAGGGACAAAGGGACGGGGGTGCGCTCACCTTTTCGCCTTTGCAAACAATGAGGATAAACAAAGAACTGGCTGAGGGTCGAGTGCTAATTGCAGATCTTTGTTCTACGTTTTAGACCTGTGGATGTAGGGTATGGCATATAGCAGCCCGAAACACCCCTTTCGGATGGTCACTCACTCGGTCAGTTGGTCGGTCGTGCGCGAATGCAGCAGCCGATACGCGCTACCGTTTAATCGCGAATGAAATTGTGCCAAAAGAAATTTATCCGTGTTCACGAAAATTCTGAAATTTCGTCAAATCCAATGCGAATAAAAAAAAAAAAAAAAAATGCTGAATAATTTTTCTCCACTCCCCGGCGAATATATGATATAACTCTGGGCGCAATTGTAAATTTAATTTACAAGCAAAAATAACAACAATAATAATAACAATTAATAAAACACGGGCTCGGCGCTTTTTGGGGTGAATGAAATATATTTCTGGATAAAAGATTCGGGGAAAAAGAGGAAAATGAAAACGAGAATGAAAATCACGTGGGATCTGGTCGGGTGTATTTAAACGGTCAATTTCACTACCAATTTTCCAATATACCTAGTTCTTGTTTCTCTCGTCGGGGTTCATTTCCGGTTCGTTAAACGCGTACCTAGCTATCCACCCACCTACCTGACTTTCTCGCGAAATTTTCTCCGAATAGATTTCCCGTCATTTTGCGAAATTTTCTTCCGTTTTTCTTTTTCTTTTTTTTTTTTGTTTTTTTTTTTTCAAATTTTCCGAACCGCGCGTGCCTCTATAGACGGCGTGCGGAAGCCTGGCTGTTCGCCAAAGTATCTCCCAGGCATCTCCCCGCGATAATCAAGACGGTTAATATCCCTTCGGTGGTGGTAACTTACCGCACGTCATCAATGGCTGGTTAGGGTTTGGCAATTACGAAATTACCACCAATTACTGGAAACTGTGAGGATCCCCGGGATATACGTATAACTCTGTACGCGTAGAAATCCGGGCTTGACTCCTAGCCGCCCGTAGCCCAGACCGGCAGCTGCTTATCGGGTTCCTTGGGCGTTTCGTGGATATTCTCACCCCCGGAAACGATCTCGCATCGAGGTACGTACAATCGCGACTATTGCCGCATCCAACATCCAACGACCGCCGGGATCCGTTCCACGTACGCGAATGTTGAAAAATAAAATCGCAATATACTACAGATAGACCTCGTCATTGAGGTATAATATTTGCTCTGTTCAGCAGCCCGTACACCCGGTTTATACCCACGTATACGTATACGTATGTATACGGCTGGGTAGAGTGGGGGTGGGCCAGCGTGTCATTACGATTGTCAAATATGCACGAGTTCAAAATAACCCCCGGACCCTCGAGTTCACCGAAGCGAATGACAAACTCTGTTCCAAAATATACGAGGCGAAAGATTTTCATCATTTTATTTGCCCTCCTCTCCTTCCTTCTCTCTCTCTTTTTTTTTCTTTCCTCTCTTTTTTCGCATACTTTTTTCACTAATTTTGTTTGTACTACATGTCTATATAACCGTTCGTTATGAAAGAACGAGGAATGTTGATTTTAATTGATAATTTACTAGACGGTGCCGGTGAAGCGCGCGTGTGCGTATGTATGCATATGTATACCTATATGTGGGCAAAAATTATCAGGGAGAAAGAAACCCTCGGTAGAAAGAGAAAAAAGAAAAAGGAAGAAAAATACCTTGGGGTTCGTTTTTCCTTTTCTTCAAAGCTCCATAAAAACTGGCTACCTAATTGAAACTGCGATAGTCGATAGGATAACACGCGCGGTTCTTCATTCCGCAGGGCGATAGCGAGTCAGCGTTAGCTGGCAATTAAAAAAAAAAACCCGAGAACCGCGCCGAATGAGTGAGTTAGCTCGATGCTGCACGCGCTCTAATTAATGATGCGGGTTAGTTGCGGTAGTCCGAAAATTTGTCGTTTTTTTTCTTCTTTTTTTTTCTGTTCCTCCTTTTTGGGTTTTCTCTCTCTCTCTCTCTCTCCGGTCATTTCTTAGCGGCGGATCGTTACGGACCCGAACGAACGAACGAACGAATCGGCGAAAGCAGCTGCGAAAGCATTTTTAAACACTAACGATATCATTTTTCGTTATTAGCTGTCGAAAAAGATCGAAGAATCGTTTCCTCCGTCCGATATTAAGCGAACGCTGAGTTTAATTCCCGGCTCGATTCTGGAATCGGATTCCTGCCCAATTTCACACCCCATTGGTAGACAGCCGGGCCGATAGAAATTCGGCGAACCTATTTCCTCCCCTTATTTTTTAAACCCCCCCCCCCCGAAGCATTTCGCTGCTGCACCATGACCAGGCCTTTGGGGTAATAAAATTGGGGCCCGGTGCTGCTTTTGGGGTGGAATAGTCGGGATAACGGGAAACAGGGAAACGATTTCCGCACTCGGTTTACTTTGTACGTTTATAAGAGAAGGAAGAAAAGATAGGGGAGGATCACTCGGGGAAAGAAAAACTCTCCAGTGAAAATGTTTCTCTAAGGTTCTCCCTTGATAGAAACCATTAACCGTCGAGTATTGCCGCTGCTGCTGCCGCCGCTTGCGCCGAAAGGCAAACCCCGAGGACATACATATACTTCCCTCTGTACACAGGGCTCTGCGCGTTTTTCACCTACCTGCATCTCACGTGCGGGGTACGATTTCATTTTAAAAAATATGGTTTGTTTTTCTTTTCAATTCCAGCTGGATGATGAGTCTTCGTGTTCCAGTGAATTTTCATCAATCGTACAGGTGAAATTGTTCCGGGTTTCTTTTCGACTCGTGATCGGACGGGTAGGGGTGATGACCAAAATATGCTACTTATTCGCTACGCGTTACGAGCACAACCATCCCCTAGATATTTTATGCATTGTGTAGCGTAGGCGGTAAAATATCGTCTAGGATAAGAAACGGTCTTCTTGGCTCTAAGCCACAATCGATGCCACGATGCAGTGTCTGGAAAGTTTATCCCAGAAAAGGGTTCCTTCTATTATTATATACGCTCTATGTATGTACCTGAAATCGCACGTACTTATTTCCGCTGGTGTTATACTTTGTAGATAAACTTTATATCCTAACTACCCCGGCGCCGCGACCCCTTCTCCTACGTCTATCGCCCGCCCCGTGGTCCTGGAAAACTAATAATTGTTTGGAAATTTCTCTTATATACGAAATGTGAGTTTCGTACATTCGCACAGGTCGGAAAAAGAGCGATGAGATATATAACGAAGGCATCATGTTGTCCGAGGACATTCGAGGGGACGGTGAAAGAGATGGATGGTCGTGCGAGCTAAAGAAGCGGAAGCGGAAGCGGAAGAAGAATGAGAATAAGGAGAAGGTGCCTTCGCCCGCCACGCACCCTTCGGCTCAATACAGTCGATACCCGTACGGTTAGAAGTAGAAATTTGTTTGCGGAAGAAAAAAAGGAGTCCCCTCCTTCGGCGAGTTGGTTTTCGCTCCAGTAACGCGAATTTGATCGAAACTCTCATAGTTAGAGAAGTTATTTTTCCAGCTTGTTAAACCGCGCGGAGGAATGGGGTGAAAGAAGTTCGTAAAAATGAAACATAACCGGGACGTGTTGTTAGATGGAGAAAGGAACAGCGGCCGAGAGAAGGAAAGCACGGATTCGGTTCCGGTCTCTTTTCATCGACGTGGGGTAGGTGGCTCGGTACACCCAGGTAACTCGTAACTCGAGGGACTAGGGGAAAAATTCTAAACGACGACTAAACCCCATTCAATTACTGCACTGTGGCAGGAAAGTACGTATACGTATCCGAGTCGTGGGCTGGGGGGGCGGGGGCGGGGGTGGTGGCTGCGACGCTCTCTGTGTGTGTGTGAGAGGTCAGAAAATAGCAATTTGCGAATACCATAAAACTGAGACGTGGAGGAGGAAATCTCCGTTAAAAAGTGTAATTGTTTCACGTTCTAGATACTGCAACGGCGATAAATCTCCGTAAAATACTACAACCCCGCGGGGTCAGACCGTCGAGTAATAGTTCCACCCTCCCACACCGTTCCCGTCTAGCTGAACCTCGAACTACATTAACTAGCTGGTTGATTCTTTCTCTCAACGTCCTATAAACCCCGATGAAATATTTACCCCCGATTTTTACGCCAGATTTTTACGCGAGCTCCTTCGAACGTATTCCTGTTTCTTTTCGATTTCACAATCCGAGAAATCTCGTACTGACCATGAATAACTGTATAGATATACGTCGACTGCCGGGATAACGAAGTTGACTCCGTTAACATCGGTTCCAGGGTTGTTCCGCGCCCGGTAAGCCGGGATAACCCGGGGATGACCGGAAAGGCATCTTAATTCCTGGGCGCCTTACGCTTTCGCGTGTCACATCAGCGTCGGCGAATGGCTAGATCTGACGAGGGAAAGGGAGAAATTTGTCGGTATAACGAGAGAGGGGCTCGTTGTAACCGGAAAGCAAGAAAAGCTCGATTTCCAAGTCGTATAAGCCTGATAATTCTCGTCGGGATTTATGAAACGGCCATAAACCTTAGCGCGCTAATAGACTTTGAATGAACTCAATTAAGGGTTGCCGTGAGTTATTGACCCTTGTTCGCTAAACAGAATGCGCGTTCGGGTTGCTTCGTATACCGATATACCGCATCGCCGCGGCGGTATCTTCAGGTTTTGGTTTCCGGTTCGATAATTTTAAACCCAGACGGGAAAATTTCGCCCCTCGCTCGTCCCCCGGCTAAGGGTCGTAATATTTTATCGATGCTCGGGGAATAGGCGCGATTAGCGGATTTTAAGCTCGCGAGTGGTAGGATAGGGCAGAAGGGCATCTCCTCGGTGTTTACAAGATTTTAATACCGAGATTAGATTTTCCGGCTTCGCGGACGGCAGCTGATTTTCTCCGCGAGAGATACGGGGGTGTATGCATTCCGCGTCAATGCGCCCCAGACAATTCCTGCAGGGCCAGTTTTTTTCCCTCTTCTCCTTACTCCCCCGATTTCTTTATTCGGGGGTATATAAACGTGAATGAAATCCAAAGCTCACTCGAGATCCGCGAACGCATTATATAGGTATATACATGTATACGTATACGTGTCTTTGAAGAATTGAATCATTTTTAAACGGGATAAAAATAAAAGAACAATCGCTAAGGGTTGGCTACGCGGAGGGATTAAAAGATCAAGGAGCGAGTATCGGTATAGGGGTGCTGGAAAAATGTCAAAAATAAATTGAAAGAACAACAGAACTAAGGAGAGAGTGATTAAAGAAAAAACAATTAAACAAAGAGCAAAAACCGCGGTGAAATTTACATACAACGACGCGAATAAAAATTGGGGTTCCGTTTTACACGCACCCGCCTATATACCTATATATATACACGTATATGTATACATACGGGGTAACTAATTTACGGGAGGCCTCCCGTAAATCGAATCGCGAATGAACGGGGGATGGCGGAGATAAAGAGGAATTGTTGCTCACTCGAGGGCCCTAAGTATTCATACATTGCATCGGGTATATACGGGGCCCTCTGCCCTTAATACCCCCCTGTCTGCGGTAACATCCACTCTCTCGAACGCGAATGTGTATCCGGGATTTAGTTGGCCGAGAATTGTAGGCTTTGGAACTCGTTCCGTGTCGGGAATAGGGGTGGAACGGGGATGCCAGGGGGATCAAGGTATACGTGTACATGACGAATCGCTGAGATTTGACTCAAGTTCCTCTTCGACGAGTAATACGGCTCATTAATCAACCGTATTACTCGTCTCTCAGGGCGTGCAGGCGGACCGACCCCTTGCTTTCCTACCCTTCTTCCTCTTACTCTTCCTCTTCCTCTTCCTTCGCCTTACACCCTCTTCGGATCTCTTCAGCTGGTGCGTTATTATATAGCTTAAAACTTGAGCTGTTCTAAACTTTGATAATGTCTATTTTAAGAGGAGGAGAATTTTACTCCTCTTCTACTTTTTCTTCCTTCCTTCCTTCCCTCTTTCTTTCTCTGACTTTTTCTCGGGGGCTCGATTTTAATTACATCGCCGCGAGACGTCACTACACCCCCGAATCGCACCGTGACAATATAGTATTCGTAAAAATAAGATTGGGGAAATTCCAATATTTCGGCATGTGTTCGGGAATCGAACTATTCTCAGATTCGTCGGGGAAGTTTCCCGGTTATGAGGTAAATATATTATCGGTCGTAGGCGAAAAGGGGGTTCCGATTAATTGGCGCAGCGTGTTGAAAATTTTACAAGAATTTCATTTAACCCGTGGAAAGACAAAGGTCCAATATGTTATCAATTACGTCTAGCGGAGGGAAGTTAACTTTCGGGGTCGTTTCATAGGAACCCGGAGGTAAAACTCGCGCCCGCGCCCGCGCCGGTGCCGGTGCCGGTGCTCGACGAGATGCCCGGAGTGAAATCATGGTGTCGCCTTTAATGGGAATATTTATGGACTTATTAAAATACCAACCGGGACCGGGACTCCGCGGGCTCGGCTCGGCTACGCCATGGAAGTAATAAAGAGGACGGAACGAACGAATATATACCCACCTCTATACCTACCTGGACCACTAAATTACGTCCCCGTGCACCCGGCAGCATCAACCAACGAACTTTGTAAGAAATCTTCTAGTCCTCCAGACGCTGCTGGCTGCTGCTTTACTCCGCGAGCTTTGCGCCTCGTAAACTTTCGTAATTATACTATTATATACCGCGCGTTTCAATTTATTATCATCTACGCCGGTGCATGGTACTGCCTCAAACAAATCGCATCAAGGTTTTCAACTCTGACGGAATTTGACTTCCCTACGAGCCTTAGAACGAACGGTTCTACCTTCTTGTACCTGGAGTGCGGTGGGTTGAGAACTTGGAGTCTAATTAGCGGCTGCGGGGACCGCGAGACGAATTAAGTTCGATGAAATTTTCTACCGCGACTCGGAATATCAGCTCAGTTTTCCCCGCGTTACGATTCGAATTCAATTCAAACTGTGTAATTAATGCCAATTACAGGAGAGCTAACGAGTTCAACAAATTACTCGGTAAATACAAACAGGGTGAGTTTCTTTGATCATTATTGTGCGTGTCAGAGGCACTTCGAAGTCTCCTAGCAATTCGTTGTGTGAGAAAATTAACGAAGGTAAGTTCCATTCGTTTCGCGACCGGATTCCTACGGGTATCCGGTGTTAATCTGGAATCTGATGGAGGAATAATAATGAACGGTATCGAGTGATCGCGATCTTATAGTCGGGGTAAGAGTCGGAACCGTTAATTATGCCGCATTAGGGTCTCAGCCGAGCGGAAATAATTAGGTTCAAACGAAAGGAGGAACGTTGAAATTCGCGATGGAAACTCGATTGACCGATTGTTCATAAATTGCGGCTTTTAAATACGAATCAGTCGAGTCCGGGCCCGAATTTTTCCGAACTTGAAACAAAGACGGCCAATTCAAAGGCCATTCAAAGGCCATTAAACGGCCAAGTCGGAGGCTCTCGGCACGCGATTCGAGTCACGATCGGGGTGTGTGTTCTCCTCTTTAAATTCGATCCGCAATGTACATACATACGTATACGGTATACCGGTATACGCCGAGTAAGAATCGAGGAAAGACGAGACCCAGGGCGCGTATACCTCTAGTCAAGCACGGGCAGCACTGACACCGCAAGAATGATCACTGATAAGGTGATTTTAATTATCGTGGCGAAGAGAGGTCGAGCCAGCCCGGCTGCAGACGGACGCGTCCGTTTTAGATAAGGACTGAACAAATGGGATCCTAACGACGCCGAGAACTATTCTCGTTCGGTTATCCCCAGAAATTTCCCCACCTAATCCCTGATCTCATTTCACTAGGATTTTTAATCCTTCGCGATACCCGAGGGAGAGGATGAGAGAGAGAGAGAGTTCGTACGTTATTTACAACATTTTGACCAAATAATTATTCCCAGCTAGACGCATGGGGTATACGAATCGAGATTTGTTCTCGGGGGTTTGCCAGGGAGGGAAATATCTCGTGGCAACGAAATCGGGGAGGAAAAGTGTCCCGGATAAGCGAGAATACCCCGTTATCTATATATCTATGTATCTACGTAAGGGTTCTCTCGCCGCGTCGTTGTTCGTTCGTTAATGGAAGTTAATTTTCGAATACATTTGAGGCAGGAGAATGAACGGGCAATTTATAAACGTCGGAGTTCAAACTTCTAAACTATATTACTTGGTATTATGAGGTTTGCTTAATGAATAATAATTATACGCCCGATACTCGAGCGGTAGCTGCTCTATACTCGGCGTCGAGTTGAACAGACCAATTCACGACGCCGAATAATAATCAGACTTCGCTTCCTCTATTTTTCCATATTTCGTTTACCTTTTCATTGACCGGAAAACAAGTTCTAACGTAAGAAATTGATAACTTGGTCGGTTCCCGCGGTGGATTGTTATAACTAGTTTAGTCGATTACCTAATTCCGGTAGTTTCGACTCTTTCGGATCCGCCGACCCACCCCCTCACTCTCTTTGTCTCTTAATTACCGCAGGGTAGGAATAATATGAAAAATTCACTCCCGTAACTCGGGTAGTGGCTACCCGAATCCTTTGTGGCTGGATTCGGGAGTTCGTACCGCGGTTTTAATTCGCGTGAATTCAATCCGCAAGTTTGCATTCTGTTCCTGCGAATAATAAACTCTAGAATAGAGAACTCCCGACGTTGAGGAGACCGATAATTTTCAATCTCGATATCGAAAAGTTCCTTGGGAACCGGGATTCAAAATTTTCACGAGAATCGGGACTCTAGCTTTTTCCCTCGTATTTAGCTTTTAGGTGGAAAAGTCGCTTTTCCGCAAGCTAGAGGATTAAACTAGCGGTCGTGATCCCGGTCGTTCTATACCTCGGGGATCGATACGGCATAAACGGTGTGAACCAGCGGGGGACGAAGGGTGTAGATTGTTCGCGAAGGCACGGCAGGGGGAGGAGGCGTATTTTCATTTCGCCGTATCAGCAGAAATTCGAAACGGTTCCGACGCGCCCGGTATGCTAAACCAATCGCGTGTTGTTTTAAACAAACCTGTATACCGGGCTATTGAATAACGCATCCCCTACCCCCTACCCCCTACCCCCTACCCCTCCGAGAAAGCTCGACGAGTCCGGTTTATTTATCGGGTAAAAACGTATTCTTGGCCGCCTATATACAAGGGTCTCGATAATATACATACGTATCCATTCAGGGCGTATGCGTGTATATTCGCGGACGCATATATGTATATGTATATTCGAGATTCGCGAGCACACGCGCACGCACACGTGGCAAGAAATTTATAACCGGTAGACACGACGCCGGGCTTTCAAAAGGGCCGAAAGTTTAGGATCAGTTTTGGAGTAGCGCCCAGGGGGTCCGGGTAACCCCGGGTAGCCCCGTGACGTCACTTCCTCACCCGTCACGCTCCGACAACCGTATTTTAGGAAGCCCGGATATACCTCGGCAAGACGGTCCAAGTCTCCCGTGACGGTGGTAAGGGGAGTTCAAACTTCTTGCATAAAATTAAGACCAAGATCCGTGAAGACCCGCTTCCTTGCCTTACTTCCTTACAATATGTTCTCCACGCATATTTTCCCGCACGTATCGTAGATTAGAAACTAAAATATATGCCTTTGGGGGTATAGGTATCGAGTCGACGAAGACCCTCGAGTTTATTCTTACTTCTTTATTCTTCGATCTCTTTTACCTAATTCGAGAAATCGGCGTGCTTCTCTACGAGCCTGGGATCAAGTTTCGGGAACTCAAACAGCTGTCCGAGTTACAAACTAGTCGAATAGTTATACCGTCGGATTTTCCCCGGATAACGGTGCGAAACGATTGCTCGACTCATTGGTCGTCGTCATGCGAATTCAATGCTCTATATATATATATATATACCGTCGGCGTCGTCGCGAGTCACGTTGAGTTTCGTGTAACATTTCCATAAATTCCGTATCCAATATTTTTTTACAAAGTTACGAGACAAGTTTTTCATGCCAAATCCGCGAAGGTGGAATGCCAGGGAATTCCCAAAGAAATGTTATTCGAAAATTTCCTCCTGCCGTAATAATCAATGTAGCGTTGAAACGGAGGGATTTCAGATTCTGTGGCGAACGGTGCAGCTCAGGCGTCTCGGCTTGGCTCGGCTTGGCTTGGCTCGGCGTGAGATCGAACTTACTTCTGTAGTCAAGAGTCAAGAGACTGTAACAGGGTGGCTGGGTGGGTGATTTTTCCTGAATGCCTCGGAGTGGGATGGCGAGTGGTCCAAAGACGTTCTTTCGCGTGCTTCTATAAAGGCGTCCTCGTCGTACGTGGATCTACGGAATGAGGTGTAGGTACCGTTCACCGTTGACTTTCATCTTCGGGATGATTTCTCAACGACGTGACGCGACGCGACGCGACGTAACTTTTCTTTACCCCAAAGCCCGGCTGTACGTAGTATCCGTCGAAAATAAATCGCGAACTCGTCTCTTCGCGAACGAAGAATAGAAATAAAAAAATAAAAATTTAAAAAGAAGGAGAAAAAAAATTTGGTACCCGTTGTCTGGAGGAGAGAAAAGAAAACCTCCGCCACCGTCGAATTTTTATTCTTACTCAAAAATTTCTCCAACGCCATATTCTTAGACGATATTTTCACCAGGGGTTGACCGCGGGGACAACGACGTGTATCTACCATTAGCGTTCACCGGAGTGGAAATATAGCTTTCAACATAAACGTTCGAGAGAAGAGAAACGTCGCAATTCTTTTCCTTCGTTCGGTGAATTTTTTTTCTTTTTTTTTTTTTCCCCATTCTCTTTTTCATTTTTATTCCAATTTCTATCTTCAATTTTTTCCTCCTTTCTTCATCCAGCGGAGGTAGCTGGTATACACACGCAGCAGACGCACGGCGAGAATCTGTTCCAGTAATCGAATACCGCGTGCGAATTTGATTTATTTATTGATTTATTATTTTCGATACTATTTTCTCCTTCCATTTTCTTTAAACGGTTAAGAGGTGGTGTATACGTTTTTCATTCTGAATTATTAGACCGTGGAGGATCGGTATGAAATACGCCACACTTGTCCCTATACGTCCATAAATTTTCTACACCGGTGATACTTCTATTGGCGTAAATAAAAGAGGTTCTTTTGAATATCGGATCAAACGATAAACTCGATAATTATAATCGGTTGATCCCCATAACTTCATTAAAAAAATAAAAGGGAGGTGTAACGTGTTACGCTCGCGGATTAACCGTATTGACTAAACGGACGCGTACGCCAAAGCACGTAGAGACTGACACCCACACGCGTATGGAAGCCCCGGTAGGTAGAGGGTAGGTATGAACATGCACGGACGTATGTACATACGTGTAGGTATATGTAAATCGGGCATATGTAATTATTCGTTGCGTCATCGTGCCGTGCGGAGTTAACGACGACGTATCATCCCCCATCCCCTATCCGCACGGGGGGAGGCCGTCGACTCTTTGATCAAGAGAACTTGATTATTACGCGATGTTACGTATCTATCTATCCGCGTCGCCCTCGAATCTCGCCCTCGTCTGAAAAATTCCTTTTATACATTCATTTCCGGACTGAATATTTCACCGTACGTATATATTAGCCGGGTCGAAAAAACACGAAGGTAGCTGTCTCGTTCGCTTTTCACTTTTTCCCTTTTTGCTTTTTACTTTATACTCTCTCTTTCCGTTTCGCTCTCTTTCCACCCCGGAAAAGGAAGAAAAAAGAAGAAAAATTCAGAGAAAGGGAGAGAGAAAATTCGTGGGTCAAAGTTGAAACTTGATCCCATACGTCGCGAGCTAATTGAACGACGATGTACAGATATCTGACCGCGAAGTTGATGCCAATCGATATACGTACTACATGGAAATTCGGCTATGGTTGATATAGGACTATAGGACTGATCGATATGCCTGGATTCGCGGGGATATCTCGGGCGAACTTTTGATCTCTGATCATTGAAATTTCATTCCACACGGTTTCTTGATCTCTGTAATTGGATCCAAGTAATTTGTCGACTGCCTCGGAAAGTTTGATTCGAGAAAGTACTCGCTAGCTGGTACGAGCGAGATCCTACAGCCTCAAAGTTAAGGCAAGGACATCGCCGTATTAAT
This sequence comes from Tenthredo amoena, assembly GCA_963966615.1. Lineage (NCBI taxonomy): Eukaryota > Metazoa > Arthropoda > Insecta > Hymenoptera > Tenthredinidae > Tenthredo > Tenthredo amoena. The sequence goes on along the minus strand of OZ016497.1, from coordinate 4,741,311 downwards.
TGGCTCACCATCGACGAGTTTGACACACAAAATTTCGTGGGAAATTCCAATTTCGAAGCACCTTATGACGGGGTATCGTTGGCGAGTATCTTTCGAGATTACATTACGGGGTGGTTTTTATGCCTCGTCGTCCCGTACTCATAACGCGGAATCCATACATCGACGAAATTTGCGATCGCGATCGACTGCGTGGGCGTTCGACGTTTTATCCGACGTAAAATGAAACGAAACGAAATTAAATGAAACGTAACGAAACGAAAGGAAACAGGGAGGAGCGGCGGAGAAAGAAAGGTTGGAATTATTTGTCATTATGAACCCCTAAAGCCGTTTAATATTTTTCTAAATGTTGGAATATACCTACGGGGAAGTAAAGCCTGCGCGATACCGCTGCCCGTTAAATAAAGTATCTTTTCCATCCCCTCGTTTTATATTACATTCGAGATTTCCTAGTTTATATTTTATAACGCGGCACTATAGTCGGGGGGGAGGGGGGTCTATATATTCACGGGGATTTCGCATTACCCACCACGCGCGCTTAGTCGACGTTCTTTATCAGTTTTATATACCTATAATCCGTTGCATATATGATATAATAATAATTTCATTCGCACTGTATTCCCGGTGATTATTTATGCGAAATTTTTCGCCTCGTATTACACGCGAATAATTGATGAATATTTCAAACAAATTTATTGCCTCCTTGTTTGCCGCGTCATTAACTGAAAATAAATACAATGAACTACCTCTATGTACCTCTGTTCAACGATCATACCTTTCAATGGAACGTGTCATGGGTAGAGATCGGAATCAGTGATGAATAGCTGCCTCTGCAGGGGCTCTTGATGTCCGTAGAATTCGACTAATGCTACACGTCCTTCGCGTTATTCAACGACTACTACTTTTTCGCATATTTACACGTCGCACCTATATAGTATACAACACCGACGCGATACAATCAATCGGTTCGTATCTTGTACGTATAGGTACATACATACATACCTCGGTGGTGGTTTTCCCTTTCCCTAAGCATATATACGCCTCTGTTCCTACAAATATAACATTATTCGATTTGCGAATAATTTATCATCTCACGTACGTAGTACATATACCCGCACTTTCGTTTGATTTTTCATACGATTCGAGAGCAGGAAATGCCTTGCAACGTTTTGACAAATCTCGACTCTCACTCCGTTCGAAGGGAATCCATCGCGGATTCGGTGAGCGAAATTTCCAAGTCAATATACGCCACCCCGTGTTGATTAAATGGAAAAACAAAACTGGAATCGAGCTTCGGAGTGTTTGATTAGAACGAAATTTCGCGAAAGGCAAAAATCATCGATTTCCCTGAACACCGAGCCTTTGGCTATTTACCCAATTATTGTTATAGCCGCGGCGGTCGACGGTGCTTACATTATAAAGCGACGAAACGCCTACCCTGCAAGTTGCAGCTTCAGCGCTAATATAGGTGTACATTGATATTCGCTGAGCGAACTCTAACACTATTTCACCCAGTCAATGAACAGGTTTAATTCACCCGGCAATTATATTATTCACGATTTGAATACGGTATTAATTTATGCCGGTGGCTATCCGCGGGAACTTTCGCTAGCTAATTTTCGCGATTCTACACTCGGGGTACGAGAACAGTCAGCGTTACCCGGATATAGTATATCGATTAGACACGATGGAAGATGGAGAACCTATGAAAAGAAAGCGATAAAAATTGATGACAGATTCCACTCCATCGCCCGTGTCGTTCCTATCAATCGAACGATAGGTACCCTACCATCCCCCTTACCCACCTATAATAGAATCGGGAGGAAACGTCTTTTTAAAGGCATAACTTTTCGGATTAAACTCGCCTAAACTGTCGTAAAAATTGTTGACGTACTGTTACAGCAATTCCGAAAGTATTTTCTGCACCCTGTTTATTAACCCTAATTCGCTTCCAAGAGCCTGAGGGCATGTTGAGATGAGTGAATTCTGTAATCATGAAATTTTCTTCCCTCCCTATCCCCCGCGCTCGTACTTATCAAGGGGTGATTTTCGTCCAGCGTATATACAGTATATACACGTACGCGTGCGTTAAACATTGATCATCGGGGGTGCTTTTAATTTGATTACCTACCGGGGCGAGGGAAACTTATTTTAGTGTCAAGCAACGAATGGAAGCGAACGAAATGTGAGCGAGAAAATTCGGGGATGTAGGAAACCGTCCGGGCTTGCGATAGAGCGAGAGGCAAACGCACTTCGATAGAGCGAACGAAAATGCATAAGAGTCGCAGACTCGTAGATATGCGATTCTAATTTCCCCGCGGATCCAGTTCGCTATAGTTCCGTCGCGTAGCTTTGGGTTGGAAAATTCAGCAAAGTGTCGAGACCTGCGCAAGCTGTCCAACAACCGAAGAGAGAGACTCACTCAGTCGAACTCGACAACCCATAGCCGGCGTATCGCTGATCGTGTCTCTCGCTCGTCTATTTTTCGCCACGTTTTCCGTCAGAATTTTTCTGACATTTTCGCGATTTCTCTAAATCGGGAAAGCTCCCTCTCCCTCCGCCGTTGATCAGTGCTCGAAATAAAAAAAAAAATAAAAAACAACACGAACAGTGAGAATAAAATTTCTTGAAAAATCAAAAAGGGAAGAGGAGGTAATTCAGTGGCGGTGAAAATTTAATCAGTGTTGTGACTGTCGAATCCGATCCAACGGTTTATATATTTCATCCCTCGCCCTGCGACTCATCGGCCCGTTCGCGTGTACGAGGTAGGTGTACCCCTAACTCGATTTACTAATTATTATACACAGCGTTGAGATCCTCGTCGACAGTTTAAACCCTTGATCCCACGGCGGGTACTGCATCCCCGTAACCTTGGCTTATTTGATTACAAAAGCGAGGAGAGATGATGATAGAAGTTGGGTTTGACCGCGTGCCGTTCGCTCGGGTAAACAGCTAAAGCCTTGCGAATCGTGAGACAGGTAGATACGCGTCTCCTCGGATCAGCGGGCTATCAGCCCCCGTACGAAGGGGGTGAAACGGTTCGAATCGGTTATAGTTTCGGGCATGAATACGAATAGGAATAATGAATACGTAACTGCGTATGTATAATTCGGCGAAGAATTCACCCGAGAATATCGGAGCGAAATTACGGGGTAAATCTACCCAGCCACCTTATTCAAGGGCTGACAAAGTAGTTTACCAAGGAAAATTGAACCCATTACAGAATTTGTGTGTGTATTACTTTGCCGGCATTATCCGATCGATGGAGAGGTACCCAAGGCATGAAAGAAACAGGACGTGTGTATCGATATCGTTTCTTATCTATCCGCGGCGATGTTCTCCCCGGTATATCGACGATGAGGATGGAGAAGGATACCTACGCGATATGAGATATCGAAGATATAGAATGTCCGGGTGTATCGAAGTAAAACGAATGAATTTATCATATGCGCATATAGGTATGTGTATATCGCATGCGGAGGGATCGAAGCGTCGGTACCAAACCCCGTTTGGCAGTTCACCTCCTTTCTTTCTTTTCTTTTCTTTTATTTTATTTTTTCATCCTGACCCTGCGCGGTTACTACTTATCCAGCGTCCAATAATTATGGAAATATAGTTTTCAGAACCCGAGCGTACGTGTTGTCGCATAGGTATCTCGGCTGAAGAAGAAGAAGAAGATATCAGATATCGTATAGAGAGTCGGAGAGATATCTTCGACTCGCCCGACGTTTTTTATGCAAATACGAGGAGAAAACGCGGGACGCGTGTGCGTGCGCAAAATATCAGGGTTTCCGCATTTTCACATAATTTTTTTTCCCCCTCTTTCCCTCTTTTGGATTGTTTGGACAATAATTCTGTACAGAATCGCGGAAAAGCTTCCACCCCACCTCCCTTACCGCCGTTAATCCATTCGTGACGTTCGTTCTTCTCTTTCGGTGGTATAGAACTTGTTGTTTCGGAAAGCCAAATACTTGCTGATTATTTTAAGCCCTTAAAAGCTGAGAATTTTACAGAAATTTAAGCCTCGGTTACGCCAGGGGTAAATCCCTCGGCAACGACAGTGCGAAATGCGGTATTCCTTTTCACTCTCCAGGGGTTGGCCGAGGTTTAATAAACTTTCAACAGTTTTTCACCGATCTTAGAGGTTCTCCAGCTTTCGCAGGGATTCCGGTCTTCAATAATTTGTTTCTCTCTCAAAGATTTGCGGAAAAAAAACTCTCAAAAAAACGTGTATACGCGTATAAGGCGAGTACACGCAACGATGAGACATCCAGTTCTCGAGAAGGGGCGAGGGGGCCGAACCTTATCTTAAAGGACATTTCAATTTCGCTCTAATCTTAAGAAATGTCGAAAAAAAAAGGTAAGGAAAGAAAGAAATAAAAAAAACCTTGGGGGTGGTAAATCCATTCTTTATATCCTCGTCGTCGCGATGGTCTCGATAAAACTGGGGGGTGGTGGCTTCTTTAATGACTATTAAATCGTCACCCCCCCATAAGCGGCGCGGAAGATAGAAAAAGAAAGACGGAAAAAGAAAAAGGAAGAACCGTTAAGATAAATGAAACAATATTTGATCATTATTTTCGTCGGATATCTCAGACTTTCCCTTCTTTTATTTTCTTCGCAATTTTTCCCACGGCGCAGGCGTTACTCTACAGCTTTTTCCAGCCGTTTGTTCTTCCGATTAAACCTGATTATATATCTCGGTTCTGTAAATATTACGATCTCCTCGAACCGGCACCGGCTCCGGTAGCAGGGGTGCGAAAGTTTTCTGGAGCAGATCGAGGGTGGCTAATAATAACGATGAGATAACAAATGTAGACGAATTTATACACACGGAGATTTTTCGTGTCAACTAGAGCGAGAGAAATGATCAGATCCGATGGGTTGTCAAAAATGTTATCGCGTCAAAAATTACCCATATTTATTATTCTTCGAGCGCTAGGCGCGGCTATTTGCCTAATCAGATCTATACTTCATCCCACTTCCTTCCGCTTGTTTTCGGCTCGCCGATGTCAAGTGACCAATAATTTTATGTATACGAGGTATATTGAATTCATCACGCTCCGATATTCGCGAGCAACGAGGGATGAAAGATCGCAGGCTCTTCAATTCTGTTCCGCTTTTCATCCCCTCGGTGATACAAGACGAGTATTGGCTTCGGTAGAAAAATGACTTTTGCCAAATTCAACGAATCTTTACCTTCTCGGACCTTCATCATCCGAGGATCAGCTTTTTAGACAGATTTCGGTCCGTCTGTCCGACAAATTCGCCAATTCCGGAATCTAACGGGTTGAGATGACGGTCTCTGATAATTGGCGCGTCTTTTTTAATTCGTACGATCGCTTCTACGAGCAGAAAAATTAGGCTTCCAATATTCGGATACGTCGACCTATGTTTCTCTCTCTCATACTTGGTAGTAATTTCGTTGATCAGAGAGACTTGTGCAGGGGTGAGGATATAAGTGTACCGTGAAAAACCGTCTTCTTCGCCTTGTTTTCAGACGATTCTGCCCGACGTTTGTTCGTCTTTGATCCCCTTTCTTCCCCCCTCCCCCCCCGGTGCGCGAAAAAAGTAAAAAGTAGGAAAAACGAGAAAAAGACGCGAGGTGTCATGCCTAGTAGTAAATAGCCCCGTTGAATGGGTTCAGCTAGGCGTTGACGTTAAAGAGATAGGGTCGAGCGCGGAAGGGGTTTTCGTAAGGGTTTTCCGTGGGCTGGTCGGAGTAGTAGCGTCACTTGACTGGTTCTGATCTGCGTCGGTTCTCAAGAGTAGAGAGGAGAGACGAGAGAAGATAGAAGATGGGAGATAGGAGAGAGAGGAGAGAGGAAAGAGGAAAGAGGGGACGGGAGAGAAGACGCCGGGGGTTGAGTGTTAGCAAATTGTTTACCTGGCAACAATGGACCAGATGATCCCGCGACAGAAGCGAGAGACGAGAGACGAGAGATCCAGTTGACGTGAACAACCGTAGTGAGAGAAAACGAGGGGACAATGGACTCGCGGGGACAATGCGTCGTCACTATCCTCTTTTCTCTATCTTTCTCTATCTGGGGGTGAAACTGGGAGGATGAGAGCAAGAAGAAGAAGAAGCAGAAGAAGAAGAAGAAGAAGAAGAAGCGTCCTTCAGGAAGTGGAATAAAAACATCCCCAGGACCAAGGACCGTCTGTCCTCGCGACGTTCTATACTTTCAGCGGCGGTTTAACGAACCTAGAAATTGCGGATGGTTGGTAGGCATCATGTATCAACCTCGCAGCAGCCCCGAGTACCTCGGGAAGAGGAAAAAAGAGGTAACAAAAAGGGAAGGGAGCGAGAGGCAGTTAGCGAAACGTAGTTCTACGTTTTACGAAAAATTGATGTTTTTCCTTCTCGAGTTGCGCCGCGACGTTTATGAATACCTAAAACGCCATTCCGTCATTTGAATTCCCTTCGAAAAGAATGAAAAGGAGAAGCGGGGCGGGAACGGGGAGGAAAAAGCAGACGAAGAAAAGACGAAAAAATAACATCACGTTTTTCGAAACACCCTTAACAGCTTTACTCTATACCCACCATCGTCCTGATTACACGCGATGGATTTTAAACACGTAGGATGATATGTATCTGCGGGCAGCTCGAATACGCGTGCTATAAGTGTATATCCGCGGGTATAGGGTAGAGGCGTAGGGGTAGGCAGGTGAATATCTGAATGAACGATCGGCGAAGGCGACGTGCCGCGGGTTTCTCACGCGAGCGTCAATTCTAGGGTAGCGTACAGGGGCTAGGGGCTAGGGGCTAGGGGCTAGGGGCTAGGGGCTAGGTGGTGCGAAAAAAGTCGTATATGAAATCCTCGGGTACAAATGAGGGTTTGATTACTGCCGGAGGCATTCGGCTGCGTGCGTGGCGATATTCGTGTCTACACGTGTACACCGCGTGAATCCGTACCTTGCAGTCATACCTTAACCCTAACCCCGCGCCTAGCCCCTGCTTTCGCACATTCATCCCCTTCCATAGTTTTCCACATGCCATTGTAACAACACATTCGTGTCACCGCTACATAATTCACTCCGTATACCCGCGCCTACCCGGTGCAGGTTGACGACTGGCTAAAAACCGAGGGTTAAACACCCTTTCAGGTTCTTATTAAAGAGTATATTAGCCAATTTCATGACTCCGTACGATTTAGAAGAGATCCGATCTCTCGGTACTTAATTCCCTCTAATATCAATCGATCGGATATCATTTCCGGAAACCCCCGCCCCACGGTCTCGCCGAGGCACACCTACGTATACTACACATATATCTAGATCATATGCATATATGCATATACGTACACATACACGGGAATACCGCAGGTAATATATATTCTGCGTCACGTACGTCTGTCGTCAGCTGGCAGGATAATCTACGTTACTATGTAGAGACGTATACCAGGTATATGTTATATATGTTACACCGCGGTGAGGTAGGACTACCGCAGAAAAGACGACAGAGACGTCCCGGTTCTGGTCCCGGTTCTGGTTCTGGTTCTGGACTCTGCGGTCTATATTGCGGAAGAATATATCCGTTGTGTCACACGCGCGTCACGTTTACTCCCGAGTTAAACGTACATTCATCACTGTTCAAAATATACCCACGCGCTATACGTCAGCCCTTTGTAATAATTCGTCGATTCAGGGAATCCAACGACAGTCGCGGTGCGCGATAGGGATTCGAAAGAGAGAATTCGCAAAAACGGGAAGAGACACGGGGTGAAGAATAAATAGAAGTGAAAAACCTCGAAACCGTGCGATGTTGGGAGTAATCGGATATTCATTGAACGGCCGTCACCGGCGATCATCGGGTACGAAATGGCACGAGGGACGTACAACAGCGTGTGTGCATTGGTGCCGAATTACGTAAAGTAAATAACAATAACTGATAGGATATCGGGATGATTATTAATTATCGGAGTTCTGACGCGTCGCGCAGCAAACAGGTAGAGTTCCGTTCGGTTCCTCAATTAATTTCAGCGCGATACGTCGTACCCGTGTATGTATACATGTGCGCGGGTGTAGGGGATTGCCGAGCGTTCCGCAAATATTAATAAACGGACCTCCTCTATCTATATGCGGAAATTATTCAAGCCTTGTGATCTTCATAGCGCGTGGACGTATAACCACGACGTCGAGTACCTTCTACACATGTGAATTCGCACGCCTTACGTGCTTGTCGACTATCCTAGACAAATATTAACCCGCTATACGGAAACACGTCGGCAAACGGACCTTAGCGACGGGATGACAAACGGAACTCTATCGCTTACGCGATTAATTTCCATCTCAATTATGTGACGGACGAGTTTTCACTGGAAATTATCGTAAGCCAAGAGCGAGAACGAGGAAACGATTCCGCGCTGCTGTACCGCGGGCTAGATATACGGGCAGGGGATGAAGACGGAGTTCGGTGCCGATCGACACCTACTCTATATTATTATAGTTCCAATTTCGCGAGTCAGAGAATTTCTATTATTTCCGTCGAGAGATAAGGCCGAAGGGACTACCTAGACCGCGGGGTTTTCCGGTCCCAGGGATCCCGAGATATCCCGGTCAGACGTACGTATCCGCGTATAACGAGGCGAGACACGCGTACGAATTTTCGAAAGGTTGTCAAAGTCGCGGGGGCGTCTACGCCTCGCACGTATGTACATACATACGTATGTATGTAGTACACATGTATGGACCGTATAGCGTACAAGTTTGGTTAATTTCTAAACGCGGATTACGCGGAGTTGTATTAATAAATGAGAAGCAACGTGAGAGTATTCGATGCGAAGTTATTACCCGATGTAAACTCCCTCGAATTTCCCATTGACTACCACCGCCACCGCCACCGCCACCCCCGGCTTCCTTATACCATCCCGGAGTAAATCCCTCAGGATTTTGGCTAGTCTTTATACGTATATGTAACGTATGTAACGTACGTGTGAATTCAGGTGTATGAATACCCCGTGCACTGGTATAGCAAGTTAGTGGGTACCGCTGTTGCGCGCGGTGGCTAAACTACCCCGCGAATATATATGTATATATATATATATATATATATATATGTGTATATGTATATAGGTAGGTAATTCTGTTTGGTCGGTGGGGTTGGTGTATTAGTTTTACATACGTTACCGCAATGCCCCGGCGCATTATTCCCGGGGGATTATTACCCGACTTTAACTTATCCCCCTGGCGAAAATTTGCGCCGGAATTTAGGGAAATAAGATAAAAGTTATAAGAAAAAATAAGGGAGGGAGGAAGGGAGGGAGGGAGGAAGGGAAACGGAAACGAACAAATTCTAGGCGCAGAGGTGAAATTGAAAATAATTTGTTCGTCGTTGGGTGGGTATAGAGGCACGTGCGAATCTGGGGTTGAAACAACACCGGGTTTAATAATAATTTAAAGTAAATATTACACGTAATATGAAAAGCGACGTATATAGCTCGCAATATGGTATAACGAGAGACTGAGGGAGAGAATTTCGTCTCGCACGTATGCACATATACCTACATATGTGTACACGTATACGTAACCGTATATATCTACCAGTTTGCGTAATTGTAGATTAAATCTATATTCATGGTGCAGCAAACAGAAATGAATTCATATTAAATTTCGTATTTACACGTCCTGCAACCACGTCCTGCAACTACCCTGTACACCGACGTATACCTACCCCCGTTCTCCGTTGGCACGAGCGAGCCAGTCATGACGAATAAATTAGTATCCAATTGTACAAAGAATTTTCACCCCTCGTTGGAGAGATATTCCATCAATTTGAAAACCCTGTTTTAATTACAATATGTTTCCCCGTCGCGTGTAGGTATAGCTAGGGTGGGTGGTTGTAGGTGGGTGTAGGTGGGTGTAGGTCCTGCCACTCGCCTCGAATGAGCTAATCAACGTATTCATCCTCGAATATACATTAATTCACCAACTTTGTCATACGCTGGGTAATTACGAGCACAACGTTCCGGATTTCTATGATTTCTAACCCTCTTACGGGGAGAGAGAGACACGCGTGGGCAGATTCGCGGAGTCGCAAAGAGTTCCACCCTGCTCATCGGCTCTACCTACAGCTATACCCTACATTCGTCGATCGTATAGAGAGACAGAGTGCGAAGCGAGGGACTACGCGACGTACGTACGTACTACATCCATACACACGTGTGTACGTATACGCAGGCTACGGGATACAAAGAATGAGAAAAAGGAAAAGGAAAAGGAAAAGGGATAAGAGAATATATAGTGGCCGTAGTAGATGGGCGGGTATACTACCCCCCGGCTTAATGTTTGCACGGAAGTCCATATTGGTTTTCGGTCCTTGTCTTGTCCAACTGTGCAAACAGATCGATGTACACCGAGGCCAGGGGCTATTCTACCTCGGGCCAAATGACCAGCGGAAAAAATAATTTCTATTTGCATGGGAGGGTCTCTTGTTTAGATAATCGTCAATCGAGGAATTTAGCATCGGCGGTGGATTCGCTCATCCCTTTTCTTTTTCAACCAGCCTTAAGCGGTATTATTTTAATGTATAAAATTTCGCTTCTCATTCTTTGTTAACATTTTTTTCCTCCCCTTCCCCTCGTGCCCTCCTCCTTCGCCTACAATTCATCACGCGATATCTTTTACACGATATTTTATACCCACCTACTACCCCTCTCCGGGCTAATTCCCTCGAGTTGCTCGAAAGCCCCGCTCTCTAGACCGTCGCCTCGTAATCGGTGTCGTATTTAAGCGTTATTTTATTTGTTAGCAAAATGTCACGCGTTACCCCTCTACCCAACCCCTGCACCCAGCTACAATATTAAGATATTAATCTGTAGGTGGGTAGCAGATTTCTTAAGAGGTCGGTGCTTATAGCCGCCTGTCTACCTCACGTTTCGTTTATCGTTACCGAAATTTACCGAGTTTATAATTCACGCCGCTGACACATTATACCCCGGACCCGCGTGCGTGGAAAATTCCATACCTCTGCGTAACCGTACGTATACACATGCGTGTCCTGCGTGTGTGTATGTATACGAAATACGAGGGTGTAATTATGACGTGAAATCATGGACACTGCAGGAAGTCAGTGCCTCTCTATACACGCCTGGCACAATATTGTCATGACCCAATTTCAGCCCCTGACGGGCGAGAGACGTAAGCTTCGTTGACGATAAAATTAGCGGTATTAAAACCGACGAGATGATCGTAAATAATAAAGATATCAAAGAATTTAACTATTCCCGCGTACGTATTCTTTTTCGCGATCGAGTCTCTCTCTCTCGATCGCGAATTTTATCAGGGTGCAGGGTGCAGGGTGTACGTGCATGTGTATATGTTTAGCCGGGTGCTGATTAGCTCGTCGTGTTATTCGCCACCTAACACGAACTGCAGAAATTTCTGGTTGTTACTGAGCGACACGAGCTGCCACTGATTTAATAATTCAGTTACCGCGCCTCCAGGGTGCAGTGGAGATCATATTCCCGTAACATATGTTGCGGGGTTTACGGTTGTAGCGGAAATGCATCATCCGATGTAGGTACACGCATTGCTTGCTCGCTCGATCGCGTTATTTACGATTGTAATCAACAAACTAGATATACCCCCTTTCTCTTTCTCTCTCGCCCTCTATCCGCACCGACGCCGTCCGTTAATGAACATTTCTATTCATCCCGGGAAACATTGTTCATTTAATTTTTCTTCCATTATTTCAACGAATTTTCAACCACCGAGTAGCCAGCGAGTGTGCACTGTGGTCTTTACCACCGGGTGTGAGACGAGGAATAAAAGGGAAGAGGCTGGAACAAATCTGAGTGCAAAGAAATAACGGGAAAAAAAGAAAGAAGAAAAAAAAAAAAAGATAGAAAACGGAGAAGAAGAAGGAGAAGAAAATAAAAAAAAAAAAAAATTGGCAATCCTTTCTGCGTTAGCGAGTGCGTAGAGGTACTTAATTTCTCGGCATAGCTGCTGGCGCTGACACGAGATTAAAAATGTTTACGAGAATGTAACTACCCGGGGTTGTAATTTTTTTTCTTTTTTGTTTGTTCCTCTCGTTACTTTGTTCGTTTTTTCGTTTATTTTTGTATTTTATTTTATTTCAATTTTTTTGCTCGCTCCTTTCAGGTCGCAAAGTAGAAATGGTTTAGATACCGGATCGTGGTTGTAATTCCCCGGTACACCCCCAATTTAACGGTGAAATCATTCCCGAGAACTCGTACCTATTAGCTTAATGTCGCGGGAATTGGGAGGGGGGTAATTGAAACGTGCTTCTGCAAGGTATTGAAGAAAACGGGACAAAAGAGGGAAAGAATAAAAGAAGAGCTGGAATGGGGGAAAAAATCGGGCGGGATTGTTCGATTCCGCATAATCCATGCGATAGAGATTTGCAACGCGGGTAATAATTGACTGTAATTAAATTCCGGCGGTAGGTGGGGGGGTGTATAAACCCCTCGTTTATTGCTCGGTTATTATTCGAATGGATATTCGCGGTTGTATTAAGGCTCGGGGTAAAAAGAGTTCGAAAATAGCTATAACGACGACGATATCATTATAAGGCTATAGATTCTTTTCCAGCAGGGGGTTGTTGGATTTAATGCGGAGCTTAAACGGCGACAAATTATACAACGACTCGGTTTCGCCCTTTTTATTTTTTCTTTCTATAACAAAGGTTCGGGATCAGGTGGGTCTCGGTATTGCCGATACCTTCTTTAATCAGACGGCTATTCCGGCCGCCCCGACGCTGACTCTTTCTCCTTATTTTCTATCCACTCGGTTCTCCTTCGTTTTATTTTTTCCTCCCCGTTCTTCCAATTATAATAAAAATCCACCACCGCGAGACTCACCCCTTTACAACAGCCGGAGCGGACCTTACAGCTAACTAAGTAACCAGCCAAGCAACTAAGTGAGTGGGCGAAGGGGAAGTTCGCGAAACAGTCTCGCCGTTATAACGTAACTAACTAAGTGCCGCGGCGTTTCACGCCTCGCGAATTATTCACGTGTATTTATCGCGCGTTTTCCATCCCGTCAAGCTACCCGACAACTTCACAGGTAAATTGGCGATATCGAAATCCGCGAGGCACAACTCTCACCCGAAAACGTTACCCCTCGTCACAGAAATCGAATCGAATCGACGATCTGCGGGGCTTGAAACCCGATTCGTGTTCCTCGTTAATCGAATAATGGACTCGCAGCGATGTGACTTCGCTTTGTTACATGGAAAGAGTCAGACTTCTTCCCGACGAGAGAAGAAACGATCGATTCACCCTCCGCTTTTTACCTTCGCTCGCGGATATGTCATTGAAATTGCTACATACGTACAGGTATTTGCGGTAACGTAACCTGGTACGGCATATCGGAGCTCTTAATAACGCGGACTTGGGAAGTTAATTTCTGTATAATTCCGGATGTTTCTATTCCATACACGTGTCGCATACCCGGCTTATACCACGGTCTGTATATATGCGCGGCGGTACATAGACACATACGTATGCCTTGTCTTGTCCGGTACCGGAAGGAAGTCAACCGGCTATGGGACGGCGGCGACATCAGCGCAGGGATGTTATTACGTTCTCCGACACACAAACGTCCTGCAGATCCCAGTGTATTACGAGCTGTTCGTACAAGTTGCCAGGGATATACCTACACCCCGTCCTTCTCGAATCCGAGCCAGTGCCCGTTTATCCCTCTCTATCGCATCCCCGGCCATTCTCTAGTACCTGATACCACCGTGTTCCGTACCTACCCCACCGTCGTTGTCCCCTCCTTACGCCGTGTAATAAGGATAATGTACGTCCCTTGATAATTGATACCTGCACCAGAACCAGGGGACGGTGAACGACGTTAAAATATGACCGAACGTATGAGAAGAAGATACCCAGGATCCTCTCTGGTTAGGAGGTTGCTGCGAAAACCACCGGGGCAAATACGACGGAGCTCCGGTATTACCGAGGATCGAGTCTCTCGGACCGGAAAGTGTCTAAGAAAATTGATTTTCCTTCGCGCGCTGTCTACGTGTAGTGGATAAGCTCTGCGGGAAGTAGAAATTCTCGTATAGGGGGTTGTCCAGGGAAGCAACGGATGTATATATGTGTATGTATACGTGCTCTTGTGCTTTTCCCGAGATATCGCGGGTCGGAGGTACGGATACTGGAAAATATGGATCAACGGGGGGAGGTTAGTTTTATTCGATAGACATTCTCAACCCTTCGCGAGGGGGTGAAAAGGTGAAAGGAAATAGAATAAAAAATACAAAACTGTCGTCAAAGGGGCTTCCGGTGATTCCGTAGGTACAAAGCGGGTGAAACTCGGGGGTATCGATACACGCATCGGGGGTGTGAAACAGTTCGTTAACCCTCTACCCCCGGACGAATAGCGTTCTAATAAAAGGTCGAGTAATTGTTGCTTCCGCGAGGGTTTCTCGGACCCCGGGGGATCCCCGGGACTTTTTCCTACACCCTTGTAGCCTCGGTTCAGTTAAGTTCCGTTTCGATGACGTCGAATAGGAATAAAAACGGTTTCGAAGTCTCTGAGCCGTACTCAGAAAGCTGAATCCAACGGAAGGATGGAAATGCATCGACCCCGTCCAACACCCCATAGCTAAATAAATCCTACGAACAATATCCGTTATCGATACACGTACCGCTCACCGTATATATATATAGAGCAGTGAAAAATTCCATGGAATCGGTATGGCTAAGGGATTCCATCGGCTGTTTACAGCACCGTGTATAATATACGTACGTGTATAGGTATAGCGATCGGGACGGGCAGAGGGTGGAGTAAAGATATCTGGAATACCTATCTACTAGGTATTGTTGCGATTCAGGAACGGAATTCGAATAGTATGTGCACGTATACTGGCTGAGTGTATATAGTAACTGTTTAAGCGCCGTTGGATTCTATCATAAAATGGAAAGGGGTGAACCGTACCGAGTTTAACCGGCTAGCTTTGACTTATCTTATCTTGATTAATGGAGGCTCGGTAGAAAATGTATTTGTCACTCGAGGTTTCTTGGCATCGTTATACGCTTAACCGGTTACCGGAGAAACGAATTTCGCCGTTACGTAAACCCGACCGGCCGCGCTATTTCACCGCTTTACGTAACGCCGAGATAAGCACCGGGGATGTGCGCGAGCGCGCCTAGACCTCTGTACGTAATAATAATTTATTCTCATCATTTTTTCCGCCGAATTTTACAAACCGCTTTGCGT
Source organism: Tenthredo amoena (assembly GCA_963966615.1). Classification (NCBI taxonomy): domain Eukaryota; kingdom Metazoa; phylum Arthropoda; class Insecta; order Hymenoptera; family Tenthredinidae; genus Tenthredo; species Tenthredo amoena. Next base: position 4,726,122 of record OZ016497.1, on the reverse strand, counting down.
ATAGCGCTTCAGGTTCGAAAAACCGGCTTCGCGGTATAAAAAGTGTATTAACAGGAGAATTTAGCAGTAGCCGCTTGTAAAGCTTGCAGTAAAGTTCGCCCCTTGGGGAATCTGGGAAACGTAGGTAGGTGGGTACTGGGTGGTAGGGAGCGCCGGGCTCGTAACCAGAGGAGCATTTTGCGAAGGAGATTTCCACTCGGTACTCCGGGAGTGAAATATTGATGTAGAGGTACCGCCAGCTGAAACCCAAAACTCCTCCGCCGAGTTGAGTTTCGCCTAACAAGAATACAATTCGATGGTGATCCGCAGCTATTTCACCGCCCTTATTCTCTCCCCCTCCATCCCCATCCCCGTCCCCATCCCCGTCCCCATTCCCATCCCCATCTCCATCTCGATCTCCCGATCTCTCCGTCTCTTCACCTTCCATCTATTACGTATACACATACATGGTATACGTATAGTATGTGTATACATGTAGAGTCGAGAACTGCGTGCAATAGGAGAGAACATCCCTTCTAACCGAGAGGAGTTACCGAGTCGGAAACCAGCCCATCGAAGGTCTGGGCTAAAATCTCGGCGTTGTTCTCGCGACCGCGAGAGAGTGGTTACCGCTCGATTCGGATGAAATGTTCAAGAGCGAAGAGGAGACTTGTCGCTCCTCGAAACCAACATCCGGATTCGTGTTCATCGTCAATGGATGGATGGATGGATGGATGGATGGATGGATGGTGGGCGTTAGTACGGTGCACGTTGGTATTAGGTACCCTTCTCTCGACTCAAAGGGCTTCTTGTTCCTCCTTTGCACCCCTCGATCCGAAATCCCTCCACGTAGGTATTGCTCATCTCGGGGGTCTGAAGGGACAATTGTTTGCTCCTCTCCCGCGGATGGTTTAAACTTCGAACCGAGGATTATTGTGGCTTGTCAAACTGTCTCGGTGTGTTTAACGTCCACGGGTTCCTTTCACGGTTTCCAGAATCCTCGCGAAAACTCGCAACCCCTCAATTATACACCCAAATACGATCGTCGCTTCGATTTCTTTACCCCTGATACGATTCCCGTTCAAAGTTGCGATAATTCAGCAACGATCCTCCGAGTCTACTTCAAAGAGGAGTCAGCCAGTCAGTCAGTCAAAGTCGGTGGCCTGTGCCTACTCTTTGAGATACCCGGGAGCTAATTGTGTGTTCGAGTACGACATATATATATATATATATATATATATATATATATATATATATATATATATTCCGTGAAAAAAACTTGAGGGAGGATTATCCTCGGCGTTATACAACGTTTCGTCATAAAGATGGAACAGCTGTACACGTACACGTACAAGGTATAGGCAGAAGATGTATAATACCCATTCGTCGCTCACCGACCCCGGACGTTTGTCATTTCTGTCACACGTAGAAGATTAATCTAACCAATACCCACGTATATATGGAATCTCGAATATACTACGTAGTACGTATATATGTAGAGAAACGGGGGAACTTGATGCGTTTTTGGCACACGTATACGTAGAGCGCATACACGTGTCGTCATACGTGTACAGGCTCCGCACACATGTATACATTCGTAAATCATGATTACACTCGACGATAAGACTCCGAACTGATTTATAACTCGCTGCATATATATACCCCACCTCGCGAAATTCTCTCTCGGCTTCGAACGGCATTATATTTTATTAAAGATTTGGATACAGTTCGCAGTTCACAGTTCGCACATAGGTATGCGGAGAGGGTGCAGATTCATCCCCGGGCTTTTCCGTACCATGGAATTAATTCTCAACCCCTTTCGGTAGAAGGTCGGTGTACTTTAACGGAACGAAAGAAGTTACGATACGACGGTTCAATCTCGAGGTTGGTCGCCCGGTAGTTTACGCGGTGAATTCATCCGTCTAGGTGGTCGTTTACCGCAGGTACCTTCTCTCACGCCCTGATAAAATGACAGTATAGCTCTTATTTTTATTCTACTTTTTCTTACTCTATTCCGTGCCACGAGGAGAAGTGGAAAGGAGGAAAGAAAGGAAGACAAAAAAAAAAAAAAAATATATATATAAAAGAACAACATCCAAACTTTTATTATTCCACGTTCTATAACGCCGATCGAAGGTTATACAAATCGAGACTAACTCGCGGATTATCCTGGGTCGTCTTGGGATTGGAAACGAATATCTATACGTATAGCCGTTCGACGAGAAACAAGACGACGATCATATTCGCGTAGATTTATGCAGATTTGACGAAATATCGAATGATATTCGACGCGAATAAGTTGAAAAAAAGGAGGGAGAAAAAATCGCGGATACCCTTTGCGTACGACTATGGTATCCGCGAGAGCAAGTGCTCGGAAGTGATAGGGGATTCTACGGTATTGAACGGAAGAACAAAGCAAAGTTATTTCCAGTAATGTGGAAAGTTTTTAGCGGTAGAGGAATTTTTTTTTCGCCTTCCTTCTTCTCCGCTCCGTTTTCCTAATCGATCCCGTTTTCCGTTTTCTTGATTTACTCAGCATTTATCAAGTCCGCGGAGACTTGCGTCTGACGGTTGAACGGGGCTTTCCCTCATTTCTATCCCCGTCTTTGACTCACGCGCAAGAAATAAGAACGAGACGAAGAAGAAGAAGAAGAAGAAGAAGAAGAAGAAGAAGAAGAAGAAATATAAGAAGACGAAAGAAATATATCTATATACTTCTCGAAATTATTATCGGACCTCACATTATACCAGGCCTACGCCCGTAGGGCATCCGAGGCGAGAGATAACGACGGTGTACACCGCGATCATCTTTGCGATAAAGGATCGAATTATGGATCAATAAATCCTCCGACTCCGCCCAACCCTCAGCCAAAGAAAGAATTCGACATCTTTTCCTCGCGAAAATGGCGAAGATCGCGAAACGACGACCCGAATTACGTCGGGCAGGACTTTTTCCCTCTCTTTCTTCCCTTTCTTTTTACCCTCCATGGGCTGCAATTTACGTCTCAGGCTTGGTTTATACGCGCCTATATACTATACCTAGGTATATCCTGCAGACGCCTAAAAAGTTGACGTAATCATTGAATTTCAGGGTAAAACAATAGCGAACAGCGAAATTATGCTGTAAGAGTCATTTATTTCGCGTATATCATGTACGGATATAGCCGTAGAGACGGATTTGAAATTATATGGAAGGGCAAGCTCGATCGTCTGCGACCTCTACAGAATTGTTTTAATAATCCATTAAACCTCGGCGTAATTTCTCCCAGGACTCTTATATTCTTAAAAGTACGAAGACATTTGCTTGCAGGACGTATAGCGCGGCGTAGCGTCGCGTAGCGTCGCGTCGCGTCGTTTTCATCCCCCCAAGCTAACGTTCCTTCCTCCGGGAGCAATACCGAGTCCCCGTCCCTTAATTCGGTCCCACAACACGTGCCGAACCCGCTTGTGTTTACAACTGAAGAATTTTTACAAGTATTGGTAAGAGCAAAGAGAGAGGAGAGAGAGAGAAAGGGAAACGAAGAGAGGGAGAAATTTTCTTACCCTAAACGGTACGCGATTATTCCAACCCCTCCGAAAAGAGCTTTGTCATAATTAGTCGATAGAGATTCTCGGTGAAACTTAGATCGAACCAAAACTAACGAAACGAGGGTGGAAAGAATTAGGAAATTTATTCGCACTACGGCGTCGCAGCTTCATCGTCCGAAATTTTATTGAATTCTGTCGAAACGCTGGAATATGCTCATGGTTTTTCCTCCCCCTCGGGGGAAATCAACGGATATACCTATACACTCGTTCTTTATATTCCGATATTGTTTTCGCGGATTGGAATGCACTATGCTGGTGCAAACACGGCATCTATCGGGGGTAGATCGTTCGAATTTAATACGGTGAGAATCGCAAAGCCGTTAAATTTGAACCAAGAATAGAATCGCGACAAGGGCATTTGTCAGTTAGCACCGTTGGCACGCGTTATACGTAGGTACGTACGTATGTATATGTATGTACGTGTATGTGCGGCGGTGTGTCCTGCAATTATCTTGCTAGCAATGAGAGCCACCAGCCAGGTTACTGAAGAGGAGTAAATGGCGGCTAGGTACCGGGGGTGGAGGAGATTGAATCTATTTAAAAGCAATTAGAGGCCGAGGGAAGCAGAGCCCGGGCTTCGAGTGCTATGCGATGGTGTCTGCAGGGAAGCGAGGAGGTCTCTACGGTGACTTAATATCACGGAGGATGAAACATCTGCTGGTCCTTTACTCCGAAGTGCTACACGTGGGGGCTTATTCAAATTGTGGGATTAAAAAATGGGAAGGGAAAAAAATAGAAGAAAAAATTACCCATCAAAAAACATAAAATCTCTCTCTCTCTCTCTCTCTCTCTCGGTTCGTATTTGTTCGGAGGATTGCGCCAGGGGTGGGAGCACCCGGGCTACCAAGACACGACAAATAATGGGATACCCTAACCATATAGAAAACGAATATCGCCTTAGGTTGCTCGGTTTTAAGCAGTGGCAAGCAAAAACCAAACTCACAAGACTCAGCGTATCATTTTCCCTATATATGCAAGACGTCGGTATTGAACTTTCGCTGACTGTGTCGAAGGTTTCATTTTATTTGTGTTTTTCTTCTTCCGCTTGATTGCAGCTAGATTCTTCAAGGGGTTAAGTAGTAGGTAATTTCGACTATAACCGAGCGAAACAAGAAACGCGATAACTGGACCCGAGTTCGAGGGAATCCTGAATCCCGTAAGAAAAAGGTTTGCCAGTTTACCCGCCACCTGACCGGGGTTATAACTGGTATTTTCAATCGACCGAACAGGGACTGTTTGCTGGTCAATAAACTCGAATCGGTATAATATAAGTGGGTAGCCTATGCCCAGGGTTATGGGGTTCGATCGGTAGCTGCCAAATCAAATGTTGACTTCGATTCCCTCGGTCGAACCTCGTGGGTGTAGGTATATCTAGATGTGTACGCCGAGGATGGAGGAGGGTGAGTTTGGTAGGTAAACGACTGTTCGATCGAATGGTTGATGGGGTTGGGTCAGCCCGGTGGATTGGTTCCTTGGCTGTCTCCCGTAGCGGGGGCTTCCGGTTCAATTCAACTCGAACGCATTTAAGATTTATTCCCCGGAAGGTGATAAGAAACTACGTCGGGCACGGGTGACGCGACGCGGACGCCGAGGCGCGGGTACGCGGAAACTGAAGATCTTCCACTCGCCGAGGGTCGCGACGACGATCACCGTCTAACCGTTCCTTGGGGACGAGGTGAAAAATAAATAAAAAGAAGACGGAGAATAAGAAGGGAAAGGAAAAAGAGGGAAATAAGAGGAAGAAAAAACTAGGAGACCTACTACCGTACGCGGTAAAGTATTTTCACGCAGAATTTCGCGCTTTACCGCGAAACAGGACCGCTGTGCAGGAACCGACGCGTCTGAAATATCGCCGTGAGAGATATTCCCGAAAAGAGCAAAAGGAGAAAAAGGAGAATGAGAAAAGGATGCGGGAGAGAGAATGGCGCTTTTTCATCGGGTGGGTATAAGTAGTGGGATGACGCGTGTTTTCGCGAATGTTTATGACACTGGCATGACAACACTCTTAATCCGGCTCAGTGACAAGCCTTCGCCATCCAGGGCGACGACAACTACCCCAGGATCTTTATGTTTATAAAGATTGAGCCCGAGACCCGTACGTATGTACTACATACTATAGGTATAAGGCGTGGGAATAAGAAAAGCTCCTATTTTTATACCGCGAGTATATCGCACACGCACACGCACACGCACGCGCATACATATTACATACCTACCCCGCGGATCTAATTCATTTCCATCGAATTCCGTCAATTATCATATACTCCGGCATTAGCGCAGGCAGGCCACTTGGATAGCACGTCGAATAGCTACCGATTGAATGGGAAATGAAGGCAACCCTCGTCTCAGATTAATACTTGGTAATATATATTGCTCCCAGCTAACCTAATATCCTCCATTATAAGCTCCTGCGGGTGGTGCACCGTCTCGCCTCTCGCCTCTCGCCTCTCGACTCCGACGTGACTCGTTCCATGCACGTTACGCTACTATCGGATCGTATAACGTAACGTATAACGTTATGATCCCGCGATCCACGACGTGTAGACGGAGGTAGCGACTCTTCCTCTTCGTTAAAAGATAAGATCATTGATTATCATCCCGGTGCGGTAAATCTCTTGCGTTCAATCGATGACGAAAGTGTTCGGGTATCCCGTGTAGATGTATATATATATATATATATATGGCTCAGGGATGGGATTATTGAAGCCACTTTGTCCGTGTATGGGGAAATTCGTTGGACTTTTGCCAGGTAATGGGGACGACGGTCGCAGAGGTTTCGGTAATTCCTGCAGCTCGATTAACAAACGGACGAAATAATTCAATCCCGACTGTCAGGGTTTCGTACCGAGGCAATTCACACCGCGAGTCGGTACGGAGCTGCCGCGTCTGTCAACTGTGGAATTATTATTTTCTTGCCGAGCGTTAATCTGTAACTCAAGAAGTTCATTCGACAGTTAAATGGCTCCGTTTTTACCGCCGTCACTCTTTCGCCAATTATATTAATCGCGGAATTATTCGAGAAGGGAGAAGAAGAGCAGACGGAGTGACGGTCTGTATTATTAATCTCTGTTATTATAGTCCCCCTCTCTTACAATTAGGTAAGTCGCACTTGTATAGATGGGTACAAAGAGAAAGTGGGCTACGAACGAACGAATTCGACGCAAAACCTTGGCACACGCGAAAACTTTTCGAAAGTCTTGCGAACGTGAGAGGGGTGAAAGGTGTGGCGAAAATTTATTCACCGTTGGCAAAGTGGTTTCGCCCCTCCCGCGGAATTGTTTTCTGTTAAACTTGTTCCCAAATTAACCGTAAATAATAATTAATTGAGGGAAACCGAAGAGGTAAATGAGGGCTGCAGGAGCAGCAGCAGCGAGTACGAGATGTATTTACGAAAATTCGACCCCGTATCGCTTCATCAGCTGTTAAAATCCCCCGAGATTCCGCGCAGGTCGATGTTACAGACGTTAGAACTCCGATTTCCCCGAATTCGTACAACCCTTGGAAACTTCCCCTCGATTTCTCGTTGTTTTCTAGTCTCGAGGTGCTCGGATATAACTGGATACATGTATTATGTATGTACCAAAGTAGAATTTAGTCGAGTGCCAAATCATCCCTGGCACGAGGGTCGTGGGAGGGGGCTAGGCTGTTTCTCGGTAACCAGCATCGTTTGGAAGCTCGTTATAACGCTGAGACAACTTCACAGACCCTCATCCCCCCCCCCCCCCCCCCCCCCCCCCCCCACGTATGTACATACGTGTAGACATACATGTGTATACGTATATATGCATAAAGTAGGTACGCAATTAGCGCCAGTTTGTAATCAGCGAGTAATCTTATCAACGTATTATAAACGGGACTGGATGGGGTTGTTGTACACTTCTTCCTTGTTCTCTCGTCTTCTCTTCTATTACCTTCTCTTATCTCGTAACGAAGTTTAAATTCTAGGTGCATGTCGACGCGGCGGTACATGTATGTATATTGTATGTATACACGCGAATTGAAGCGCAAAATTATACCCCTGCAGGTAGTAAAAAATAGAATGGATGCAGGGAGAGACCGAGCTTTGGGAAATGGGGGTTAGAAAAACGAAACGGCTAGCTAGCTGTTTGGCAAAAACGTTTGATAGTACCAAGTCTCGTTAAACACGAAGAGACGGAATGCGACGGGGTGGATGGATGTTTTTGCACGGAGTGCCGGACACTGGGCAGTTGGCCAAATCAGACCCAAGTGCTGCTTGTTTCCACTACGATATCCTCGTCACGTAGGCATACATACATACGTGTACAATATATATATATATATATATATATATACGTACATACATACATCTATATACAACGTGGAACCTTCCCTCTGACACCTATATCTCCATCCAACAGTTCGCGTTTTAATGTTTCAATGTTTCACCTCGTTTTTACGACCCTCTTTGTTATTTCTTTATCGTACTTCTTCGACCACTTCTTTTTTTTTCTTCCGTTTCCTTACATCCCCTCATCCCTACCTGTACAACGCCGTAGCGTACCCCGTACATTACCTATTCGTTTTTATTCTCTCTCTCTCTCTCTTCGGGTTGGGTAAATATTTCAACAAATTCAAAAACATTCAAACCAAAAATCAACCTCGCAGCCCTCACTCGTTAGCTTTTTTTTTTTGGCGTTTTCCTTTTACGACAAAAAAAAAAAAAAGAAATCGCCAACTTTCGTATTACAAATTCTGAGCGTACGTATGTATATAGGTATACAGGTATATAGGTATATATAAATATATGTACAGATACACGCAGCCCGGTCCAAAACCGCGACCGTGCCGCGATGCAGACGAAAAACGTACGTGACGTCGATTAACTTTTATCTCGGGGCGTCGCAGCGCGTCGTGCTTTTCTCTGTCGACGTACTTTTTACCCTTACACACGGCACCGCTGGTGGTACCACTTCAGGGTACAGTGAAACATTTCGTACAACTGGCGCAACGGGTGCTTTGAAGAATATCTACCGCACGTTTTTATTCGTCCATGTTCCCGTGATCGAAAGGCAAGAGAAGAGAAAAAAGAAAAAAAAACGAGAGGACATTCGATCTTCTTTTATAAAAATGAAGAAGATTTTCGAATTTCGATATTAGGGGGTGAAAACGCACGCTCGGCTGCGAATTTATAACGCCTTGGCAAATGTTTGCGCGTCTCGAGAACTCGGGAGGACCGGCGTCGAACAAGGTTCGGAAATATACGAAGTGGAACCGCGACGATGGACCGAACCTGAAGGCGCTAAGGGTTGCTACTGTCTTTTTTCTTCTCTTTTTCTTTTCCATTTTCATTCTCTATTTCGCTCTCTTTATTTTCTCTCTTACTCTCTTTTCTCTTCTTCTCTTTATTTTATTTCCTTCTTATTCTTCCCTTCTTCCCACGCCCTCGGGGGTAAAAAGGGCACGAGAGTCTGTGGACACCGTCGAACCGCGTTAGATCGAGAATGAATATTTCATGGCGCAAACAGGGGCAAACCTGTTCGGTTAAAGTCAACTTTATAAAACGTGACACTCTAAACTACCTAGGCGACCTGTTCAAATGAAATAAATAAACCTCTATCAGGGGTGTTCTTACGGAGGAAAAAAATAAGATCGAATCGACGCCGACCTCATCCCCCGCGACGTGACGTTTCAAATTCGCGACGAATAACTCGAAGGAATTGATCGACGAAGGCCGAGGCATAGGTACATACATACATACATACATACATACAATACGGGAATAGTCAATAGGTAAACGAGCTTTCTTTCGTCTTCTAATTTAAACTCTACTCCGTTTTCTTCGTACGGTATACACATACGCGGCATTGACGAGGGCGCCAAATTGTTTTGGCATTTCTCCAGACTGATTTACCGCAGAAAAATTCTTCTGTACGGTGGTAGAGGCTCCTTCCCATTCCGCACCTCTCGGCTTTTCCTCCTGTTTGTTTGTTTGTTTGTTTTTTTTTTTTTTTTTTCTTCGCATTTCTTTACTCTTTTTCTACTTACCAACGTTTCTTTGAAGCGAAATGAAACTCTTGCGAATGTGTATACGTCTACCGAAGGGTGGATTCAGAGCAGCCCAGGTGTCGTAATTCCGCAGCAGCGTTATATTTACGCAAAAAATTTTCTTTTCATTTTTGTTTTTCACAAAAACATACATCTCTTTGCGAAAAAGTAAAACGAGTAATCCTCCACCGTGTCCCGTTCTTAACTCGGTCGTTATACCGACAATGAGTATTCAACCCTCGTCAAAACGCCGGTTGAAATAAATTCTTCTCTCGGCCATACGCGATTCTCTTTATTATTTCCCCCATTTATAATATTCCATAGATACGTATATATATATATATATATATATATATATATATATATATATATATATATATATATATATATATTATACAGATATATATGGCTGTATATTTTCACGGATATTTGATCCTCTCGATTTCACCTACCGGGTAGAATACGAGCCAAATAATGTTCAACCATCCCCCGTGCTCCGGGCACACGCATCGGTTATTTATTCATGCATAAAACGTACTGCCTTGTGCCTATAGATAGGTTCTATCCAGAGCAGGGGGTAGGTACGAATATAAATATTTAAGGGGTTCGACGACGAAAGAATATTCGCACGACGCGAGCCTCGACGAAACCCCGTATCGCAACTTATAGGTATTAGAATATTTGCACACCTCTCTGTTTCCGGGTGGTCAATTATTTATTGACGACGTACGTGTCCTCGCGTCGTATCAGCGTGAAAGGAGTTTTAAATTATTCAGATTTTACCCGCGATCGCTTATCGTTAACTAACGAATCGATCGACCGTTCTACAGGCATTCAAGCTCCAATCAAAGAGCTGAAAAATATAAATAAATACAAAATTTCACCTCGTTTATTTTCTTACAGAATCACCCGGCAGCCCTTGGGATGGACAATTAGAGATACGCACGGGAACTTCGGCACGTGAGTTGATGAACTGTATTTTTTCAAAAGAATTTATAACGACGATGTCGGCTGATTGTTTAGAAAAAAAAAAAAAAAAAAAAAAAAAGAGGAAAAAGGTAAAACGAAAATTATATTCTCTTTCGAAAAAGAATCCAAGCAGCTGTCTCGAAATCTTAGGGATGCTACTCGCGGAGGGCGAAAGGGTAGGGAAGGTTTCTGAATAATCAAATTCCTCGTTTGCGTCTCGAAAGCCGTCCCGTGAAAACTGAATGTTTCACTTTAATCCTCCTCGCGGTGCAGGGAAAAACGTGAATAAAATAAGGGTAATGATTAAATTTCGCTACGCGGATCACATCCCTCGACGCCCCGGCCACGGGACTGTGACTCGCCTTCTCTCGTTTGCGGAAAGTATAATACAAATTTATACACACCTGTATATATGTATATGTAGTACCTGTACGATCTATCCACGCAATACGGGATTCGCAGCTACGGGGGAGAATCCTCTCGGTCGCAAATCCGTGAAAAGGAAAAAGAAGAAGAGAAGAGAACTCGAAAATGCGCAATAAATTTCAGGGCGAATTCCTTCGGGTATTATCTCGGAGTCAAAGCTGATTCGGAGCGATCATTGATTAGGTATTGACATTGTTTCGCAAACCCGGTGCGAGCGGGCGACGTAACGTGCAGTTTCCAGTCGAACATGCAACGCCGCGTGACTGGAATGGGTAATCAGTGGTATAGACCGATAAATGGCTATTCACGGGTTAAAATTAGATTCCCGAGTTCTGTTATTGGGCAGCCCCCATCGATTTCGCTGGAAAGCGATAATCGAGCCTGATGCAGCGTTATTATAATTAGTCAGCAGTTATATTGGCTAATTAAAGATCAGCGATGTACGCGAACTCGGTCGACCTGGGGCAAATCAGGCGGAAGAAATATCAAACCGATATATACCCATCCACGAGTACCTATACGCGTTAGAATATCGCAAATTCTTATTCAAATATCGTTTTCGCAATATTTACTAGGACGACGGACGCGTAGGTGGAAAGGACACCCGTACGTGTCTGCGAGGTCTAATTGCCACTGGAGCAGCGTAACAGCGACGTCTCGACGTCGACGTAGACGCGACAGGTCTGTAGGGTGCAGTCTGGGCAGACATTTTAATAAAGATTTCTTGGATCTTGCCTCTTACATCGCGGTAGGTAGGTTCACCCCTCTCTCGCCAAATAGAGTATATACGTATACCAAGGATGCAATATCAAGTCTAAAGTGTCGACTTTGCGAGGTAGGTATATACCCACGTTCGAGTCCCGGGGGGTAGAGTTCCGTGTAGAACTGTATAAGGCGGCATAATGAGCGAATCGTAAATAGTACCAGCTAAGAGAGCGAGCGAGAGAGAGAGAGAGAGAGAGAGAGAGAGAGATTTAAGGGCGAAAAGAGTAAGAAGGAGGGTGGTAGGGGGAAAGGGTTGGTTCTGTGTAAAGTAGAAGAGTGCGAAAACGCTATCGGAGCGGAACACTCCGGGTCTCCGGCGTGGTCTGGGGGTATTAGGAGAAAATACACACAGTGCATCATCAAGCGAGCGATAAGCCGCTTAGATGAGATGGTCTTGTACGAATGTAGCCGCGATATTCCAGCCCCTATTTTTAAGCGGTACTTCTCTCCTCGCTCTCCATTTATCTCGGATAGCAAGTTTTTCCTTTTCTTTTTTTTCCCCTTTTTCTTCTTTTCTCTTCTTCTTTATGACGTTTTTCTCTCTTTCCCCTGGTGTCGGTTATAAGGTATAATTCGGGCGAGTCGTTCAAACGGAATAAAACCACTGTGAGCGGGAGACGGAGGGGGATGAGGAATCCGGAATAAAATCGACGATAAAATTATGTACGCGCGGTCATTGATCGCAGACGGGTATAATAAGGCGTTCCCCGATTCCCCGGTTTCGCTCGTTTCCTATACCCGACCACCGAAAATACCGATAACCAATGTTTTACTCCTTTTCAACTTAACCGGGAGTTATATTCCCCGTCAAGAATGGATCACGACACCCTGGGGATGATAGGGAGCCGCTCGCGAAGAGAAGCCAGCTGTTAAAAAAGGTTTTCTCGATTGTTTTCGCGCCGGGGGGGGGGGGGGGGGGGGGGGGGGGGGTAAAAGAGTAAAGAAAAGAAAAGAAAAGAAAAGAAAAGAATAGGAAATAAGGGCGGAAGGGAGGAGGGGAGGAAGAATAGAAAGAGGAACGGTTACGAGGATAGACGGAAACTTTTTGACGGTGGATTGACTTATATGGGAGAAGAGTTGTTGCCGCGAGACGAAAGAAAGTGAAAGAAAGGGAGAAGGAGAGACCCTTTTATCGATTCGCGGGATGCCGAAGAGACGAAATTCGTTGAAAGCACTCTGCGATGTTCAACCAGAGTGAATTTCCCTAGGATACGGATAGTACCGTGCGATGAAGGGGTAGACAGGTGGCATCAAATTATTGCAAACAATTACGTTTAATGAGAAGGTTAACGCCACCAGACGCGAATTCGGGACGCAAACGTTTCTGCTGTCGAGTAATTAGCAAACGGAGACGCGGCGAGGACTAGGACTGGGACTAGGACCAGAGAATCTCTATTTATCCTTCACCCTTTCACTCGCCCCTCAAAGTTCGCCCCAAGGAGGACCAGGTCCGGGCAATTATTCCAATCTTATCTTATAAAGTACGAAATACAACAAAAATCAGTGTCGATTGAATTAGAAGCGCGAGGGCTTCCCTCCCAGCCCTCGTCTCTCCCCGTGTTTCAGCGATGTATATTTTATTAAAGGTGGGAAAGGTTCGAGGGTGTAAAGTCCCGTGACCGTGATTTCCCCCAACGCACCCGAGTGGAATCGGTTACCGTTGATTGCTCGGATCGTAACGGGCTTTAGGACAGTCAAATCCTATCCGATATTCCGTCCGTCGCCTCGTGCTCCCTTCCGCAGGGTTTCGCCAAAAACGACCGATATTTCTGCACAAGGGCGCGACATATCCGGCTGCAACAATTAAAAGACGAACCCTCGCCTCAAGGGGAAAATAGTAAAACTGCGTACCTATTCTAATCCCGGGTAAATAAATGCAGTGAAATTTATTGGCCAACCCCTAACCGGGGGTGGCGTATAATTCAGGCCGACTCCTCGCGTACGTCCCGGTTATATAACCGTCGCTATGCATCACGGGCAGACCGGTCGATCTCGGAGCTTCTCCCCCAGCCATCCAGCGGGAGCTGAGGCAGGTTTCCTGGATTTAGCATCCTGTACGTACGAGGGGGTGCCTAAAACCTAAAACTTGACGAATATTCGTTTAAAACGGCGTAGGTTACCGGCTCGATTTGCTATCCGCAAGGTTAACCTGCCTCCCCGGCTTTCATCCCTTAACGCGTTAGCCACACCCGGCGAGAGATTCGCTTTATACCGCAAGTTTAACAAACCGGAATCTCCCGGCCGGGTCAGATTTCAGGTGAGAGTTCGGTGTTAATCAGCGGCTATTGGTGAATAACTGCGACCTCAAGGAAACCATCCCCTCACCGGTGGCCTACGTATTCGGGATAAATAGGGGTTTCTCTACGTACAAGCCTATACGTTCGTATATATAGGTATAGGGGTACGCGTACGTGTACGTGGGCCGATGTGCAAAGTATGTCGGAGGGAGGATGAACGAATGGGGGTGCAGGCTCGTATTATACGACAAAAGGTACCGACGTCGGTTTACGATTCGGTTTTTTTCATATACTTAGCAGAATTTCCATAAGGCGGGATCAGTGTCGCGTGTCATTGGGAGGAACGGCATAAAATATAACCCTTCTCCTTCTCATTCTCCTTATTCTTTTCCTCCCGGTTCTTGCACAGGGCTGAAAAGCTATACGTCGTTCGCCGAGACGAAGCTGGAGGGTATAGGTTGAAAAGAGAGGGAGAAACAGTCCCCTAGGCTGTATAGAAAATTTTATCACCGGCAATAAAAGCTGGTGTGATATTTCGCTGATGCGAGAAGAAACTAATATAAAAACCCCTAAACATACCCCGATATACCCTTAGCCGCATACATATGCATATACGGCGGATTCATCCCTCTCTATTTCGCTCGCAGATTCGAGAGAAATACGCGAAATACTTGTGAAATAAAAATGGGGCATCAATTTCAATTAGGTAATGATGAATTGCGGCGGGTGGCCAGGGACGGGGGTAGCTGTATCGGTGGAATTAATACACACACGGATACCGTATTCCCTGTCCAATTAAAACAAGCGAACCGGGTATACGACGTAGACTCGATTTCTGATATACATCGCAAAATTTATACATTTTTCACTATCATAAAATCAAACGAAGAAAAACTATTTTTATCCTGGGATCTGCGCGATATTGAAAGAATCTTTTCACAACCTACCGGCGAAGGGGGTGGGGCACGTGTCTTGGGGGAATTTAAGTCTTGACATTCGGGTAAGAGCTTCGAGTATTTCCTATAGACGCGGAATATCCCGCAGACCGATGGAATTTCCGCTCGGAAAATTAATATCTCTTCATTATACCGTGTATACCCCATATAGGTATATGTGTAGTACGTATGTAACCTGTTGAAATATTGACGAGGAAAATGACGATGTGGGTATACGGCGAATATAAGTGAATGAATAGATTTGGATAATTCTCTCTCGTTTTTCTCAAACAGAACTTGAACAAACTCGTATAAGTTTTCATTTTACTTTGAAGGGGGGCGGGGGGGAGTACGAAGCGAATGAATGAGGGAAACATGAAAGAAATGAAAAAAAAAAAAAAAAAGAAAAGAAATAAATAAATAAATAAACAACGAGAAAATACTTCGCGAGAATAACTTTGATGATATTTCAAAAGCCTCCGCGCTGCTCGCTCGCTTCGCTCTTCGCGGATCTATACAGGAGCTGGCTAATTCTCGACTGCGGTGTACTACGTACGCGTACGCGTATACAAACTCGGGCTGAATTATTTATAATTGAATTTCATTCCTCTATGGAGAAGATGAGGAGGAGGAGGAGGAGGAGGTTCGACGGTCAGGTGATTCGAATATTTATATTCGATCCGTTAATTATTAACGGTAGAGTCGAGCCTCCTCACCCCCCCCCTCCGAATAATCGTAACGTACCAGACCGAGCGAGTAGGCGAGAGGGTTCGATGCGATCGTTAACTCCGTTTGATCATCTTCGCCCCGCGTGTGACTTTAATTTCATTAAAATTTCCCTCGACAATTATTCGACTCCTTGAACCAAGGGGGAAACGAAAAGAGATAACGGTACCTCGTTATCTCAAATTCCTCTAACGAATTCGACTATTAATTTTCCTGAGGTAGATAAAACGGCTAGAGATACGGAAAGACTCGCGACGGTGTGACCCGGTGCCGCAGCCGCAATATACACCAGTTTTCGGTTTTCGGTAGTTTTCGGTACACCAACAGGGTTTTGCGGGATCGAAGCTCGAGGAGATCTCTCCCTTTATTGGCGTAGAGATGTCAGTTTTCAGCTCGTCTTCAGAATTATGTCGTACCCGAGCGGGGGACGCGACGGAGGCCCCGAATAGACGTAGTACCTACCCCCTTCGCGTGTCCTGGATGGGTATAATCACATCGTAACTCGCTCTCGTCGATCTGGAGCGCGAGAGATTCCCTCGTAAAAATGAGACTATAGATAATATTGAGCAGTGAAACCGTCGCGGGTGCGGAGAACCCGCGAGCTATCGTACGATCGTAAAATGGGAACGGGAGCCGATGAGGGGAGAGGGACTCGGGGATGATGGGGGCTGTTCGTCGATGGATTTCAAACTCTAATTAGCTAGTCTCTAATTAGCTGTAACTATTTTTTCGCGGATCTGTATACGCGCGGAGTTGTGCGAAACGGCGTGAAAACGTGTCTCGTTTAAGTGGTGCAGGGGCAGACCGAGACTACGACCCTTCTGGCTTGTTCTGTTCTTCGCCCGTACCGGAAGTTAATAAATGGAGAATCGCGTAAGGAAGTACCGGCCATTAATCAACCAACAACAAACCTTGTTTCCGTTTGACATGTTCTTAGAGACGACGGAGAGAATGTTCGCGGCAAGAAAGATACTCGGTCTCGCGTATAAGAGAGAAACTAGCTCGCTTGGAGACTGAGCGAAACGGATACATCAACTCGACTCCAAGCTTTGTGTACATGTGTGGGTGGGCGTATAAGCGTATAAGCAGACTCGAAATTCGAGGAGATAAGATGCGAAGGTAGGACAACTATTCCCTTACCCTTTCCTTTTTCCCTTCCTTTTTCCCTTACTTTTTCCCTTCCTTTACCCGTATCCAAGCTCTTCGCTCCCCGGAACTTATACCGCGACCATTGTGCACCCGGAGAAGTAAATTGAAGCGATGGGATTTCCCTGTCGCTCCGGACCATTGTTCCCCTTTATAGACCGGAATCGATTGATTGATTTTATCGTTATTGCGACGACGTGGATTCGCGTTAACAGTCGTGAGAGGATTTAACGCTTATACCTTGTCCATAGAAAACAGTCGACACTTTTAAAACGAGCGTATAGGTATGAGATGATGATCAAACGATTTCTCTATCAGTCGCGAGACTTTCCCGTCTCTCGTTCTTTCCTCTCTTCTTAGAATTCGAGGGGGACGAATGAACGAATGAGAAGGAAAAAAGCGAAAGGAAAAAGGAGGAAAAATTCCATTCGTTCGAAAACCCTTTCGGGGAGAGCGCAGCGTATTTTTTTTCGAGGGTAGCAAATACGAAACCAAACCAAACATCGCGGGACAGAGAATTGGGTGATCCTGGCATCTGGCGCGCGGCGGTGCCAGTCGTGGGTAGAAATATGTTAATAAATGCAGAAACGGTTGTGTAGGCGCAAATTCCAGGTCGTGAAAGGCTGAGAGCATTGAAATGCCTTCATTTAGGAATCCCCTCAAAGCTTTTTCTCTATGGACTATACTCTTCCATACCACCTATACGTAGGTACGATGCAGGACGGGTGGTGCGAGGTCTTTTCACAAGTAGGTAACGCTGCTCCGCTATGCTCTTCTCTTCTCTGTACAAGCGTAGAGAGGAGATATCGTAGCATAGAAATGCGCTCTCCTATTTAAAAAAAACCTTCCCACAGCAGCTATGTACATATTCCTTACGGGCTTATATACCTTGTGTGAAAAAATTTCCTTTTTCTTTTTTCACTCTTATACTCCATAACTTGAACAAGCTTCAGTCACTGATTTCAGCGTCTGAACAACCCGCCGGGAGAAGCGGGGTAGGGGAGAAAATAAAAAACGAGTATACCTGGATGAAATTATTCAATCCGAATGATTTTCGAGGGTCAGGCTACTCGTTTTTTCTAATCATTGACTCCGCAGGAGTCGTTTGAATCAAACGGTAGTCGAGTACCTGAATAGAAAATTGTGGGGAAAGAGCTGCCGAAGTTATATGGTGAAAGGAAAAAAGGGTTTCACCGAGGAGAGGATTCGTTTTACGGTTTTCGAATAGGAAAGGAAATTACGTTATTGATTCTTTCCATATCGAGGGGTTAACGCGACTTCTTCTTTTTTTTTTTTTCTTTTCTAGAAATTTGAATGGTTGCCATTTTTTCAAACGATACTGTCGCCTTTTATCTTCTTTATCTTACCGCTCGCGCGGACTTATACCGTATATATTTATATACGAGAGAGAAAGGGAGAAAGGGAATTCGAACGATATCCAAAAATATCCTACATTTATTCCGCGCCATTTATGAGGATATCGGGAAGAGAAAAAGTTTCCAAAGCCCCCGCGGGCAGCAGCGAGCACCATGGGCACGGGGCCGCGTTGGGTTCGATAATTTCAACGCCGCGGAATACCCTCGTGCGGAATCGGTGACCAAAAAATAAGGAATAACCCCGGAAATCAAATTTCAGGAAAATCGGAAAACTTTGGGAATTGGATTCTGGCCCACTATAACGTATCTCGTTTCTTTTATTTTCCTCCGACGTTTTCTACAAATTGAGAAACGCTGTCTCGATCGTCGCGCTGCACGACCACCCCCCGAAGAAAGCTTTGAATTATAAAAGTGAATAAAAATTTGAATAAGCGTATATACTTTCCATAAAGTACCTATCCGCTTCCTCTTTAAAACCGTGGAACTTTTCTTCGGCAACTCTTTCTCTCCCTCTCCCTCTCTCGCCCCGATGTCTGAGATATTTGACTGGCTCGTACGAATCGGGGCACCCCGCGGTACGTCTTCGAATATCCGGTTTTAATGTAAACGTAGGGCCTACACACCCCCCACCCGCTCCGGGCCCTTAAGAGTTGAATTCTTGATTTCTGATCTTTTGTAAAAAGTTTCGAGCCCGCAGGCACGCCCCCGTTTCCCCCCGAAGTGGGAAAAAAGCCGGTTCCGTAATTCCCGTCCCACCGCTGGCACGAACGAATCGTAAAATTAATTTGCGCGTTGCTAATCGGCCGCGCACTCCGATAATACTCGACAAGATTAAATCGAATAATTGGCAATTAAAATGAACACTCGTTAAGTGGTCAGGAGTGCGCGGTTATAGCGTTGCTTTTCGCGGAAGGCGAATCTATATACAACAATCGCGAAGTACTACGACGCCCGTTTAGACCCGGTGACAAATTTTATCATCCCCTTTACGGGGCGTGTAAACTTTGATCCACTTTGCGGTGAAAATAATCTATATAAATATGATATAAAGGAATGAAAATATCATCCTACGTTAGACCGTCTACGCTCTGGTTTGGCTGGTTCTGCAGGTAGGTAAATGCGAAACACGATATGATTAGTTGCTCCTTTCAGCATAAGCGGTGTAATATATCCAACGGCACTCAGCAGATTGCGGGCAGCTTAACGGTGGACGGGAGTAAAAAATTCCTTTGGCGGAAGAAATGAAAGACCGCAAGCTCGCTTCAAGCTTCTACTTCTGCTTCTACTTCTACTTCTACTTCTGCCCTAGCTCGCTATACTTGATGCACCAAGGCGACGCGAGGCGACGCGACGCTCTTAAGACGACAGGATCATCAGCTAGAACATGACTCTCGCCTCTGTTTCTCTCTCTCTCTCTCTCTCTCTCTCTATCTCTATCTCTCTTTTTCACCCCAGTTTTCGCGCTTCGCCCCGAGAGATTATATACCCGTCGATTCCGACTCTGTCCGGTACATCTAATTAGGCGAGGGGGTGCCGCCGTGTTTAATCACTTAATTCGACTTTTCTTGGCCCCGGGAATACAGCCGAGGTTCGCGAGACAGTGACGAGAATAAGGCGAAGACAGCGGCTTTCGGAAAGATCAAATTACCCCCGGGCCGAGGTGTAGCGGCGCACCCGGGACCCGGGACCTGGGACCCGGGGGAAAGTAAAAGTCGAGGTAAATCTTTGCTCTCTATACCCGTTTCTCATCCCACAAGGATTTACTTGTCAATATTAATCGCGCCTCTGTAGAGGACCGAACTTTGCAATTAAGAAGTTACCGGGCGCGGGGTACACCGGGCCGCTCTTACTTTGCCGCAATTTAGAAAACGTTTCTCGATACCTTTTTCCCTCGTCTTTCCTTTTTTCCCTTTACTCCCGAACAACTTCAAAGCCGGTCTAAAGATTGCGCCTTTTTCTTCTCGTTTTTATTTTCTTGTCAACGGTGCAGCGGCGGGCTTAAATCGAATGAATGAAATTACTTCCTTCCACCGTAACCAAAGGGGGTGGTCGAGGGCTAGCCGCGGCTACACGCTCACCCGTGCGGGATATAACGTAATGTATCGATAAAATCAATCATTCCCATAACTCGGATTTTCGGTTAAATCGCGTTTCATATCGCAAAGAGATCGTCGGGAAAACCTTTTACCCCGGACGCGGACGCGGACGGGGGCGGATGTGGCTCAGCCCCGTGGCCACTCTCCGTCTTTCAGGAATCGCCCCGTGTATATCGCACGGTCAGAGCTTAACGCTATCCAATTTCAAGGTGAGCCAGCTATTTGCCGAGGGGTAGATACACGCCCTTGCGCGATACAATTCCGAGGGGATACATCGCCGGGACTATAGTGCCGACTTTATTTACCTACGACTGTACCCGACGATTCTCGCCCCCGAATGAATCACTCGCGACAAAACTGAAGGGAGACAGAGACCGAGAAAGGGGAAGAGAATCGGAATATTATTACCAGTTTCCCGATATAAACCACCGGGACATTTTTACTGCCGAGTATAAATATCGCCGGCCAAATTAAAAGCACTATTTTATCGGCGAGGCCCGCGCGGAGAGGAGAGACCGCGTTGATTCGAGGGCGGAACGTCGTAACGTCGAAATCCGCGAACGGTAGGTATTCCCTATCTCCCGCGCGTCGGTCAACTTTCGCGTCGTCCGTAGAAAATTAGCGGAATAGCTTTCGGACGGGAATCGCGAGCTGATCCATAAAGTTGATTAAAAATTACCAACCGGGAAACAACGACGAAAGGTTTCGCTCGTCGGCGGGTCAATTTTTACCCCGGAGGCCAGAGGGTGGATATCCACCCGTCTGCTAATCATAAAATAGTAATCCGCGCGTGTAACAGATGCGGAGACTCCGAACTGGCCATTAGGAGGGCTGAGCCGAGATAAATACCATTTATTACGTGTAATATGAGCAAATACGAGAGCCCGAGCCCGGAAATATTACGGAAATTTATGGACACGACGATATTAAATGTGGTTTCTAACCTACCGAGCCGTACACCAGAAACGGCCGGCGGACGGGGACGGGGTGCGAGGGGGTCCGTAGGTGTAGCTTGGCATAAGGGGTAGGACAGGGGTAGTTACTAAACGTGGTTAGGTACGCGAACGGTACCGCGGGTGATACCGCTATCGCTTCCCCTCTGAAACTGCGCTCGTTATTTTTCAAGTGGCCCCCGTCGTTTCTCCCATCACACGAGGATCCGTGGCTAGACGCCAGGATAATAAGGTCGGACAGGGTGTCGTCGTCCTTTTTTCTTTCTCCCTTTCCCCTCTTCTTCCCGCTTCCTTTTCCTTTTCCTTTTCCTTTTCATTTTCATTTTCATTTTCATTTTCATTTTCATTTTCCTCCTTTCTTTCGCCACCATCGGACCGCCTAAACGTCCGTCGCGTGGTTCGTTAGTTCGACTACTTGACCAGAAGTAGATCTGGACACGGTACCCGTTCCGATTTGCTGATAGAGAGGGAAAGGGAGAGAGAAAGAGAACGAATAGGGGAATAATCGACAAACAGAATACCCCCGGGTTATACTGTCGTTCGTGGAGTTGTTCGCCTCGCAAGGGTAGAGGATAACGAGTTAAATTAATAGACCCACCCCTACGGTTCGGGAGAAGAAGAAAATTCGGGTGGTTAAGTAATTCGATATACCTACCCTGTACTACCTGCACCCCACCCTACCCCACCGAGATTCGAGTGAGCACGTGATTAATTTGAGTATATAGTATCGGTGGATGGTGTCTAGACCCGGGAGAGAACTAGTTTATCAAAACTTTATTAATTCACCCTTAGAGAGAAAAGTTCCAAGTCTTTAACTCGGCGTAGATACGGTATACCTGAATATACCTAAATTAATATTTACTTCTAAGCTATAGGTGTAGGCGTACCGTAAGCTTCGCGAGTTATAGCTACACGGTATTTCACTCATGGCAACGCTACGGCCTGGCGATTAAAATTAATAACTATTTGCTGTTTGCGCTTTTACCTTTCGCACATAGGCCTCCGTGGTATACATATACGCCTCTGATCGATAGAAGTGTTTATTCAACTTCTTCCCTTCTCTATTCCGACTTTCTCATCTTTTTCCTCGGCTCCTAGCTTCCTTCATCCCCTTCGGCGCGTATTCCTCTTGGCTCGTCCTATATACGTATACCGGGATGGAAGAAACTAGCTGTCTATACCTATATCTAGGCGCGGCAATCTCTCCCTCTCAATTTATTTTCCAACCCCTTAAGGGGGATATGGAACTAGAACTAGGAATGACCGGAGGCTGGCCTCCCACAGCGCGTCTCGACGGTCACGATAAACTTGGATTGAAGTCATTTTCGTTGCCCTCTCCCACACGTCGTGGGGTCAGGCTGAAGATTTGGAAAAAATGAATAAGAAAAAACAATCCAGTCATCCGCACTTTGATTAGAGATTTTTATTGTCCGGACTCGGATAATATCGGACACGAGGTTCTTCTCGGTTTACCCGAAAGCAAGGAGAATGGGAGAACCGGGCCTTTCGACTTCGAGACTTGGCCGAGTCGGCATACCTAGAGATCGGCCAATTAGGGGGGCATGTTAATAATTCGAATCCATAGTTACGTTGTTAGCCATTTCTCAAGAACCCGTACCCAATTAAAAAGAGATTAATATTTGAGAAGTAAAGAGCCCCCGTTCTGATCCTCTTTCCGTCGAGCCCCAAATCACCAGTCAAACTCACCGCGGCTCGGCTTTGTCTTCGCGGTCTATAGTTGTAAGCATCTTTACCCCATACCCCGAAGTGAACGGAGACGACCGCAAAGTAGCCGTCTATACGTATACCTAATATTCAGATATTCGATTCGGTGGAAAAAGAATCTTCTCCTCTTACAAGGTATAAAAATAAAGCCGAGAGAATAACTCGAGCAATTTTCCCATCCCTCCGCCGAATCTTCTAATTCGAATCAAAAGTGCGAAGCTATCTATACGTGTGTATATAAATATATGTATGGGTATATAGCAACGATAATAAAAGAATATGAGAAGAAAGAAACTGTTTTTGTATCTTTGCAAAGTTTCGCGAGCGTTTCTTCGCGGATCACTCGGGGCGACCGGTTTTTACCTACCCGAATAAAAAACGGGGCGGGGGGAAACGAAAAAAAGTATGAGCAACGAATTTTTTTTATAAATAATTTATCGTTCGCACAGTGCTCTTTCGTCTCACGTTTAATTCGAGGGGCAACGTCGCGACGCGCGACGTGGCCGGTTATAACTCTTCTCAAAATTGAGCACGACGCCAGATAGTCGGGAAATAAGAAGCCAGAGGTGGGGCTGGTTATCAAATTTCGTATCGACGCATATCATCTTCTTTTTGCGGGTTAGGGGTGTATACCTATACCCATAGGCCGTAGGTATATAAGGGGCACGTAATTCTACTCTCGCGGCGACAGTAGTAGCTGCCAGCTAGTAGTCAGACGCGATTGCCGGCAGCTGTTACCACCGGTTATTTTTCGCAGGCCTCTCTCCCAGGCAGCACTAAACGTGCGGGCAAGGAAATCTCGGAGGATTTGATCCGGTTTTTTTGTTCTTTCCTTTTTTTCGTTTTTGTTTTTGTTTTTTTTCCCTAAACCCCGTTTCCGTCTACTTTTTTCTTTCCTTTTCTTTTATTGCAGGTAGATATCGCGTTTTTTATATTTTCGTTGGAAAATTAGGTATACGATATTTCGTATAGAATTATAATCGTATGTAGAGGTATAAAGGAGGGATTTCTATTCCCGTATAAATCCTGCAGCATGTCGCTAATCGGGACGGTTCATTTTCTCCGTTGATACCACTTGATTGCTAGCAGCTAGCTACAGGAAAGAAGAGAAGAAGCCTTTATTAGATGGAAGGACCTCCTTGAATTGACCTCCTACTCCTCTTTCACGGGCAAAAAGGAAAAGGAAAAGGAAAAGGAAAAGGAAAAGGAAAAGAAGAAGGAAAAGGAAAAGAAGAAGGAAAAAGGAAAAAGGGAAAAGGAAAAAGATAAAGAAAAAGAGGGGAATGGAGCCTTTGAGCTTGTCGCGGAATAACGCAGTCGGGAGTTTCTAACGAGTCGACGAAGAAGAAACTACGATGTCGGATATATCGGGCGGAATTCGAACCCGCTATGCGTTTTGAAAATTCACGTTTCCTCATTTTATTTCTTTCCATATCTCGTTTTTCCTACTTTCTTTGCCTTGAGCCACCGTCGCCACTATACCACTCACTCTAATCTTAGCGTGTAATAAATTAACGGCGATGACGCGGTGATCCGGACTGCCTACGGCTCTAGGAAAACTCATTTATCATTCCCGAGACAAAAGTGTAGGTAGGTAGGTAGGTGGGTAGGTTATAGGAAAGTATCCCGTACCCGCTTTCTCATACGCCAGTCGATAATATCAACTATACAGTTCTTGGTTAATAAAACTACACACGTGTACGTCAGGGTTACGATTTCGTCGTCGACACGCGTCGATTCATCGATCTAGACGATATTATTCCCTCTCTGTGAAACTTCGCCTGTAATTGCCATCCGTACGTATACACAACGCGAGAGATGAAACGTACGACTATCCGGAGATATTCTCATCGCCTATCGTCACTTCGATTCGAAATGGGATGACGGACCGAGCTCGGAATCTAGGAAGCACCGATATAAGCACGGTGCCTTCGACGATTGCTTCATTTCCGTAAATAGGATTCGACGTCCGTCTTTCCCTTTTTTTTTTTTTATCATCCCCTTCGTTCTTTGTACCTCTCCCGATGCAATACAAGATCTCCCGTCGTCGTCGTCCTCTCCGATCCACCGATCAATCGTATCATTAGTCGATAATTAAGGTCCTTCGGTCTATAGACAAAGTTAGGGGTGAAGATAGGCGAGGGGGTTCAGTTTCTGGGTGATTTATCGTCGAAGGTTAGCGTGCCAGAGATCCATAACCTGTCGCCTCGTGTTTTCGTTTCGTTGAACAGAATAGAAATTTATTGAAACCTTTGCGTTGTAACGGCGAGGAGCGCGATAGCGTAGCCGTTGTCTCCTGGCTCCCCAACCCCGAGGCCAACCCCAACCCCAACCCCTGAAACATTAACAACGGGTTATTTTCGCGTATTTATTTACTGCCCGACGCTGCTTGGTTGCTACTGGTGGTACTGGCTTGTTGTTTACAACTTCCGGTATGCGGAACTACTCTTTGACCTTTCCCATTTCTATACTATATTACACGGTTTCCCCCTGGAAAACCTGCGGGGCACGGGCGCGGGCGCGGGCTACAATCACAATTCGCTGTATCAAATTGCGAGTACTTCTGTCTACTCCATTTTCTTTATTTCGGCTTTCGGTCCTTAAAATTAGGGAAAAAATTAAACGGACCTCCGTACAATGCGTACGTATAGCATCAGTTAATTAGGTTGGGCAGGAGGCGTGACGCGGTAATTATTGCAACGTAGTATCTCTCGCGGTGTTCGCTACTCGTTCGCTGGCTAGCTGCCTGCCTCTGCCTCTGCCTCTGCCTCTGCCTCTGCCTCTGCCTGCCAGGACAAAGTTATTAATTGCTTCCTACCATTGCTGGTGGTACCTTGGACGTGGAAACTAACTCCGTGCTCGCTGGCTCCCACCATTATGCATCATTGCATTCGGGGCGGAAAATTTTGGGGAAAATTTAGCCGCGGTTAATCGAGATCGTCAGCTCCTCGCCGTATGGAAGTCGGGGAAGTTTAACCCCCGGAAAAGCGTACGTCTCTGTACACACGTCAGGACCATATGCCGGAGCAGATCCTGCCTACATATTGACCAGGAGTTAAAATAGCAGGAGTTGATTAACGAGGAATGTTATTGGACGTCGTTAGACTGCTATTAGTATCGCTACGGGGCTGACCGCAAGGTTTACCCTTCAACGAACCCCTCCGGGGTCAGCGCGGGTGAGATTCAAAGGTTTCTTCACCGAGCCCTGGACTCGGTATACGTATATACGTACGGGGTCGCTCTCGACGTTGACCACGACTACTCCACTCTCCACTTCTACTCTCGTTACAGATCTATACCTGGCTCGTTCGACTCGGCTCAACCGAAGCCGTGGTCGGATGGACCCCCGGGCCGTTCAATCACTTTGACATTTTCTATAACGTGTCCATTAACGGATATAAAAGGACAGCTTTGACCGCGAAAGGAGATATAGAAGACCGAACAGTCGTACGCCTCACTTGTTGCTCTCTAATTCCCCGAACTTCATAAATTATGAAATCACTACCCTTCCGAAGTAGAACTAGACGTGCGAGTGAAAGAAGAAGAAGAAGAAGTAGAAGTAGAAGGGAAGAAGAAGAAGAAGAAGAAGAAGAAGAAGAAGAAGAAACCAACCAACCGACCAGCCAACTCGCTCACCCGCGTGCTGTATAACTTTTCTCGGGTTTTCTTTCGGCCCATAGCGTCGAATACCGGGTTGAACTTTCGCCGATTCGCAGGGGTCGGTCGCGTTACTTTTTCGCATCACCCTTGAAACTCTTCGCGCTGAACTGGTAAGTGCAAAAACCGAGCTCGACTCCTAATTCGTTATTGATTGCGTCGAGTTCGCGAGCCTCGCGAGCCTCGCTACTGTCGCTTCTCAAATTTAGCTTCGCCGCAGCCACACAGCGATCGACCAGCCAGCTCTGGACCAGGTATAAACGTTCGGCTTAATTCCTAGCGACAGACGTATCCGAGTTGTCCGCGCAATTTCACGCGTCCTGTTAATTTACGTCGATGCTGTGCAGCTACAGGCGTATATAGTTACGGGGCGAACGCTACGCCTGCAGCTTAGCAAACTAGGACGAGGTAATCCTGGGAGTAGCTAGTAGTAGAAAGTACATCTAAAAGTCGAGGGAATATTTCATGGGATTTTTTTTTATTTTATTTTACTCCTACTGCGAGGAATTATCGTCTCCGTCTCCTTCCCCTTCTTCTTCTTCTTCTTCTTCTTCTTCTTCTTCTTCTTCGTCTTGTTCTACCTCTGGAAATGTTTAGACCGAATAAAAGATGGCTTTAATTTTTGTTAATTCCATTTATTCGTCGAGGGAATTGGTAGTCCTCGAGAGGATGTATAAGAAACTGTGGGAGAGAGGAGGTCCCGGAGTTTTAAAGTCCTGGAATCGCGAACCTCTCGTTAAAAACTAAACGAAGGATAATCGTCATCCCGCAATTTCTCGGCAGCCCCCAGCGGCGAGCAGCGACATATTATCGCCCTCGAACACCTTTCTCGTCAAAATTTTATACCCGACGAAATCGTTATTCGCTCTTCTTAATTTAATATCAATTTTAAATAAGGCAAATCGCTCGGCGAATAACTTTTCAGTCGCCCAATTGTTTTCCATTCGATTCACCGGCTCCAGGGCGAGTTTCGTTTCCATCCTCGCGGAATTTCTGAGGGCGCGAGGGGACAAGGGGAGGAGGATAAAGGAAGGAAAAGTCACACAGCGGCGGAGTGAAACTCTTTCAGAAATGCATATCTCCGAGTCTGGGACCGAGTCGCTAGAAGAGACGTATACGGACGTCTATCTCCTACCCTTTACCTATCGCGTTTCCTCTTCATAACGTCCGTGGGTGGCTGTTTTCAGGTGCATTTGTCTTCATTCCTCGCGCCACTCTGCCCGGATAAATGTCTCGCGTGTCTTACAGCTTAATACCAACAAGAATCGTCCTCTTATTCCCGGTACCCGGACTGTGGAGAATAGGAGATCAACAAAAGTGCGAGAATGCCGCTGAAATTACGCGACAACGTTTTCTCCGGGGTGAATGAAAGGGGTGCACGGGGGCGTTTGACGCTTAAGTCGGTTCGGATAATGTTTTATAGAAAAATTCCCCGATACAAGCGGAGTCTCTGTTGCTTTATACTTTTACTTAACTTTTTTCGTTCTCACCTAAAACGCCGCCCCGGGGGTAGTAAAGTTTGCCGAGTTAAAGCCGGACTCGTAAGCTGTAATAAGCCTCGTTCTATCCCGCGATTACCAACAAGAGAACGGTAAAGTTATACGTCTACCTACCAGAATTGTTGAAACTTTTTTATCGCTCAATATTGTCGCTTCTCTCGCTTCTCTCGCTTCTCTCGCTTCTCTCGCTTCTGTCGCTTCTGTCGCTTCTGTCGACCTGTCGGCCTGTCGCCCTTCGTTTGGTGCAGACCGCAACTTTGCGAGAATCAGGGAATCCAGGTCGACCGTGTAAACGTTTTCGAAAATAATTTTTCCTCGAAAAGTCCGGAGCTCCCGATCGGAAGAAAGTGAAATGAATTTCTCGGGATTTTTCTTCCCCGTCAAAAAGTGAAAGCGAAACAGCGTCCCTTGGTAAATGATTTAAGGGCTTCGGACCTCGGGCCAGTAACTCACTTACTTAGTCGATACCATGAATATACATTGCCTAGGAGTATATTTATATATATATATATATATAGGTATATACACGCGCGGAGGGACATGCTAACGTATTTATCGCCCGACGCGAGTATATGGGGGGCGGGGGTGGACGTCGGGCCCTGCAGACATGACGAGGAAGAAGAAGCATGTAGTATACATGTATACCTATATGGACGAGGAACGTACGTTCTCGCCGGAAGCTGCTAGGCTCTAAGTTTTCGGACTGGTACGAACCGGGGAACGAGAACGAAAGTTGGCTCAGTTTTACTCCACGCCCTCAGGGGGGGGGGTGCGAGTCCTCTGAATTACACCCTGCGGAAAGCACCCGCGACCCGTGTACCGCGGCTCTCTGCAGGTGCCGGTCAATGGATGTAACTGGGTCAGATCGTGGTAGCGGTGGTCGTGGCTCGGGTTATTTGACTAATCTTCGGTCTAATATCACGTCTGAATGTACGGGAACACGGGGGTTATTCGACGCCGTTACCCTTAACAGCGAGCTTTAAGTAAAGACGCTTAGCCTGCTTATCCTTCTACAAACGCGTTTATTCCAAGATCCCCGGAGTATAATTTCCCTCGATTCGGGCATTGATTCGTTCCGCTCCCTTTTTCTCATTCGATTAGAAAAATCTACGAGACGACGACTCCTCACCCCGTTCGCCGTGTTATCTCTGATCAAACGATACGATATACTATTTTTCCCTTTCCGCTCTCTTTTCAGCATCCCTATCGTCGACGTACACTATAAATGCGGCAAATTTATCCCAAGCAGCGATTCGAATCGGGGTTGTTTTTCGGTTGGTTCGTTAAGGGGTTGGACGGGGGTAGGGATGGGGGTTGGTCGGACGGCTCTGGTGGCGAGTTTCGGTACCAAAGGTGAACGGAGGAGGCAGCAACCCTCAGTAGCTGAGAAGCCGCGACGCGAAATCGGGCTTGGTGCTGCACGATCACCGCGGGGGTTGTTTGAAACAGTTTTTTTTTTTTTTCTTACCCTGTTGTTCGGTTACGTGCGTCTTAACGTCTAAAAACCATCGATGTTTCTCCGGAGTATGGGATAAAGTGTCGAGATCCACGGCGGACGACGACGATATTTCGAGTCGTAATTCGTTGCGAAAAATCTCGAGACGGGGGGTTTATAAAAGGGGACGAATTATCAATCGAAACATTGCCCGTAAAAGGTCGATGAAATTTATGAAGAAATTGAGAAAATTTATGGTACGAATAAGCGTTCCACCCTTGTCAATCATTTCGCGATATTTCGTATAATTAAATCCGTCGTGCATCACCCGGCACCGCTCGCAGCCCCCGATCCGTTAATTAAGTATATTCATTCGGTTCATTTCTCCCCTTTCATAGGGAAAAGGAAAGGGAAAGAGAGAAACGGAGAGGGGTAGATAGAGAAGAAGGGAGGCGAGGTAAATCGCGCGGGAAAGCAGCTGCGGTCGAAAGGAATTCATGCGAAATTATGAACGTTAGATACCGAATTGGTTTTCACGCGAAATAAGCAATGAAACTAATCGCAAGTTCTACGGGGGGTAAAGAGCGCGCGGTTCTTGATTCCGATAAATTGTACAAAG
This sequence comes from Tenthredo amoena, assembly GCA_963966615.1. Lineage (NCBI taxonomy): Eukaryota > Metazoa > Arthropoda > Insecta > Hymenoptera > Tenthredinidae > Tenthredo > Tenthredo amoena. The sequence goes on along the minus strand of OZ016497.1, from coordinate 4,695,985 downwards.
CGCGATTTCCGAACTGGAAGCTTTGATTTTTAGCTCACGGTATAGAAATAAGGAAAGGGGTGGATACTTTCTGAAAAGAATAATGTGCGAGCGACACGCTGACCCAATTCTTCCGTTCCGCAATTTCCGCGACTCATGAAATCTGGGTGGAAATGTTTCCCGAAATATTTCCCGGGCTCCTATGTAGGTACACGAATTCGTTATCAGTCCCGGAATCGCAAGGGAGGTTTGAAGCGTATTAGCGAGATTCATTGTACACCAAATACACCCGAACCTTAGGACACAATACAATAGAATACAATCCGAAGTTATTCGACCGCAAATGTTCTGCCCACGGTGTTTAGCTGCCACAATAATTCATAACTTGATGTAAACACGGCTCATGAATTTTCGGTATATACAAACTTCGTACGAAGAGAGAGGATGAGAGAGAGAGAGAGAGAGAGAGAGAGAGACTTTACGGTATAATCTATAATGTGATACAACAACAATCCGCAGTCTCGCTTTGTACCCATTTAGGCGAAACGGTGCGATAATGAATTATTATTATTACATCAAGTGATTCGATTCGTAATTAAAATTAATAGGAGGAAATGAGAATCGCGGTGAGAAATTTCTGTAACTCCGTTCGGAGAGCACTACCTGATATTGTATATCGACCAGGCTATATACGTATCGATGGCTTATTCAGTTCACCCTTATCGTCGGATGCGAGGGGTCGTTCGCAGTCGATGCCGCGGCATTATTAGATCAAGAAAAATAAAAAGATCAGAATACAGAGGTAATCGATTGCTCTCGTGTAACATGTTCTTCGTAATTCCGTTACAGGTTACGGTGTGCGATTCGTCAAGCGGTGGGAAAATCTGCAACGAGAAGAAAAACTGAAGAGGAAGAGGACCCTGGACCGTGTGGGTCGCGATGTCGAGCGGGGAATTACCCTTCGATTGAATATCGAGAGATGATCAACGGAATCGAGTGATGGAATCGAAAGTGTCTTAGACCGAATAAGTAAAAAGTGATTTGCGAAATTGAAGTTTGGGTATAAGTTAATCGCGCGATAATTGCGACACGTGGCCCCGTTCACCCACCGGTTCGCGTTCCGGGTCCGATCTTCAATCTCGCGCCCATCGTCAGTGAGAGTGACAGTGACAGTGATGTGGGTGTCAGAGGAACCGGCGAGGAGTTGTGAGAGGAAGTCCGTTTAGTCGGGAAGAAACGCACGCCGGCTGTTACAGAAATCCCATAATGAAGGGAGGCTCGAGCCAGCCTTGGCTGCACGCTTTCTGGCCCCTGGTTGCTCTACTCTCACATCAATCTGGTACGTAGAGATTTGACTTGATTGTTTTTGAGATGAAAAAATTGTTCTCTCCATTTTTTCTTTTTCTCCTTTTCTTCTGAGCTTAGATCGTATTTGATCGCACCCTTTCCCGGGGGTCGGTTCCACGCCGCGAGCCAGAGCCACGGGGTGATTATCGTAGTCGGTAATCGGTCGACTCGTGTGAAATGCTCATTAGCTCTAACGCGGCTTTAATCACTCTGGTTTTATTTCATTTCCACCCCACAGTTGTGTTTATTCTCCGATTTGAATAGCTCGGAAAGTTCCCGAGGGAGTGAGAAAAGGCACGAGGTGCAGGCATCCGTGTTACACCTCGTTCTCGGTACGCCATCTCGAATTAACGTAAATGAGAATCGCGGATCACCCGTTCGCCCTGACTCGGGACGACGAATTGCGAAAAAAGGAAAGAACAAGTCAAAAACAAGAATCGCCCTGTCGCGGTCGCACCTTTTGCAAAACGTTTCAGAACAAAAAGTAAAAAACAAATCCGATATCCGATAGGAGAGTACAAGCTGTACGTATTACATCGACTCCCTGCACCTATAGGTACATACGTATGTATGTATACGTGTCCGATGCGGCTTTAAGCCGATCATTTTTCGCATTACCTCGATTTATCGCGGGCGTATAGGTGTATGACGAAGAGGTAATATTTCAACCGGTATATATGAATTCAATTCACCGGCAAACAATACGATATTAGAAACCGGCTATACACCCCTAGGATATATATAGTAGTGGTGTGGTAATATTTGCGGAGCTAATTCCAGCCTCTGTTTTACTCCGCCTCGCGTTTATTATATCGGCAAACAAACAAGGAACTGGGAAGTGGGTAGTGGGACGTGGAGAGTGGAGAGTGGGAGTACCATACTATAACAACGCGATAACGTGTTAATTAGAGGAGCGCGGATAATTGAGGCTGCAGTTTTTGAGGAGAAACGCGGTCTTATCTCTGTCTGTCATCTAACCGTGAGCTGCCGCTACGACCCGCACAAAATTAACCCGTTATCTGTCCTCGAGTCTCGGTCTCTTCTTCCGTCCGGGCGACGAGCCCTTTGAAACGGCGTCGGGATATCCTCGCTCGAAATATGAGGGTCGTGGTTCTTTTTTCTTTTCTTTTTTTTCCTTTCATTTCGTCGAAAATGAAAAAGTCGAAAGAACCGTGTAACAACGCACGCTTTCGGGTAAATCGCGGATTCGGGGTAGAAAAGCTCCGAATGCAGGTGTTTATTTCGTACGCGAGTATACATGCATCCGGTACGTACCCCCCGCTAACCCTCGTGCATTTTTAAGGGAAAATATTATTCCCCGCACGTATTTGTCGCCGCGAAAATAGCTACGTGCGACAGCGATAAATTTCGTTACTCACATTCGCATATATACCATACGTATACGTTACGTAGGTACGTATACCCCTGGATTTCGCGAACGTAGGTATAAATTTTACCTGGAAGTCAAATTTCCGTATTTCACCACCGTTTTGTGTCCATATAAGATCGTTTTATCGGGGATATGAGACCCCGATGAGAGGGATCAAAGATTTCGATAGTCCGCGGGGTAGAGTTTGACTACCCTTTCACCTAATTGGCTAAAAAACTATCGCATCGTTTTATTCGCGAATCGATGGACGCGGAGAATTCGAAGAACCATACGGTGCGAGGATTGATTTTTTCCCCTCTGGCGGAAAGGGAAAAAAATAGGAAAAAAAATTTGGGACCCCGGTATCCCGACTGACAAATCGACGGTCTAACCAACGGGATCGGGGCGTTGATGATACTGATATTTCCGTCCACCCTGGGGAGCTTTAATTTTGAATTCTGGATGGATCTTACGCAACAAAGGTTGGACATCGGATCGTTTATTGAATCGAGAACAGGGGAACGAGCGGGAGGGTGGTGAGAGTATATTTATTCATTTATTTATTTATTTACGGATTCAAGGACTCGCTTATTCCAATTTTAATACTAAAATTCGGCAAGAGGTCGCGAGTCTCCTCGTTTCCGAGGAGTTCCTTTTCCTCTTTTCTTTCTACTTAACGACCGTATCTCCCGGATTCTGAAAATTCGTTCCCGAATGATCGCGAGAAACGCGAAAACCCGGGCGTCTCTCAGCACGCGCGCAATTCATTATTTTCACGAACACCTTTCCTTCTTCTTCTTCTTCTTCTTCTTATTCGTCTTTTTGCCGAAAAGCGAGAAATACCCTCGGTTATTATTCACCGCTATAACGTAAGCCAACTCTTCGTATACTCGTACCGAAACCTACCCCCTTGCCCGACATCGGCGAGTCGAGGAAATAACATTTTTCCCTTAATGGTTTGTAACCGAGATTCGTTTATCCGTTCACGTTCTGCGGCACGTCCGTGCCAGACGTAGGTGCGAACTGTATTTGTATATGCCAAGCCCCATTGACAGCTTGATAATAAATGATCGTTACCCGGCCAGGGGTGGTAAAGAAAACTAAAGGGAAATAACACCGAAGAAGAAAAAGAAAAAGGAAAGAAAAAAACAAAGACAAAAGAAACGAACGGTATCATTTCCTTCTTTCCTTCGAATATTTGAGGAGATTGCCTTCCAAATAAGAAGCCTCCCCCGTTTGATCATCTCGAATAACTCGATACGTCTTATCGAGCCCCTCGCTTCCTCTGTACACCGGATATACCATACATTTACGTAGGTATACACGACGCCGCGAGCGATCATCCCTCTTCCTCGGTCTTCTTCTTCTTCTTCTTCTTCTTCTTCTTCTTCCTCTTCTTATTCTTTTTCTTATATCTCTAGTTACAAAAGACAATCGTTTTCGTGACTCGAGCCGAATCAACTACCTCCGGGGTAACTGCACCCACACCCGCGCCCGTGCCATTCCCCTTTTCCCACGCCATTCCCCCCTCTGCACCCGGCACAGTTACGGACAAAGCAATTCCTACGACGGGACAAAGACTCGAGAGAGCAAGAGGAAGGGCACTCAGCTCCAGGTACTTGAACCGACACCCACCACTCCTGCAAACTTGTACCGATACCCACCCTATACCAGAGATGTATAAGTTCTGCGATTATGTGCCAGGGGTAGGCGAGCCGGAGTCGGAGGGATGGAATCGGGGTGTAACTTTGCACTTTAATGGCGTGTTGACCTATCGGTGTCACCTTCCCTACTTCCTCTACGCTCCGGTGAGCCATGCCTCGTGGGCGAAGCGAATGCGCCGATTCGCGCGAAGATAAATCGATCGGCGAAACGAAAGCTAAACGCATTTTGTAAGAGAATTATTAAATCACCACGTCTTCCCTCCCGCGGCGACACCCTTCGCCCTTAATTCTCCTCCTCAGCCCCGTTTAATTCAGGCTCGTTAAATACAGCTTCGAGGAGTTTATCTCGGCGGGGGGGGGGGAGGGGGTGATTATGTGGAGTCTCGTGCGCACGTGTTCCCGCGTTTGCAGAGGAATGAACATATCGAACAGGGGACGCTTCCAGGGTCGGGACACGTAACCTGCACTACTACTTACTCACCCGCATTGCACTCGTTTTACAAAGGGAGTCGACCCGTCACAGTAGAACAGGTCGCGTATCGATCGGCCCCGCGGTATAGAAAGTATGACAGAATTACCTCCGTGCCTTATACGTATCATCTATACAGGCCTGTACGAATAGGGGTGTGGGTAACGAGAAACGATTCGCCTACCTTGAGAAAATCGGAATCTCTCCGTTGCGTTCTCGCCCGCGGTACCGTTTCGCCGGACGTAAATCCATCCGATCGGTATCGTCATTCAATTTGCCGCATCATCAAAGTCCGAGGAGGAAATTGACGTCGGGGTAGTTAGTAACGGTACCGGTGCGCCGCAGCCTAATACCGGGATTAGACCAGATCTGGGTTTAGTTGACCGAGTAGTTACCGAGGTAAGACTCCGTCCGGTCCTCTGCGCCTCTACCCCTCGGCGGCGATCATTCTATGCGTTAAATTGATAAAAAAGATAGGGCATGGAGGAGATTAGGACCTCGGTACCCAATTCGCTCGAGCCTCCGGGATCTTGAGTTGACACTTTCCCTGGAAATAAATGGTTTGACGGTTGTTTCATAGATGGGATTTATCCGGATGTGGGTACAATCTCGGGAGTGGTTCTGGTCAGATTGGAATCAATTGAAATGAATTGAATGGTACTATAAGCTATCGGCGCTCTAGGTATACCTATATACATACTATACGTATCTACGTATGTATGTATGTACGACGTCGTTAGCTCGGTGAAATCCTTTTCGTTGGCCTGGTATCGAAACGGTTTGATAAAACGGTAAGAGGTGAGGGGGGGTGGAAGAAAAAATAGACGAGGAGCAGGGCGCGTACATTGCGCGTGTGCCGTGTCCGGCGATAGAACGATCCGTGGTTCGTTCGGTTTTATGATTACGGGTCGTTCAATTTTTCAGATAAAACGACCTGACGTTTATTCAGATGTCGGGGCGCGTCCGGATGTCTGGGTTTGGTACGACGCGCCTCGGCACGTACGACTTTCAGCTTTATCACCGCGTCGCCGTCGCCCACCGTCGCCTACCGTCGCCCAGCGCCTGGAAGAACTTTTCCATTCGACGTTTTCGCGAAGTGCTCGACGCTGTTTGTCTCTCCGCGTATATTTTCCTTCCACGGGTACTTCTCTCTCTCTCTCTCTCTCTCTCTCTCTCTCTCTCTCTCTCTCTCTCTCTCTCTCTCTCTCTCTCTCTTTTCTCCGATCGTCGCTCGTCTCGCTTCTTCACACCGTCCACCCCCTAGGGGTTTTCATTTGATTCTCTCTATCCGCAGCCCCGAGCTAAACTTCCGATGAAAACACACCGGCGACGTCCCTCTCTTTGAACCATGTTTTTATTAAATTTCGAACCTACCTCGGATGCAATCACCGGCGGCGCAACGTCGCGACGCCCGATACTATGCGATTAAGCTAATATGTGTTTTCCATTAGCCGCGCGAGGATCGGGTAAATAATACCACCCCCGATACGCCGGGGTATTCGAGTATGCGGTACCAGAGAGAAAAAGCTCCCTTTTCCATCTCTCCTTGAACGTCGATAAAGGTGGAATCACATTCCTATATAAGAATCGCGAGTTCTTCAGTTTTCGATTCCCGAAACTCACCCCCGAAGCTTCCGCGTCTAGAAGCGAGGGTTTATAATTCGGTCCACGTAGGTAGCGGCTGAACGATCAACGTCGACCCTCTCGCTACCAGATCTTCTGCTCGTGAAACACGCGCCACAATGAAGAGGAGACCCCCGTCGCGACGCTACGCCAACTCGGGTTGTTCAGTTCGGTACGGTTCAGTTCAGTTCAGTTCAGTTCAGTTCAGTTACTCCGGGAAAGGTATAAGGCACTTGACTTCGGCCGCCGAATGTGTCCCTTTACGCGATCTATGATCATAGCCCGGGGCTTACTAAGATAAGGTATTTTCTAATATCGGAGATAAAGCGTTCCCTTTCTTTTCTTCTGTCATTTTTTCCTCCTCCTCCTCCTCTTCCTCGTCGCGGTTCCGTTGAAAACGTTGAAAACGTTGGTGTAGCCGGGAGGTTGTTTGAGCTTGTATTGAACAAATATGAAGAAATTCTGATCGACGACGTTGAGATGGAGAGGATCGGGAAGAGGGGGCGAAGAAAAAGCGAGAGGAAAATGAAAAAAAAAAATAAAGAAAAACACAGTTTTTCCAAACCGAAGCGAAATTTTTTAAGGTCTGTTTGAGTTCGCGGAATAGCGGAGCGGCGTAAAAGTATATCGCTAGACGTTTATGCGGGTTTATTTAATGCCGATATACGACGAGGACGACGACGACGACGTGCATATATACCGTCGATCCGGAAAACGAGTTTTGTTAAGCTAACGAAACCCTTCGACTGAACGGTCCCACTTTCCCTTCGGGCTTTTTCAAGAAATGAAGGATAAAAAGCGACCCGCAGTTTCGCCGAAATGTATAGAAAAAAAAAAAAAATAAGGGATGAGAAGGAAGACACGAGTATCACCGTTTCTAGACAAATTCGTCCGAATCGTTTCTTTCTCTTTTTCACCCCTATCCCACACTCACTCTTCAAATATCCAATTTGTCGTCGATCCCGTACTTAGCAGTTTCGCGAATTCCCATTAACGATCGCGATTCAACACGCGATTTCGTACACGACGGGATGAGGGAGGAATGAGAAAAAAAAATGAATCGAAAAAGCAAATTCTTCGTACAGTTATCACCCCGACACATGCAACGTCGTCCCCTATCAATTGCAGATTTTCTACGGCTGGTTTATAACAGAGAAAAGGCGTTCGCGTGTTTTGCCAATAATTTTATCAGTCGGATCCCAACCCACCCCACACTGACCGCCACCCTCTTGTCCTATCCGCCTATAGACTACGAACATACCTAGCTACTTCTTCTTGTCCATATATCTAATCATTTACGAGCTCCTATTTCGGGCAACGAAATTACCCCTGTGGCCATGGAGAAAAGGGTTAACGGGAACCACACGGAGGCGAATAAAAAAAAAGAAGAAGAAGAAGAAGAAGAAGAAGAAGAAGTAGAGGCAGAAGATGCAGAGAGCAGGGGGATGAACGTGCGGCTTTTACCCGGCTACGGTACGGTTCGAAATGTCTTGACGATTGTTCAACCTTTCCCGTATTCTTCCTCTTATTATTTGAGGGATGGAGAGAGGGGTGTCCTCGAACGGTCTCGTTTTTTTATCGGGCAATCTACAAAGGTTGAAATCTTCGAGCAGCGTGACGTTGACAATGGGTAAAGTTCGGAGTCTACTCGAGTTACACAAACGGGTATGGGGCACGGGGCATGGGCCATGGCACTTGCGCGTAACCGACCGCAACCCAAGAAATTCGACACCCTTGGAACTAATTCTCATCCCCTAGTGGCGAAGGAGAGAAAAAAAAGAAAAAGAAAAAGAAAAAAAAACTGGGAGAGAGATAACCTCCGGGTTCAAAGAAAGTGGCTAAATTATACCGTCTCATCCCTCTCTCTCTCTCCTTCTCGCTTGCTCCGATTCGCCTAAACATGTGCGGATAACTAACGCACACACACACACACACACACGCACACACGGGCTATGGGATATAATATAGCCACCTGCATCCCGCAGGTACGGTAATACAAAGCGGGAGGAAACAATTTCCATAAAGCATACCCCGTTGAATGGAACCCTCTACTGTCTCCCTACCATTCCTGCTCACTACTCCGCGTATTATCGCTCGGCCATAATACTGCACTGTTTTGACACTTTTTTGCCTCCCGGCACCGCCGCGTGTCGTTTGCATATCAATTGCGGTCTTGTATATAGATACGGGGTACCTGTGCGGGTGGGCGGGTAATGCATTTATGTAAATGAGCTGCTGCGCGGACGTGAATGGAGAAAAACTGACGAGACGTGTTCGTCCCTTTTTTCTCCCTTATCTTCGCATTGTTCCTTTTTGTATTCTCTATCATATCCGGTAACGCGAAATACGATAAACAGAGAGAGAGAGGAGTGAATCTAAATTTCGCGACAGCTGAAGATTCCCCTACGTCTTTATCATTCGTTCGAGCGTTAATGCTCCGGCAATATTGTCTTGAGCGACTGTAATTTATTTCAAGAATACCTGCGGAAAACGACCGATACACCCTATATCTGCCACCACCCCCTTGGGAACGCGTCGCGACGCTGCAGATTCGCGAGAAAAAAAGAAAAAAAGAAAACGAAAAAATTCCGAGTGTATAAGGACACGGAGACGGAGACGTATATTTTACTTTAGAGTCGTTCTTCTTCCTCTCTACGGAATACGGACACCGTTAAGCCTCGTTCATTTCAACGGTTAACATTCTGACAGTCGGTCTTCTGGGATACTTGCCACATCGAGCCAGCCAGATCCCCGCCGGGGGGGGTGGAATTACGAGTACACGTATTTCCCCTATTCCGATAGGAACGCCCGGCTTATACCTACGCAGAGCCCAGACAGGGGGTAGGTATAGGTATGGCTGTAAATGCAGACCATCAAGTTCAACGCGAAATTACAGCGCGATAAACAGCGTGCGGTTTACTCCTAGGGAAAATGGCACGGCTCGGGGAGAAACTACGTAGAGAAATACCGAGGGTGTAAACTAAAATAGTTTAGGGTCACCGAGGCGGCACCCGCACCCTTGACAATACCGTACCGAAGGAAGGGAACCCGGCTGGACCCGCGGTTCCCCTATCTTCGAAAGACGCCGAGCTTCTTCTCTCTTCGGATATTTCCGATATTTCGCATCGATTGGGATTATCAATTCGCGATACTGATGGCCTCGCCTCGTTACCCCGGAATTTCGATATTTCTTCACTGCCAAGATTTCGAGGTTCGTGACTGCAGCAAGTTCACGTGTCGTTTAAACCGGCAATTACCCTCTCGTATAGTCGAGGTCGATTAATCATTCGAAAACGGTTGCAGGTAGCTAGCGGGTACCTCGCCGGTATAAAAATAGTAATTCACCTCAATCTGACCGGGTTGATAACTTCATTGTGCGTGCCGATCGAACGACTCGCTTTCTCTCTCCTTGCTGATCGGCGTACACGGTGACTTTAAGGAACGCCATCAGCGGCTCCGGTTTAATCGCGTGTCCAAACGAGGCGGGGGTGTTTCTTAGTGCCGGAAGTTACCGGGTCGGTTAATGGCTCGTATTCGGCACAGGGATATTCGGTATGATTTTTTTCCTACCCCTGCGAGGAGATTTTCAGATCGGTTCGCGTATCGGCGGGGGTGGAGAGTCGCGGATTCGGCGTATGCCCTCTCTATTTTTCGAGGCCTTTGCCCGACTTCTTCACCGGCAAGTGCCAATCTCGGGGCTTTACGAGCTAACCACACTTAACTTTTGTAGTCGAGACACAAAGGACCGTGAGTTCTCTTCGTTGGTAGCAGCAGCCGCAGTGTAGCCACGGGTATGAGAGGATAAGTTTTCGAGCCCCTTTAGCTAGGGGACGGGCCTTAAACCTCGCGCCTTAAGCCTTGAGCCTTTCACGGTTCGCCGGAGACCAGAATTCGAAAAAGCTAAGTCCTCTAATTGCGCGTTTTACGAACTGATTCAATCCCCGTGCGAATATCCGTTTACATATATCCTACATATATACCTAGGTATAATTCATACGATTCCCTCCGCGATTCTGGGTCGCGTGCACAGCTAGATGGACAATCCGTGGATCCGCCGTACCACGGAACACACGCACACACGTGTACGAGGACTGGACACACGTGCTCGTGCGGTTCGTTAGTCAAAGCGGCTGAACAAACATCAAAGAAAATGAAATCGCTTTCGTATGATCTATCTCTGCACTGCTACGTAGGTACACGTAAGTGGACGTACATGCACGGGTATATATGTGTGTGTATACCTATACCCCCCGTAAACTTTGCCACAATTTATTTCAACAACCATCGGCTTTATGCCCGCGTACCGTGCGGAATGCAGACACTATATGTATACGCGTATATGTGTACTCGCGCAACCGTTTGTAATCTCTAGCCGGAATCGTGCGGACGATTTTTCGCACATTTTTTATTCATGCGACAAGGGCTGAAGGGTGGGGGGGGTCTAAAAACGCGAAACGGACATTATTTTCGTAGCTGGGGGGAGGAAAAGTCAATTTCGACAAATTTCTTCGTCGTTGATGTAAAATAAGAGGGGAAAAAAAAAAGTCGCGGAGGGTGGTTCGGGTCGGTTGGATACCAACGGGCTGCAGGATCACCGCGGAGTGCCCTCGAGACAATGCACTAAACTTGAAACGGAACACCCCTCTCCACTCCGCGGTTTACGGGGTGGATGGGGGCGACTCGGTTCGCCTTTATCTCGAGGGTTTTAAGGCGAAAAAGGTCTTTCGGTTAAACCTGGACGGCGGTATAGCTGAGTGCTCGCTCAATTATTTTTCAATCCCGTTTTAACGAATTCTTAAACCACAGCGAATACCTTCCTACCCTAAACCCGGAAACAGTTTAATCAAGTACCTCTGGCCTACCGTAATAACGAATATCGTTAGTTCGCCGAGGCAATTGTCGAATGAAATGAAAAGTAAAAAATTCTAAAGGGGAATACGCTCCTCTGAGACTGATATCGTTCCAGCCCGCACGACTCGAATCCACGACATTCACCCCAAGGTGAAAAAGGACCGCTGTGTCCGTTATCCCTTCTCGAGGTCTTCTCTCAAATTCTAAGATCCTTATTTCTCAAGACCCGCACTGGATTCACCGATACTACGTGTGTACTACGTACATACACCCGGTCATTCAACAGGGGGAGAAGCACAACGATTTCTAACTAATTGAACACGATTGTTTCACCTCGAGGATAAAAGTAATAAAATTTTATACCCCGGCAACTTCTATCTATCGATAGTCGCTTCTACCTCTCTACCCGCCGATCCAGAAGTCGCGAGAACGTGTTGTGGGTCGTAAGATTTTACGATCTACGTTTGCTCCCGTTAGGTTTACGATTTCGACTATATGTATATATATATATATATATATACCTAACATATACACCTAACCCTATACATCTATATATGTACTTGCGGAGGAGCAGAGAAGCGAGGAAAATGATGGCGGGTCCAAAGACACGGACAACTCCAAGAGCCTCGTAGGGGCTGCTAATATACTGTGGGATTCGGACCTAAGCTACGCGCATTTATCGATGTTACCTTACACGAACGTGTGTGATCCATATATACGTATGTGCATGTATACGAGACATATGTTCGTAGCACGGTATCCCACCCCCGATACGGAGCCTATGCATACGCCGACATACGTAGGGGTAGTTATATCTGGTTTTACGCCTGGGGTCGGACGTTTAATTAACGACGTTAGTTCGGGCGTGTATATCTGCATCCGTACTTATACCCCACGACACAAGACGACGAGGATAGGTTCTCATATACGACGAAGACCCGGTAAGGGGTGCCGAGGATGATTTACCGCGACTTAGCGTACGCCTGGGTGCCTGTATCGAGCCTCTGTCTGAAACAGCTATAAGTGTCGGTGGGAGGTAGTGAGAGGAGCGGAGGGTGAGCTTGCGAAACTTTGCACACCCTTCGATACTCGGCGAAATTTATCGTCCGAGAAGATAATTATTCGCCGAAACCCTTATTTATTAACGCTGACCGTTTATCGGGCGGAGGGTGGCGGAAACTAATCCCAACGAACGGGGATGGAAAACTTTTTCTACGCTCAGATCGCTGCGGTATATCCTTCCCTCTGCGTATACTTTCTTCCGATTATTCGTTCGGACCTGAGTTCCCGAAAATGGTCCGTATGTGAAATATGGAATTCGACCATGCTCGAAATAGATATGGACGAATATTCGACGCGGTATTTCAAACCCCAGCATCGTAAGTTGTAACGAATTTCGCTAGAAAGCTCCGAAGCCCTAATACCTCGGTGAAATCTCCGATCGTTGGCCGAGGTTGTAGAAGTGGTCCATTAGCTCTCAGGAATAGTTATAAATAATTCCGTACTCCGGAGAAGCGCCTGAGCCTCGTAACCTCGTCGTCTAGTTCGCTACTCGGTTAAATGTGTTGCCCATAGCCCACAGGCCGGACGAAATCCTCGGTCTAACTCATCCCCGAGAGTAAATCATCGATCTGTTAACTTTCGGGCGAAACTATCCAGGCAGGTGTACCCCTCGTTGCTCCAGGGTGTACAAAATGAATAATAATCATCCCCCATCGGCGATGAGATTTCCACAAGGTTCTTCTTCTCCCCCCCGGGGCGCATGTGATCGGACGGTTAGTCATTAACGGCGTCGCGGCTCTCCCGGCTGAAACATCCCCAGTCCTCACCGATAGGGATCCCCCCGCGGGTTAGTTATTCGATGTACCTATTTTTCTCGCGGTTTCTCACCACGGGTGGTTGGACTCCGTCCGACTGACTCATGTCCTCGTAAACGGCTCCGGTTCACGCATACCCTGCACCGTCGTCCACCCGCTTCCGTATACCTCGTACCGTAATTGCGTTTTTTAGTCTGACTTTTACTGCCGAGTTACACGCACTAGCGTCTTGCCCGTGACACCGACACCCCCCCTCCCCGCCCCGCGCCACCGTAACTAAGAACTGGGAACCCGCGCGTGCTAAATCCGGGTACCAACACGATCTGATTGGATTTAATTACCCGTCTAATTAATTGCATAATTTATTGCACTCGCTGATAAACCTCTGATTTAGACGGGCATCGGCGAAGCGATAGCGACTCTCCGGCTCGCTCGGCTCGCGGGAAAGGCTCGATATTCGATAGGATCGTCGTGGGGCTCGGTTTCAGACTCTGGAGGGTGGTAGAGGTGCCGGAGCTGTATACGTAGTTCCGAATCGCGATATGATTTTAATTTGCGATCCCAAAGGCGTTTATAGACCGTCTCGTGAGTTTACCTTGACGTTTGTTACCTAGTTAGTTAGTCGGGTTGAAAAGTAAGGGGGAAAAAGCTCGTCGGAGGTAGCGAGAGCAGCTGCTAATTCCAACTGGGTAAGTAAGTAAGTAAGTAAGTAAGTAAGTATAAGTAAGTGAGTGAGTAAGTAAGTAAGTAGGTTTTCTCGTTCCTCGAGGGGTAGGTGTATCTCCCGGCTTCGTTTACCCTAATAGTCGTTGTCGCGCTAGATTTCCGCGGACTGGCGTTAATCCGAGTTGAAAATTCACCCGCCTCCGAAAAAGCCAATTTTCTAGTTCTTCTATTCGCTCGAATACCCGTAAGCCGGTTGTTAAATTTCGCCGCGTTAATCCGGAGTCGAAGAAGGGATCCTGTTTTGGCCGGGATCCAACCGGGTCTCGGGGAGAAAATAAACGGAGAAAAAGTAAAAGGAAAGAAAAAGAAGAAAAACTGAAGACAAAAATAACGCAAAGAGGGGAAAAAATCTTCAGGTTCGTCACAGCAATTTCACCGCGTAATGGCATGCGGGGGCACGTTGATCCTTTTAATACCGTCTGATTGCGGCTCGATGTATAAAGTAGCCGACGAACGAAAAGTAGGTATATATCGGCTGAGGTTAAGTGGCGGGAAAACAAAACGGGAGGAAAAAGTAAAAAGGAAAAAGTGAAAAAGGGAAAAGGGAGGAAAAAGAAAAAATGAATAAAGTATAAAGGTCGAGCTTTTAGCCTCCCTGACGGGTAGGAGATCTGATCAATCTATAAAAACATACCGAGGCGTAGGTGGGTACCTATCGCCGATACGGAGTTTATTTTACGATCAAATTTACGCCCCTTATCAAAATACCCCCGTATTTCTAATCTCTGTTAAATCGGGGGTGTATAGGGAAGGTATATACGCGTATATCCCGGGTTATAACGATTTAACGAAGTAGTAACGGTCCGCGAGTAACGACGCGGAAGGAGTAAGATTGTCGGATTGATTCCCGTTCGGTGGTAGGGGGACGGGGGACGGGGATACAGGGTACGAGGGGTGGCTGATATCCCGCTGTGTAATTGGAAATTAAGAGGAAAGCTCGTTAGGGTAAAAACGGCAGCTGCGCGAGGATTTCGTGAGGCACACCGTTGCCTTGTTGGGCGAGGTTGGGACAGGGGTGGGGGTTAGGGGTACACCGGAGGGTGAGAAAAACCCTAAAGCCTTGACTAATGATATACCTTAACCAAGAATCGCAATAATCGCGGGACTATGGTTATTATTGCAGAGGTAAATGTCGAGGAGAGTGGAGTAGGCGCCTCTGCCTTTGTCGGAGGGTGGGAGACGAAAGTAAGGACTCGAATAACCACCCGGATACGACAAAGGGCGAGAGCCAATCGGTGAAAACAAACCGAGCTTCTGCGGGGTGCTGAGGAAACAAAGACCCGGGAACGGGGCGTAAGAAGAGGAAGAGGAAGAGGAAGAAGAAGAGGAGGAAGATGAAGATCCGAGGGGTGGAAAAAGATGAGAGAAACTCGTAGTATAGAAGACGTTTAATGGCAGCTTTCCTCAGAAACAATATGGCCGCTCTCTTTCTCAGTTTGTCAAACTTTCCCGGAACGTCCGCACCTATACCTCTGCACCAGCGATGTGTATATATAGCAAGGGATGAAGAATATCATCCCTCCGCGCCGCCTCGAGCGCGAATTGAAGTGCCAAATTTCATTCCCTCATTTTCTAGAAAGTTATTGAAGAAGTTTTTTGCTTTAGAAAAAAAAAAAGAAAAAGAAGAAAATAACGAAAGTAAAAAAAAAACAGGATGGAAGTAGATGGAAAAAGGAAAGAGAGAAAGAAAGGAGGACCCCAAACCGTACTTGTACAACCGACGAGCATATTCTCTCCTGCGGAAAATGACACGGTTTACGAGGAACTAGAACGAGGCGGTAAAATTCTTTAGAATAAGATCCTGCGACTCGAATTGAGCGAGTCTTGAACGACCTGGAGGTAAATGCACCTGAAACGCTCCTGTTCGCGGTTCAGGGATGAAAAATAAGACGAGGCGACGGCGTAGGGGGTGGAAAAATATAAAAGTGATTAATTCGTTAGCGACGAAGACGCAATATCGCGGGTTATTCATTCTTGCGGTTTCGCCGGGTTAGTCATAAAGCGTATGTCAAAGGGAATCTTGACGCAGAAGTTCAGCGAAGAGCGATGCTCCGGGGAACGGCCCTTTTCGTTCGTCAATCAAGGAGCCAAGAAAGTGGATAACGAGAATTCGCGAATGAGAATGGGAACGAGAACGAGAATATATCTCGAGGACGCGGGGACCGAGCGTATAATTTATTTGATTCTTGAAACTTTGTTAAGAACCGAAAGCAGCCCGCTCCCGCTCCCTATACCATTACTTCGAATCTGACGTGGGCTGATAACTGATAAGCACTACTCTTCGTGTTCTGATCTCGATAAGCCACCCCACTCCGTCCCACTTCGCTCCACTTTCCTATTCCATCTCTCTTCTCTGACCAATTTCCTCCCGACGTTTTATTTCCCTTTAATATCGTCAGAAACTCGCGGAATCGCCTAGGGGATGAATTTTCCACCGCGCGGTGTCGAGCTTCGCTCTATAACGATAAGAAACAATATAAACTACTCCGAGGTTCCTCGTACATTTATTTTATTATTTTTTTTTCTACAAATCAAAAATCAATTAAGACATCGATTCCAGGGGATTCCAAAAAAAAAAGAAAAATATCAATCCAGGTCAAAGAAAATCACTGCTCGTTATCGCACCTCGTCGTTTATTTCCTCCTTTCGTTACACCCCGATGTTTGAAAAATAAGATGAAATCACTACTGAAACGAGGTGCTCGAGTGACGCGGTGCTCCCCGCTGCTCCTGACGATGCGGGGGTGAATTTACGCCTATGTAGTTGCGGTCGCGGAGTTAATTATTCAACTAGCCACAGTCGCGGAGCTCCAGGTTTTGCTTTGGGGGCTGATGAACGGGGGCTCCTCGTCATTCTACGGTACGATTACTGAAACGAGAGCAACGCGAACGAGTTTTTTCGTTTTTTTCTTTTTTCCTTTTCTTCTTTCACAGATGTTTGAATTGCAATTAGCACGAGTGATCCTCGGGGTGTCAATTACGATACGAGAATTATAAACGTTTCGACGTGGAACGTGAACAGTTTTTTTTCTTTTTTATTTCTTTACTTTTGTTCGCAAATTGATAACAAGGGTGAAATATATGTATATGTCTCGCGGTTCTTTCGAGTGGAATAAAAATAAAGTGAGACCGTGGATTCTGGGTGCTCGCAGACCAACTAACGGGATAAAAAAAGATTGAAGAGAGACTCACGGTTAATGCAAGAATATTAATGGGGAATTTGGGGAAATTTTTTCATCCCCGTGCCTCTTATTCGCTTTCTTCGTATATACTTTTGCCTAATTCAAAAGCTCCCGAGGAGGAAGAGGACGTTTTTCCGCTGGCCTCTTAGAAGTATAAAAAACGATACGGTAATAAGGAGAAGAAGAAGAAGAAGAACCTCGGGATATTGTAACGCGAGTGGAAGCGAAAAGAGAAAAAAAAAAAGAAAAAAAAAAACGAGAGAAAGAGAAATTCGCCGAGAGATACACGAGAGGGAGTATTTTTAAAGAACGTTCTCCATTTATCAATATATACTTATTGTTTATGTTAATTACGGAAAGAACCGGAGAAGAGAGGAGAGAGGAGGTATAAAAATGCGAAACGAAAAATGTCGCGGGGTACTACTAAAGTTTTCTCGAATTTTCGGTCATTTCATACCCGCGGAGGAAAGAGACAAAAGCGCGGTGGGGGAATTAGTTCGGGTGGAGATGAAAATAATATCACGTCTTTGTGAATTTTCGCTTCCATTAATTTCACCTTTTTTTTTTCATTTTTTTTTTTTTTTCCCGAAATTATACGACAGCGAGAAGTAAGTGCGTAATTTTAGTAATTTTTGTCTAATTTTTCTAAGGCCTTTCCGCATCTCTCTCTCTCTCTCGCTCTACCGACAGTAGTAGCGTAGTGCTAGCACTCGAGACTATGGAGCGGGAGGACCTGAGTTCAAATCCCCAAGCGAGTCAAAGAAGGCCTGAGCGGCAACTTGCGAAAAAAATGTAAGACGGGTCACGCCGTTCAGGCGCAGACTTGACTCACGGTGGTTTGAGCTTGGATCCGGCTACACCTGGACAAGGTTTTTCGGCGGTTTCCCTTGTCCCTCGTGCGAATGCGGGTGTTTCTATATATGTAGGTATATACCTATATATACAACCTGTCTGCTTGCTCGTACTATATGTACCCCTCTCTCTCTCTACCTAAGTTAAGTTAGGTTATAAGACTGTTCTCCGCCTACCTTGCATAGCGCATTGTAAATGCGAGGTAGGATTTATCCAATATCGCTATGGATAATAAATAAAGACTATCTATCTATCTCTCTATCTCTCTCTCTCTCTCGCCTCATCTCATCTCATCTCGTCTCACTCGCTGCCGCTTCTATGCCAGTTCGCCGTTACGCCTGTCTAATTACACTCTTCCTTCCGCCGAGCAATTTTTTCGTTTTTTTTTTTTCTCTCTTTTTTCTTTTTTTCTTTTTTTTCGTTTTTTTTTTTTTTTTTTTTGTCTCCGGCTAATTTACGAAGCGAGTAATTGAATTACACCCGCCTAATTTATACGGCAAAACCTTTGAATAACATCGCCCGCTCGCTAGCGCTAACTTAACGGGGGAGAAGCCACCCCCGAGTCGTTCGTTCTCCTACGAATATTTATTCTTTTATGTCAACTATAATAACACCCACGTATACCTCGTTCTCACTATTTCGCCGACCAGAAAGGAGAAGATATCTTCTTCCCTCCGCGAAAGGATTCGCTGTATTCCTCCGCGTCATATCTAGGGGTTGTTATAATAACTTCGCTGAACGGGAGCCAAAACACCAGAACCGGGAGTCTCGCGGATTAATGAAGCATTTCTCTCTCCTTCTGAACTGCAGGACTAATTAAAAGCGAATTTTTCGACTCCCCTCACCCTTTTTTCTTTCCTTCATCCCCTCTTTAATTCCTAGAAATCCTGCGCCGTTTCAGCTTTACTTTCGACTAAGTTTCCCATGTCCAATTAGCTGCATAGCAGCAGTACCCTAGGTATTATTCAGGATAAACGTTCTCCTACTCGGGAAAGTAGCTTCAAGTCGCCGTACGACCTCGTTACCTTATACCTAACAGGGGTTAACTGCTCTTTGAATCTGTGCTACGAGCGCTTAGCTCTCTAGATATTTTTCAGTCCCGTGAAATTTCCTTACCTTTTTATACGATTCTTGATTTTTCATTTTTCCCTCAATATTTCGCGAATTCGTTGAAAGAGTTTTCCCAGCTAGTTCTGTGACTCCTCTCTCCCCCGCATTTTTATTGGGAAACAAGTTATAATTGACCGAGGGAGGGTTTGCCTCTGACAGTTCCTTATTCTTATTCTCACATTCTCATCCCCCAGGCCGACGGAGATTTCGAATCGACCGACGACCCGAGTGTAATTCAAAAACTAGATGATGAAAATTACGTCTTCTTCGAGACGACGTAATTTTACGTCGTTTCAAAAACGTTTTAGAAAGTTTTAATGAGATATATACCTACCTGACTCCTACTCTGCGCGATGGGCAGAGATACGCCCTCTGTACCTTCCGAGGGTAGGGGGATGAACGTGATTTTCTCTCTCAAAGATTAAAAGAAGAAATAATAATAACAACAACAACAAGAAAACGAAGAAGAAGAAGAAGAAGAAGAAGAAGAAGAAGAAGAGAAAAGTCATTTTCGCGTATTAATTCCTTCGAGATAATCTTCTCCCTTTCTCTTTTATCATTCCTTTCAATTTTCAAAGGCTGCGACATATACCCAGGCCTTAATCTCCGCTCACCTCCCTCGGGGAGCCAAGGTCCTCATTGAATTTCTACCCTACGACTTATCGGCGAACCCCCGATCTTCGTTATCCTATTTATCACCGGCTGCTTATATAATTGATAAGGTGCAACGTGTCCCGAATAACGTAATCGCTTCGCTGTATCAAGGGATGATATATGATACCGTCGCGGTCGTACGGATAATGCGTTGATCAATCGATCGAACTCTTTCCGTCTTTTTTTTCTCGTTTTGGGGATGAAAATTTGGAAGAAAAGTAAATTTCGAAAGGTATAAAACCTGCAGCGGTGAGCGAGTACCTTTCTGCGTAGGTTGCGTTACACGCGTAAATCTGTGGAAAAGGTTAAGGGTATAACGTATAACGTAGGTACCGTGCCGAGAGGGTTGAAGGGACACGTGCGATTCTGTTATTACAGTTTGATGTCAGCCCCGTCAAAGCCGGAAAGTTGCTCGTGCGTGAAAATTCGTTTTGTTTGAGAACAGGCCCGCGACCTGGCCTGCGCATATCCATATGACAAATGGCTCCGATTTCCATACTATAACACGACGACCACCGCCGCTACCGGAGGAAAAAGTTTACCCGGAAACTGATCCCCGATGTACCCAGCTGCACCCGCCGAACCTGGATGATGAAAAATCAAGGGTTGCATTTTTCCTTTTTTTTCTTCTACGAAAAATCCGGGGATCAGACCAATTTTCGGCGATCCGTGCCGTCTTCGATCCGGTTGGAAAAATTTCTGCAAATCTATAAATTCTTCTCGTTATTATCGTCGTTATCATTCCCTTGTCAAATAGGGCAAATCTGCGCTCGTAACTTGACAAATATTACTAATATCCGAGGACAGGGTGGCCCGGCCTCGTCCGGGGGAAGGGGGTAGAGTTTCTCTTCGGAATAGCTGGTGAAATATCAGCATATGAATCGGTGTATTTGCATACGGCGAGCTACCGCTTGGTAAACGTTCATTTTTGTTTGGACGGGGTAAACCGACCGGAGAAATAATACGCGCACGTGTATCTCTCGCAAGTTTTTACCCTATGGTACCGGTGCACCAGGTCGAAAAATCCCTCGGTAGTTAGCGAGGATAAAATGATAATCTTTATTCGGCGTTTAGCCCGTATCTCCTACGGATTTATCAAGTTCGCTCCGCGGCGAGACTCGCTTTCGGTTTACCACTTTTCTACCACTTTTATACCCGGAATGAATTCTCCCCTATTTTCTTCTATTTTCACATATTTTTCATCCCCGTTTCTGTGCGTTCGTCGCGGGGTTTGTTCAACCTATAGGAAAACTGGATGGCGAAGAAGACAGAGAATCGGCGAGTAAGATAAACCCTCGGGGTACACTGTATACCCGCGTTGCT
This sequence comes from Tenthredo amoena, assembly GCA_963966615.1. NCBI lineage: Eukaryota > Metazoa > Arthropoda > Insecta > Hymenoptera > Tenthredinidae > Tenthredo > Tenthredo amoena. The sequence goes on along the minus strand of OZ016497.1, from coordinate 4,675,020 downwards.
GTTTTTTACGATTTCCTACCGGACGAGAGGATAAAACTCCCGTTACCTCTCGGTCTAATCGTCAGGGATGAAACGCGGTTCGTTTAGCGGGTATAAATTTGATTCATTAGTTTCAAAGACGGGGTTGGTAGGTAGGTAGGTAGGTATCCTCGTCCGTGGCAATCCGTTTGGTAATGGGCTCGTGTCCCCCCTAGCTACCCTCCATTGCCATTCCACCCCTGGACCCCTCGCCCCCCTCGCCCCTCTCCGTCGGGGGACAAAGGAACGCGAACATCTCTTAAATCGTTGATAAATGCGGAGACAAACGACGAGGAGAGTAGGAGAGAGAAGTTCGCGACCCGCGTTTCAGGGGAGAAAATATTCTAGAATTCATGGGGTAGACATCAATCTGGATTATTCCCAAAGCCTTTGCTATCCTACGAGTGGCTCATAAGCCACGTCTGCTCAAAAGCACTTTACGATTGTGCAAAAAGATGGAGAATGAGGAGAAGCGAATCGTCTAGCTGGTCCATGACCGTATAGTGTCGGAGGGTTTTCGTAAATTTTCAAACAGCAGCTGTAGGTGAAAACGAACCCCCGTACCTCTGGGGTTTTGACGCGCTGCGACCGCAGGGTGTAGGTACAGCCTTCCTCCTCTTCGCGGTTCACTCCGGTGGCTGTGGTTCTCGAATGAGTAACGAAATGTTGCGAGGGAGTTAGACCCGGGTAAAAAAAAGAGAAAGGAAGAAAAAAAAAAAGAAAAAGGAGTGAAAAGGAAAAAGGAAAAAGGGCTGCACGCTCCCCTTCTCTCATCTCCGCTATATACCAGCTACCCGCTACCCGCGACCGTGGCAGGGGATGAGAGTAGCGAAACGCCCTCGCGCACACATCCATCAAACGGGGGAACCTTCCCTGACGTCATTAGCAAACACCGCAAGCTTTTTGACCTAGCGAAGCTTTTCCTACGCTCGAGTCAACCCCCGCGCCCTATCAAACCCGCGGAGACGACACGAATGCGGTACGGAACTATATATATGCCGTGCGAAATTTGAATCGGATCAAAACTGAGGGATTCGTTGATAGTAAACGGGAATTTAATGCCGGACAGTTTCCGTCCACGTTCAGGTTGATAAAACCTCCCCTTCGGCCACCCTACCTCTGCCCTAAAACGTCGCGACGCTGCCCAACGGCGAGTAATTACCTTTTTAAAAGCACGCGAAATTATTCCTCGCCGTCGGACGAGAGATAGGGATGTAATTTTACTGAACCTTGGGGTGTGTGTATTTGCCTAATACACGTTACGATACAGATATAGGGGGTAGACACGTATCTAGGTGACGGTTACGTGATTAAAATAACAATTTCGCCACATTTTTAATTAGAATCTCGGCAGCCTGGGTACGCGAGCGTACATACCATACACCTACGGGGGTTTTAACTAAGCTCAGACTATTTTCAGTCGTTACTATACGTACGGGGTTGTTTCAATTAATATTTACACACCCGAGAGCAATTAGAGTCACGCGTCAGCGTTACACACCTTATTTAAATTATCATCGCAACGAAGAACCGGGGATTTACGGTCTCGCCCTGTTTAACTGACGGATCATCTCCCCATCCCTTATTTTATCATTTGATTATTATTAAATATCAGGGGATAAGAAAGGACGAGGCAAATGTTGCATAATTTAAGACACTCTTCTTGCATTATAAAACGTCCTGCTCCGTCTTGAGCCTTGACTGACGCACCGGACTACCGGAAGGATCCAGGATGAATGCTTTCATCCCGAAGAGAAGGGAGGAGATGGAAGCTGAATAAATAGTAGCGAGAAACTGCCGCTGCATAAATGTGCCAGAATAATGAAAAGCAATTTACTATCGACCCGGAAGATCGCCTTCATTGATTGATACCTACAACTATATACGTATATATACATACATACGTACACCATACAGCCCGGTGCATTTCATCCGATCTCAAAGACCTTCTTTTCATTTTCATTCTTATTCTTATTCCTGTTCTCGTTCCTCGCCGTCTCTGAGAATGAGGAGGGAAAGAAATTTATTGGAAAAACAAGCTCGGAGTAATCCTACTTCCGTGAAAACCCTCCCGGAGGTCCTACGCTTTTAGATCTACATAAAAGGTGCACTCGGAAGTCGATCGGGCGAAGACTGCATCCAAAGAGAATATTTATCTATCCACTTTCCCAGCCTTTTTTCTATATATATCGTTTCTACGAGGAATACGGTGTGCGGTATCAAGAGGGGATACCTCACCGTATAGTATAAATCCTCGGCACGCGAGATGGGCATGAAGAGCAGTTTTTCTGGCAATAGCCGTCCGTCCTTCCCTTAGTCCTTACCTTGCCTACCCTGCCCTACCCACCCTCACAACCCTGTACGAGAGCTCACCCGAATTAGGGGACTTTTACAGCAAATGAAGACATTTACAGGCATCGCTCAGCCTCACTTTGCCTCGCCTCGACTCGCCTCGCCATCCCATACTGCTGAACGGTGGAATTTTAAGTAACACTTCCCTAGGGACTCGGGACTCGCGCCTCTGCGCTATTAATTTCTGCGGGATAAAAAAAAAGGAATGAAAAAAGAAAAAAAGAAGAAAAAAAAAAACGAGATACTTGCTAGGAAAAGATAAACTAGAAGAAGAAGAAGAAGAAGAAGAAGGGGAGCGTTTTTCCTCTCGTCGAAGTCGGGCGGCGAACTCAGATCTTTTATTTTCGTTTTTCAGAATGCTTTGCGAAGAGCGGAAATGGGGGACACGTTGTCGAACACCACCAGCCGTCCTACTGGGAACAACCACCCTTCAGTCAACCCTATTTCGACAACACAACGCGGAGGGAAACCACGACGACGGTCGGTCAGTCCGCGTATCTTCACTGCAGAGTCAGAAACCTCGGAGATCGAGCGGTGAGTGTCTCAAACGTACCTGGTATCCCCTTTCGTATAATAGGTGGTACGAGGACCTCCTCGTTTCGGGTCTTAGGAGCCGGGTGCCGCGGCATAGCCAACCGTGTACATTTAAATATTTATCGAAATGTTCGCGACGGGAATATCTAGGAGAGGGTACGGACGAGATAGAGGTATAACTTTTATCCTCTGGGATGGGGAGGCGGTAGCGGTATAGCTAGTACGAGTATTGCTCGGTCGTTACTTCGGAACGGAATCGTTTTATTGACTTTTAAACTTTCCAAATCTTTCCTTCACCCATACCACACCCGTCCCCTATACACATACCCTCGGAGGACCCATCCGACATTCCATCCCCTGCATTTCTGCTGCCTGGTACACTTTACTTACTCATTCGCTACACAGTAGTGCGCCTTCGGGATAAAAACCGGACTAGATTTTTCAATAACGAATACAATATATATATCGGAGGTATGGGTAGGTGTATATATATATATATATATATCGGAAAAACCTATACCAGAGTCCCGTATAACCATCTCCGATCAACTTGTTGACGAAGGCAATCCGCGAACTCGAAGAACTCGGAGTTGCGTCTAACGAGACAAGTTATTTACTCAGTCTTACTCGATGCAGGGTCTCTGTTGGTTCAAGATGAAGTCGATTCCTCGGTCGAGGAAGCTACGACGTGTCTGCAAACAATTTTTGAAACTTTACGAAATGAAATTTCATAATTATACCTATACTACGTATGTTTTGACATCCAGGTCTCTTGGATAAGGAAACGGGACCTTCATATACTGACGGTAGGTATTCTGACCTACACGAACGATCAACGGTTTCAATCGCTTCACAGCGACGGTAGCGACGAATGGACCCTCAAGATCAGTTCACCCCAGACTCGCGACAGCGGGGTTTACGAGTGTCAAGTTTCCACGGAGCCGAAGATCAGCCAAGCCTATCATCTCAGTGTAGTCGGTGAGTGAATTGGCGAATGTGATTTTAGTTTGTTGTTTTTTTCTTTTTCCTACAATTTCGCGTTGCTTTTTCTCCTCTCCGGTCCTCTCCGGTCGTACGGTGAAATTTGACAGGGTCAAGATTTCTGTCGTTGGATATTCTTCCATCGATTTTGAATAACTTTATAGTCGCGTTTCTTTCAGCGTAGGAAAAATAAAAGTAAAGTAAAGGGGAGGAAAAAAGAACTCGGCCAGCGATTTCCATATTTCGAATTTCGCGACATCAAACGGTGTCCGGGAAAACGTTTGCGAGGGTAAAGCTTTGAGACTCGTGTCTACTGGGTAGGCTGTAAATATCTGCCGCGTCGTTGGGCTCGCGTTATCAAAGCAATAACCAATGCCCAAGTGAAGGGAAAGGTGTAGTGGTGGAAAAATACGCTACAAAGGTGCGCTGCTCGAGGATATAACGCTGCTTCCTCCACTCTCTTCGCTTCTCTTTTCATCTCCCATATTACCATTCAAAGGAAAAACGCCTTTGGCGAGTAGCTCGAGCTATACGGAGGTGAGAGGGAAACGTAGTACGCAGGTAAAAGAGTCGAGTCGAGTCGAGTCGAGTCGCGTGGATAGGTGGAGATTTTTTCGTTTTTTTTTTTTTTTCTTTTCCATTTTTCCCTTGCACCGTATTACATCACTCCTCGAGTTACTTTTATAAAAAAAAAAGAAAAAAAAAAGAAAAAAAAAAAAACGAAATAAATGAAATAAAGTATAAGAATAGGAGTAAAAAAAAAGAAGAAAAAAACTAGAGTAGCTCTATATGGTATACATACATAAAGTCAGATGCTATTCGTCACTCGCGCTATTCAGAATTTATTTTCTCATATCGTATACGTCGGGGGTAGCGTGGCAGCTGCTGCTGCTGCTGCTGGTGGTGGTGGTGGTGGTGTTGCAGGGGTGGGTATAGGTCGTGGGTATATACCCCTAAGAAGGCTATACTCGACAGAACCAATTACCTTGTGATGAATAGCCACAATTAACCAAAGCGAAGAAATTATTTATGGATTTAGAAAAGCCCTGCAGCGGTAGGAAGGCAGGTACTCGTCTCAGTCAATATTGCCTATTTCTATACTTTAATTATTCCCGACCATCGATCGTTGTGGAACTTTACTGGCTCTAGCAAAAATGGGAACTTCGTATGTGCCGGACGAACGTTGAGAAAATTCGCTAAGTTTAGGAAGAAAATAATTCGCCGAGATTTTGCATGGTTTGTAGAAACTACGAGTCTTGGTACGAGTATAAACGTTGGGTCATTAGCTCGATGCCAGGCCTTCGGTATTCAGAGGTACTACATATACCTCGCGGGATTTACATAACACAATTTTAATCGCGTATCATAATAATTGCATTAGTTGTCGCGACTCGCGTTTTGTGTCAAAGGTATATTAACTCGGAGTCTGTTTTTTTTTTCTGAAAATTAGGTAAATTAAGTGAATTAGCTCCGCAGTCATAGCTGGGGTACGATCTTACGTTCTTATATCTCTCGAATAGTCGATGAATTTCTCATCATTTTCATAATTTCTCATCATTTTCATCATTTCTCATCATTTTCATCATTTTCCTCGTTGCAGTGTCGAAGGCTAAGATAATCGGGAATCCAGAGCTTTACATAAAAAGTGGAAGCGACATAAACCTGACCTGCATAGTGCTCCAGACACCGGAGCCTCCGTCCTTCATTTATTGGTAAGTGGATTGATATCTTGAAAAATGAAAGATTAAAAAATAAAAATGACAAACGATTTTCCACACCCCGAAATACCAACAGGATGTTACGTATGTACAATCGCGATCGGCGCGATTTCACCGCGAATAAGATACCCACTCGGTTTTGATAATCGTACGTGTTCTGATTTACACCGATCCCACATCCGAACTCCGGAGTTGAACTAAACGTGCCGGGATCAAATCGTCCCGGATAACCTGAACGGAAATAAACCGTTTCCCAAGTGGGTCGGGAATCGTGTCATCGCAAGAACTCGGATTTTGAAAAAAAAACAAAATTTTATTCTTTTTTATTTCGATCCAGTTTTCAGAGATGGTGTATATATATATACGTGGATCTTTTTTTTTCCTTTCTCTTCTTCGGTTTTTTTCTAATAAAAATTGTCTCTTAAGGCGGCTATACCGCAGCTTCTAATAATTGACACGCGAAGTAGGAAAAAGTTTCGCAGTTAGGGAGTTTTCGGAAAAACGAAAACTTATCCGGGGCAAGATATTTGTTCGGAGGGTTTGGGCGGAGAAGAAAAAAATTTTTAATCTCGTCTTCCTTTTTACTTTTACTTAAACCTTCCACCTTCTACTTCCATACTCCTACTTTTTTTTTTTTTTTTTTTCATCTCATCATTTTTCTCAGTTTATTTTTCACCTCGTTTTCTCCTTTCGCCGGAAAAGTAAGGTGGAAATGGAATTCGCTTTTAACGCCGCATTTGCGAGGAGTAACACGTAGTAGACTCTTGTAGCGCGGGGTAAACTTTGAACAGCAAATCGCTTAACCAACTCTACTACGAGGACTGAAAGTTGAAAAAAAATAAAAAAGAAACCTTCCCCCAAAAAAGTTGTGAAAAATTTCCCACCTCTCTCTTTTCTCTCTCTCTCTCTCTCTCTCTCTTTCTTCCTAAAAAGAAAAAAAAAATATTGCGATGATACTGAAAGAAAAAAACCAACAACCTTCGTAAAGGTACAGAGGCGAGCACGTGATAAACTACAGCCAACGAGGCGGAATCAGCGTCGTAACGGAGAAACAGACGCGGACATCAAGGCTGCTGATATCTCGAGCGCTACCCGCTGACTCGGGTAACTACACCTGTGCACCCTCAACAGCAGAATCGGCCAGTGTCATGGTCCACGTACTGAATGGTGGGTGAGTCCTCCATATATACGAATACCCGGTTAATTTTATGAATTATATTACACGAGAGCCACGATCAATCGTGATGTACGTACGTACGTAGGGGGTAGGACCCTTCTCCTTGGAACGTGTCAAAAAGTGGGAAAATCGAGTAAAACCGCACCTCTCTCTCTCCCTCTCTCTCTCTCTCTATATATATAGCGTCAGCGATAAAGAGGTCCCGAGATGAGATAAACTCCGATGAATAATTTCTTCAACCTCTTAATTTGACCTAGATCAAACTATGAGATATCAGAATCGACGAGTCGGCCCTCTGAAAGATCGTTCATGAGATACGTTTCAAACCGGGCGTGAGGATTTCTTTCTTTCGATTTCTCCCGTTCTTTTCTTTATTTTTTCTTTCTTTTTTCTTTCTTTTCTCTTTCGCACGTCTTCTGTATTCCATAAATCGGACGTTTTCTCTTTCGATTCGGTGCAGAATCCGACGAGAAACGTACACCTATGCCACCCGGCATGCAGTACGGGTATAACGACAGCGAATGGGAATTTGCATGGGACAATATCACCCTTGATTTATACCCGAACCAGCTAACCTATGCGAGTCCGTAGTCTGGGGTAAAGAAGGTTAGACGTAGACGCTACCCTATCTGAAGGATTTATTCCCTCCGTGGGTTTATACACGCGCGTTCACGTACAAAGAGGGTAGGGGGATAAGCTCCGTTTCTCTCCTCCCCGTACACCCCCGCTGTACCTTACTTTCGAAGCTTTTTATACCCCCCGCTCGCTCCAACCCCACCGAAAATTTCCACCTTTCCCACATCTCTCCGCATTCTCAACAAAAGTCAGACCTGTGCACGGGGTCTCCAGCCACTTCCTAGCTCCCGGTGCACTCTGGCTTCCTGACGTGCTATCCCTTACTTCACCCTTGCACATTGAACCGCACTCTCACGCCTGGGAAATATATCATCTATAGATTCCGCGGTGGGTCCAGGACCGAAGAATATTCACGATTGAGGGAAGAAGGGAGGAGGGGTACTCTGAAAATAAAATGAAACCAAAAACTGATCCAATTTTTCGTATATAAATTCAGTTTTATCCAGCCCCTATTTACTGACGTGAAATTGAAATGATAAAATATGAACAACCATACGTTCGATTTTGACAAATGTGCGACGACACGTCTAGTCTCCGAGGTCTCTAGCCTGTCGAGGGGCCGCGAAAGTGACGCGTTGAGACTGACTGAATTCGGTAAAAGTACTCCGTCTCCATCCAATTTTCAGGAAAATTGATTCGAGCTTATGCCTCTGTTTTCGGAGGTGCCTTAGTAGGTCGTACGGATGGATATAGGTCCCGGTGTACGTCTTGAGCCTATTCTTTATCGAATGACGAGGACAGAGCTGGTGCCTGCGGATAAGATCTCTTCGAGTCTAGCCGGAAAATTTCATCCCTTGATGAAAATATATGTTTGCGAATGTAAAGTGGATTCAATGAACGTAGTACGTAGAGCGATACGTCTAGACCGAAAGTAATGTGTATTAAGATATAGGTACTACGTATATGGGAGTTGATTTATGCTCTGTAAACTACAAGCGTATGTTTTAATGATTAACGCTCTTTGATCCCGGGGTTTCCAAGGTATTACCTGCGTGGAAAGAGCTCGGAGTGTATGAAGGGTTTTGGTTGAAAGAAAAAACGAAAAAGCTTCATCAAGGTAAGCTGTAGGAAAGTTATAACAAAGGCGATAACTGTTTACCGAGGGAAAATGTGAAATTAGAGAGGAAATCTTGCGGTATAGTGAAGGATAAATATAGGGAAAGAAAGGAAAGTATAAAACAAAACCAAGAGAAAAAAAAAAAAAAAAGAAACACTGTTTTATATAGGAAAGAGGAATGAGAATGTAGAAAAGAAATCCTGAACCGCATTATAACTGTGCAATTGTGGAATTATATGGTATATTTCCATCAGAAATGGTGTTGGCGCCCCGAAGGGCGCGTGAGTGAATCCTGTTTGCTTATCTTGCCGAGGAATTCGTGTGTGTGTGTGTGTGTATCTGCAGTGGTAAAATCTCGGGTAAAACGTAGTGGAGATTGGAGACGGACTGAAGTATAGTATAGGGAATGAAAGCGTAGGTACTAGTCCGAAGTGGAAATGTAAAAGCATCGCGGGGAGCGAGAGCATCAGCGAGGAGGAGATACCTACCCGCTGAGTTTGCAATTCAGTTCGAGCTTCGTTCTATAACTAAACCAATTATCTCAGAGCGAGAGGAACTCGGCGAGATATGAAAGTTTCTAATTTCCATTCACAATCCCGTATATTAATACTTTTTGATTCTTCCGATATACCCGGATTGTTATATACCTCGCTATCATCCGTACGCCTTCGTTTCGCGATACACCGGCGTGCGGAACCTTGCACCCTCTATAGATTTTAATTAATATCAGAAGGTATCAGTTTTCCTACGGGCGTACGCGCGCACCTTCGTTAATCATCAACTTTGCGAATTTTCGAAATTAAGTTTAGCGTTGAGCGTGATATCGTATCCACTTCGGGTACGATATGATTCGTGGTTAAAAAAAAAAAGAAAAAGGGAAAAAGGAAAGAGAAAAAACAGGCGTAAGAGTCCCTCGTAGGTTGACTCGGATCGTGGCGGCAAGTTGCTCTTCGTCCTCCTCGGAATTCTAACTAGACGTGAAAATCGAAGGAGTAAGAACGGAAGGGAAGAAACGATAGAACTGTCCGCGGATGCGTGGGCGGACGTGTCTGTGTAGGTATATGAAAGGAACGGGTAGTGTAAGTCCCGACGTCTGCAGCAGCCGAAGTCATTTCAGAAATTGGAATATCCCTGAGGCGGCGATACTTTTACGGGCTGTCAGTGCCAGGAGGAATAGGTAAACATAGAAACTTGAATGTGTAAAATCCCTGTCTGGAGTCGCGGCTCTGCAGGACTCGCGGGAAATAACGAGACAGCGTACCTACGTAACGTAATGGGCAAAGCGAGTGAGACCAGCTTGTCGGTCGGAAGGAGCTTTTTCCTTTTTTTCCTTTTTTCCTTTTTCCCGTTTTTCCTTTTTTTCTTTCCTATATACGGCAAAATTTTTATTTAATCAACCTTGGGTGTCTCGAGTTTTCCCATAGTAAGAAACGCTCGTTATTATTATTACTATTACAGGAAGAAGGTTTTCCTTATTATTTTTTCTCGTCTTCCTTTTCACGGAATGAAAAAAGAGGGTTGAAACTGGAAATAAAAGCGAAACTCAGGGTAGGCCAAAGTTCGGTGATTGATAGGTGGCCCAACGTGGTATCGTAAACGAAACGAATTATCCGGGCGTAAGCTGTGCTCGCCTTGCGAAAGTCGGAGGCCCGGTCCTGGCACCGCGACCACCCCTAAATGAACTTTGTATAAAATTAATAATTAAGGGTTCTTTTTTCTTTTTCTTTTTTCTTTTTATTTTTCTTTCTCTTTCTCGCTCGCTCGCGAGTTCATTGATGAATTACGGTTTAATGGCTCTGACAGCCCTTGTTGTTACCAAGTTACCTCGTTTTTTAGCACTGCTTTAAAACTTTGCCTCAACGGGGAACGGGGAACGGGGAACGGGAACGGGAACGGAACTAAACGAAACTCAGCTCTCCGCGGTTAGGCAGGTACTGACACGAGCACCCAATTACCTCCTAAATTTATTCCCTCAAAGTATATTATATTCAACATCCTTCGCCACCGACTGACAACTACTTTCCCTTCCCTTCCTCGTTATTCGTTTCAAAGTTCTTTCGAATCAGCTACGTAGACTTACGGGGTAATCCCCAATCGCAAAAGTACCTGTCAGTACCCGATATTCGCGAATTCGGAACTTCAACCAGGCCCCCCTTTGATATCGATAAATTAAAAGGAACCACTCGTTCGATGCTGGTATATTGGCTGTTTTTCTTCCTCATATCTCTAATTGCTCGCCTCGCCTCCTTTTCCTTAATATTTTCCCCATTTTTATCGTTCTCCTTCGTGCCCGGCCAGCTATACCCATGATATAAGGTGAACTTTCCGCAAAGTAGCAAAGGTACATGTGTATACGTGTATATATATATATATACATATACATATATATATATATATATATATATATATGTGTGCCAGGACCCACTCCCGCGGCACTATACCTACCTTCCTTTCCCAGGATCCTGAAATTAATGTATTGCTGTTCTCAGCTCTTGTTTCCCTTTTAGTTTTGTAGCTTTTACAACCACTCGAGGAAAAGGCAGGGTCTCGCTTCGACCGGTACCTACAACTTGAACGAATGACTGGGGGGGGTAAAAAAAAAAACAGAAAAAAAAGGGAAAAACAAGAGAAAAGAGAGAAAAAAAAAAAAAAAAAACGAACAAGACACAACGTTTGGCTTAAGCGAGGAACAAGTGGCGAGTAGAGAGAGTCTGCGCTCGACGATTTATCGCCTTTCAAGTTCTAGGCAACAACGGGCAATTACTTCGGCAGGCTTGTTAACCCGGGAGACATTTACCGCACCGCGAGTACAAAGATTAGACGGTGTTTCGATTAAAATTCATTCGCACCCCCTCGTCGTCGATTGTCGAGGAAAAAGAAAGAAGAGAAAAGAAAAGGAAAAAAGAAAAGAAAAGAGAAGAAAAAAAAAAAAAAAATTGTTTCCCCTTTATTAATTTACAGGCGAACATCCGGCTGCGATGCAGCACGGAAACTCGAGCAACAGCGGGGCTGCAACCAGGACCCTCGCTCTTCTCTTGCTTCTATTGCACGCTGGCTCGTTCGCGAGGTGACTGGCCGATGGTTATCACTGACTGTCCTGCATCGGGTGTAAAAAAAACTAAACCCCAAAACTCCGTCTCCCGAAGTCACATCTCATACTGCTACTACTACATATATATATATATATATATATTACCCCAATGATCTGTCATCCCGCATACCTCCCTAATCTCACGGCTGCTATACCACCACGTTATCTCAAGATAAGACATGTATACCCATACATAAGTATATATACCTATACTATACGTACATGCATGGGGGAGGATCCGTAACGGTAATGAAACCATAAGGAAAGGAAAACAAAATAATAATAATAATAATAATAATAACAATAATAGTAATAATAATAATAATAATAATAATAATAATAACGGTAAGAAATATTATTGAAATTATAGTCGAATTAATGATAATAGCTGATAAGATTGTGGGGAGAAGACGAGAGAGGTAAGGGGGAGAAAAACCATGGGAAAAAAAAATGGAAAAAAATAAATAAATAATAGACAATTGGTGAATTTGTGTAAATATATCTATAATTGCTCTATATATATATATAGCAGAAGTCGATTGAGGGTGAATGAGATGGAGAGGGAATCGGTGATTAAATATGGTAGGGAAATCGTGTAGCAATTAATCGAAGTGGCTCGCCGGGGTGAGGTCGTTGGTATCCGAAGGACCTGGTCGTCGGTGTCCCCTAAAAATAAGAGGTAATTGGTCGGTTACTGTTAAAATAGTGGTTCAGTGGTCCGGAAGGAACTGAGAAGTGGAGAAGTGGAGAAGTGGAGAAGTGGAGAAACTGAGGAGAGACCAAGGTGCACCCCGTACCCCGAGTGTAAGACCTACCCTAGAAATCAGTAGTGAAAATACGGGCGAGTGAATTCTGGGGTGAAAAAGTACCCCTTTCGAACGGTAGGTATATCTCTGGCAGCCTCTTACCGTCGCGGATCTCGATTCTCGTTTAATTACCCGAGAAGAGGTAGAACGGGAATAACGTTATGTTCACCTTTAGAGGCGATTGCGGAAACTTTTTCAAACCGGTGACAAAGTGAAAAAAGAAGATGGAAACTATTTGATCAAATAATCGAATATGTATAGTAACGATGAATTCATCGACCGTTTGATATACATATAGTATATTTTTCAATCGCGAGACCATCACACATATCCATGTATAATATAGATTGTTTGATGTGTTTTTTTTCTATTATATTTTTATCGTCGAACGATATTAAAAGCGGTATAAATATCGCGTGTGAATTCTAATCAGTTTTAATGGACCAGCTTTTGATTTGCGGTCCTCGATTAGGTATACAGCGACGGATTGAAATTCGGGTATTTATGCGGTATAGAAATTCCGGGCAACGAATCGAAATTATGAATAAATGAATTGATGAAATATCGTCAAAAACATCCGACCGATGATTATCGACTATCAATTTATTCCCGTATACATACCTAGAACCGTGGGGGGGGGGGGGGGGGGGGAAGAGTACGGAGAACAAAAACAAAAACAAAAAACAAAGAAAAAAAAACAAAAAACAAGGGAAGGGAATGAAATTTTGGGCTGGTCCGTTTTTCGGAAAGCCAAACGACGAGAATCGCGCGTCGCAGTTGAGTGCGGTGGAAACCGGGATGAGAATAAATATGTGAAAAGCGTAAACGAAATTGAAATAAAATAAACTGAAATAAAATAAAATTGACAATTCAATGAAATTGAATAGACAGATTGAAACGAGCCTCGTAGGTACCGGTGGTGCAGTTGCAGTTGCAGTCGCAGTCGCAGTCGCAGTCGCAGTCGGTTCCGGCAAACATTGAACCTTTACTGTAAAATAAACTCAATCAAAAAAGCCCCACGGGTTAGGTAAACCTACTCTGATTGCGTACCTATCTACGAGTATAGATTGGAACTGCGATCAACCAACGCTTCAAATCCTCCGAAGGCGAGCCCTTGAAATTTTAACAAATATGCACGTATTTGTTGATTTTCACAATCTAGGGTATGCAATGATCAATGATTACGCGTAGCTCGGTTATTATCGCGCGTACCTTTGGTAGGTATGTACATACCAATCGCGAATCGTGACCTATACATATAAATAAATTAAAATAATATACATTCTATGTGGTGGTATATAATATTTATATAAATATGTCTAACGTAAGCAGGTAACGTGACGTAACGTAACGTAACGTAATATAATATAATATAATATAATATAATATATGATTGATATATATATATATATATATATATATATTATTATTATTATTATACGATGAATTGATATGGATAATTGGGTTTGAGACGTTCGAAGAAAACCGGGCAGGAGAACTCCGCAGGACTATATCCTCGGTTTATAGTACCACTGTAAATATTTCTCAATTAAAAATTAAGCAAATATAGCCGTTAAGTACCCAGCTGCTACGTATACCGTAAGAGACTTACCTTGTAAATGCCGTTTGCTAATTGCACGGGCAATTTGCAGCTAATAGAAAACTGCACGCAGATTACCCGTTGCAGTTACAGCGGGACAGACTCCTCCTTGCGAATAACCATACAGCATCCGCAGCTTCGAGTTTATCGAAAGATTCCCTTTTTTTTTTCTCTTTTTTCTTCTTTTTTCTTTGTCCCATCTTTTTCTCGAATCTTTTATCGCTGATTAAGAATCCCGATGATGTGCTTGATCAAAGTGATCCTTTCTACGCGGGATAAGAACCTTGTTTGAATTCATCTTGGTGAAAATTTCTCGATTCCTTCTTCGGATGGAATCTATCGATTATCGTATCGATAAGGGAGCCACCGTTTCCCGAGATTCTCTAATTGGAATCGCAATCTTTGAATAAAATCAAATTCTAATAATTTTGCCCTTCGGAACTTTTTTGTAACCGCGTACTATAGGCCCTATAGTATATGTATACACGCGCACATGTGTGTGTGTGTGTATATATTTTTTTCTACTAACGTGACGCTTGTACGTGTAAACAATTATTGTTGTTATTATTATTATCACTATTATTACCATTATATCGATTGTTTGAATCTTGCGAGAGAATATATTATAAGAAGAAAGCGATTCCGTGAAAGGGATAGGAAAATGTGAGATATGTCCCTCTTTCGGTTTCCTAATTATTATTGGAGAATGACTGGTTTAGGAATTAAGCAGGTGTTAGCCAATGACGATGATGTTGATGATAGTTTTATTATAAATATAAATAAATAAATGAATATTATAATTTGAATTAATAAAACGATGTTAAATAATTAAGGATATAAATTAATGTATATATCAACATATAATATAATATAATATAATATGCCGATGATTATTACGTCGACTGTATATCGATCTAATTGTACCAGAAATTCGTATATAAGATAATTAAAGAAACAATTATTATTTGTGGGGAAAATATGAGTTGGAATTAAACTTTGAACACCCTCGACACCGATGATCGAATATTTCGTACGACCTGGGATGAAAAACGTACAACCCTGCCGGCGCCGATCGACCGCTGGACCAAAGGTGAGTGCATAGATCAGATCTCTTACAATTAGATATTAATCATTCTCGGGGTTGTTATTTTCTTATTTTCTCGTACGAATCGGCCCGAAGTGGTACAGCCGTCCGGGTTATGGCCTCCGGTTTATACAAAAGGAATAAAATATGAAATAAGACTGAATCGACCCATATACGTCGGGTGACATCCACATCCACATCCACTTCTTCATTTTATTCCATTTGCGGGTTTATGTAACAAGAATATCGCTATACGAGAATATACCTAGGTCCGGGGGTTTATTCCCAACGCTTGAACATCCCTAACTCGAAATCGATGGCTCTGAAATTCAGCCCCAAAATAGTTAGGCGGGATACGTTGGGGATGAAGGGACGCCGGGGGCTCCCGGTAAACACGAATTTGATCGGCGGATAAACAAGCGTCGGTCGAGCTGCCGCCTCATTAGACAGCATAGAGGTCGGTTATTTGATCAGAAGAGCTGCTTGCCTCCCTCGATCTACCTCGTCGCACTGTTCTTCCTTCTAATGCAATAATTTCGCAATTTATTTCTTTCCCTTTCCTTTTCCAACCCCAGCCCCGTCCCTGGCCCTAACTCATCCCTCGTTTCTCCCCGCCTCTGCAGTCTTAGATTATAATTTCTTCTTTGTCCCCGGCAAAAAGAATGGGGCAGTATTTTTTCCTCTTCTCCTCCTTCCTCACGCCGTTACCTTCCTAGTAGCGGAAATTCTCTTCTCCAAACCACCACCGAGGCTCAGGGTGAAATGATTGATCCGTATATCCAGCTACAGCCTCGTAGAGAGACAACAGCTGCGGCGGACCAAGGTCTCGCTCCTCTGTTCTATTCTCTTTTCGTTTTTCCTTTTTTTAGTTTTTTTCTTCCCTCTCTTTTTACAAAAATTTTATTTTTATTTTTTTTTCTATTCTTCCTTAACAGAAAAATGGTTCGCCGAAGAATGAGACACAGGTGGACGCGTAGAATAGCCCCGCGGGTTGATATAACTACCCTGTGAGATTATTTTCACCCCCTGCGTGACACAGGCCGGACTAGATTTTATTTTCCTCTTTTCCCTTTCCCTTTTCTGTTGCCAAATTTTTATATCCTCGCAGAGAATAACGTGGGATTCTCGTCCTCTTCTTCTTCTTCTTCTTCTTCTTCTTCTTTTTTCATTTTTTTATTTTTTCATTTTTTTAGATTGCTATCCAAACTCGACAAAGGGGACCAAGTGGGCTATGTAATTTCTAGGCAACCCTGTAGCGGAAGCAGAAGCAAAAGCTCGAACAGAAAAATGGACCTTTTCACCCTATACCTGGGTGTATAACACCCGCGCCCTTATTCAACCCTGACGTATATTCCCGAGTCTAACGCACCGCAGGCCCGTCTCTTCTCTCTCGCACACCCGACCAGGTTGGTTCAGACTTGAAAATATACGAGGCTTTTTACGTTATTGAAAAAGGTATAAGCATATGCGTCAAACAAAAACAGATAAAAAACTATCCGCACCGTGGAGGGGTGGAAACCCTCGTTGCTTATCACCTCGAATAAACTTATGGGACGTAAGATGTCCTTATTTTTTCTTTCCTACACCCATTCGGCGACTGGTGATACTTTCGAAGGGGTTGAAAAAAAGAAAAGAAAAAAAAAAAGCACCCCTGAAATATTCTCCGAGTTGGTGAAATGTATGTTAAAGTATACAAAGGAAAATAAATAAATGAATTTTAACAAAAATAAAAACCGAATCTTTCGCGTGGTGTGTAAAATTTTTTGAAGAGTAAAGGAAAAGAGGAAGCAGACCCGCGATATTTCATATAAAGTCTCGTTTTTTTCACGAATCTTTTCAAGTCTGTTCGGATTCTTTGAAAGGCTGAGGTAGCGGGCGGGGTGACGCCGGGAAGTCGACTGATATTCGCACGATATTAAGTCGACTTGAATTATACGATTATTAGACTCCCCCGGCCTTTGTGCGAGGGTTCCCCACAGATTCTTTGGAACGTACTTGTGTGAAATTCGAGCAGCCTTGAAGCGATTTGAATTCCGAATATCTCTATGTATTTAAATATTTGCGAATCTCATGCCTGGACGGAATAATTTGAAATATGGTGTCTGCGCGAAATTTCGTCGGAATGTTTAGCCCCTCGTCAAAGTTTCAATTGTATAAAGGGATGAATCCAGCTTTTTGTTGTTGTGGATGTTTTTTTTTTTTTTCTTTTATTTTTTCGTATTTTTTGTACGAAACAAAAAAAAAAAAGCGAATGAAATACGGTAATTCCGTTGTGAAAAAAACGATATTCATGGTAATTAAACTAGGGGTTACAATGGCGGTCTGACAGACCGTTGACGCCTCATTTATAAAGGTCTGTGAGCCGAAATTCGAAGAAGACGATACCTACTACCGCATTGTTAGGTAATTCTCACGTTGTAACCGCGTCGCGACGCCTCGCCGTGACGGTACAACGTATATTGTTTCGCTCCCGGGTAAAGCTTAATTAACTTTCCCCTCGTCAAGTAGCTATCGGCAGGTATATATCGGATTAATTGATTCTCGGCAGCACCCCTGGCTGCAGCTGTCTTCGCTCCCTGTTCCCGATCGTACGTCCCGAGTTCCTGCGGGAACGGTATCAGCTCCTGTACCCGGTACAATCGGATTCCTTAATTTCTCAAGAGTCGCGGGCTCTCTCCGTCTCGATTTCCCTATTGTCAAAGCTAAGAGCTAATGGCACTCGGTCGATGCCCAAATATTGTTACCGAAATTTCCCCCGGTCTAATTCACTCGAGAATTCATTTAGCGAAATGGATTAATTGGCTCCTCTCATCCCCCGGTACCGGGGTAGATTGAACGATCAATTAAATTCTTCGGATCTAATTATTCCGAGTTAAAAATACGCCCTGAGACATCGGCGAGCGGAAATACAAAGGGTCGTTTCTCATTTCGGGTTTATTCATTTTTATTCGACCGGATTTCGAAGATCCGGTTCTATCCCGGACATATATGGGGTCCGCGGTATACGTGCGTACGTGGGCAGTTATATATACATCTTCCGTTTGAAATGCAAAATTTTTCTGTTACGAGGCAAAACCTGGAGGATTTATGGATGGCCAGCTCCTATCTACTACATAAAAGGAAACTCTCGTACCAGATCTCGGAGCTACCGAGGCGAGGGCGAGGGCGAGGGTGAGGGTGAGGGTGAAGGAAGGTAGACGGGGTTATCGGGCTCAAGATTTGGAGAAACAAAAAATCCAGCCCTATCTTAACTGCCCGGATTCGAGTTATAACCGTAGAATCATCCCCCCGCGCTTCTCTAAACTCTCGATTACCAACCACCTGGAATTACCCCCGGGGCTTGATTCGACCGGAATTAGATAAAAGTGCATCGCTGTTCGAACCGGGGGTACATTTTTTCCCCCAACTTTATTCCCACCACTTTATCTTTTCCCCCGGATACAATCATCCCCCCCGTTTCTTCGCCGGCTCGACGAGAATACACACCCTCTCTCTCGACGAATCCTCGACTAACTATATAGCTAATCGTTTCGAAAGCGTATGAAGGTACTGTGGCGGAATACAAGAGACGTAGAGCTAAGGCCAGCCCTCTCGGGACCGAGGGCTAGAGATTATTCGAAACGTGTAGACCGGAGATTGCAGCGTTGAATTCACGGATAGAGAGAGAGAGAGAGAGAGAGAGAGAGTTTCAGGGTTCCTCGGTACTGTTCTATATTATATAACATTATATTATATCCATTAAGATTCTTCTCATGGGAACGAGCGGGGCATAGGGTTAACTAAAACTTGAACCTCAACGACGTAACCGAATGGCATTGAATAGGAGGGAGATATTCCGTATCTCGGTTTGTACGGCAAGGAAGGATTGCGTTGCCACGTCTGGAAAACCTTCTCCAGAGATTTATGTCAGATGAGTACACATGTATATACCTACCCGGGTATACGTCTATGTATTCGGCTCGGATCCTCCGGGGGAACCTCTATTTCGCCGAACAATTTGAATAAATTTAGAAACCGTACGTCGAGTTTATGCCGAAACAATTTATCCGGCAATTAACCGAGCTGCGAAAATTGGTTTCTTCCTATTCTTCGGTTCTATCGATAATCTTACCCTCGATTCGTGTATCGGCGTAGAGGTAAGAGGTAGGTATTCGTGAATTTTTGAGGAACCCATCAGTGATATATATATATAGCCGGCGTATGAAATTTTCATGCATCGGTCTTCCTCGCTGAAAGTTTACTCGTTCGTTAAACCCTGTTATGTAATAATAATTCCGGCTAATCCTCGTACCTTTATCCTGGTAAGAACCACCCCTCAAAATTGCTAACCAGATGTTAGAGCTCGTTCGCAATCGAGGACGCGCGATTATCTATAATCCCCGACTATTAAGTACCTCTACCGGGGTTCCTCGTTCAATTTCACCCTGGTGATCGTAGGTACCGGCTCGACTAAATTTTCCTAGGGCAATTACTCGTTCGAACGACAGCGTATCAACACCTGGGTTGCCTTTAGCTAGCACCGCGTCATTATTCAAGAGTCAACAGAAACTCCGAATGTATTACCGTGCAGGGCAGCCATTCTTCCCTCTGAAATGCATGCACCGAGCGGATAAGCTTTAGGTACCTTATACCCCAGCTACCAGCTACCAGCTACCAGCAACCAGCAACCAGCTACTGCAGAGCGACGAGCTACCGAGCTGGTGGTCTAGGTAGAGTCTAAGCCTCTTATCGGTTCCTTGCAGTTCTTCTCTAAGGTCTGCGAGAGCGGGGTGATGCCGGAGTGAAAACGTTCGAGGCCGGGGGTTGTTTTCGAATTTAAGTTCGCGCTCGGAGACCCTGGGAGAAAATTCGTGGGCTTTAATCCTAACGACCGATAAAAATAACGAGTCGAGAACCTTGAAATGGCATTCGCGTCGAGAGTTATATCAGCGTTGTAGAATTTTTCACTTTTTTTCAATTTTTTTAATTTTTAATTTTTTTAATTTCACTTCACCCGCCGGCCAGGGGCTCTCTCGCTCTTGGGTATTCTCGGGAATTATATTTCATCGCGGTACAAAACGAAACGAAACGAGACGAGACGAAACGGGTGCCTCGAAAAGTTTTGGTCGGTGGAGAGATATCTCTCACTCGAGCAACCAAACCGAAACGAACACAAAGGAATTCGCGAAATTTCAATCGGCGTTCAATCTCATTTACTATTCCGCGCCTGGCACACCCGCGATACTTGTAATCTCATAATTATACCGACAATTCATTAATTATCTTCTCTCCGACTCCCCCTGGCAACCCCCTTCGCCGTTTCCCACCTCCTCCTACCCTCGGGATGGAATATTGAGCTCGTTACACTTTACGAGCTCAGCGCTGATAACGTAAATGAGACCTTAATGATCATCTTGAATACTTTAACATCACTGGCTCGTTCGTAGCCTGCACACCGGAAACTGGCAAATATCCTCGAGGCGTTCTTAGCGCTAGCTTCCCTACTTATTCTACTTAGACGAAGATTACCCCTTTCCCTCTATCTCTCACACTCTTTTCATCTCCTTCTCGCTCCCTCTTTCACCACTCAAACAGCACTGTCGACGTTAGATGCATCATTTTAGTAAAGGGTTCGATATCGTAGGTCATCGTCTCCCTTAGCATTGGCAAATCGAGAGTCCCGATACAGGGCGGCGATATAGGTTTCCGAATGGCACGGATCGCGTGATAAAAAAATAAAGAGAAAAAGGTCCGGCTTCTCCCGTCGATCTGTCAATCTGAAAAACGACCGTGCGCGCAGCTCCACCTTCCACCTTCGGTATAAGAAAGTCATTAGATAAAAAAGGCTCTTCTCTCTATATACGTTTCTTTGACGGGTTGTCTTCGGTGGTGAATAATTAAGCTGTCATCTCCCGCGAGGTACGGTACGTGAGCGGTGTGTTCCTGCTGAGATTCGGAGAGTCCTTACCAACGTGGGCGGGGATCCTAAGCCGTAATTCTATAGCTTAAATTGAGCGCTTCAAGGGACGGTACGGGGTGGTGTAAGGCGAAGACGAAACAGAAGCGTGTGTGCCTTTGAATAATTCGGAGTTTGATATGCGTGACAATGCTCGAGTGTGTCTGCAACAGCACCTATCCGTGGATATCTACATAAGGGAAGGGAAAATTCCATTCCCATTCCCATCCCCGTTCCCATTCCCGTAGCCATTCCCGTAGCCATTGCCATTGCCATGTCCGGCGCAGTGCAAGGTCCGCATCTAGTAGATTATAGAACTCTTACGGGACTACCTCCCTCGGCAACGTCAATTTCAACCGAACGAATCCTTCGGAAGGTCCAAGGGTCGAAGGCCACCCGATTGGGCCGACCATTCGCCTCGGCCCGTTTAACATTTCTCTTTCCTTTATTGCTCGACCCTTAATTCGTTCCATAATCCGGGTGACCAGATATATTCCATTGCTTCACCTTCCGCCGACGACGGTTTCCGATCTACTCAACCTCGCCTCCCCGAGTTCCGCTCGTTACGTTTCTCGGCCTTAGGGCGTCTATTCCTCCATACCAGTTCCGGCGACCCAATCTAGACGGAAAATCGTGACGGATCGAGTAATTGATACTCGCGTCGCCTATCTGCATTCCATTTCTCTGACCGAGTTTTTTCTTCACCCATATATACGAAGCTGAAATTTCAAAACTCCTGCACTCATCGCTGTCCCTGTACAGGTATACACCCATATATACGATCGATTATAGTATAATGATGCAAAGAGTCGGAGAGCGTTTTTATTACAGGTGATATAAACTCCGGGTCACAATTACTTAAGGTAATGGATGGGGGGGTTGGCTGCATGAGGGATTAAGGGGATTTGAAACCCCGATCGAGTCATGCGTCAGTCAGTATAACCCACCCCTTATGACAACGCGGAATCAAACTCGAGGGATGATCTCGGTTGATCAATGGTTGCTTCGGAGAGCGTCGAGAAAGCATCGCAGCATTGATTCAGCGATAGAGGGTGAACGAAGTGGGTGCAGGGTAGAGTGGAAATGGGAACGGGAAGGGAAGGGAAGGGAAGGAAAGGGAGGGAAAGGGAAGGGATACTCGTCAGGTTTCGGTTATTCTTCGAGTGGGAAGAAGAGGGAAGAAATTTTCCTCTCAATCTCAGCTCGCGCGAGTCGTTTTCGGATTTCTCGAGTGTGAAGAGGACTCTCTTGACGTGGCACTTCCAGCCGCGCGGGAACTGTCGGTGTCTGAATAAATAAAATAAGGGAGAAAAACCTCCGAGGTGGTTAGACGGCCGCGGCGGCGTTACGAGGAGGAAGAACACAGCCTCTGCGATATCGTAATTACTTAATAAAAATTGACGGGGCAGAGGGGCGCGTGGAAAATAAGGGTCGGAAAATCGGAGGGAGAGACTCGCCCAATTAGCATTTAGAAGGGGTTTTTAATAAAGAGTTTCAGCGACGCCGACGGGGCGAGTGTTTACAAGGCTGCAGTTCAACTTCGGGTCCCGGGTTCGACAATTTTCAACACATCGAACCGAAACGGGAACGAAAAATTTAACGTATCGATACAAAAGTAACGAGGCGAGCTGAAGTCACACCGGCTTGCTCCAACATTTCCCGTTATATTTTTTGTACTTCCTCATCTCCTTCTTCACTGAAAGTGTATTTATCTTCCCAGTGGTCTAAACGATGCTTCCTACACCGCTCGTTAATTTCACGCTGAACAGGGAACTGACGAAGGAGCCGCTCCACCTCCTATTCCTTTTCCAGGAGCCGTTCGTCCTGTCGTTTGGAAAAAAAGCATATGTGTGCAGAGTTTGTTGGTTTATATTACATAGATTACTACCACTACGTCTGCGTTTTATCGCGGACAGAATTCCGGCCCTCTGTTTTATTATCCTCGACGATTTCGAGCCTCCCTCTCGTTCCGAGCTAATATCATTTAGAATTGGAGATTCGAGGAGGAGCAGGAGCCGGAAAGGAACTGGAGGTCTGGGAGCCCGGGACATTGGAATATCGGACGAGCTATTAAAAGGTAATTACTCATCGAATCGTCAAAACGACGCGGCTCGTTGAAAAATGAAAAAATTCCGACCAGCAGCTGGCTTGCAGGTACCGAACGAACCGAATTAATTGACATGATTCGGTCGAACGGTCACAGATCCATTCGGGAAACTCGAGCCTCGGGAATTTCTTGGGAATCTGAATGGTAACGATTGGACTGAGCCTTTTGCGAATCTAATAATGACTTCCCTGTGTAACGATGGGTTCTTAGGGCTGGGTTTGATCTTTGAAATCTCGCGAGGGCTTTCGGGTTCCGGCGAATTCAT
The DNA here is from genome assembly GCA_963966615.1 of Tenthredo amoena. Taxonomy (NCBI): domain Eukaryota; kingdom Metazoa; phylum Arthropoda; class Insecta; order Hymenoptera; family Tenthredinidae; genus Tenthredo; species Tenthredo amoena. The sequence goes on along the minus strand of OZ016497.1, from coordinate 4,651,659 downwards.
TGGAAACGTCGAAATCTGGTGTACAAAGAAACTTATCATCGGTTAACCCCTCGATTTATCACTTTGAGATATACCTCGGGCAGGGAGAGCTTTACGCGGAGAAAACAGTTACAGGCCCAGGGGTGGTTCTAATTTCAGAACCGCAAGATGCCGGCGCTGACACCCTTGAGGTATATACAGCCCCGGGTTACTCCTGGTCTCGGTGAAGGATAACGGATCGCGTTACACCGTAACAAAATACTACTACTTATTCTCTTCTCTTGACAAAACACTTTTCGGGCTAAGGAGGGACGCCGAAAATTCAATTTCTGGGCTCGGCGAAGCTGATTCTTCCGTTCTGAAACCTAAATACGAATTTTAATCGTGATGATTTATCATTCTATAGCAGTAGGTGGCAAGTCCGGCGATACGAAGAATTCAAACTGATTCCCGCACGATTTTTGCGGTGAAAGTAGTTCGCCACGAGAATACTGAGGCCGCTATCTCCTGTACCGCGTTGTGGCCCCATCAGTTGGATGAGGTAGGCATTACGCCGAGGAACTACTTCTGCCGCAAAATCTGTGTCCCTGCTCCCTTATGCTAGACCCATAATAATTCACTTGTCTAATAGATGGCGAAACCATTCGGCACCCCGTTGGCGCTGCTAGCCAAACGAGGAGAAGCACTGACCGAGGGTACGAGCACCTGTCGTGGGATCAGTATCCCCAATGGCATCGGATAGTTCGGATGGGAGCTGCGTTAATGAATTACGACTGCGAATGACGTTTCAATGGGAATACTAGGGTAGACTATTTGCGATAGATATCATATGTTTATTCTCAGGAAACAATTACAAATCGAGAATTATTTTCACTATAAGTAATATTGTATCGATGTTGCAACAATAAATTCACAAATATACCAATACTCAATTGCTTCTTTATTTTTCTTCCCTCCCTTTACTATAAATCTTCATTGCAGGCTCTAATAAATTAGACTTGAAATAAAATCAGGTAATAAAGTTGAATATAAGTAAGTCTCATAAAGTTAGGAATGCATGCCTATATCTATACACATATCCAAAATTTCGGAACACCTCCTCGGGTCAGATGTTCTCCTGATACCAGGAGCAGAAATTTTTCGACTTAAAATCTTTCTAACTCCGAAAAACGCTAGGATAACTAGATATATATAGAGACGTGCATGAAGCAACGTATGCATGCCTATATCTATACACATATCCAAAATTTCGGAACACCTCCTCGGGTCAGATGTTCTCCTGATACCAGGAGCAGAAATTTTTCGACTTAAAATCTTTCTAACTCCGAAAAACGCTAGGATAACTAGATATTTATAGAGACGTGCATGAAGCAACGTATGCATGCCTATATCTATACACATATCCAAAATTTCGGAACACCTCCTCGGGTCAGATGTTCTCCTGATACCAGGAGCAGAAATTTTTCGACTTAAAATCTTTCTAACTCCGAAAAACGCTAGGATAACTAGATATATATAGAGACGTGCATGAAGCAACGTATGCATGCCTATATCTATACACATATCCAAAATTTCGGAACACCTCCTCGGGTCAGATGTTCTCCTGATACCAGGAGCAGAAATTTTTCGACTTAAAATCTTTCTAACTCCGAAAAACGCTAGGATAACTAGATATTTATAGAGACGTGCATGAAGCAACGTATGCATGCCTATATCTATACACATATCCAAAATTTCGGAACACCTCCTCGGGTCAGATGTTCTCCTGATACCAGGAGCAGAAATTTTTCGACTTAAAATCTTTCTAACTCCGAAAAACGCTAGGATAACTAGATATTTATAGAGACGTGCATGAAGCAACGTATGCATGCCTATATCTATACACATATCCAAAATTTCGGAACACCTCCTCGGGTCAGATGTTCTCCTGATACCAGGAGCAGAAATTTTTCGACTTAAAATCTTTCTAACTCCGAAAAACGCTAGGATAACTAGATATATATAGAGACGTGCATGAAGCAACGTATGCATGCCTATATCTATACACATATCCAAAATTTCGGAACACCTCCTCGGGTCAGATGTTCTCCTGATACCAGGAGCAGAAATTTTTCGACTTAAAATCTTTCTAACTCCGAAAAACGCTAGGATAACTAGATATATATAGAGACGTGCATGAAGCAACGTATGCATGCCTATATCTATACACATATCCAAAATTTCGGAACACCTCCTCGGGTCAGATGTTCTCCTGATACCAGGAGCAGAAATTTTTCGACTTAAAATCTTTCTAACTCCGAAAAACGCTAGGATAACTAGATATATATAGAGACGTGCATGAAGCAACGTATGCATGCCTATATCTATACACATATCCAAAATTTCGGAACACCTCCTCGGGTCAGATGTTCTCCTGATACCAGGAGCAGAAATTTTTCGACTTAAAATCTTTCTAACTCCGAAAAACGCTAGGATAACTAGATATATATAGAGACGTGCATGAAGCAACGTATGCATGCCTATATCTATACACATATCCAAAATTTCGGAACACCTCCTCGGGTCAGATGTTCTCCTGATACCAGGAGCAGAAATTTTTCGACTTAAAATCTTTCTAACTCCGAAAAACGCTAGGATAACTAGATATATATAGAGACGTGCATGAAGCAACGTATGCATGCCTATATCTATACACATATCCAAAATTTCGGAACACCTCCTCGGGTCAGATGTTCTCCTGATACCAGGAGCAGAAATTTTTCGACTTAAAATCTTTCTAACTCCGAAAAACGCTAGGATAACTAGATATATATAGAGACGTGCATGAAGCAACGTATGCATGCCTATATCTATACACATATCCAAAATTTCGGAACACCTCCTCGGGTCAGATGTTCTCCTGATACCAGGAGCAGAAATTTTTCGACTTAAAATCTTTCTAACTCCGAAAAACGCTAGGATAACTAGATATATATAGAGACGTGCATGAAGCAACGTATGCATGCCTATATCTATACACATATCCAAAATTTCGGAACACCTCCTCGGGTCAGATGTTCTCCTGATACCAGGAGCAGAAATTTTTCGACTTAAAATCTTTCTAACTCCGAAAAACGCTAGGATAACTAGATATATATAGAGACGTGCATGAAGCAACGTATGCATGCCTATATCTATACACATATCCAAAATTTCGGAACACCTCCTCGGGTCAGATGTTCTCCTGATACCAGGAGCAGAAATTTTTCGACTTAAAATCTTTCTAACTCCGAAAAACGCTAGGATAACTAGATATATATAGAGACGTGCATGAAGCAACGTATGCATGCCTATATCTATACACATATCCAAAATTTCGGAACACCTCCTCGGGTCAGATGTTCTCCTGATACCAGGAGCAGAAATTTTTCGACTTAAAATCTTTCTAACTCCGAAAAACGCTAGGATAACTAGATATATATAGAGACGTGCATGAAGCAACGTATGCATGCCTATATCTATACACATATCCAAAATTTCGGAACACCTCCTCGGGTCAGATGTTCTCCTGATACCAGGAGCAGAAATTTTTCGACTTAAAATCTTTCTAACTCCGAAAAACGCTAGGATAACTAGATATATATAGAGACGTGCATGAAGCAACGTATGCATGCCTATATCTATACACATATCCAAAATTTCGGAACACCTCCTCGGGTCAGATGTTCTCCTGATACCAGGAGCAGAAATTTTTCGACTTAAAATCTTTCTAACTCCGAAAAACGCTAGGATAACTAGATATATATAGAGACGTGCATGAAGCAACGTATGCATGCCTATATCTATACACATATCCAAAATTTCGGAACACCTCCTCGGGTCAGATGTTCTCCTGATACCAGGAGCAGAAATTTTTCGACTTAAAATCTTTCTAACTCCGAAAAACGCTAGGATAACTAGATATATATAGAGACGTGCATGAAGCAACGTATGCATGCCTATATCTATACACATATCCAAAATTTCGGAACACCTCCTCGGGTCAGATGTTCTCCTGATACCAGGAGCAGAAATTTTTCGACTTAAAATCTTTCTAACTCCGAAAAACGCTAGGATAACTAGATATATATAGAGACGTGCATGAAGCAACGTATGCATGCCTATATCTATACACATATCCAAAATTTCGGAACACCTCCTCGGGTCAGATGTTCTCCTGATACCAGGAGCAGAAATTTTTCGACTTAAAATCTTTCTAACTCCGAAAAACGCTAGGATAACTAGATATATATAGAGACGTGCATGAAGCAACGTATGCATGCCTATATCTATACACATATCCAAAATTTCGGAACACCTCCTCGGGTCAGATGTTCTCCTGATACCAGGAGCATTTTATGACTTAAGATTATACTAACTGTAAAAATTACTAGTATACGTATGATAGATAAAGTTTCGTTCGAATTCGATTTCTCCTCATCGATTCATGCAATACCTAGGCTAAATTTTATAAGATGGATTCGCAAGGTTTTTGAATAAAATGACGCATACAAGTCAAAATATAATTATCAATCGTGTATTTATTGCATGGTATGTATGTACATAGGGGCTTACAAAGAAGATTCAATTAAAAACTTGGACTAGATATGCGGTGGTACTCTGGTCAGTCCAAAACCTTCTTCGAATTCTTCGCCTCGAAACCATTTCAGAACACCTTTAAATAAAACGAGGCGCATCTGAACCTGTACGGCGAGCAAGTAGTAGCTACCGTGACAGTCGGCCGTACGAGTACGAGTAGTCAGGTCTCTCCGGTCAGACAAGAGTCGCGCTCCATCGAGTCACCGACGCAAAGCCCTACCAGTTCTTACGGCTCTATGAAATTGTAGGAAATATATATAAAATCGTAAATTGAAAGAATCGTACGAAATGCTTGTACATACCAACACGTATATATACCTATTACGGTCGAGCACGTCATGTTCACAGACCGGGGTAGATGTAGATAATACGTGCTTTACGTCCCACCCGGCGTCCGCTTCCAGCACTGCGGCACCAGGTCGTGTACGCCGCGGTTCGTTGTCGCAAATAACGCAGCTGATTCCAGCAGCACATATTGGGTTGGTGTATTGCCAAACTGAACCACCTACTGTTGAACACCGGGACGGTCCTGTGACCTAACGATCAGATTCCGGAGGCTGCATTGCGCGTCACGTGTGGGAAGGCATTAATCAGCCACCGTGCGCCTCCTACTCGGCAACAAATCATTCGTTGGAGTCGTGTTCCACCTCGTCAGCAAAATTTCACCCCGTTAGAACGACGCCGGAATACGATCTGACAATAAGTTTACCAACGATGTCGCAACACGATCGGTTTATCTTTAATTAGACTCTTTCACTCTTAATTGCGAGCTTTACCCGATCCCTAATTGCAAGCCTGGCTCACATCGTTCAATTTCACCCCAGTTTATGGTCAATTTTTTATCTCGCCACACTTGACGCTCGTGGGAATATGATTTCACCCTAAAACCAGATGATAGAAGCACTTCGGGATGAGAGCAGACCTTCGTAGCACCGTCAATGATCGAACTCGGAGACTGTTGCTGTAGCAATAGGCTTTCAGACTTGGAAAGAATGAGAAACCTGGTCGAGAAATAAGTAGGAGAATTCACCGGCAGGTAAAGTGCGAAGGTATAGAAGGTAGAAGGTACCCGCCTGAAGCTAAATAGATTGTACGTGACTCGTCCTTACTTCCTTCGTGCCTTACCTCCGGGATAAACTTCAGTTCAATGTCCCGTCAGCGGAATCACACGTACCTTCACCTTCGTTCGGAAACTACCAGCTGTGCAACTCTGCTCAATTTTCGCAGCGGTTTCAGGATAACGAGGCTGTACCCCTCGTTGAAATCGTTCGGGAACCAGTGTCTCGCCTAAAACTATGTATTAAAGCTCTATCATACTCCTGGATAACTGACAACGTGTCGGGAACGATTGCTTTCGAATTTCAGCGATGCCAGTCATGTCTGTCTCCGGGTAAACGACGTCGTTTCGAATCGAAGTACGGTCGAAAAACTTGTGTAAATTAATTCAAGAAAATGAAATTCCGTGGTCAACTGAACTCCTTACGGTACCTTCGTCCACGTCGATCACGAAGAGGCCATAAATAGGATATCAAAGCTCCCTAATCCCGGGTAGAAAAAGTTTCAACGTTCTTTGAAATTGTTAGAAAGTATCGCCCGTAGTAAGCCAATAAACTCGCAGAAGTTTTCGTAACTTTGTACCAGGGTGAGTCGCGAGTCGTTCAACTACCCGCCTTCTCTCCTTCTACGAAACAGTGTAATCAAATGAACCCTAGCTGTTATACAAATTAGCGAATCCTCACGGCGCCATGGGAGTAGGCTAAGCAACAGATTCGATAATCACCTCAAATAGATTCAAACGAGATTTCGTACCAAGAGGGTAAAACGAATACAAGTGAATCCTGACACGTATATGAGGACAACTCGAATGCTACACCTAGCGGTTGTTGGCACCGGGGTCAATTACTGCGAACCGAAAATCTCGAGCCACTGGTTGCTCGGTCGGACGGTTTCTCAAAGGGTGAAAAGGGGTGACTCGTCGAAATGAAATAAAAAATCTAACATAATGAATCTCGAGTAACTGAGACCGCGACGGTCTCTCCGGGTTTGCGACAAACGAGGCAAAGCGCAGAAAGCTCGAGAGAACTGGAGCTCCGTTAATGAGCGAGTGCAGTAACAGTTTTGAATCACATATACCTACCCCGGTAGGTACTGTTTCGCTGCGGGGGTCAATTCAGGCTAACAATAGCCACCGCGGGTTGTTACTCTTGTTATTGTCACACTAAAATTGGAATACCATTGAATTTCGTTCGCTGTATACGTATCGCACCGGCAGGGACGCAGTGTTTATACGCGCCAACGCGTACATCGATGGAATAACGAGATTTAATGCCTCGTCTAAAAATCAACGAATACGAATACGTATGTACTACTACATACCTTTCGTACGAGTTTTCAAAGGTGAAAGGTATTGATTCCCTCAAGGAAACCCCGAGCTAGACGACGCCAGGCATCGATTGCACGGATATCAATTAGCGCGCGGGGGTGGGACTGACAAATGTCACGGTTTGAATGAGACCGTATAGACGACACGGGCGACTTCCAATTAATGGACGTCCTTCTTCCTCTATTTCCAATCTACAGCTGCCTTGTCCCCTTCTAGGATCAATTCGTCGGTTGTCCACTGCGATATTTCATTCGAAAAATACGACGGCCTTGTCAATCCACAGAGTCGAGTCCTCGACGTCGTGGAAACGGCTGCGCCTTATACCCAGGTCTGCGCACGGTCAGCGGTGCGAATCGTTTCAGGAAATTGAGCCAAGCGGTAGGTAGGTATGCGGTGAGGAAGGGTCAAGTTGACCGGAAATAATTCGATCTTGTACCACCGTCGTGTTTGAATTAGAACCACCCAGCCCCGAGGATATTACGAAATTATTCAACCCCTTTCTGACCGAGAGAGTCTGAAGATGCGAGCACCCGTTGCATCGGAAAAGCAATCACCGTAGTAAAATGAGGTTCGCATCAAGCCAGAAAAGCTCTCGATATAGTATACAGCCTGGGCGAACGATTGTCAAGATTCTGACTTCAGGGGAGAAGTAATCTTGTAGAAACTTTTATTCCACGACTTTAAAGTACATTTGGAAATGTATTTGCTTCTGCATAGCGATACGTGGGTTCTTTTGTAAGAATACTACCTGTGGTATGAAAGACTTTTCATTTCACAACTTCCTCGTAAGGGACAAGGGTATCATTTTCATTCCGAACGTATATAGAAGCCAGCGGGTTGCGTGGAATGAACTTAGCCGTCGATTATTCCCACGGGTAGGTATCATTCCCGTAATATTATAAACGGGACAATAGGTGCCGCGGCGACTACGATAGGTAAGGAAAGAAATATCATTGTGCTCGTACCTCCGTAAGGGTGGTGGTCGCCGTTGGTACCCGGAACAGGAGCTTTTTCAACCCTGGGGTAAAGAAAAACCGTATTGAGATACCGGGGTGTAAAGAAATCTCTGGTAAATGGATTGTTTTAATAACTTTGAAAGCATATCTCGTCTGACACGAGGACAGAGTTTTTTAAGAGAAACGAGATGAAAGGGATCTTGGTCGCGACTTGAACACCTACCGCGTCCACGCATCCCTATAGCTCGCGAGCGTATCGTACGTACTTGGCTTCCTTGGGTCGATTTTTCCATTTTCCAATTCGATAATTGAACAGAGATTGAAAATACGAGTATTAAATAATAATTTATTGTTTTCGTTCCCCTCGCCTATAAAATTATATTAGCATAGAAATGAAAGGGGATTACCGATCGGGTCAAAGTACACTCGTCCGTAAGAAAAGTACGTGCCTTCGTTAAAATTTTCTACTTCAATTTATAATAGGTCTTCGCGATCTTATTTGAAGAGGAATTTTCTTTTTTTTTTTTCGTGTCCTCGGTAACAGCGGCTAATCTCAAATGAACCTCGTTAAATGTTCAATACGTTTCGATGAGGAACCCAAGTGCTCTCAGGTACTCGAGCATATACCTATATGTATATACATATTCACCCCCTATCGATAAATCAAGAAAACAATATAAAAATCTCTCTACTGTTGAACCTAATAGTATGGAAAAACAATTATCTTTTGTAATTAAATTCTAACGAATACTACACAGGTAATTAATAATAATAATAATATTAATAATAACAATAACAGCGAGTAGTTTTCTTTTTTTTTTTTTATACAGAAGAATATTTTCTATTTAATTTATACAGACGAGAAATATAAAACGTTTGACAGGTAATAGACAATAGACGACAGTGTTATATCGTTTAGTCATTATATAGTGTACAGTTTTTCGCATATAATAATAATAATAGTGATAATAATAATAATAATAATAGATACAGAATATTTGATCGTTAATAAAATATACATACATATATGTATATATATAAATTTATATGTATATATATATATATATATTCATATATATAGATATTTGTTTTAAATCGAGAGTGATAGGTGACACCATGCAATCTTAACTATAGTATAATCAATTAGTATTTTATATATATATATATAGTATGTATAATTATTTACGCATCCCCTCTATAACTTACGTAACATTCAACTCTGTCTTTAAATCTATATAGTTAACATTTAAAATACGATGTCAACCCTCTGTCCATTCGTCGCTAATCACCAAACTATTTCAATTCCTTGACCTTAGTTTATATATACATACATATATATATATATATATATAAATTGTATGTATATATATATATATATATATATATATGTATATTCAGTTTTGATTTCTTTTTTCTTTCTTTCTTTTTTTTTGTGTGCTTCATTTATATTCTATGTTATATCCTTTTTTTTTCTTTTTTTTTTTTTGTTTCTTTTTGTTCTGGACGAGGTCAGCGGTAATAATTATAATTAATGACAATTATAACAATGTCGGTATAACTGCGGCGAGTTTTCCCGCTTGGATAATAATTGTAACGATGCGCGATGATTATACGATCATGCCTGGATATAGGTTTATAACGATAATTATAACGATGATCAGAAAATATAATAACAATAATAGCTATATTGCACGCCGAGGAAATTTTTCAGAACAATACTCGAGGGTTTCGTCCTCTTATAGCACCGTTCGGACTGGTGACAATCGTATAATTATATCGACGTGACAAAATCTTCCGATTCTTTTTCTCTCCTTCCTCATCTTTCCTTATTTTTTTTTTTCTTTCTTTCTTTTTTCCGTCAAAATTTACCAAATTTTATTTCACCTTTTCGTCAATCGATTCGTCGACAATTAATTACAAGCCTCGTGTGCCTATACGACCGACTAAAAACCCCCTGCGTTTGTCTGTACCTCGTATAATAATATAGTTTAACATTTATTCACAACCAGCTGATGATTTGTGATATCTATTTTCTTCAAGGGCTAAAAATGAAGGACTGTCACACCACCCACCCCCCGCAGGGTGTTTATTTTCTTTCCTTATCTTTCCTTTCTTTTTATTTTTTAATTTTCTTTTTTTTTCACCCCCGATTCACCCATCGAAGATTTTCAATCGTACCAAGCTCCGATCCTCGTTAGTTGGTACATGGCCAGTTCGTGTACCCGATGGCCAGCTACCGCGACACCCCTTTCGGGGATAGACTCGATAATTTTGTGGAACCTCGTCGCTGTTCTGGCTGATATCCAACACCCCGTGTTTTCCAACAGTAATAAATACATCGCGACCCACCCGCGGTCACCGCGTACGAATACTAACGGGCTTTATGTAGGCGCGCGTTTATCTTCGCGAAAGCGAAAAAACCAAAAGAGAGCGAAAAAAACCAAACGGAAAAAAAAAGAAAAAAAAAAAAAACGGACGCCCTTTCCGATCGAACTAATCGCGCAGGGTTTACGTGACAGTCAATCACGATTAGCTAAATCTTAATATCTCTATTTCTACAACAGTATTATACTAACCGGAAATTCAATAAATTGGGTATTATCGAATGGGATCAAAATTGGACTAGAAATTTTTGGAAAAACTCTATTTTAAGGGTAGGCTTTGATTCGTGGATCAGATATTACGGACGTCCCCGAGTTCATACGATATTCTTCACCCTATGGCCCTTGGCTTAGCTCCGTAGTGTTCGATCTCCTCTAAGCCGATCACGATTCTGTGATCTTTCGTACATTTACCTGTATATCGTCTACCAATTTTCCAAATCTAATACCAAATATAATAACATCGGATCGATACGTCGCGTATACACAATATACATATCCTCGATTCAAAGCCGTCCATTAAATATACCGATTTACAATCCTATCTATAGCGAGAGGTTTATATATTTGAAAAATATTTTCATCTTCATTATATATAGGTATATATATATATTTATATATACCTTCAATAATTTCTATATGAATAAAAATAATACTTCGTCAATTATAATATAATATAATATAATATATAGTCTAGTTTAATATAATAATTTATATACTTGTCGGAACATTAGGTTCTGCTTTTTTCTCTCTATCTCTCTCTCTCTCTCTTGTCTTATCTTTTTTTTTTACCAAATTTTGTTACAATTAGGTAGTATTATTAAAATATCCTTGATATCTGCATTTTTGAAAATAATTAACGCTCTCGCAGAATGACCCCGAGGTAAATAAATATCGCGTAATTGTAATCTATAATATTATACACGTACATGTATATTATATGTATGTATAATTGTCTAGATATCATGATTAACCCCCGAACAAAGCTTTTCTCTGAAAAATAGAAACATCCATATGAGAAGAAAAGCATAAGAAAAGAAATAAGAAGAAAAAAAAAAATCGAAATCAAAATCAAAAGTGCCATTACAATTTATACATGTAATAACCGGCAAGATGAGTTATTTACGTGTGCTCTAAAATTTCTTAATTGCCACAATACAGTAACATACGGGCGTAACATTAATAATTGTTCTTTTCCTTAATAATTATAAGTTTTATTTTTTTCTCTTTTCTTTTTTCGTTTTAATATATCTGTGCTCGTTCTGTTCGTGTATGTGTGCTGAAACGGGTCAACAACGATAATAATTATACATTATATCAACGATTGATCGGTATATATTATATATACATATTATATTTGTTCGGTTTACTTTACGGTTGTCTTCATTCCTCAATTTTTTTCACTCGTATATAACTATTTTTTAATTTTGTAATTTTTTTTTCTTTTTCTTCTTCTTTTCAACAAGATTTTTCCATACACACACAGGACAGCAAATTTATTATTAATATAGTATTTAGGTTCACAGGGGGATTTTTTTTTTGCTTTTTGTTTCTTTTTTCTTCTTTCTCTTCCTTTACCTCATTACCCGCACCAATTATTATTCACAGACCGGTCCCAGCTCTGTCTCATAATCGGCTACAATTTATTCTGTACCAATAGTACGGCCCACTCTCATGTATAGCTGTATATATATATATATATAGGTATGCATAATTTATTAACTATACAATATCATGGATAATATATAGATTGGGTTAGATAGTTTGCATTAATTTTATTTAATGATTAATTTTTTTTTTTTTTTGGTTTTTTTAAACACGAATATATATATGGTCGTAAGAAAATAGGTATATATATTCTTTTCTTTTTTTTTTTTTTCTTTTCACTTCATTCTCTGTTACGGTAATTTTATGTATATTATGTAATTAGAATAATAATTATTCTGCCAATTATATCTATATATATATATATATATATATATATATATATATATATATATATAAATATATGTATGTATATATATATATACGTGTATTTTTTCATTTCATTTCGTACAATATATTTTACCCTCTATAAGACTTGTATTCCTGTTCCGGTATGTGATATGTAATTGGCATTTCAGATTACAGTTTGTAATAATTACAGTAATTAATTAGCGTTCGCTCTTTTTCTTTTTATATTATTTATTTATTTTTATTTTTATTTATTTTTTTTTGATTTTTGATTTTCTTATCCCTCTTTTGTTAGTAGCTTGAGACGCAAAAATACCGTACAACAATCATACACGCGATTTTGATTAATTCGGTCGCAGGCCGTACTAATGGTCATCTATAGATATATATATATATATACGTGTACCCAGCTGTTCAGTTAATTATACAATTAATCGACAATTATATACCAAAAGGAGATATTATTTAACCGATTCCCCTATAACTATTCACACTTAATTATATACTACATATATACATACATACATGTATGTATACATATATATGTATAGTAATACAATATTGATATTGCCTGCATTCCGTGTGCGTATATCTGTATCTGTATATATATGCTCGCGTGTGTGCGTGTGTAATTATAAGGTATCGATAAACAACCGGCCTAATTGATATCCTGTCATTATGTATATAGTATATATATATTATATATTAGTATATATAGATATATAAATATAATTTTTAAACAAACATGTCAGTAGAGTTGTCAGACAAATTTGATATGTTATTTAAACGGTCATTGCTGTCCGACTGATTATATTCAGATTTAAATAAAATTTTTTTTTGTCTTTTCCTTTTTTTTTTCTCTTTTCTCCCTTATTTTTTTTTTGCTTTTTTTTTTCTTTTTTTTTTTCTTTTTCTTCTTCTTCTTCTTCTTCGAACCGTCACGCTATTGGACAGCTTAGAATTATAACAGCTGCACGTAGTACCTCTCGACGATTATGTATATTTCAAATTTCTTTTTTTTTTATTTTTATTTATATTTTTATTTTTTGTCTAATTACGCATTATACAGGTATCTGCGATCGCTCGAATTACTAGAATGAAAAGAGTTGTTCTATAGCTTCCTTTTAAGCTACTGATTGTCAAACACAATCTTCTTTCTTTCTTTCTTTCTTTCTTTCTTTCAATTTTTTCTCAATCTTCTTCTTATTTATTTATATATTTATCTTCATCTCATTCACTTGTACGATTAAAATTAAGTATATATATGCCTATATATATATATATATATATATATATATATATATATATATATATATATGTAAATACGTATAGTCTCAAGTTCAGCTTTCTTTCATATTGATAGGTAAATAACTTATACTTAAATATCTTTTGTAATAATACTGCCAGTTGAGCTGATGATTTAACATAAAACCAGTGGTTAATTATTCCCTTCGATTATCCTTCACCTATAAATGTATACCATATAACCATTCAATAAATATCTCTGATTATCTATTATTTATCCATCACATCGCAATATCTTGTTATACGCCTGTCTAATAATTAGAAAAAAAAAAAAAAAAAAACTCATACCCAATAGTATATCCTCGTTTTCAAAATATATTGTAGGTAGGTATTCGATAAAATTTCATACAAACAACTATCGCATGTACCGTACGTTACAGATTTCCCCAAATCTTCTGTATAAATCCATCACGGTGGGTATAGGTAGGTAGGTATGTGATTCAATCATGTACGACGAGATTAATAAATATTTAGCGTTCGAAATCACAGTTAACAAGATTGATTAATTAAAAGAATAACGATGAGTTCGCGAATCTCGCTTTTGACTATATGTAGACCTGTATATTAAATATATAGTGTATGTATATATATATACGTACGCTACTACGAGATATACCAATCCCTGATAAATGATCGGCATACAATTTGCCGTATATAATAATGACGATAATAATTTACCGAGCGAATGGCGAATAGGTGAAATTAGGAGATTTCCGATCGACGATATCCTCCGAATCAATTTTTTGGCGGCGTCTGGCTAAGGGATGACGGAATTCCGACCAAAGTAGAACTGCTCAGTCTCGATGTCCTGGGCTCTATCTCTAAGGACATTCGGTACATCTCTTCTTCCTCTAGGAGTAGCGAGGGGTCCAGTAAATAGTCGGTTACTTTTGTTATCAACTCGATCTTGTACGGGGTTTGCTGGAAGTGTCTTATCTCCCGGATTACGTGAGCGATCTGTAAATAAAAAATCATCAAATGACGTCGAATCGTAGAGACACGATCGTCGCACTTTTCTACCCACCATTCGCATCTTGGAGAAATTCAGAAGACCGTCTTCGGTGAAATTTGGCGTTCCTTCCTCTATGAAGGAGAGATCGGTGAGGTAGAGTCCGAGGTAAGGGATGCAGGGTGGATCGCACCGGTGCAAAGCGTCTCGTAAATTTCTGAAACGACCGTCCGACGATACGATGGCCTGAAGACGTTCGATGGTCTGTTTTGTCTGGTGAATCAAAAAATCGGACATAATATACGAGATCGATTCCCCTTCGAGGTGTAAAAGCGACTCTCACCGTCTTCGAAACCTTCTCCCATGTCTTTTTGAGCCTGTACACGCTGCTGCTGGTGAACGCGGCGCAGATCTGAAGCACCCCGTTGTAGTTGTGGAGTACTTTGCTTATGTCGGCGACCGCAGCCCATTTCTCTATGGCTGCTACCCTCGAGGCCATGCTGGACCGGCGAATTATCTCCGACACAACGAGCTGGGAGAATTTGTTGAATCTTCTGGTCATCAGGATGATGTGAGGAGCTCGAGACGCCTTGTCCGTCTTCATCCAAGCTTGGCCCAAGAATTCCCTGCGATTTAAAAACAACGAGGAATTACAGTAGCCGAAGTCTTCGGACTCCTTTCGACTCCACTTACTCGCTGGCTATCGCGACGAATATTTGATGATCCAGGTAAGTCATCTGCTCGGCGATTTCCAGAGCCGATAGAGTCTCTATGCTCTCTTTGCTCGGCCTCTGGAAACGGGAAATGAAACGATCAGAATCCCCGTTCGATGTACGAATGAATCGGGATCTGGATCCTTGACGTACCTTGGGAGGAGCGAGCAGAGTCTCCAGGTTCACTTTACTGCTTTCCGGTTCTTCTTTGGTTATCAGTCTGAGGAGTTGACTGGCCGCCTTGTGTTCGGCGGGGAGAAGATTGGGGCTGTACGTAATATCCTCAAGGAATTCCATGGTCAGATCCTTCAGGCGTTGATCGAGCTCGAAGTCCTGCGCGTGCTTCGATACCCAGTGCCTGAGGACGTTGAGTACTCGCATAGTGGCCGCGGTCGACATCACCGATTCCTTTCGCCGATTTTTATCCCGACACGATCCGCTCCGGAGACTCACATCGCCGACGCTGCAACGCCCCGGCGCCTTGTCAGGTGGATTACTGGACGCCGACGTCGCGATCGCGAAGGCCGCAGCCGCCGTCGAAGTGCTGCTCCTGTCGTGCGATATGACTAATTGGTGCATGTCTAAAGCGATCAACGGCGAAAAGAACGGAGTTTCATTTGCGTTTGTAAAATTTCTATTTTTTTTTCTAATTTTTCTCTATTTTCTCGGTCGTTCGTGAGATCGGCTACGTCATCGTTATTCCGTAATACTTCGCATCCATTAATTAATATCTAGCGACTGCAAGCAGGCACGGCAGCACCAGGAGCCCAAGCGTTTACATCGTTTATCTTCTTCGCCGTATAATTACGTTTGTATCATATGAATTCGTAAATTTTTTTTCTCACGAACGAAAATTCATATCAATTATATTTTTATCTCGAATATATATATGGTGCTCCGATGAAAATTAAAACGACAACGTAAACGTAATAAACTATGTCACACCTACGTCAATCGGCTAATCTAACGACAGGTCCTTTTCTGGGTATCATTCGCTGACGTATCTAGGTGTAAATGATCTCAAATTTTTTTGGTTTTCTGTTTCTCTTTTTTTTCGCAATTTATTTAGCGATTGGCCGAACACCCTAAGCTTCGCCAATGATACCCAGAACATTTCTATACTCTTTATCTATTCATCTAGTTCGTCTATGAAGGTTGCATATTCTACGTGTAACATCTACTGCAGTAATATTTATGCGAGGTTTAATGGATTTTTATTTGCGATTATCCCACTCGATTTTATCGACGATGGATTAAATTTAGGGTGACAAATAACGTGAGTAATCAAATTCTCTATACCCAGTATAGTTCGTCAAATTGTTATTATTATATTTAGAAGATTTCAATTTGCGTTATTGATATTAAAATTTGTTTTATATCATACCAACATTCTATATTATACCCATTATTCTCTACTGATAGAACGACGTGTGATATACGTAATATATGACATAGACATACACGATTTTAAGGACAATAAAGCATTCTCAAAACTCATGCAAAACGCGTATAATCATTGGGTGTAACATTCTTTCCCTGTCCGTGATCTAGCCATAGATATACATACTTCAAGCTACATATTCGGTCCAAATTAGTATAATAATTGATTGAAAATCGGGATTTGGAAATTTTTTCATACGGCCGCGATTATCATTCTCGTGCTAAAATGAACGAAAATAAAAAGGCCTGATATATCGACGTATGTACATACATACCTAGACGGGAATCATGCGAGATGAAAATATAAAATAATGACAGTACGAATGAGAGTACTTACCACAGGGGTTCGTGTCCGATGCTATGAATGACGCAAAACACAACACACGAATACAGTTTAATAGGAAAGAACATCGAAATCATTCGTATTGATAAGGTATTGGCGTTTGGTCTGGACATTTGTCCTTTTTTCTCTTTTCCTTTTTTTGTTTTTTCTTTTTTCTTTTTTCTTTTTTTCTGGTAAATGAATGAAACATGGAACGTGACTTATACGCAGGTATGACTAATTGCATGTATGGAGAATTCACGAGCCAGCGACGCGTCATTCTCAAATTCTGAACGAAAACGAAATTTCCTGTTGTTGATCAGGATTCGGACGCAATAGTGCGAACAGATGATTCACATAATATTCGATATACACGTATATACTATATATGTATATAAATATATTTATATATGTGTATATTGATATATTTATAAAGACGCAGTAAAGAGTATAATAGGTAGAATGTTTTACAACGGACACAAAGCATCCATGCTTGACATGTGGGTCAACTCTTTACGACATTCAACATTCAAATAGCAAATTGAAAACTGAGAATATATTTAGGATACCCAATGGACGAGAGAAAGAAGATATGTATCGCGAGTTGTCTTCTTTGTTTTTCTATTCCGCGTGACACGTCACTTTTTAATAAATATATAGTCGAATAGAAAAATTCTAAAGACATGTATAATTGATCGCCTAACAAGGACCTCGTCTCCCTACGTTATGTAGCTCCTTTAAGTTATTTTATGAGATAACAATTTATTGACGGAACAATGATTGACAAAGAAATTGAAAAGTCAAATATATACTCAGAATTAGTCAACGCGACCAACCTTCGTTGGCTCTGACGAAAACTAGTGATTACTACTCCGGCCTTGCTCGATATCTGCTGATTATCGTGCTGGAAACTTGGCCTCTGCGACGCCGAACCGATCTCGTTCTCTTGTATCGATCGTCTACCCACGAGATAATTCTGTAAAGTAAAACGGTTCGCGTTTAATTTAGAGTAACATCTTCGAAAGATACGCAAACTTGGTGAAGAACTAAACGACCACCCCGGACTCACCCCTGTAATCGTCGATATCGAACCGCTACGCATAGAAGAAGGTGGTGCCGAAGCGATCGAGGCACGATGTTCCGAATAGTGGTGGTTGTGGTGGTTGTGATGGCAATGATGATGATACAATTCCGCCGGTGGAGTAGTCTCGTCGTCGGTCCAATTCGAATCATCCCTTTCGGATCCTAGTCGTCTGCCGCGGGGTGACTTGGGTGACTTTGCCGGCCATTCGGGACGCGGTGATTTCGGGGAAGGTGGCGGAGGCTCGTCGTAGGTGAACTGAACGTCTGGAAAATCGAGTTACTTTGAAATTTGAAAAGCCTCCTACGCGAAAAGATATCATTTTTGTTTTTTTCTTTTTTTTTCTATCTCGAAGCCCGAAGGACTCACCGTCTTTCGAACAAGTATCCGTAGCCACCGGGGTATCCGTCTCTTCGGAAACTCCTCGCGAGTACGTCCCTCCCTCGTGGGAACTTGGGTCGGATCCTGATCCCGATCCAGACCCGGTAGAACCGACCAGGGTAACGGAACTGAGATTGCTGGGCGACGAGGGAGCACTGATCACCGTTATGTCTGTAAAAATGACCGATCGCGTGTGTGAAAAGGGGGAAAAAAATTCAGATCGAAAACCCTGTGGCTATCGTATCGTATGTCATGCGATACCTGTGAGAGTTTCCGCGCTCGAAGAAACCGCGATGACTTTAGGAATGGTCAGATGGCATCTATCGTCCTCGGAGTTATTGTCCACGCGAATGCTGACCCTGCGTGGTGTGGCGGGTGATTGTCGCCCCGAAGATGGTCCGGGTGATTGCAGGGTAGGACTGCGTCTGATGATCGGTGGAGCCTCGGATATTAGTCCGAGCTGTTGCTCCTCTTCGACTATAGCGAAGGGTGGGAAAAAAAAATTGAAAAACCGATTCGGGAGAGTCGCGGGTGATTTTTTAGTCGAAGAAAACAGCGCATGCACTGATTCATGGAATATATAATGAAGACGTGTGTGCGCGTGTATCTTCGTGTAATAATTAACCGCGGTCAGATGTAATGAGGGTTCTACGACCGAGGTGAGATGTAGCGATGAGGTACGATGATGGTTCTTAATCGGCTAAGCGAGTTTGGATGGTAATGAAGCGAAATTTGAACGCATTTGTTAATTTAAACGGTGATTAAATGTAAGGGGGATTAGTGGGAGCTCACGCTTTCGGTAGCCGGACCGCCAGTGCGCCTTTGTGTTGGAATTAGGGGCTCCTAGGCTGGAATCGTGGTAGGTGTGGCTCCGTGCCCCTTGGCTATCGCTCACCTCAGACCCGTACCCTACGTGTGTAATATAGACATGTGCAGAGTTACACAGGGCTGGTAAAAAGCCTGAGCCGAACCAGCCACCGGTCCCGATTCCACATTATAAAAGATTACCGCCATCCCTTCTACTCGTTGTCAAGAAAAAGAAAAGAAGAGAGTACTCTGTTCAAGTATTCTTACCGGAAACCGAACTCGCGCCGCTTGTTCTCCTCGGACTGACGCTGTTTCTTCGTCGTTCGTCGAGAGGCTGAAGAGGCGAATCTCCCGAAGTGCTTCCCAGCACGTCGAGGGACCTGAGAAAAATGATCGTCGGAATTGCAAAATGCTGCGAAAATATTGCGCGAAAGATCGGGAAATACTTACATCACGGATCCCGTTCCGATCTGACATTCGGGCGGCTCGCTGTTGTAGAATACCTTCTTCAGGGCCTCGAGGACCGTGACACCGTCCGTGAATACGCGATACGTGAGGAGGAACGTGTTGAGAAAATCTATGCTCAGGAAACGGAGATCGGTTAATCGTTGGAGAAGACGTTCCGGGGTCGCGTATCGGATCTGGGGTACTTTGCAGGAGTTCAATGTCCTGCTGAACCGTATGTCAACGTCGTCCTTGAAGAGTTTAGGGTCGTTTCTTATCGACTGCGGCATCGTTACGGAACTTGTGTCCGACAACGAGCCGTGAAGAAGATCATTGAAATGCACGTTATCCATGCACTGGCTTATGTCCGTTATCCAAGCGGCCTTTTCCTGAGGAATCGAAAAATTAGAAAAGAAACCAGCAGCGTCGATCATCTTCTGCTTCTTCATTTTCCGCGAGAGGCGATATACCCACTCACCTGCATAGTAGGGGCGATCAGGTGAACCGAGACCTCTGGTCCTCCGGATTTTACGTCGAGAATGATCTTGAAGTCTCGAGTCTGAGCCTGGGAGCTGCTACTTCCGCTTCCGCTGCCGCTACTCTCGCTGATACCACTTGAAAGGCTCGATATCGAACACACCGACGACTCTGGGTGATAAAACGAACCGAAATTTATGGACATGTTGTATTTTTTCGATCAAGAATCGTCGGAATTACCGTCATCGTCGACGACACCCTGGTCGCTGGGATCCTCTATGAGCAGGGCATCGGCGAGAGGAATTTTTCCAACCTCAGGCACGAGGTGGAGACGACCTCCGCTCGACTGACGCGTCGTGAGGATTAGGTGATTAGAGAATAGGAAACACTGCCTCAGAGCCTCCTTGTCACCGCCACCCCAATTCCCACCGAAAGTTGTACTCAGTCTGCTGCGTGCACCACGTGGCTTTTCACCGAGTATCTGAACCAGGGAACCTGGAACGAACGATCATATTCAAGATTTGTTTTGGCGCCTCGAAGATCCGTTCGGAGATTATCGAGGGGCGAGGAAAAGGGGCGATACACGACGTTTTTTCTTATATCTTATCTCTGTCTGGTGATAAATTACCCGATCGAGATGGTGCACTTCGCGAAAACTAGAGAAACACAGATTTTTCACGGTCACTGTACGAATGATCACGGCTTTCACATCGTGGGAAAATAAAATATGGCAGCTCTCCGGCTAGCCGAAAGAAGATATACCACTATTCATTAATCAGATATAGGAAGGCCGTGTACAGATATGGAGGGATGATTTATACAGACTTGTAACGTGGTAGTATAACATATATTCACCGGGATCGGTTCTCCAGGATTCTCTTCACCCGACGAAGATGATTCCGATGTACTTTTAAATCTCTGCGAAACGATACCGGACCTAGAACTGCGAGAGCAATAATTTCTACGCACCGATATAAAAGGTAAGATGCCCGAAGCAGGCTTCGCGGTTTATTTGATCCCCTATACCAACAGCCCGCGATATTTGGTCCCGTATTATTTGAGAGCACGATAGTGGTAGTTTTTTTCTGTTTTCCAAAACTCACGGCCAGTTTATGCGAGGCGATTAAAACACTCCCCCGATAATCACATCGCGGTATGATTAAGTATCAAAATGGCAACTAAGCCAAGGCGTTGTTTTTGTCCACCCGCCACCCCCGCGGTAGCTGCCAACCCCAGTGGCTCGTCTCGGTGTTATTTAGACACCGGCGTGAAAGCGTCTCGGCGTCCGATTCACGGACCGATATAATTATAAGGGATGAAGAAAACCGACGGCGTCGACGAGCTCCGATCAATTTACCCGGCAAAATAGAACGACGAATTTCTATCGGGGTAAAATAAGTCTCCGACGTTTGCGTGGCAGCCATGTGACGCGCGATCACGCGTCGACGATGGAAAACGAGCGCAAAGCGCCGACGCTAGGGCCGAGCTCGATTTGCGCGTGCTCGTTTTTCCATCGATTTGAAAGAGCTACGTCGCGACGCCGGCGCGTCCCCGCTACCCAAGAGCATCCCTTGTTCGAACCGTTTTGATACTTCCGGTTACCGACCGCTAGCCCGAGCGATATCTGCCCTAGAAATTGGCGGACGATGGTAGGTCACACGCTCGATGAGTAAGAACTCGAAAAGCGACGGAGTGACGACGGATCGATTCGTATAGAATCCCGAGGTTCGATTGATTTTCCGGAAGTAAGAAACTCGAATAAAACTCACCCTGTCTAACGAAGACCTGATTGACGTCCAGCAGTATGTCGCAACCCTCGACAATCATCCTTTCGACGGCCAAGTTCTTCCGCAAATTTTCCGTCTCGCTTACCTGGGGGATGAAAGAACGATTTCGATCAGTTTTCAAAACGGTATGAAAATTTCGGTCGAACTGTTTCTTCGGTGGATTAAAAATTCCGCGATTCTCAATAACGAATGTAATATCGAACCTCGTCGTGTATTTGTCGGGACAAATCTTCCAGCTGTTGTCTAGCATTCTGCAAGCTCTTCCTCTCCACGTGATCGTGAGGCGTGTGAGCCAGGAGTTCGTGCAGAGTGATGATGTATCGCGGAATCTGAAAGTAATTGGTTACCTCGTTAACGAGTCGTCCCGAATTTCTAGAATGGTTTCATCATTTATGAAAGAGAATTATACGAGAACGGAGATCGATCCCGAGAGCTAGGTGAGATTACCTGGTGCATCGGGTAGGTGAGAAAAGTCTCCAGAGATCGTCCGTGGCAGGATGGCTTGTTCTCCAGCCGAGCCAAAAGAGCCGCGAAGGATTGCGACGACTGTTTGCATTCCGTCAGTACCTGGAGACTGTAGTGATGGTTGCGAACGTATTCCTGGTATATCGATAGCATAGGCAGTAGCATGTTGAACAGGTCCCCTGCACCGATACAAAGTTTGCCTTCGCTTAGTCGGGGAGGAGGCATGACGAGGGACCACCGCGTTATTAGTGGAATAATTAGGTACAGACCTCAAACGCTGGGTAATTCGAGGGGAAAATAGGGAAAGTGGGAAAATTTTAGGGGAGCAATTGACGTCCCCAACTTACGTTCAAAGGGGCGAGGATGTTGTTTTCATATTTTCTACTTCCCTCGGAGAAGAGGGAAAATAACAAATAAATTAAAGGAGAAACGTTCTACGAGATTTAGAATAATTATAATAATTTCGAGTCACTGATGAGAGAGAGAGAGAGAGAGAGAGAGAGAGAGAGAGAGCTCCAAAGTTTAGCAAAGTTGATGATATCCGGCCTTGTCCCTTCATCCCCTTACCGTATCTCTTGCTTTCGGCCTCAGCCCCTTAGGGAGTACAAAGTGTGTACGTAGGAATACATACGCCTAGTAGATACGCGGCTATATTCTGAAGCACGAGGGTATATAGATGGATATATACATATGTCTGTATATGTGTACGTAGGTATATGAGCTGAACTGCAAGCTAGGGGTAGATACATAGACGGCTCGACTCTAAACTCATATTACGGTAAAACGGGACGAAATTTCTCGAGGATATTCACAGGGGAGACACATTCCCCGATACTTTTCCGCGATATTGGGCTTTTCGATTCGACACGGGATTCTGGGTTCTAGCTATGATGAAATACCCTGTATACTTGAAGAAAATAACCGATTCTCATCAGGGTTGGAATGCACTTGCACTTTCACCCTTCATATATTATGTATGTGTGTTTGCGTGAGTGTTCGTTGATCCATACCTAGAACCAGGGTAGGCCAGCTCTCCATTCTCGAGGTAAGACCCTTGAGGAATATCTGATGAAGAAAAAGGACCGTTTCGCTGTTGAGAAAGATGCTGTTCACATCTTCGTGGCTGCACGGTGGTTTTTTCGAGCTTGCAGCCATTTTAAACGGTCTTAAAAAGCAGCTGACCAACGCCTCCATTTGTTCCATGTATTCTTCCTCGGCCTCGACCATTTGGAAGACGAGGCTGTATACGCAGAGAAAATTATCATTTAGGCTCGAAATATCTCGTGTAATTTTTTTCCCCCCGAGATTTAAACCGCCCAATTATTTTACTCGAGCGGTGAAATTTTTGGCCGAGAATTTTTCCCACCAAAAACGGCGGGGGAAAAGAAGAGAGAAGATCACATCGCCGCTGGCGGTACTCAGGGTGAAAAAAAATCTCCCTGCTTTCTTCCCTTCTCTTTTCTCGAGACCCGGCGTGTACGAAAAGTTCTTGTCTCCGTCGCGGAGGCAGGTACGTTACGTTAACGAAGTTTCATACCCCGCGGTGGGTGGCTAAGGAGACTCGAGTTTCCGTAAGAACGATATTTTAATACTCCGAAAACGAGATTCTGATTCAAGATGATGGAAAGGCGATGAGGAAATACGTTATTCCAATTTCTGAGGGTGGAAAACGGGTCGAAACTTATTCGCCCGGTGTAAACCGAGATAAAGGATTAATTAGAAAAGGTACAACCGGCCCCCATCGCGCGATTAATCACCACCGTATGCCGAATCGGGATTTCTCTGATCCTCGGAGAAGTCGTTAATCCGAAAATGTCCAGGCTCGGTCGAATCCGCGAACCGTACGAATCCGGGACAGATTCAAACACCGAATTGCAAAGATTTCCCAAAAATCTACCTACACCTGTTACAGGGATAGTTTACCTGTTTCTTTTGCGCATACTCTCGGCGTGTGGACTCTTGATGTACTGTTCGACTATCTGTTTCCATCGACGCCGGCAAAGCCAACCCCTAAAGAAGCTCTGGACTTTCAGGATCTTCCGCACCTCGACGGAGTCCTCCGCGTTGTCGGTTCCTCCGTCTTCGCCCTCCGGCCCGGAAGCTGGTCCAGAAACCATTGGCCCTGGGTCTCCTGGACCAGCCCCGCACCCTGCCAGACCACGAACCCCCGCACCCCCTTCGCAGGACCCGATGTAAGCCGGAGCAGCGACCGTAGGAGGACGCAGCTCTCTCTTCAAGGCGCATAACTGTGTCGGAAGATTTATTTTCAGGCTTTTTGTTTCTCATTTTGATAAATTGGGGGAAAAAAGAGTTCCTCCAGGCTGCAGTGTGTAATCGTGAGAACCGGAGTCGTGCCTCTCGGAGACCATCAATCTTGCGGCGAATCTACGTCAAGAAATTCTCTTTTAACAACTAAATCCGCTACGTATGATGATTGATTCCCAGTTTCCACGAAATTTTCGTTCGTTCTTTTTTTCTTTTCTTTTCAATTTTTTTTGTATTTTTTTTTCTTTTTTTTTTCCTCTTCTTTCCTTTTCTTACGGCAGATGAATCGCGTGAGTTGCCGAAGTAGCCTAGAGATTCGCTCGGCACGCGAGCTGGTAAAGCATAGGTACCGATATCTTTGGGAACGAATAGCGCCTATCTAATCGCGCGATTTATCGGTCTTACAATGTACTACAACTATACCCGGGGAGAATTTATTCGAGGGAATCAAGGATGGACCGAAATCTAGGGATCTGGTAGCAGTCTAACGATTCCTCGGTTCAATGAATTTAGATACTACATACTCGAGGCGTGTGCTTGCAGTCCGGGAGCGGGGTGCTGAATATTTCAGCATCTAGGAAAGTGGCGAGCACTCAAGGGGCTGAATTTTTAATAAACCTGCTAATTAGATCCTGTCGTCTTGGCGGAAGGAAATATTTCGCAATTTCTTAGTCCCAAAAACGAGGCTCGGGTCGGTACAGGTATTAGGCACATATTTTTAAATACCGGAACCGGAGTCTCAAAGCTAAAATGAAAAATGAGGTAAAAGAGCAGCCCGAGGAAACGAGGCTGCCTCCTATAGGCAGAGTGAATTCTTAACCGCAAATTCTAACTAAGTGACTAACTAACCGCGATCCGTTTGCTTACTAATTAGCGAGATCTCTTCCCTCGAGATTGTCTCGGTATATTTGTATCGATCCTACGTCTTCCGGGTTACGAGTATCTCGTATATTTGCGAAGAAGTCCTCCTCCCCCGTACGGAAAAGAAAACAACATGGAATCGGTGAAAACAGAAAAAATTCGTACAGATAGGTAAAAATAATAATTCTGTAAATATTGAAACGTCGATGGTCGTGATCGGAGAAAAACAAACGTTCAACGAGATGTATGTATGATTGATTGATCGTGTTGAATCAGCGGAAGGAAAGAGAAAGAAAAAAAAAAAAAACACAAGAGGAAAGGAAAGGAAATAGAAAAACAACCCTCATCCGAGGCACATATTCGAGTGCAATCCTGAATACAAAAGCCCAGAAGTTGCTTCGTTTATTATCAGCGCATTGAAAGGGTCGCAAATCGGTTCAGCGCTTTGAAATTCAAAATAGATGTTGGGAAACAGACGTACGGCGAGCAAGGTAAACCTTTATCTTATTTACCTCTGAAACTCTGACCACCCTCGATTGACCACGATAAAAGGGGATAATATGATCCGTGGATTAGATTCGAGAATAACTGTATACAGAATTATTTCCACGGTTCGTAAAAAAGGGTAAAAGAAATACAATTACGATTCGATTTGTAAGAGAAATGTCAAGAGTCGAACACCCCTGGGTTCTAACTTCGTCGGATCTGTACCAATCCGTCCGTCTATTTCTCAGCTCAACCCGTCCCATAATATAAGACGATTGACCCAGCCTCGAGGATCCGTAAGGTCGTCGATGAAAGTTAAGGGTGACACCGGTCGGCGCTTATTCGGGTGTCATTCGATCAACGATAATCAATCACGATCGATTTTACCCTGTTCATGACCGGATAGGAAGCTCCGTCCCCGGTTCTAACAATATGAACGACGCTCTGAAAGGAGTATCGGACCGCTAATCCGATGAATTATAATTGCATCGGGTTAATCCAACCCGCCTTAACGACCCCGATGACCGAGTTTAACATAAGATGAGTAAATTTTACCCCCTCGATTGCCGATAGTGTGACAAGTCAAGTCGCGTCGTCCCGCGTAACGGCAAGGACCAATTATCCTATAATCAAATTTCACGCCCTGGGGATGTTCATCCGGAGTTAAACAGACCCGATGACGGCGACGGGCGCAGGGAACTTCGTAGCTACAAGGGAGAGGAAAGAATCCCTGAATTCGTCTGTCGTGAAGATGAATTATAAGCCCATGAAACATCGAGTGGAATCTTCCGTCCCGATATGGGTCGGACGGGATAGGAATCGATGGGAATCAATTCCGATTCGATTCCGTAACCCGGGTGTTTCATTCAGAAATTGATAACTTATAGTAGGGGTGGTTCCTCTGATTCGAAGCAATTTTGTTCGAGGAACCGCGACACCGATCGCCAGGTGAAAATTAATGATTATTAATATGTAATCAGTAATTTCGAAGCTTACCTCGGCTCTCAGCTTCTTGATCTCGGATGCGAGCTCCTCGCACTGCTGCGTGTACTGCCACTTGGCGGTTTTCTCACTCTCAACGATCTGGAGCAAGTGTAGGTGTTTTTGCTCGAGCTCCTCCTTCTGCAGCAGCAGCTTGTTGAAGCTTTAATCAAAGTGTGAACGGGGCTTTACGGCCGGGTGTATGAGCATTTCAAACTTTTATCTTCGAAGCTGTTTACCCCTAGCCTAGCCACCCCGAGCTTTACGTAATGACCTAATAATTTGTTTAAGAGTAGATAAAACCCCTCAGTATGGAGTATGAAGGTATAGAGCTACCCGATTCGGCTCGATCTTTTCTTAAATCGAGGTAAATTCGTTGGTTTGAGAAAAAGAGAAACGATTCTTCTTTCGAGGGGACAAATTTTCGCGGAAAAAATTTCCAACAGCGATTAGAAACAGAGCGGAAAGGCAAGGCTTGACGTATTTGTGGAATCTTGATGTTGCAGGTTTAATTAATGACCCGGAGTTACCCTCGACCCCCAGGTTCGCTGGTCTGTTAATTTCTGTAGCTGGTTTAACTTTCTCGGTCAATAAACGATTCCTATATAGGTATAAGACGAACGGAGTAGACGCGTGGAAAAATGAGGGTGAGTTTTTTTTTTTTTTTTAGGGTATAAAAAGCGTGCCAATCGAGACAAATATTTTTTCATCTTTGGTAGAGAAAAGGGTAAGAAATAAAAATTTAGCTCGCCAATCGGGAAATTAGTTTCTAATGAAAGTTTTCTCACCCCGTAAGCTCTAGTTTCGACATATCGATATTATTGGCGCCGCTTGCAACCCCTCGAACTTTATTTCTCCCTCGAGTTGCCGTACAAATGGTGTGAAACAAACTTTTACAGACCTATACACGAGAGAGCTCATAAGTTTACAGTTTACGGATAAGAATAATTTCTCGCGAAGCGAATTATTTTATTAATTGATCAAACGACTATGATTTTTGGTACCGTAGTCATATACATAAATGAATCGTTTCGAAGCTTCACGAAGCTCTGAACTCGAAAATGTTGCCGGAATTCATCCAGTCGGTGTGATTATTCATGTATACGAAAATTACAAACGGCAGAACGATGTAATATACAGGAAGCATATACATAGTTTAAACATCCTGAAATTAGGGGCGGGTTTCCTGCCGCGAAGATGTAAGGTCAAGGTAAAGCGAGACCTGGGACCACGCGTATATACCTGTATATGTATATAATATATATATATATGTGTGTGCGCGCGTGTGTATCTATGACATGTATATATTCATACATCGAGGTACATAGCGTTAACTAGACTCAACCCCTGCGCGCACCACGGGTTAAATGTTTAGTCGCTACGGGGTGTTGCCTGAGGTTGAACCGCGCCACACCTGGTGAATTTTGCGTGCGCGTTAGGGGACACGAACGTATATATATATATATATATATATATGTATATATGGTATGTACATACCCGGGTATATGTACTATGTACTACACGTACGAAGATATACGAGATTCCGTGAAATTGCCGTGACGTTAAAAGTTGATACGGGTACGCGTTCTCGCCCGCGGACGTGGTTACGTGCGAAACCGCGGTTCCGACAAGATTAAGAACTCGCTCATTTTTTCGAGGGTTTTCTTTTCCCTCTTTTTAATATAATATTTATACAAGGGAGTAAAATCGCAGCACGCGTTCGCAACTTTCGTGTCAAATTTTCATAAATTATTCTCCATTACCAACCTGGCTTCTCGAATCGCGTCGATCCACAGTCTGCAATCCGTCTCAGTGGCTGCTTTGAGTTCGTACTGGCGTTGATTCTCACGACGATACGATATCGCGAAGCAGTGCTGAAATCGAACAGATATTTCTCATTAAATATCACCGATCATACAGGCTCTGGTTATATCGCTTAGCCACGTCGATTAGACGGGTGAGAAAATTTGGTCAGAGAACTGGAAAGGACCGAATAATTAAAAATCTAAATATACACTGCAATAATTAAATCCACGTCTCCGAGATTCCCTCTTGCACCCTCTCGCTCGAGCTATTAAATCTTTCAAAAGACACCCTTCCGACTTCGGTACAGACGTCGTCGTTCCATACGGTTTGTACCGAACGAGGATTGTGACGATTGCCAAAAACCGGATTGGGAAAATTCCCCTGGTCCTTGAAAAAGTTGCGACACCCCCTGGCTACTTACTTATACTACTTTCCCTCTGCTTTCCACGCTTTCGAGTCGAGGTACGTACTACATAGATGCATGCATACGAGAGGAAATCCAGGCCAAGGTTGTCTGCATTTCAGATTAGATAAATCGATTCGGTTCTACTCGTTCTTATTGGCCTTATCTTCAGTCAGAGTCTCATTGTCGGTTCAAAACGGGTCTGTAAGCGGATTCTGGAGTACAATGAACGGCGTATTGCCGCAGAAGATGAAATCGATCGCGCATATTCCCTTTGATTGTAAATCCTGAATTTCTATTACTGTAGAGGAGAATAGGTGCGTTGTAGAAATTTGGGAAAAAACTGGGATATCTGCAGATTTAGGAATAAAAGTAAATTATCCTTGTCCAATTATCCTTGAATTCCGAATAAAATTGTATCTACTACCGTGATAGGGGAGGGCGAAGATTCGACTAATCCGTTTTTCCCCCTGAACCGAAAGTAGGTAAAGTATTAGAGCGAGCGAGCCTGCGAGGAAAGAACGGAAACCTCAGGGCTTTTGGAGGAAAACAAGATAACGCTCGGTGTTATTCGGGATCGGGTTCACCCCGGCCAGAGCCTTCTTTTCCTTCTTTGTGAAATAAAAAAAAAAAACAAAAAAAAAAAAAGGGAGAGAACAAGAGCTAAGAAAAGTAAAGAGTGGAGAGAAGGAACGTCTTGCCTATCCGGTTTTTCGACGGCGTTAATGCCAAACGATTTCGAGAGCTTTTGATCCAGCGAATGAAAGCGGGGCTACCGCGGGTAACAACTAAACATAAAATCGATCTAATTATTAACCAGGCTTAGTACTATTTGAACAGATGATAATTTATATATGCATCGGCGTGCTGTGGGTATGTTAAACGCGGAAATGAAATTGAAGAGATTCGCGAGGGTGCGGAGCCTCGGGGTTAATTTGCAACGAAATGTGTGCGAAAAAAGTTGTAAGAATAATTTTCGGGAGGAAAATAATAAAAGGTGTGACGCGAAATACGGCAAAGTATATTCCTATTCCTCGGCGTGGTTATAAATTCTGTTTCAAGTCACGGCTACCTAGGTATGAGAGTAAAATGTTGCCGGATGAGGGTATTCGCGAAGTGAAATAAAGTAAGATAAAGGAAAGAAGAAAGGGATGGAGAAAGAAGGGAGAAAAAAAGAAAAATAAAAGAAAAAGGTAAAAAAGACGCGAACTCCGGTTTCCAACCGTTATGTTACATCCGTCGACGAAGCGACTGAATAATTCACCCTGAGGAACGCACGGGGGGTAGATGTTATACGTATACACCCCCGTACGCCTTTGGATCGCCGTTACCTTTCATTATTCAACGATCTTACGACCCTGAGAGAATCTAAGGAATCTATAGACCCCGGCCATGAATACTACACGCATCATTGTCCCTGCCAACCCAAAAGCAAAGGATTCAATTATCCGATCCAAACGATGTCCCGCATGTGTTTTCTTCTCCTTTTTTCCTCGTCGAATTTTCTCTCCTCTCGTATACTATATCATGCATATACGCATACCATAACCGAAGTGCAGGCTATTTATAGGATAGCTATATGTACGGGGATGAAAAAGCGCAAGTGAAAGATCGATATTACATGCGTATGTCCTTGTATGTATGTATGTATACCTATATACGCCACTCGCGGATACGTATATATATACCCATCTACCCTCATAATATATGAGCAGAGATATATTTCACGAGTCTCGCGAGGTCCAGATGAGACGTGCGCGAGTGGTTTTCGTCCCCAGGAGCCGCAAGGACGTGCCTATAATATATCAGGATTATAACGTTTTCAGATTACCCCTAGGAACTCCGAACGGAAATTGTCAATTACTGACACGTATGTGGAAGAAAAGAGAAAAGAAAAACCGGACGAACGTGCCTCTGGAGAATCAACCGACGCACACAAACGCATATCTATATATATATATATATGCGAGGCGAAAATTACTTTCAGGAACAAATACTTGCCCGGTTGATTAGGATAAGCGCTTTTTTGACCCGAGTCCGCGAACCCCGCCTTCGGTCGTGTCAGTCGCATTAACAAATTGCTGTGCGCGGTTCAGTGATCAGGGGAAACAGTCCTGTTCGGTGGAACATGAGTCCCTTGGTCGGGAACTCGTGCCAAGTGTCAAGACCGGATAAATTAAGGGCTTTGGCTAATTTCAATGAAGTAAAAAGTCTGGAAAAAAAGTCCCCGAGGATTTTTCGAACAAAAATCTTTCGCCACCCCGCGACGGGGATAAAACCGGGTTGAATCTACCGGGGAAACGGAGATTATCAAAGAAGTTAACAGACGCGCAACAGGTTCCGCCGACATACGTTCGTACAGCATATATATATATGCAGGTTGCACAGTCGATCGCAATTTTATTGCCAAAACATAAACTCGCCGGGTCTAGAGGTGGGAGAGAGCTACAGGTACTCGGCGAATTAGGGCTGACGACTCGGAACCGCATCGCGATTTCTTTCCTCCCTCCTCGGTTTTTTGATTTCGGTTTTCCGGAAAGCTGCATCCCTGTTCTTGGCTCATTATTGCAAATACCGCGAATCGCTGGTTCGGCAGTAAGTTAGCGCGTTCTGAGATTCCCCGTGAAACGAACTTATCACAGGCCCGGTATTTCCCACGGTATGACTGAGCATTCCTGGGGGTTGGGTAAAGCGATAGGCTTTGAACAAAGAGTTTCAATTATTTTCATACAGAAATATATAATCACGGTTGAATTAATTTTCCCCGAAATTTCCCCGTATACATGACCGAGGGTGATTCTACCCTTAGTGTATATACATACATACCTATGTATTATTTGCAAATTAATTAGGACCTTTTACCTTGCAGAGTAAACTTTCGGCAGTAAGGCCCGAGTAAACAGATGAAAAACCTCGACCACTCGACTCTCCTCGGCTAATAAACTTGGATTTTGTTCGGTGAAGTAAGTTAGGTATTTTTGAAACGAGACGGTAGCCGGGTAAAGAGAGTCTCAGTAATTGTATCGAAACGATTTTGGCTAGACGATGAGAGAAAGAGCGAGGGAGATTCTCCCGTCTGGTGTTTGGTACGGAAAAGAGCCCCTCTTAGAGATGTAATGTCTCTAATTCTTTCTCTCAAGATACAAAGAGAGATAGAGAGAATTAATTAAATAAGATTACGGTAACTGTCACCGAGAGAATCGCAAACTTGAAGTAAGTACACCGGAGAACCGAGGAGACGTGCACGTATCTCCCCTTCGTACAATAAGAGTGGCTTGGAGTTTCAAGACGAATAAACAGCCGTCTGAAAGACGTTGAGGAATTGTATGATTCGGGTAAATCGCCAAGGCATTCGCTCGGTGAGGGAAAAAAGAACAAAAAACAAAAAAAAAACAAAGGGTAAAGTTTCGGGCGCCCGAAATAATTTCCAGGCAGAAATACGCAAAAGCTCGCGAAATGGTTAGAGGCACAGTTACGATCGGGGATGTTCGATGATTAAAATCGCGTGTGTGTGCACTGCGGTGTTTCAATAGAATCCTCGAATTGAAATGAAGATAAATATAAACGGGAATAATAACGGGGTGTAATTATTTGCCATTTGGTTCGCGCAGCGATATGTCGGATCAAACGAAGACCAAAATTACTCGTTAGAAGATCCATACATGCATATAGCTATTTACCCACGTGTACCAGATACAGGCTTACGCAGATCCTAATTGTAAATAGAAATTTGCGAACTAGTCGCGTATATATCCGACGACCGCAGTCCTCCGCGTCCTCGGCAACAACGCCTTTGAACTTTGCAAAAGCTCGGGGCGGTTCTGCGAAACTTGATTCAAAATTGGGATTACGTCTGAAAGAGACCCGAGCCGGTGTGAGAAGTATATAATATATATATATATATATATATATATATACGTGTATTTACGTATACGTATAGTACGTATATATGTATAGGAAAGAAAATAGCGGAATAGAATTTCGGGTAGGCGCGTGTGCGAATGAAACGAAAGGGAGAAAAGCAGGGGAAAAAGCTCGAAGTGATGTTGAATAAATCGAGTCTCGACGTTTACTTTAGATTTCGTAGAAATCCAAAAATATATTCCCCGTTTCCGAATACGGTTTCGGGAAGATATACTGCCCGATAATCCGCTTCTCGTTAATTATTCTCACATGACTGAACGCGGACCTTCTTAGACAAGGATTTACCCGATTCCACGATTATCGTAATAACGAAGACAATTATCGAATTCGGTTCTTCGGTCTCGCCTCCTGACGTCAGCTAACTAAACGGGGATGAGGACGAGCACACGAAGACTACACAGCCTCCTTTTGATCCCTGGCGGCCCAAAGCCGAGGTTAAACGGCCAAGGCCATTCTCTTCTCTCCTCTTCTCTTCGCTCTTCTCTACCCTTACGCGATTGTTTATTGGCCACAGACCCTGCCGCCCGGGGAAACCCCCGTCCGCGCACCTGCGCCACCATTTTATCGAAACCTTTTACCTGTTTCACAATTTTTTTTTTTTTGCTTTTTTTTTTTTGTTATCCTGTTTTTCCTCCCTTTTTCATTTTTTGTTCAACCATTACTGGTAAAGGCAACTAGCACCTTGAATTTTCGCCACCCTTATACTCAGGGACGACGATTAACGGAGATACGTACCCTAATGTTACGGTAGTCGAAAAATTTGATGTTTTTCTTGGGAAACGAGGGTATCTCGATAGCCTCGTGCCCGTAGACGTGTCGTATATACACGGTCTGCGATACGTCAGAGGCATAGGTCCAGGTGCAGAGGACCAGAGGCTGTAGACTCGGGCAAGGGGGCTATTTTTAGCCTGAAAAGGAATCGATTCATCCCTCCTGATGCCGCAGTCTAACGGCACGGGCACGGGCACGGGCACGGGGTATGGAAGAGCCAAAATCGCGCGAGGAGTAGATATCGCGGTCCCGCAGGAGCCACGGGGCACCCAGGACACGGCCGTAGCAACAGGCGCGGCGGTACGTCCCTTCGTGCGTCCTTTTGCCCCAGGAAAGGGAGCAGGGAGCAGGGAGCCGGGAGCCGGGAGCCCCTCGTGACCTCCCAACCTCATGACCCTGTTGCCGAGCTCACCCCCTACCTCCACCACATCCTCGTGCACCGGGATTAACCCTGTCGAGAATTACCTTGTCGCGCGGACAGACGATTGGCTCGATAATTTATGGAACGAGTGTTATCGCTCGGTAAGGGAATAGAGTTGTCTTTTACTTTGCGTTTAGGGATGAAGGAATTTTGGTAAAAAGTTTTTGTTCGGGAGTTAGAAATCTGGCGTCGGAATCGATACGGAATAGAAATTTAGCACTTCGTAAAAGCCAGACGGATTTTATGTACTACATACGTGTATATATATATATATACGTACGCGGAGTGTTTCTTAATCCGTGAAAGATTCCACTCAATCAAATCTGTACGTTGTATACCAAGCTGTATGGGTACCGCATGCCTTCGATCTATCAACTATTTAACGAACAGGGGAATAATGTATCAGGGTTAGACGTGAGCTGAGTAAAGTTGGACTATACCGTTGACGCAAAAAATTGGGCGAAAAAAGGAAACACCAGATATTGTATTAGTCGGGCTTTAGCGAGAGAGCCGAGGGGGTGGGATGAAAGAGCATTTAAAATATGAGGGAGGGTAATATTCCAAAAATTGTATATACGAAAGGGCGTTTGTTCAAATTGGGAGAATCTTTCTTTCTCTTCAACGCCCGATGTAGTCGGGGGTTGAAATTTCCTTGCCTTAAATGCGGGACGCCGAACGACGGCGAATAATGAACTTCTTTTAACCTCGGGGCGCGGTGTAGACAGGTACCCGAAAAATGACCAATGGAAGGAGAGCCCACTCCGAAGTTATACCTCGTTATTTCAAGTGTTCGTTAAATTCCCCCGAATTCGATAATATCAATTCGAAATCAATTTTTCGTCGTCTTTTATTATTTTCCGTAACTAAAATCGACGGCCTACCACCACGCGTACGTAAATCAAACCTTTTTTCTCGTACGCTTTCGTGTGTGATTAAAGGGGGGTTTGTCTTCTGTACAATTATTTGTTATTATTCCTACCAATCAATCACAACTACCTAACTGCCCGCAATTTTCATGTTTAATTTCACATGATTTATACCTCAATTTAAACGAGCCTCCCTTATCCGACGATAGAATAAATTGATTCGTAGAAACGGTATGGGTAAAGCTGTGTACTCGAGAGCTTAATTCGCTTGAATCTGATCGATGAACGAACGAACGAACGAACGAACGAACGAATAGATAATTTGTGAGTAAATTTTTTTTTGGTATCAAGTAATAATTGGAAATAATAATAAAAAAAAATAAAAAAAAAAAGCTAGAAGATAGCTGAAATCTCTTTGTTGAATAAATATCTAGCGACAGCCGGTACGGTACGATTATTTTCGCGTTACGCGATAGGGCGAATTAAAACTGACAGACCGTCGCTATCGCCGTTTGTCACTTTCTATCGGGGTTCTTATCGTCGTGTTATCACAACGCCGTCACCGTTTATCCACCCCGTCACGTCACGAACGTTTGAATAACCGATGCCATATAGAATAATAGAACAAATTGGCTATTTCGATACCGGATTTATAAACGATCGTAATACCGTTCTATTTCGGTACGGTTCCATCTCAGCCCAGGAGTAAAGAGGGCGAAAAGCGGAGTAGAATTTCTTCGAAATTCAACCCCCGTCTAGCTGGCACTTCTCGTATTCCATGGAAAAAAAATTCACCTCTCTACTTCTCAAACGCGACGAAAATACAGCGAATTGCGCAAAAGTATCGTATATCCGAGCTCGCATCTGGAGTACTCCTCCTTTTCTTTCCTCTATCCCTTTTTTTTTTTTTTTTTCGATAACTTTGTCGCGAGTTCAGGGATTGGAGACTGGAATTAGGTGGGCATTTTTTGTTCCGAAATTTCTTTTCCCCTATCTGAAGTTTTATAGTCGTTAATTCGTATAGTGTATTCGTTCGAGTTTTGTCCCATCGCTATTTTATCAGCGTAGAAAAGAAGAGGGGTCTTCTCCCCCGTCCTACATCGGCAACAATAAATGGTAATTGAAGGGTCGTTCCTGGGGACCCGAGTATCGAATATTGCGAGAAAATATAGGAGAAAATAAAAACAAAATAATATAAAGAAGGGAGTTTTTCGTATCGATGTGAAAAAATAAAAATAAAAATAATAACAACAAACGAATAAAACAGCTAGGACGAGAAATATCGAGATTGAGGTGAAATTGTAAAATAAAATTCTTCTGCCCTGCAGCCTCGCGGTGAAAAACAAAATGGCACAACTCCCGATAATTCTATGTATGGTAGTACGTATACCACGTTACCTACCCTACAGTATTCGTTTCTCCGAAACCTTCCCTCACTCCAGTTCCACAATCACGTTCGTTTTTTTTTTTTTGCCAATTTTTGCATGGCGAGATCGACTCACAGCTCGTGAATATTTTAGAGGTGCAAATGTCCCTTTTTTCCTCTTTTCCACTTTTTTTTTTTTTCTTTCTTTAATCAACTTTCGATACAAAAGCACGAATAAGCGGTACCCAAGCCGTCCCGCTTTACGTCACTCAGAATCAGCTGCGTCAAACCGAGCTTTAAGATCAACGATCCATTATTTCTGACGCACCGTGTGTTTAGAAATTTATATCCAATTTTCTCACTCCTTTTTTCCCTGCTTCCCGGTGTCTTACCGTCGGGATTTTATTCACCTGTGACAATTTTTCGGGCATCGCTTCCCGCGAATTTCAACCCTCGCGATTAGGAACGGACCCTGGAAGGATCGGTCGATCCTCAGCTCGGTGAGACGGGAATAAAAAGTTTCTCGCACACGTAGCAGAATTTTTTTTCTCACTTATTAAAACGTATTTCGATTTTTCATAATACCGTTAAATTCATATTTATGTTCTTATAATCCGTGGGATCTTGCCTATCAAAAGGCGAAGCGGAATTCGCAACCTATTAACCGCCGACCATCAATTATTACGCGTAATTAGACCATAATTAGATATTCGCGTGCCGTGCTACGAACTGCGGTTAATTAGTACCTTATACCTACGACTGTAATAAACGTCGAGTCAGATAGCGGGTAGAAAATCATTGGTGTGCTTCTCGCGTTCCGTAAACTCACCGTGTTCAGATTAGTTGCAAAAAGGCGAACGCTTCTGTATACAGAGCCAAATAATTTCGGCCCCTCTTTAATTAACTGCGTACATATATATATTATATACCTATATATATCTATATATATATATATAAATAAAATAGGATAAGATTAGCCAGAACTATCGCGAGTTTTTTAGCCTCCGTTTTAGCCTTGTCTAAATGATTGTAAGACATTGGGTTGGGAGAGGGTGAAGCCTGCCGGGGCGATGAAAAGATAAAAACTTTTTTTAGGGGTGAAAAGAAAGTGAAATTAAATTTCTCCTAGCTTATTAATGATCGGAGAAACGGGATCTGGGCTTTTCTATGAAAAGCTCGCGACTTTTGATAGTGATAAACTTCAGGGAGTACTCACGTCGGTGGAAGAAAATTCATCGGCAAACGAGGCGCCCAGGGATTTACGAGTTACGAGGCTCGAGCGAACGGGCTCAACCAGCAAGCTCAAAAGTTTCGGGTATCAAGCCGGAATTAAATACAGTCACGACTCGGAGATTTATACCCAGCTTCCTTGCGGCTCTTTGGTAGGGGTGAAAAACGCGCTGCGATGTCCAGCCCTGACGCAGGGGTAGGTATGGGTCTCGTTATACCCGATTCGAGTGGGATTTAAGGGGCTGAGGGCGGCGATTACTACTTGAAATTTTTCCTCTATTTACCCCCAACGATCCCCCACCTGGTTGGTTCCACCCTTCATAAATTTAAATCGGTTTACTCGTATCTTAAGAATTATTAATACAAGTATCAACGAAAGCTACCCTGTCTATCCCCGCTCTCTTTACTTTAAGATTACTTTTTGTTTGGCGAATTTCGTCCGCCGACGAGAAATAAAAATAAAAATAAAATAATACATTAAAAATAAGATACATCTTTACCGTCTTAATTTAAAAACTCCGTTTGGGGGAGCCTGGGACAAAGTTTTATCCCAGTCTACTCCGCGAGGTAAAGCTTCCGCACAATTACAAGGTTTCTCCAGGTTTTATTGACTCGATATATTCGTTACTGCACACAAGGGTGGTTGAGGAAAATAAACAAGAATAAGAACGAGAAAAAAAGGCACACGAGAGATGAACCAAACGGATCATCTGATTTGATTTTATCGTTTAACGAACCACCTCGCTCGCTCTGTTCTTCTCTTATGTTAGCGAAAATTGTCAAGAAGCGGGATCGCTGGTAATGCGACAAGCGGACCCGAGAGATTAGCGGTTTGAATAAGACGGGAAGTTTCACGGTTGAGATAAGCGCGCGGGGGTAGTCGATCCTCTCCTAACGCTTTCATATTTTAAGGAGGCTTGATTCGATCGGGGAAATTTACTCGAATGTCAAAATTTCGATAACCGTGTTACAGAAAATGCGAAAAGAAAAATAGAAAAACTTTATTCTTTGATGAAAATATTGCGATTTCGTATGGCATCGTATTCCATCGATCGATGATCATGACGTCGGATATGTTGCTATCCCAACGTAATTCAACCGCTCGGTATAGGTATACCTGTACACGTATATATTTCGCGTTTACCTAACATATCCGAGTAGATGGCTTCAAATTCCGTTTTGTTACACAACGAGGCGAGAGTGGTTCATTTTGCCATTCGAGAATACCGGCCTTGGAGAATCAAGTTTTCGCCTCGCAAATATTTGAGGAAAACGGCACCCGAGAAAGTCGATTTTAGGGAGAAATTATGGGGATTTTAAATCCTCTAGAATTTCGCGAGCGGCCGGAGCTTTAAACAATTCCTAAATACACGTATATCGGTGATACGAAAATGAGATCCGAATTTTCGAGGAAAAATATATCCTTTAAGATTTGTTTCCGACGAAAATTGATCCTCTTATTCTACTCATCACGTTATATAGTCCGCGGGGCGAGTTGAGTGAAATTCTTAAGGGTATACGCTCCCTGTTATATTCAAGCAGAATACAGACAATGCCGGGAACAGACAATAGCTCAGAAAATACCTGATTATGGGTACACAGTTATACTTGAGCTGATACTCGTTATACCTGACACATGGAATCTGGACACTCGATGAACGGACGTTGCAATCTGAGCCCCTCTTTACTTCGCAGCTTCGACTGCACCCGGGATATTCATGCAGTGTAAGGAAAAGCGGGGAAAGAGAAGAGAGAATTAAAACGAGAATATAAACGAATTGTAATATTTTTGGTGGGAATATGAGAGGAATGCGGGAAGCCCCGAGAACTGGGTACGCAGGTTAGTCAAGCTCGAAAGTTTCGTTACCATCCGAAGTTGAAAACTTAGTTAAGTTAATTAGTTGTAGCCGAGAAAGTTTATGATTTAACGAGTGATATTAATTTCATGAAAATATCACCCGGCTAGCTGACGCGGGTCCTGCGAACGAGGTAGTCCATAGCTTACGTTAGAAAGTATTACGTTCCCCTTGCAGAGGTATACCCATGTAATGGAAGGAGACTTGTTCTCGGTTCTAAATTTTCTTTACCCCATCGTTATACTATTTCCGTTTTCTCGTATTTATTTTTATTCCGGATCACAGAAATCTAAGGGTGCTTCGCAAGGAACCCAGTCACGCATCGATACCTCGTAAAGACTGGGTGTATTTCATTTTACTATATAAACTAGGTATAACGAATTCAATATTCTTAGAATTCTGGTACCATTCAACCCTTGATTATCATACGATTATAT
The DNA here is from genome assembly GCA_963966615.1 of Tenthredo amoena. NCBI lineage: Eukaryota > Metazoa > Arthropoda > Insecta > Hymenoptera > Tenthredinidae > Tenthredo > Tenthredo amoena. The sequence continues at coordinate 4,611,546 of OZ016497.1, read as the reverse complement.
ATTATACACCACTTTGTCAAGGAAGACAAGGAGAACAAGCCCGGGGTAAAGGAGCTGCGGGCTTAAGTCCCCGTCAGGTATATAAGCCTCTTGTTCACCGAGAGTCACTTACACAAATAAATACGTACCACACACTAGATACGTTGGGGTGAAAACCTTCCGTATTTATACACAGGGGAAGTTAATCCTTGTAAATTCGTATGTTACATTAAACTGTAGGTATACGGTTATAATATAGCTCTACCTGTTTATCGGGTTCCTTGCCTTTGGCGGTGATAAGTCGTTCGCAGTAGCAACCCTCTAGTAGTACGACGCCGCTGGGCCGTGAGCAGCTCTCACTTTCGTAGTAGAAGAGGATATTCTGAAACGAAACGAAACGAAGGGAAGGGAATAAATTTTCTGTCAGAACCTCTCGAGACAGGCGGGTTTTTACTTTTTAGCCATACTATACGGGGGGCGGGGGGGCGGGGGGGGGGGGGGGGGGGGGGTAGAAGATTAAGGAAAGTTGCGTAGCCGGTGGCTCGGAGAAGCTCTGAAAATCTCGAAAGAAAGAAGAGAGCGAGAGGAGGAGAAGAAGAAGAAGAAGAAGAAGAAAAAAACAGAAAAAAGTTAACCAGGGAAAATAAAAACTAACTTTAAGCCACCGCTGAGAAGATCGCGAGAAAAAAAAAAATAAAAAAAGGAATCAAACTTTCCCGGCGATGTTAGGTTCCGTTCGCTCGGGCTTTGTATCGACCATGAGACTTCTGCACCTCGGGCAATCATTGTACTGTATTATTCTGTAATTCTGCGGTGAAGAGTAACGCGTCTGCATAAGTGTAGACGCAGAGATAGCCGCCTACGTGCCTCATCGACGCAGATACGAGCAGGTCTTCCTTTCGCTAAAGTAAATTGCGAAAGATGGCTGGGCTGGTATAAAAAAGGTGTCGAAGCTTTCGTTTAACGAATCCTTCAATGAAAAGAACTTTTTCCCTTCCGGTCACGCGGGGCTTTCTATTCAAGAGGAAGGCCACCGTCGTGCCGTACCGTTTGCGTCCAGCATCAGCACTCTCTCTCTCTCTCTCTCTCTCACGGGGGTTGTACCTTCTGCGGAAAAGCTGGGAGAAGTGGCCTGAGAGAATTCATGTTTGCTTCAAATTCAAAGGAGCTATGTGTACGCAGAGGGAAACCACTCGTGGTCTTTAAAACGCTCGGTGCACAAATCCTCACCGCCACTCATATCCTTTCATCTGACGCGACCTCGGGAGAACTTGGGGGAATATAAAAATAGAAGACGCGACCCGACCCCCCCCCCCCCCCCCCCCCCTGATCTTCCAAAAAGAATTTTCCGATATCTGTAACGCGCGGTATAGGATTTTCCTCAAAAATGATCGGAGCATATGAATAAATTGAAATTTCGAGCACATCGTGGTCCGTCGATATTCGTTACTATATACATATGTATGCTTGCTAACGGCGTTCCATGATATAAATACGAGTGCCTATATATCGTGGATATGGAGTGACGGCGGTATCTGTGCAACAGCCTTGGAATCTACAATAGGTACTATTACCACGGTGACGATGGCGCAAATGGTATTATTCTCAGACAGTGTGAGGGGGGTACGTATAGACTAACGTCGGTTACTTCGACTTCGTTTCGAACAAAGCCTTTGGAAGTGTCAACAACTTCACCCATTGTAACGTGTTTCGTACCCGCGTCAAACTTTGCCTCTTTGCCTCTTCTCCCATTCTCTCTAATAATTCTCTCTTCAACGTTTTAGCGGAGGGAGATTCGCAATTTTTAGAGTGCAAACCAAACACTCGAATACCCCGAGCAATTAGGTGCGTACAAAAAAATGGAAACACCATTTTTCACGGACAGAGAAGAAACGAAAAAAATGTTTCAAAGAATTCGATCAGATATTCGATCAATGGGATTATATTATATAATTATATGAGAAATTATTACAGTTGTATATGAGAAAAAGTTTTGCAATTACGTTGGAGAATTCTCCTTCTTTTCCCTCACGCATTCGATGGAATATTTGTTATCTTCTGAAAGCGAATTAAAAAAATTCGTTTCCGAATCTCCTCTTACATTTCTCGTTCGCACGGTATTACGGCGAGTCTACTTACCTGATAAAGGACGAACCAGCGAAGCTGCCATTTGGCGGAATCAGCGGTACGTTTGTGAAGGTGTCCAGCGAGCGAGTGATCGTAGTGTGCCCTCTCCGACAACATCACAAGCTGGGCGTCGTTCACCCTCACTAATGGAAATTGATATTAATTAATATTTCGAAACAGGGTATAATAGGGGTTTGAGTGGCAGTCTGATCGAGCCGCTCCTCTTCCCCAACTCTTCTGCCGCTTCTTTTCCCTCTGTTATAAAATTCTCATTACCATTTCGTAAAACACTCGCGATTCTACACCCCCTCTCGTGATTTCGCGAGCTGTCAGAGCGTCGAAACAAAGGGAAACGCCAAACGCAATTCGTACAACCGGAACAAAAAATGAAACGATCCAAGGCATCGAATACTTGATCAAAGAGTAAACTCCAAGGTGTAAGCCTAATCGGAAATATTATACCCACGTATAAGGGTGTATCTGCGTATGTGGCGGTGCTACGTCTCCACCTACAATCTGTCAATAATACGATATTCCGTATTCCGTGTACAGACGAGGTACCGCGCTCGTGCATATGTATAGGTATACACATATACACACATATTTATTTTTTTTTCCCTTCTTCTTTTACAGGTATATATTTTTTTCACGACATAATGATACCCTGCAGCAATTCCCCCGCGACACGACCGCGACGTGTCGTCGCGCAACGGATTGCGGAAAATAAAATATTTCGTCCGCGGTTGTCTCGGTCTGAACTATCGTTGAGTTTTACTACTTCGAGGGAACAGAGAGCTGGGTAGGTATATCTCCAAGTGGCGTAGGTAATCTAATCTAATATTATATACATATATACCTAGGTAGCTATATCAGATATGTAAATTAATCTCGGAAATCCTATCGCAAAGAAGGAAGCGTCTAGGGTTGTCGGTACCGTCGACCGAGAAGCTGGCATCCGAGTCTCGTCGTGGTTTGCTGATAAATCTGTGCACTATTTTTCATATAAAAGTTTACAGTTCGACGTTAGCGTCGATTCGAGGATCACTATACGAGAATGAGTATACGTAACGCGAAAGTTTTAATCTCCGAGCAAGCAAGGTACCTGAAAGCGGCAGCCGCGGCTGATGTTGGAACAATGCGGATCGGGCGAACGTAATTACTGTTTTGTCCCTACCTAGAATATTCTAATTAAACCAACCTGTCCCGTTTGCGGTATCAACGGGGATACAGCTACGGTTTGTAGAAATGGGATGGGGCGGAGTGCCTTGTCAACTTGGCACTTTCAATACACTGGTAATTAATTACCAATTAACGGAATCCTGCCAATTATTAAATTATTAAACCTACCGCATTAATTTTCCTTCCAATATTTCATTTAATCGCAATTAATTGAAATACATATAACATAATGCGGATTTTTTAACCACGCGCGAAAATTATTTATCCTTGGTCGAAATTCTATACCTGCCTCAGAATTTTTTTTTTTTTTTTTCTTTTGGATTCGCTCTCTTCTTTCTACACCCAGTGTAAACATGTATTTGAAACGTTCTTCATAGAACATACAAGCAGAAAATTGACTAGGTGCTACGAACGGAAATAGAATCGTTCGGTTGACGTTCTGAAATTAATTCATTTGCTACATGCGGTAATATAAATGTAATAATAATTTCTTTTTACTCACCGGTGCGCTGCATCTTTGGACTTAGCATGGTTAATTGTTGTATTCAGCACTCATAATTATAATCATAGTCATTAAAGATGAAACGCGATTCGAGTTGTATCGATCGATCGATTTATTTATTCATTTATTTATTACCGTTTTAGGGTGTTTAACGTAAACTGCGAAGACCGAACATTCTATCGCGATAACTTTTTTGCCGCCTTTTTTCTCTTCCTTCTTCATACACCTACTCTTCTTCTTATTATCTGCTCTTTACGACTCGCAGTATATATAGCGGTGTAATTTCAAGGTATTTAAAAACCCTTTCGCCCTCAACCCGACTGCGGACTATTTAAACTTGTTTTTTTTTTCTTTCTTTTTTTCTGTTTTTTATCAGTCCCTCACACTTTCTTCGGAATTTTATCCCCGTCTTGAGTTATCTCGCGGTATATACTCCGCCGTATCACATAATTAACAAGCTCGCTCTTTTATATCATACTATAATGCAACCCCGTGAGTAAATATTTACTAAATATAAATAATCCACGAATCTATCTGTACCCGCAGATGATGAACCAAACACTCCATATATCTATGAAATAGCAATAATCATTTTAAACTCAACTCTTTACGATACCTCCAGCTGGATATGCCGATTCGAAAGGCTCCCGATAAACGCCACCTCGACAGATTGTAAATATAATCATTTATAGACAACTCTGAATATTCTGTACAATCATTTTGTCTAACGTATAGATCGAATTTATGCGTGTGACTATATATCTGTTATACATGAGCAAAGCTCTTTTTTATATACATATATTCATGTATATATAATTCGGATAAAACAACGAGTCGAAATCTGTTGGGGGCTAGAGGCTATATATAATAATATAGAATACTATAAACTATAGACGAGGAACTTTGAGGTCGGATAACAAGTTAGCGGGTGGTACGACGGTGTCCCATGACTGGCGTCGACCGTTCTCAGAGTTCTCTGATCCCATTGTCGCGATCTCGTCACTTTTCGCTCGCGACGTCCCTATGCTCCGAATCCGAGTGACGACCAGCGACGAGCGTCGAGGCAGCGAGGTGGCTAGGACGTCGAGAGGGAACCAAAGCTCCGAGGGGCGCGCGCACACCTACCTATCTCACTACCCCACTCCTCCACCCCCACCCCCCGAACGTTATCCCTATTTTCCTCTTTTCGAGGTAGCCAATATCCCCCTCGCAGCCCCCCCTCATCTCGCCAACATCATTCCAATCAGTAGACGCAACCAGATTCCGTGCCAATTGCAGCTGGAAATTTTATCCGATTGGTGAAAAATAGACAATCAGGAAAAATAAACAAGTCGAATACTTCTCGTGCATAGATATGTGATAATCGGCTTAATAAAATGAATAAAACTTTAATCCTTTCATCAAGAATGTACAAACAATTTTATTACAATTCTATATATATATATATATATATATATATCTGATAACGTCACTTTATCACGCGCCTATCATTAGATATTAAAATATGTAGCCCACTGCCCGCGAGTCTCGCTGCAGTCCGACCGCGACGGGCCTCTATCACTAGCAGCGCGCCTAGATCTCTCGGCTGTAGTCTGAACGCAGGTAGGCCCTCACTACTAGAGCATGCATCTCGGACGCAGCCGGAACGAAGCTGGGCCCTTACTACTGGCTCGCGTATCTCGGGCGCGGCCTGAACGAAGAGGGGCCCGTACTACTAGACTAGAGCGTGTGTTTCGGCTGCAGTCTGAACGCCACTGGGCCTTTACTACTGGAGCGCGATCAGTCGCAGTCTGAACACTACGGGGTCTCGCGCCTGGGCTGCAGTCTGATCGCTACGAGTGTTTACTACTTGGGAATTATTTTCGAGCGCGTGTCGCGGGAGTCTGACCTTGGCGAGAGACTACTACTAGAATATTTAAACGCCTTGTTGTATAGAATTATTTCGCTGCTGTAATATCAGCCTAATGGGAAAAAATAGGTTTAAAAGTATCTTTCGAAAGAACTGAATAGAAACTGATGTGAAATTCCCATTTCCGAGTAACTCGATACTGTAAATATACGATCCGTAGCTCTAAATGATGTTATTATTTGTTCGTTTGCCGCGTTGGTAACGGGCAGCGTGGAAAAACGAAATAATATCCTATGCGTATTTAATACCGCGTTGAAGCACTCTGAAAATTAAACGTAACGAGAATTAGCCTGCATGGTGTCAGCGATAAGCTATGTCTTCTTCCCCTACGTCTGTTTCGTTTATTTTAATTAGCGGTCTCGCGACCTTCAGCCTTCTGCCATCGGCACTGTTTTGTAATTTATTTTTTTCCTTTTTTCTTTTTGTTTTTTTTTTTTTTTTCGGTGTTTTTACTCGCCTATACCTATACCCTGACAACCAATCGCGAGGGTCACGGTAAAATATTTCGAAACGAAACTCCCACCGCAAAATATATCCTTCAAAGCCATAGAGTCATTTACTCGATTGCCTACTGCAGCTGGCCTTTTAGCGTATATTATGGATGTCAATGACGAATGTATGTGAAGTATTGGGGATGATGGCATTGTCATAATTCCTGGAAGTAGGGGTATATGAGCCCGCGGAGTTGAACCCAAACATAAAATAATCAGGTCGATTGAATTTTAAACATTGAAAACCTTTCGATACAAGGATGATATACATGTACCGATTTTCTAGTTTATAACTTATCTCGCTCGTTCGAAGAGGGGGTTCTTTTTTTCGGGGGGGGGGGGGGGGGATATTCGATATTATTTCAGGAACGAACAAAGGGGCGCGTGTATAAATAAATAAATTTGAACCTTGCCCTGCAGAGGTTTGGGGGATATATCAAGGTACTCTGTACTGTACGAAACTGACAAACTGTGAATTCATACCTTTTTTATACACAGCTCGTGCTCATCGCGAAGGGATGACTGGAAAAACGGAATTTTCCTACCCTCGCAAGCTCTCGGCCTCCTTTGAAGTCCGCCCCTTTGTCCGGGGAGCGAAGTGTCCTCCGTTTTCCAATACCACGATCTATCATCCGTGATCGAACCTGTATACCTATATATGCCTTCCCTCGACGTAACAACGGTTTTCTCTTTTTCTCCTTTTATTTATTCTTTATTTATTATTATTATTCATTTTTTTTTTTTTTTCTTTCACCGTGTTTTTTTAGTTGTCGATCAACAGTCTTCTTCTTCTTCTTCTTCAATGCGACACGTGTTTTAAAATAAAAAAACAAAACCGACTCCTTCGATACGTCGCGTATAACGCAGCGGTATGAATTGTTTTCACATAAATTACGAACCTATATATGTATGTTTATTATATGTATATATATGCGCATATTATCTAAATGTAAAAGACGATAAGATATATAGCTTGTCGTGACAAGAGCGGATGTTGGTATTTTTTAATTATCATAATTATAATAATAATGATAATAACGTGTGACACGCATATAACAAAGAATTTACGGACTTAATTTGTTAATGTAACTCCTTTCAGCTTCCTTTTCTGAAAATAAGTCTTTGTCACAAATTCCTGTTTCTCTTTTTTTAATTTTTTTTTTTTTCCTTTTCTTATTCAAACATACACACCTTTTCCTACTTCGATCGACACATCACTTTTTCGATCTCACTGGATGTACTACTGAATAATATTCATGCAAATACTGGATGGATCTAGGTGGGCATATATACCAAGTCAGATTCGATTATTATTCAATAATGACGAATATTTATTTCCTAATTAAATCAGACTTGTTATAAGAAAAATCGATTCCAAAAAATTTACAGCTTTACAAAACAAGAAAACAAACGGAACGAAATCAAAATTAACATATTCTCACTCGTTGATATCAGGTCTGACGTAGATTATTCTATGATGTACTAACTAGTGCCTGTTTTCTTTTTCTGTTTTTTTTTTCCCCCTTTATTTCCGTGGATAGGGGGAGGGAGGATTATTGTGGCTATTATTACTGTTATTATCATAACAGAGGGGAAAGTATAGATGAGAGAAACACGAGAGGAACTTACATCGGGATTTGTTTATAAAGGAGAATTCCCTCTCGCTCTGATTCGCTCTTACGTGTAAAATATTAACTCTGGTATCTGCCCGTCCTCGACCGAGGAACCGTTGTTGTTTCCTGCCGCATAGCTGAACTGAAATTTCACTTTTCCATCTCCAGATCCGCAGTCCACGGTCACTTTCCGCATCCCCTTTGAACCGTAGTGAGAATCTGGCCCCTAGGTGAATATTTAAGAATATTATTGTCTATACAATAAGAAATAAACTTTTTTGGTGCTGAAAAAACCATTGTTTTCAAAGTTGACACACTTTTTTGTACAATTTCTTCAATAAAATTGAAGAAATATCAACATACGAAGTTTCATCTTCCTTTGATTGTAGAAATTTATATTACCAACAATTAGAGAACGAAAAATGCGAAATCGAAGCTGCAGTTGATCCGATTATATGCTACAACCCTTTCTACTGTCAATTGAATCCAGCTAAGGCAAGCAATGACTAAGAAGCCCTGAATTTCAGTCAATTTTAGTTCAAAAGACTGTAGAAAGTTCTTTTAGGACCCACATTCCTTCAAAAACTCCCTTTCAAAAGCTTCAAACCTTGAACATAGCAGAAGCAGTGTAAATAGTATTTGGCAGAATCTCCGTTGGCTCCTTGAACATGAGTCTGTAGGTGTATCTAGACCCATCGCAGCTGAAACTGGTATTATTAGTCGCAATAACTTTTCCTGAAGCAGTGTGTATTAGTTCAATTTGAACATCGTATTCAGCAGGGCCGTGAATACTGCCGTATACTCCGTAACCGACTAGGAATATCCGTCTGTCGACGCTAAATCTGTAAAAAAAAATAAATAAAGAAAACGTTATTTCGCGAAGAGTCTTGAGTTTTCATAATATATAAAAATGCAGCAGAGTGTAAAAGGGCTCTGTTGAGCTCGACATTATTTTCAATAGGCGTAATTATGAGCAGTAGAAGCACCTAATCCTGTCACTGGTCCCGCTGTATCCCCATCTTTTATCAGTCTGTTGAAATCTGCATACAGTCTGCTCTTTTCCCATCATACAGCAGCGTGGCATGGCTTCGAACCCGACCGAAGGTTTAGGATTAACGGTGAAATATAAAAATACTGAAACCACCTGAAAGAAATAAACAAAAATGATGCTTTTTATATTTTTCCTTGAATTCGAACAGATAAAATTGCGAAGGGACCGGTAGCTCATTTTGTCACATATATTGGGAAAGGGCTCCCTAATCGTTAATACGGCTAATATTTTAATCACCTCGCGATCTGTGAGAAGCCCGGACTGTGCTGGACCTCCGGCAAACTCTTCTACAGACATCAGAGGAAATCGAACCAATGAAAGAGCCCTCCCCAATACAGATCTTTGATTCTCAGGAGTTATGGGAAGCTGTTGTCTTCCACACTCCGCCTCCGACCACCTACAAAACAATAGGATAGTTTTTATCATTGAAATCCGAAGAATATTAACAGATTGGAAGAATTATTATTCTTTTAATGAATAAAATTCACCTTACAACGGCGTGGAATATTTTAGATTCCCTAACGCGCAGAGTATCCCTCTCCAAAACTACCATCAGAGTGTCTATATCGACATCAGTGAATCCATCGGCATTGAGGGCATCGGTTGTAAACTTGTCGATGGTATCTAGACATACAGAAGCGAGCTGCGGTTCGTCGAAAAGTCTAGCCTGAGTGAGAAGAAGGAATGCATTGTCGCTGGTAAGATTTCTCCTGAGAAAATCAACGCAGTGTTTCTCTAGAGGAGAAACTGCGTATTTCTTGGCCGTATAAAGAGTGGTCATAACGGTTTCTGGGTCAATTTGTATCTCGTCGGTATAGAGGAAGAGTAATACTGCGAGAAAAGCGGCCGGTTCTATATCAGGGACTTCTATTTCCGCAGAGGAAGTGGCCAATGTCCCGTTGAACATTGCATCGAAGACCGCGCTTCCCGACGACAAAACGAGCTTGTGGGCAGGGATTCTTTGCTGCTGTGTTCCCCGACCGACGAGAAATGATACGTCTGATAAGATCTCGTTGTTAAAGAGGAAAGTGAACCTCTCTCGCATTGTGGTTTTACTTCCTTGCCAGTTGTAAGTCGCTATTGGCGGACGGTGTACAGGAACTTGATCCAACGCCACACTGCCTTGTGGTCGAGCTTCCAGGTGGAAAGAATTTGCTGAATTACTCGGGGGCCTGAGAAGGACAAACTGGTCAGTAATTAACCGTGAAAATACTCTAGTTTAATATTTATACGCAAAAACTTACCGGTCAGAACTAGCAGCCGGAATTTCAGCGCCTCTACCTTGCGAGGTTGAAGGCTGCTCCTCGTCGCAGGCGAACATCAGAGCCCTGCGAGTTCGGGAGTAGGCGATTCCTCCCGTTGTCTGCATATTTTGTGGAGATTCGGTCGTTGATTCGGTGCCGACATCGGCCAGTTGTTGTTGTTGTTGTTGTTGTTGTTGTTGTGGTTGTTCTTCTGGCTCGTCACTGTCGGACCTTACGTTAAGCCTGGCTATGGCATTGGACGTTTCATCCGGGGAACTCTCGGACGACATCCTGGCGCGCTCTTGTTTTACATAAATTAACACCGCGGGTTGTGGATTTAATGATATAGGATGTAACGGTGGGATTCAAACTGCTGAACGAATGTATTTATGTCGGCGTAGTATTATACGTTGAGAATTTTGTCGCGGAAAGATATTTACATACTAATAATATTCATGTGTTGAAACGTCAGTTTTATAGACTCTCTCGACAACAAACACGAAACCACGAACTACGCGCGTGACGATAGACTCGCGATCCAATGAAAATACGATCATGTACGTACCAACCGTACTCGTATCTTGGGATATGTTTGTTTATTCTCATCGTTTATTACATTATAATAAAAGGTTAGATATTTTAATAGCCTCCCGTCGGCTCTCTGAAAGCCAAATCCGGAGATGTCGTGAACGAACACGTTCTGCGAAAGGGTTGATTGAAGTCGTAAATGTCCGATCTAGATTTCAGCGTTCCTCTGTCAAGTTGAGATTTGTAGTATGACTGAACGGTGGCACCACCGTAGAGGGGATACTTCAGGTGTTTCTGTAGCATAGTAAAAATTACGGGAATTATGAATGGAATTCCTCTTTACACCTGTTTACACCATACGTATCAGGCGCCAGAGACTTTCTCCCATGAATGAAATTCCATGTTTTATGAATGAATAGATGATTAACCAACCCGAGAGTCGCATTCGGTCCGATTCATAAACGGAATGAATTTAGAATCGCAGAAATTGTCTACGTATTCAGATGGGCTGACAGGTTGGGGCGGGGGATCAGCTACGATCGCGTTTATAGTTTCCCCGAAAACTCGCAGTCCAATGAAATTCTTCACAAGCTCGCGCCTGCGGCCTGATATCATGGAATATAATCAAATAAGATATTGAGAATTCCGGGTTAAATATTCTCCTCAAATTCGATCAAAACACATAAAATTGGCAAGGTTACCTGAAGATCTTGACAGATCGGGACCCGGAACTGTATAAGAGTCTCGCGTTACGGTTTGCCATCGCTGCTCATCTTCGCGGGCGCACTCCTGCCTTATTTGCGGCGATTCCGCGCGGCTATTTCTCTCGATAATTTCCTCCGGCTTATCAAAGGAGCTATTGCAATTTTCCTGCATCCTCCAGCGAGCGGTGAACGTTCAGTCAAAAGCGCCTAATATGTGTTACATGGATCTCCATGGCAACGCTTGTATTGATTTAAATAATGCTTCAGGAGGAAAGGAAGAACCATATTTATCAAACAGATTTTATATTTACGATATTAGATGATAAATTAAACGATAATAAACATAATCCGAGATGAGGCGTTGGTTAAATTGAATATTTATTCCTATTTGGCTATTTCATTCCTCTTAGGAAGATTACAATCGACACTAAAATGTATCACTGCTTATAAATCTGGTCCATTCATTTCAAGACCACAACGACATGTTAGCACGAATATTGAAATCTTCTTCGGAGGCGTGTACATAGTATTCGCGGAACATTGGCTCGGTAAGTTTATCGTCACCGAGTGTTTTATAGATGGGAGTTCCGTACCAAGTTCCCACCTCCCAATTTGGTACATCCTTCATCAGTTCAGCTTCGTCTTTACGATTCCGATTAAGTTGCTTCAAAAATCTGTGGAAAAGGTAAAGCGTCTTAAAGTCACCGACTAAAACTAAAAGATCGATAGGAAGAGTCATCGTCCTACTCGCGATCTCTTTCGGCAAGCAGCACCGGAAATATCGCCGCCTTTGCGCTCCGAACTTCGACATCGTGTCTTTTGTTGTATTTGAAGTTCTGAAAGTACAGATACAACCCTCCAGTGGTGACTGCGAAGTATGTCAAAATCGCCGTTCGACCTGTTGGGACAAATAAACAATTTATCCCTCGAGTTACATAACCATAACCGTCTTCTCGAGCCCGTAAACAGGCGAATATGAAGAAGACTGTAGATTAGGGATGGAAATTATTACAGCTAATAATACTCAACCGCTCATTAAAGTTCGCAGCTTAGTCCGCTCCGTCTGAAACGGAGCATATCCACCCTTGGGTGGCAGATCTTGCGGAGTTGTTTTGGCCGCAGTCGCCATGTTGCACTAGCAGTACGGTACTTCGTTACCTCAGCCACAAACTAACAAAAAACCGAAGGTTATAGTTAGCTTGCGAAAGCGTGAACTGTGTAAAACTGTCTTAAGAGGGAGGCAGGGGTTTTTGGTTCGGACGATTATAATCGGATCTGTTTCTACAACGCAACGAGTCAGTTTGGGCTTGATAATCAAAAGTTTTAATAACCTGTAATATATCATAGGTATACATGGAAGAAATAAATAAGTGTTTTTAAACATGTCAAGCAACAAGTTAACCCCGTCCCGATTTAAGCTCTGATATTCGCTAACGCGAGCCTAACGATTATCAATTTATTACTTGAATATTATAAACGAGGATTATTTGACACGATAATTTAATCTGAAAAGATGGAAAGCAGAGCTGGTAACAATTTTATCAGTTATGTTGGTTTAGAGCAGCACGAAATGCAGGTACGCCCACCTATTTATTCACACGATAAATAAAAGCTATAAAAATAGCGGTGACTGGACACGACGGACACCTAGAACGTAAATAGTCTGACCTAACCTACAAAATTTATCTACGAAATATCGAAACTATTTATTTTCAGCTGCTCGGTTCCAGCCGTCGTAATTCAATGTATGAAAATAGCGTCAAACTACTCGCCGGCGAAGTTCTGATAGCCAAGGCACAAAATGTCTTGATGTTTGCGCCCGTCGGCGATCTGACCCAAGGAATATCGGGTGTATTATCAGTCACTAATTTTAAACTAAGTTTTATTACAACGGATGACACCAACAGCGAGGTGAGTCACAGGTTTATTAGCTCGGGTATCACCGACCGCTATGTAAATAAGGGCTAGTGTGGCTTGGCTTACATAAACGCCTTTTGATAATAATAAATGAACGATTACCTTTACAGGATGTAACTCATCAGCAAAATCATCTTTACGGATACACAGACACATGCTTATCCAATGTTCACGATATTTACATAATAGTAGGCGATAAAAAACGACGACTTCATTCCGGAAGCGTTATACCGTCCAAAGTTGAGGGGATCTTCATTGTATGCAAGGTGATTTTTCCCTGGTTTTGTTGTTTAACGTTCATTAGGGCTGTTGGAAATGATTGATTCTTTCGAACAGTCGTAACTCACATTCACAGCCACCATTATTTAATTAGTAACTAATATGAGGTTTCAGAATATGAGGACATGGTCATTCTCATTTAAATTTTCACCGGTCGGTTGTGGGAAAAATTTACTGACTACTCTACTGCATCACGCTTTCCCTAGTAGACATCAACTCCTGTTTGCATATGATTACAAGTCAGTATAATAACGAGTAACATAATAAGAACATAATAATTGTAAAAAGCTATTTATTATCCTGTTATCACCTTCCCACCTCTTGAAACGCGAATCACAACACGTGAACTTGTATTTTTTCAGGGAGCCCTACTACAACAGCATGGAGAGAGGCATCCAATTGTTCAGAGATCGTTCCGACTGGGAAAACGAACTGCAAAGAACCACTCGGATGAGAGGAAGCACGAATAAGGCATGGAGGGTGTCTACGGCAAATTTGGAATTCGAATTTTCGCTTAGGTAGAGCAACAGCCATAGACCTGCATCAGTAATCTATAATGAGTCTCTAAATGAGTGAAAATAAACAGTAATTTGAATTAATTATCGTTTACAGTTTATCGCAATATATTATAGTACCAGCGTCCGTAACGGACAGTCAACTAACCAGTGCAGCTAGACATTTCCAAGGCAGTCGACCCCCTGTCTGGTCATGGTCGAATGAACGAGGAGCCGCGTTGGTTAGAATGTCAGAACTACTGCCTACCATAACTGAGAGAACTCAGGAAAATATAATGCTTGAAAACATTAGAAAAAGCCACCCTCAGAAGCTTGAACCAATTGTAATCGAACTGAAGAAGGACCTCACTGCCAAAACTCTAGCCGTTGGATTCTCCAAGTTTCTTAATCTCTGTTCCCCAGGTATTTGACAGCCCTAAAGCTGCACTAATCCAATGCAATTCAGAACTTGATTTAGTCTGCGTTCTAATCGGTAAAAATGAACGGTGAACATGTTCAATTACGATGTTTAACAAGCCTTTTTACCTTCCAGATAACATCAGGCAATTCTGGATTCAAGATAATAAATTCTATTCTTTACTAGAAGACACTAAATGGCTCAGAGCAGTTTCTTATTGTCTAGAAAAATCCGTAGAAGCCAGCGATTCCCTGAGTTCTGGTACCTCCGTAATTCTACAAGGTATACTCCCACGAAATGAACTTCTAAACGACGACATTAGCAATCTAAAGATTACACAGTTTTCAATAAATGCTATGTACCGTTTTTCAGAAGGGTCCAGCCGAGATCTATGCTGTGTAATATCGAGTTTAGTCCAATTGTTACTCGATCCTCATTTCCGAACTATAATAGGATTCGAATCGCTTCTACAGAAGGAATGGGTCGCCGCGGGACATCCTTTTTGCGACAGACTCGGCCACATCATGAAACCTAGTTCGGAAAGGGTACGAATGATTGAAAACAAGTCCAAAACTGGCTAATATACCATAATATTTGATCATTTCTAGCCATCGAAATTCTAATGGTCAATAAATCTGGCTTTTTTTTTTTATTCCAACAGTCGCCTGTGCTACTCTTGTATCTTGACTGCGTGTGGCAACTTTGTCGTCAATTTCCTGCCGAATTTGAATTCACAGAAACCTATTTGACAACACTCTGGGACTCTGCGCACATCTCAATATTCGACACGTTTATATTCAACTGTGAGAAAGATCGATACGACGCTGCACTGGTGATTGAAAACTTTTCTTACAAGTCCTAATTGAACACTAAAATATTTATAGCTTAACCCAAACTTGTATTTACCTCTTTTAACTTCTATTCTGTTGTTCTACTCTCCAGGACCCCACCAATCCTCTTGTTTTACGGAGTGTTTGGGATTGGAGAGAACAGTTTAACGATCCGGACATACTACTGTTCTACAATCCTCTGTACAACTTGTCCGGAAGTACTGAATACTCTAAGATAAAACCCGTATTCAACATTCCTTGCCTGGAACTTTGGGCACAATGTTATTTCAGGTGGATCCCTCCGCTTGAAATTCGTAACGGTGGTAGAAACCACATAGAATTATACTCCAGGCTTGTGCAAAATGATATAAACTATTTAAAAGTAAATGCTAACGGTAGTTGTGAGTCCCCTGTCGACAAGGTATCGACATATTTGGTACAGATGAATATAGACAGCTTTTATCCATTTAGCAATAAGAAAACTGGCAATGTAATCAGCACTCCAATTTTAAATAGTTCAACTATGGGGACCGAAAGCCTCTTCGATGTACAGTCCTTGCTAACAGCGCCCGATTAATCTTATCCAGAGTCTTTGACTACCTAATATTGTATAATTTAGTTGAATATTTACAATATTTACTCTATCGCGCGCTACTTATGTCGTATAATATTTTCCGTCTTTTCGTAAGACTCCTCGAACGAAAATTGAATTATAATCGAATTTCCATGGGTAACAAATGTTGCGATACCAGTATGATAAAATTCATAACACTATTGGCACCGTCCCTATTTCCGCTCTTTAGTCAACAGTGAAAATACAAAGTTCTTCCAATTTCCCGGATGTTCGGTACTCCGTATCCCCGACTAACGCTATTGCTATTAAAGACTAGTAAGAGGTTCAGGCAGCATCGTTCTAATCTGATATCAAAGCTAAGTTAAAGTTAAAGTTTACTATTATCTAATTTATTTTCTATTTATAATACAAAGAGCTTACTGTTTAGTTATTCTATGTTATCCTATACATATTATTTAGAAATGTGCGTCGCAAGCTGTACAATATTAAGATTCTGTAAAACTGAATATTTTTTTAATAGTCAATAAATAATTTAAAAAATTATCGGTTCGATTCAGCTTTAGTTTTAGTAAACCGAAATTATCGATTAAAATTGAAGGACCAGAAAATGTATTTATCACTCGCTTGTTGTCTTAAGTATTTTGTATTTTCTTACAATATTTGGGGTTTCTGTTTTATAAAACAAAATGCAATTCTTAAGGTATAAAAATAATAGGATATGAAAAAGAAAGAATAACGCCGTGCATAATAGGACAGTTAATGAGGTCGAGTATGTTGCGAAATTCAACTATTCTTTTGATTGATCTTAACAATGACGCTCTTCACTTCTGTATATGCTTCGATACCATACTCTCCTCCTTCTCTGCCATGCCCAGACATCTTGTATCCTCCGAACGGTGTTTGGGGAGCCAGGACGTTGTATGTATTCACCCTGTTTACAAAAAAAGAACAGTTTTCTTCAATCTGAATCCTCTGACCTGGTAGAAGGTATTAAACATTGCATAAATTGATTGAAAATTACCAAACAGTTCCAGCCTTGAGTCCCTGGATCACGTAATTGGCCTTATCAATGTCCTGAGTGAATACCGCAGCTGCTAGTCCATAATCAGTGTCATTTGCACGTTCGATAACTTCGTCTATCTGACTAAACTTGAGTATTTGCTGAACAGGTCCAAATATCTGAAAATTGATAAAAATATATGAATAAATATAAGTGAACAATTCGAAATTGGATATGGAAAGTCAAACTGTAATCACAAGACTTACTTCCTCTCTGGCAATGGTCATGTGGTCTTTGACATCAGCGAATACCGTTGGTGCAATAAAGCAGCCCTTGTTTCCGACTCTTTCTCCTCCTGCAACAAGTTTTGCTCCCTGTTGTTTTCCGGTTTCGATGAGGCCCAGAATTTTTTTCATTTGTTCTTCGTCGATCTGTGGTCAGTAAAGTGTAATAATATTAGTCAATAGAATAGAGTTTATAGAGAGAATGGTCAGATTTCGTTTACCTGCGGACCCTGTTCTATTTTCAAATCAAACGGATCTCCAACGGTCCTCCTCTTAGCTCGGGCTATACTCTTCTCGACGAATTCATCGTAAATTGCATCTTCGACAAAAGTTCTAGACCCGGCACAGCAGCATTGACCCTATTATTCAATTTGGGAGATGGAGGATAATTAGTCTTTAAAAGAAATCGGTTATTCATTGCATCTAGTGACCCTACCATGTTGAAGAATAGAGCAAAGTGAGCGGATTCAACAGCGTGATCGAGATCAGCATCCTTGAATATTATGTTCGGAGATTTTCCTCCCAACTCCAAAGTGGTTCTCTTCAAATTCCCCAAACCAGAGCCTTGCTGAATCAGTTTTCCCACTTCTGTAGATCCTGTGAAAGCAACTTTATCCACATCCTTGTGTGCAACCAAAGCAGCTCCAGCCTGGCCATATCCAGGTACGACGTTTATTACTCCATCAGGAAATCCGGCCTCTTTAGTCAGCTGGGCTACATACAAGGCAGTCAAAGCTGTCTGCTCAGCTGGCTTCAAGACGATTACATTACCTGGAACCCGTACACATGATATTAGCATTATTGAGTCTTTAGTTTCCAATGAAGAAAATATTACCAGTGGCCAAAGCGGGTCCAAACTTCCAAGACAACATGAGGAGAGGAAAGTTCCATGGGATGATCTGTCCACATACACCGACCGGCTCGTGCCTTGTGTAGCTGAAGAAATTTCCATCCATAGCTGCAACTTTGCCATGATTTTTGTCCGCCCAACCAGCGTAGTATCTAAGAAATCCGATAGCGCCTGGAAGATCAGCGGCATAAGACATGGAATAGGGTTTGCCGTTGTCCAAGGTCTCCAGAGACTGTAATTGGTATTAAAATTCTGTCGTTAATAATAACGATGACAGACTTACGGGAAATAAAATAGGAGAATCATTTTGATATGAAAGTATTTTTAATTACGGCTAAATATTTGCGATCCCGTTCTATGAGGTCAGCCAATCTGTTAAGAAGAACACCTCTGTGGGATGCATCCATTGTTCTCCAGGGTGATCCCAGCTTGAAGGCTTGTTTTGCTGCCTGAACCGCTACGTCGATATCCGCAGCATCTCCCTCCTGAATTTCTGTGATCGTCTCTCCGGTCGATGGGTTTATCGTGGGGAATGTTTTCCCCGATTTTGATTTGTGCCATTCGTTATTGATGAAAATCTGTCGAAGAAAAGAAAGCAGAGCTGCGTTAAGATCATATGAAATATAATTATGTTCCCGCAAGTGATTCCTTATGCCCACATAAAGACCACATGCTAGCCATACTGCTATCAGAGAGCTGATTATACGTCTTAGATAACAAACAGCCGCTTGCATATACAGACTTTCTTAATCTCTGATGGGATTACGTAATATGTTTAATAATTCGGTATTTCAAATAGTCATTCAACAACGCACTATAAAAATTCGCGTCAAGGTCAAACCGGTCTCATACGCGTGTCTGAAATTTAGATAAATGCTCGGAATAAAGAATATATACATCGCGGGCGTTGATCCGAAAATTTATTCATTATACGTTTTATAAGTTGATCGTTAGTAGACCTACTATCGATATAACAGACTATTTTAAGTCGATAGGAATGAATAACATGTATGTTACAATACGTATGTATTACACACGTATGGAAAGTGAAAGAAATGCGTGAAAAAATTCCACGTTGACACGTATGTATTAGTATTATACTTACTCCGCTGTATAAAACTGATGGATTTATATCCGGTGCCGGAACAGCGGCCGAAGAAAAGGCACGAGATATTTTAGCGTTCTTAAGTAACCGAAACATCTTGCTTTTGTCGTGATCGTATATTATAAGAAAAAGTCAAAAGGACAGCTCCTCTTTTCTACAGAGATCGGTTATCGCAGTCGGTCGGTCGGCCGGCGACTGATCTTCAGGGCGTTTGTATACTGATCGTAAAATATGTTTACTTCGTGAATACATATACTGGGCGTTCAATTCGGACTCAGAATTTAACTCATTAGCATATTTAACGTTTAGTTTTAGAAAAACGTCGCGAATTAGGAAGATCTCCGCTCTATTCGTTGGTCTAGTTTCATTGGATCTTGGTTTTCTCTTTGTTCGTTCGTAAAATGCTCGCTACTCCTTCGACGACGGATTGAACACCCGATATAGATTTATCTACATAGATTTTTGCACATACACTCGATGTATGTTACATACGTAAAGTAATATAGGCATCCAATTGCGATAGCGCCGGCCAGAACGGGCGATTACGTTCCAGCAAAAGCGTATGAACTCGTACTTGGAATAATTATAAGACAATAAAATTTTGTTCTGATTTTTCAGAGTATTTTACGTCGAATATAACGTTTCCCCGGTCCTTGTAAAGCTTGTAAAGCTTGATTCTGCGACTGCGTGATAATTTCTATTCGTGGATTTCGGTAATTTTACGCCTTGTGAATCGTCCGCGGTTCATTGAGCCTGTAAGATCGTTCAATCATATTCATCATGTTCCTATTTAGCACCGTGGGATATTCGCAGTGTGTTCATAAGCATTCCAACATGTATTTCAAACAATATTAAGTATATTTGCCGATATCATGCTGTGTGCGCCTTGCGCCAAGCAACCAATCTTACAGTTACGTAATTTCCAAGTTTAAAACACAAGATGACGCTTTTTTCTGACACTTGTTGATCGTTTGTTTCCATCATGGTGAAGTGTGATTGAAAGGTTAAAATTCTTCGCGTTATATCCCTCTAGGCTCTATCTCATGTGTGAATGATAAGACTGGAAAATCACAAGGTGTAATTGTTTTGAATGAATTTAAAAGCTTCGTATACCAGGATTCGTGTTAGTTCGTTAACGCAGGTGTACATCATACTGGAAGAAATATATGTCAGTAATAATATGTTGATGTTTGACAACTTATATGTATAATTAATCAGTTAGTGTATTAAATGCTGTTTAATTATACCCAATCTTACAATTTCCCTGCATTACGCCACTCGAAAATTTCGCTGACAACTGATAGACTGGCTTTCGTGAACACGATTAACATCCCATCAATATCTTTGAAATTGATTTCACCGCCTTCGAACGAGCCCACTTCGAATTTACCGCGATCTTGAGTTATCTCTGGCGATGTGGAGTTACCACATCTTGCGAAAAACGACATTTCAAAACTTGTTATAATTTTCTCATTTGTAACACGCGAAAAACAGATTCTAACCAACGTCCCATGATCTTGGGGTCGGTTTAACGTGCCACTTTTACTCCATAGTTTTTGTTTATAAGAGAACTTTGATTTGCGACAGTAATTAGCTTGCCAAATTATTATTGAAAGTTGTAAAAAGGACGCGAGTCGCGACGGCGCGTAGCGTAGCGAATTTATTCCATTCCATATTTTCACTTTATTTTATTTCGTCCCATTCCATTCCGCATTCAATGCGCAGTGGGCGGTGCGCGGTATTCGGCCATTTTGCAGTTGGCACGGGTGAAAGAGGGCCACTACCACTGCGAATCTCGTCGTATTTTCGTAAAATGAATCCTCGCGCGATTCCGACCGTTTCAAAGATCGTTGAAAAATGATAAACCAGTTTAACCATAAGGGAAGATGAGCTGACACGAAATATGAAGAAATCATTCAACGCTGTGGCGGATGCCAGAAGCGACTGCCTTGACCAAACGAGACGTCTGTACAGGTAGGCTACCTACGCATATTACAATTTACAAAAACACATTTCGCACAGCCTCGCGTCTCCTTTGAAAAACAAAATGAAAAAAAAAAATGACAAGAAATAGAAAAGTAGACATTAAAAAAATATAATCTAACCTCGTTGCTTGATTAAATAGCCTGGCGTAACGATTCGTTCGAAAAAATCTAGACTTTGTCATCTGCTTCATAACCTAACCTCTAAATATGTTTCTTTTTTTTTATATTCAATGGCTTATCGTATCCTACGATAATACGTATGGAAAACTCATCGACTAATTTGAGATAATAATTTACGAATTTTATTAACAGAGGCGTAACCAACATTGCTCAGAGGCTCGACGAGCAGAGGAGCCGATCTTTGTCTGTTGCCGATCTATTCGCACCGTCAGGGGAAGTGTTAAGAGCTAAGCTAAGAGATTATTGCGAAAGATTAATATTCAAAGATACTATCGGCCATGCTCGTAAAACAGAGGAACTATTGTGGAGGAGAGGTTTTTACGACGTCGTCGCCGCCGCTAAGAAACTGCGGAAGGTAAATCAAATAAATAAAATACACATTTTTATTACAAAAAGTGATTCAATAGTTTCAAATTTTAGTGAATGTCGAAGATCTAGTTCTAATCAATTTGTTTTTACACGCACAGGGTAACTCGTGGAGTTATAGTGAGAAGGCATTTTTGTCTGCTCACTTGGCAGTCGGCGTGGGATTTTACCATCACTTGATTCTGAGGCTTCAACTGGAATGCGACTTGGAATTGATAGGCGTTATCGATTTTGCGTATCCCCACAACAAGGAGGGACTTTCAAACGTGAATTTTTTGTTATAGAGTTGTTGGAAAACTATTTTGCTACCTTTAAGTCGACTTTAATGTTCTATTTTCTATTTAAAGTGCAAGCAAAAGACAACGCAGAGTAAAATGCACACTGAGGAAGTTAGGCAATGTGCGATACAATTCATTCATCGAAGCTTAATATGCCTGGGAGATGTTGCGAGGTATAGACTAGACTTGGACGTCTATTGGGACCCGAAAATCGCGGCTAGATACTACAAAATGGCAATTTTGATAAACCCTAACATCGGAATGCCACATAATCAACTTGGAACCATGTCTGGAAAGAAAAACTTTGGACTGGATGCTGTTTACTATTACACTAGATGGTGAGACTCGAATAAACAAACTGATAGACCTTTTGCAAGCAATTAAAGTAGCATTGAGAATTTTTTGCAACTCATATTTCAACCTCTTCTACTCCAGGAGCTTAGAAATCGCTGTTGAAAGAGCATGCGACCTTGGAAAGCGAAAATAATTTATTTCTTGTCTTATCTAATCAATATTCAATGCCCGCAGCATGCTGTGCTCTGAGATGTTCGAGGGAGCAGAGGGAAATTTGAAGAGAATGATAACGACTCATTCATTCACTGGTAAGGAAGAAGATCCACTGAATCGGTGCATCGCTAGACTGCTTTCTTTACTTCAACTATGGAATTCTACGTCCCCAAACTCTGACCGGATAAATCAAGTTAGCCAAGTACGTATTACACAGAAAAGTAATGCATAAATAACGTTGGCTTCAGTCAAAGTCGTAAATAATTCTTTGATCGACATAAATTCTGTAAAAATATTTCGCTTTTTCATTCTCTGATCAAAGTATGCGATACTTTTCACAGGAATTGCTTTCTGACATTGAAATTTGTCTGACAATTGACGCGTCTGGATCAAACAGTAAAAAGGAAGACGAAGGAGACAGCATTGAATCGTATCTGCAAAACTTTGGGGAGGAAGAGCCTTACCATCTAACAGACGAAATGGTTTTTAAAATCGTGGTGATCTGTTTCATGACTATAATGAAACTCCAGAGTAAAGATTCGCCCGAATTTCGAGGGGTGATTGCGTTCGCGTTGGCAATTCTATCTCAATTGTTACAAACAACTGTTGAGAGGCTGCAAGAGTCTGTGATAGACATGTCCTCTTTAAACGGAGAAGAGCAACTTATAGATAGGATCGAGGAGTTTAAGAACGACGACATCCAAGAGGAGGAACACGATATTAGCATTGATGAAAAGCAGAATCTACTTAACTGCGAAAACACCTTTCTCGATTTTAATGATAATAGAAAAAATCTAGAGAATGTCAAAGACAACGTTGAGGATTTATCAAACGGGGGAAAGAAGCTGAAGGATAAGTCAAAGAGTTTGTTAACTAAACTGCGACGCCCGCGGAGGCGTAAAAACAGCTCAGACTCAGACGCCAGTGACGGAGATAACGCGACCCTAGAATCTTCAAGCGACGAATTAAACTCCGATATTTCCGAGACTGAAGAGGATGCTCTGAGTGAAGAAATTGTATTATCTGACGACGGGTTGTCCGAGGATTTGAGCGATGCTGAAGAAACTAGAGGAGAGAACGGAGATCACGAAAAAACTGTAATAAAAGATGAGGATAATTCAATTCCGATAGCGAATGTAGAGGGAAAAGATACTTTGAACGCGAATCTGTCCGGAAACAAGAACTGCGAGAACGAGATGGTCTTAAAACAAGAGGATAAAGATTTGATAGCGAATTCTGGAAGCGCTATGACCATAATAACTAATATCGACTCTAGCAGCGCCTATGACGAAAGTAGTGGCTCGACAAACACCGTCGCCTTCGTGGCCCAGTTGAAAAAACAAATTCTGGACCCCGCCGAAATTCTGAGCGTTCTAATGGGCGAGGGAATGCTGGCTTCTATAAAAATCTGCTTTGACTGGCTGGCCAATAATCCTGACGTTGTGCAGTCGTGCGCGAAAAGTTCCAAAACGTTATTGAAGCGGATAACAACGCTGCTGAACTTAATCAACGTGGATGCCGATGTTTTATTGAAAAATTCCGAAGGCGTGACGCTCTTCCCGAATTTGACCACTCAAAACTTGTCTCAATCCGTTGACGCAGTGCCTCTGCCTGAAGACATAGAACTAAAGGGGCTGAAGATATTTGAAGATGCGCAAAAAAATCTGGACTGGGAATTCTTCAGGAAATTTAAAATGAATAAAAGGGAAGAAACTCTGCTGAGGAATCTGAAATTAATAAAATTCGGCCACTTTCTATGCGCTATGGAAGAGTCTGGCGTAACTTACGACGGAACTCGACGACTTTTTGTCACTTCTGATGTAGTAAATTCTGGAATACTGAAAGCTGACCGTGGCAAAGAGATTCAAGAAACCGAAGTGGACCATCCGCGCAAAAAACTCATGCGGCATATGGGGAAATTATGGCTCAAGGCAGAAGTTAGAGCATTGGAAAGCAGATTGCGCTCTAGATTAATGTCACCCTATCTCGTCCCCGATCACGAGGCACTCTCCAAGCACACTCCTGCTCTCAAGCGGCTTGTGTATGCAAAGAGATTCATCGTAGTCATTCCTTCCGTTGGTAAGGACGGTTTTTTTCAGTCTAAATGTTTCCAGGGTTTATATTCTTCAAGTATTCGTAATGTTCCTTCAATTTTCAGTTGTCTCTGCATTGGACGAGGTGAAAAGGACAAGCGGCAAAGCTAGGGAAGCTACTAGGTGGCTGGAGGGTCAGTTGAGACGGGGATCGAGATTTTTGAGGGCGCAAAGACCGCACGAACGACTACCGATCCCCTTGTTAAAAGGGCCGAGACCTAAGGACAAGGAAGCATGGCTTTACTTCCAGATAATAGAATGCTGTCACTATTTCACAAACCAGACTAAAGTCAGTCTTACTAGCGAAGCAGAGTCACCCGTTGTTACTTTACTAACAGGATGTAGTACGGACGATCAAAAAAGCGCAAATTTCAGCCCTGTTGGCTTAGCCAAAAGCGCAGGTCAGCATTCTTTGGACTCTTTGAAGTTTCCAGTAGTTAAAAACGTTCATAGTGTGGATAGATATAGAAATAAGAAAAAGTTATATTAAATTAGAAACGTTCTTCTTTCCAGGAGTCAACCTAGAGCACATTGAATCGTTTCATACTAAATGGAAGGCATCGAGTAAAAGCCACGGTTGAAGCCGAGATATAGTATAGAGAATAGCGTCTGGAATTCTCGTGCGTGACAACGATAACCATGGATTCGCCCGCCAGTAATAATTGCGAATTAAAAAAAAATGGGCGAGTGCGAGGGGTTGGAAACCCGTGACGAAAATCAACAGCTATAATTAAATAAAAAACAAAATTCGAAAAACAAGGAGATAAGATGTATCATTTTATCTGCGCGGTATGATTCTACTAAAATCAAAACTACATACATTATTTGTCAATTAAACAGTCGCAATTTTTTTTTTTTTTTTTTCTTTTCAAGTTACGTTAATGTTGTATACCTATACCTATATATTAAGAAAAGAAACAGATTGTATTTTCTAAGTGGATATTTCCGTACGCCAATAATAAATTCCTGCTACACCCATCGTTTCTCCCTTTCGACGTGAAAAACAAAAATAATTGCTGTAATTACGAAAGAAAGAGATGAATAAAAATTATAATTAATAAAGATAAATAAAAATATATATCGGGGATCCCCCTCCGGTCTTCGAATTCAACGCAGCCCTAGGTGCGCGGATTGTGACGAACTAGTTTCGAATCTAGGGAGTTTTGTGAACACGCGTACCAGGAAACAGGCCCCAGAGGCGTACGGATCGCTCCAACTCAGCCCTCTCCCTACGTGCTAAAATCGAAAGCATCCCAAAGTAACGAGTCATCTACCAATCCAAGATGGCAGAAAGCCAGGAAAGTCCGAAGAAAATTACGATTAATATTAAAACGCCAAAGGAGAAACAGAGTGTGGATATTGAGGAGAATGCATCTATCAAAGACGTAAGTGTCATACCCAAACGGCTAACTCCCAATCCTCGGGCCCCAGGCTCGCCTCCTATAATTGCCGACGGGTTCAGTGCTAATTCTAAATTCCGCAATAAAATACGCAGTTCAAAGACGCGGTATCGAAGAAATTCAATGCCCAACCGGATCAGATATGCCTTATATTCGCTGGAAAGATCATGAAGGACCACGAGACACTCGGGACACACAACGTCAAGGATGGTTTGACCGTCCACTTGGTGATCAAGGCTCCGCGGGCGCCTGCCACCCAGACGGAGGCTCCACCACCCCGGCCCCCCGGTAAGTAAGTCGCGTGGCTCGCTGTCAATTAATTTAAAAGGAGGTAATACACGTCCTTCTTAGTGTCGTATTTTCCTTACTTTCCTTTCTAGTTATCACGTCGTTCTGTATTATCTCCTTTCCGTTTCCCCCACCCCTTTCGCCCCACCCCTCAATCTCCTCGAATGTTTACACGGAAAAATGTAAAGAATAAACGACAGCCTGTTAGACTCGGTATTTTTTTTAGTGGAAGTATTTTTTTTCATTGTTTCTATTCAGCTGACGTTAACGCGAGTCCCTTTGGCCTCGGTGGTCTCGGGGGACTTGTAGGTCTCGAAAGTTTGGGACTTGGTTCGGGCAATTTTATGGAACTGCAACAACGCATGCAGAGAGAACTGCTGTCCAGCCCTGAGATGATGCGCCAGGTTCTAGACAATCCTTTGGTTCAAAGCCTGATGAACGATCCGGAGAATATGCGCAATCTTGTTACGTCGAATCCTCAGATGCAGGAATTAATGCAACGTAATCCAGAAATTAGCCACATGCTCAACAACCCGGAACTTCTTAGGTAAATAAAACTCCCAACATAATCCCTTTGTTGCTTTAATTGGAGCTTATTTCTTTCAGACAAACCATGGAACTTGCCCGAAATCCTTCAATGCTTCAAGAACTGATGCGATCCCATGATAGAGCGCTCTCAAATCTTGAAAGTATCCCGGGAGGTTACAGCGCCCTACGAAGAATGTACAGAGACATACAAGAGCCGATGTTAGCCGCCGCGGCAAACGAACGCAATCCATTTGCGGCGTTAGTAGAATCCAGCCAAACCATAGACGCGGCGAATCCTCAACAGGGACAGGAGAATCGGGATCCTCTTCCGAACCCTTGGAGTCAGGGTCAACCACCAGCTGCTGGGCAAGGACCAGGACAGGCGCCGGGACAAGGGCAGGGCCAGAATCCAGTGAGAGGGGGGCTCTTGGATTCTCCCGGAATGCAGAGTCTCACTGCACAGATGATGGAGAATCCCCAATTGATGCAGAATATGTTAAATGCGCCGTACACTCGGTCCATGCTTGAAGCTATGGCCGCAGATCCCGCTATGGCGTCGAGGGTCATTTCTGCTAACCCGCTGCTCAGAGGCAATCCGCAAATGCAGGAACAGATGCGAGCTATGATGCCTGCATTTGTACAACAGATGCAAAACCCACACATTCAAAGCGTCGTCGGTAATCCGGATGCCCTTGCTGCTATTAGGCAAATACAACAAGGCATGGAACAACTGCGTACCGTTGCACCCGAACTGGTTGACAAGTGAGATTGAGCTTTTATTTAGCTATTTGCCAATCTTTGATCAATATAACTAATTATTTATCATATTTCAGCATGGGTCTAAGCGTTCCACCCATTCCCTCTGTTCCTTCTTCCGGTGCCACGGAACAAACTTCTACCCCCGCTGCACAGACTGATGCTAATCAACAGGACGCGTTTTCCCAGTTTATGGCTCGCATGGTAATTTAGAATGAATAATCTACGCTACCCTACAGTTTGACTAAGCCATTGAACTTGAATTCGCGAGTTTGCAACGATTTTTGTCCATATAATATACGATTTGATAACAAAGTTCATAGATTCTTATCCCCGGTATCATTGGACTCGTTAAAATGTACATTTTGATGAATAACTATGACAACATGAACAGGTTTCGTCAATGGCGCTGAACCAGGGCGCTGACGGAGTTGGCGGTGGACAGCAGTTGCCTCCACCCGAAGAACGGTACAGAGCGCAACTGGAACAACTCACAGCGATGGGTTTCGTAAACAGAGACGCCAACCTTCAAGGTAGCTGGAAATCAATATTGAACGGATAGAATAACTTAGACTGATGTTGTGGTCTTCTTAACATTTTTCTATCAATGTTACTTTACATACAATTGTTATATTTATTTGATTTCAGCGCTAATCGCGACATTCGGAGACATAAACGCCGCTGTTGAGAGACTACTGGCAAACGGACAACTATCCATGAGCTAACCACCAATCCGTAACCCAAACATTTCCATTATAATACCTAATTTACCCTCTTTATACCTGTTTGATCAGGTGAGGCGGCATATATCTGGCTACAATTTTGTCAAAAAAAAAGAAAATTATAAACCCCTTACCCTCAACGCTATTGAGAAAAATAGAATACACGCTCCAATGACTCGTTCAATGTGCATTTTTATTATTTTTCATCGGATTTCCCACCGTTCTACACATCGGTTTTGTAAATCTGACTACGACTACGAATACGACGACGACTACGACGAAGATATATTAGGTTTCTTCAGTCGATCCTTGCCGTCTCATTTTCTCGTCTGTGTATTATTTGATGTGCTATAAAAGCTATATAATTGTAACAATATATTTTTTCAGTGCAAAATTTATTTACAATGATTTAGAATATAATTATATTATTATTATTATTATTATTATTATTATTAATATTATTATTATTATTATTGTATGAGATGTTCGATTTGTCTAATTGTAGCGTTACAAGAAGCATTAGGCATAATGTGTTTGATCGACTACAAATAAAATAGATTTGTAGAAAAAAAAAAAAACAAGAAAAATAAAATACTAAAATAATAAGAAATGATCGTTGGACGAAGCCTATGAAATAGGTAGGTCGCAGCAACTGTAATGGACACGTGTTCGCAAAAGAAGTCATTATTTCAAATTATACGGTGTTAATTTAAAAACAAGAATGCAAAAAAAAAAAAAAAAGAAATAAATACAAAAATGAAACCTAATTATCAGCTAGTATTAAGTTGAAAAGGTGAAAGTTGTAAATTATCATTATCCAAAAAAAAAAGAAAAAGAAAGAGAAAAAGAAACTATGGTCATTTTATCTCCCACGATTGACATAATATTGAATGAATATGCGTACACATTTATCGTTTAGGTGTTTAGTATGTTTTCAATTAAATGAAAACATTCTGTAAAAGCTATTATATGAAATAAAAATGTGGTTGATTAATAATAATATTTAAATCGACATATTATTTATCTCGGTAGTATTCAGTGATAATTTTTTATTTCTTTTTCCTAAATAAAAATCAAAATACATATCATCGATTTATTAACAATATATATTACAACGTGAAATGATCGTTCACGTTGTTGTGATACATTATTTTCTCATACGACCCATTAAATTTGTGATCTATTATACCAGATTCCCATAATAAAAAGGACAATAGCTAATATACAGCATCACACGCAACGGTGCCGGTCGCGTAGCGACTACCGCGGGCAAAGGGTAGGCCGTTGTGTGGTATCGCATCATCGTAAGTTGCGACCGTTGGAGTACCGTGAGACGGCCAATAGGACGACGCGGCGCTAGCGCCTCCACTCCGGCTCCTCGCCGCTGTTGCCCAGTTGCCGCCAGTCGGCCAGTCGTCGATCTTCGCCGTGTCTGTTCGCGTACCTGTTTCAATTCATCTCTTAAAATCGGTTGGAAATACAGTTTCGAATCTGAATATACTAATTGGTGGTGGTAATTTGCGAAGATTCATTGATAAACTAGTAGCGGACTGGTAGTAGCATTTAATATTACATCGCGTGACAATAATACATAATACATTTATAAGCGGTTTGAATAAACGAAAACTAGTTGACAAGGCAGAGGGGGAGACGACGCTCGCGAGCGTCGCTGTGACTTGGTAGTAGTATATCTCGGGTTGTGTTTAATTATCTCTTCTTCTTCTTCTTCTTCTACTTCCTCGTCTTCTTCCCCTTCTCCTTCTCTAATCTTAAATCTCGGTTTAATAATATCTAAAAAAAGAATTTAACAAATGTGCTACGATGTGGGAGGGTGACGTTGTGCCTACGGAATACGCTGCTAGTGTTGAACGAAGAATTAGTGCGAGGATCGTTTTGTAACATCAGTTTACTGGCTGCAGGCAAACATCGACGGAATCAGAAACTCTGGAACCAACAGAATGTAGCACGAGGTGAGTTTGTTTGCCCTCGGTTTTAAGAACCTGCGTTCCGTTCCGTTCCGTTCATTTCAATTCAATTCAATTCATTTCATTTCATTCTCCTCGTATATAGTATAATGTAAGGTATGCAGTGTTCAAGCCCCGCCGAAACCTATTCCACGTTCGCCAGTAGGAGTTATGCTCTCCGACGCGTTCAATCGGCTCGCACAGCTCCGCTCGTGGACCGCGCGAGACCGAGACGGAGATTGATACGTTCCTCGTTCACACGACGCGTGACCGGTGAATAAAGCGAACGTTAAATTTGCCGTTCAACTTTCTATACAAATATTATCGCGATCGAGGCGTGCGCGAGATCGGAATTTACTCGGCGCGGCTTCTCGATTCGTTTCATTCATTCATACGTAGATACGTAGTACGTACTACATATCGACTATCCATCCGTATATACCACTCCGGTGCAGGTATTCACGCGACGGACATGCGACAAATGGAAAGAAACTCGCGTTGTCGCAAAATGTCCTTGACCCGCTCTCCGAGCGCTTCTGTGTCAACGTAGCTCTAAAAACCCTTTTAACTTCGAGTGGCCTTCTCAGCGTTCGTTTAAATAAATAGAAACCTATACATTATTTACCGTCTGCGATAAGCGTGCGAGTCAGAATACTAGATGATTCTATACAAAAATATTATCCCTCTTATAATTTCCCGCCAAATATATTCGCGATTTTTGTATGCAGCGTCTATTTTTTTTATTATCATTATTATAAAATATTAACCGAAATAAGAATCCGTGGCGTATAAACGCTGTAACGTATGGAGAACTACATACTAGGCAAAAAGAACCAGTTTAAAAAAAGAAAGAAAAAATAAAAGAACCGACGCTTTGATTGGGCATCGAATTATCCGACCGGTCGTTTCGTAGTAAAGTTGTAGTAGCCGCTGTTATGTGTATACGTATTTATATATACATATATAGTACGGGACTGTATGCGTACATGCATATTAAATATAATATAATACAGTAGCTGTTAAGATATAACGTAATCCCGCGTATAGGTATAATAAAGAAGGCCTCGATGTATTATAGAATTGTTTCCGAGGAATATTGCGTATACATAACGCAAGCGGAAAGAGCGCTCAATTCCATCATGATGGGATCCTCGTCAAGGTCCATAAATTAATTACCAACAATTATATCTGTTGAAGTATTCGGAAAGGGCGTGGTATCTTTTGGCGCGAAAAAAAAACAGTATATATACACTATATAAAATTTGAGGGAATTATTCATCTCCCGAAAGTCGACCGGTCTTTTTATCTCTGTTTCTATGGTACGATATAAACCCAGCTGTCTGAAAATAGCGCACAAAGGCGAAATGTCTCTTCTTCTTCCTCTCGCGGCGTATGTAAATTTCAGGCGAGTTGAATTCGCGTCGTCGTCTGCAGTCTTGACGAGAGGTGTAGGTATAGAGCTGCTCGCTCGCTGCTTCGTTCGTCCCCCTAATTCCCATACCAGTAGGTACCGTATACCGTATACGCGTCCCGATCTCGTCGTACACAACGTTTGTTTTAAATGACATGCCTCTCGTTCCGTGAGCCACGTGCTCGTCGTGGGCGCGTTCGGTTCGTTTCCTGATTCGCAAGCTAAGTAAAACGTCAGAAAGGCGATCTCGTGAATTTTTAAACGATGACGTTTGTGCTCAGCGTTATCCTCTACGCACAGACACACGTGCGTAAGTAAGGAATAATACAGCATGGTGGATTAACATACTTAAGGTACTGCGATACAAAGTTCGTTCTTCCTCTCCGTTTCCCCATGGACTCGTCGAACACGCAACGTGTATAGCCTCCGTTCTCCGTATACCTTTTATTTTCAAATTTCTTTCACGAGTCTGAATCATTTTCTGACCGCGATAATTCCGCGTTTATATATGTTTTGGCGAACATTCCTTTCTCATACTTAGGAGAGGAATATTTTCGCGAGTCAGACAACGCTGCGCCAGTCACCGTGCGAACGTCGATAGATCATCCTACACGTCATCCGAGCCGCAGGAATGCGTGTAGCTCGTATACCCTTGCCCTTGTCTTTGCCAGCCAACTCCTTCTCCTTCTCCTCCTCCTCCTCCTTCTCCTGCTCCTTCTTCTTCTTCTTCTTCTTCTTCATCTTCTTATTCTATATATCCTCCGATTATTGACTTACACTCTGCCTCATCATCTCGCTGAAGCTAAAATAAGACACGGACGTTTCATTTTTCAATCTCCTATATACCTACGTACGAGTGCGTTTCATTCGAAACACGAGACGGCTACGGGTTACTACGGTTACAAGTCCGCTCGTTGCTGCTGCAGTCGCGGTCTACAATACTTTAGCCAGCTACGAACGAATGCAGTAGCTATACTGTCACTGAGTTATACCTACGTTATTGCAATCCTCGTGCTAATAGGACGTAGGTATAACTACGAGATTAAAAATTGTCGTTCTAATTACCCGCGGCAACGATAGACTGAAATGTGTAGAGATATATAGCTACTCGATACATTCATACTATATGCATCTGTGTAAGTATACAAGAATTCGCGCGGGAGAAATGAAGGAGACTATCCGCGATTCACTTATACGCGATACGTAGGTATATACCAGCTAGCGTAACGAAAGCAAACGCGACGCGTAATATCACGCCGCGCCGTTATACCAGGTAGAAGAAGAAGAAGAAGAAGAAGAAGAAGAAGAAGAAGTGCAGCGTGTATACGGATATTATCGTGTTTTGACGTCGGGGTGAAAATAATCTGACGACCTGCATCATTTTCCGTAAAGATTTCACTATGATGATATGAAAGAGAACGTCCGAAGTCTCTTTGACCGAGACGTTGAACTCCTGCGCGGTATAAAATTCGATAGTTTTTTTTTTTTTTTGGTAAAGGGTATTCACGTCAGTGTTTACCGAGTCTAGTTGTGCGCATCTTCGGACAACGTCGAGCGTCCGTTTCTCTTATAGCTGACCATAAAGCAAGAAGGAGTCGCTCGCAGGGCAGGCAGGGCTGGCGGGCTGCAGGCAGGTAGACCGGACAAGGAAACCACCTGCTGTATAGTCGACCAGGTTGAATTCAGACGAACCGAACGTACGAAGTAAGGAAGGAACGTCGCCGCGCTGCACCTTGCCTCGGGCCCGGCCCGGGCGACTCACTACTCGCTATACTTCTCTTATTCGAGGCCTGACGGGCACCTGTATAGATATACATGAATATTCTACATACCTAAATACATATACCATTTATATATTCGTATATTACGGGAACGTCGATTTCCTGCATGCAACGTACCGATCGCGCGCGCAGCCCTTGCCAGCGGTTTGAGCCGAAAGGAGAAGAAGACGAAGAAGACGAAGAAGAAGAAGAAGAAGAAGTAGGAGGAGGAAGAGGAGAAGGACTGACTGCAGCGACGACTGGCATGCGAGGCAACTGTACCTTGCAACTGTTATCTAACGACCTTGCGTTCCTCGAGTTCTTGAGCACGATGCGTTATAGTCCGGGCGCGCGGTTGGACCGCGTCGAGCGCATATGAGAGAAGAAATTCGATACCTATCCTCGCTCTCGAATTCTTTACCAGCGTTCGTTGCGATTTATTTATTAATATTTCCCTTTTTTCTCCACTTTTTTCAAAGACAGGTTTTGTCATACTCGATTTAACTATAATCATACGAGACGCGAACGACCTCTCATAACATTAATAATTCGCAATATTCGCGACTACGATATCGTCGTCGGGGGTTGGCCAAAAACCAAAATCTCTCGGTGCGACCTATATATTCTAATATATGCGCAGAAAGTGTCCCGGATCAGCGAGAATACCCCATATATATATATATAAAGAATTATTTGTCACCAGCGCTCCGAATACTGTAGGTATATATCAGCAGGTGTACGACAGGTGTTTATACACTTATACCTTATACAGCTACCTTCGTCACTAGCAGCAGGCGCTACCGAAATCACCACCTCCGCTGCACCCGTCCCTGACGTTATATGTTCAGCCGATATAGGTATACACACACACACACATGCCTGTCCTATTCAAGACCGTATAACAACTCTTCCGCGAGGGCGGAGGTAGGTGTCGAACCCAGGGTCACACGGTCTATAAAGAAAGTCACACTAATACCCCTGACCTAGCTCAATATATGCAGGTATACGTGATATATCATCTGTAGATATAGATTCGATTAATTAACGTAGTACGTATACGTAACAAGGACCTTTGATGATTAAATTAAATTGGCTTTAAAGATTATAGTTGGGTTAAATATATTTTATAAGACTTCTTTGCACAGTTGTCTTTTGCAGTTGGGAAGAAGCCATCCGTGCAGCAGGCTTATTAAATAATTCCTTTATACCCGCGGTTCGCAGTATCTATACATATAGGTGTATATATATAGTATATGTAGTACCTGCCTTGAGAGAGAAAGAGAAGGAGAAAGAGAACAGCTAGGTATGGGAACTCAACTCGGTTGGCACTCGAGCTAGATCCAATTAAGCTTGAACTAGTCGTTCGTTCGTTCGTTCGTTCGTTCGTTCGTTCTTTGCGCGTCCGTTTCTCGCGGTCGAAGGAACGAACCGCGTTGCTGCCGCTATATATGCCGGTGCCTGGCTGCAGTATCCATTCTATACTGCAGCAGGTAGGTAGGTATAGGTATAGCTTAGACCGATCCACGCTCGCTCGACTCGCGGAGAGAAGCGAAAGATTATATAAGAATGGGAAAGGAATTATGTGAAATTCCAAGCCGCTGCTCCACCACGACATACCATGACCATTGGTGCACAGTGCGTATTACAGTCGGCGAGAGGGTCGAGGCCATACCAGGTATGGATTTATACACGGATCGGTTCCACACGTTTCCATTTATACGATACCTATAACGCGGTATATACGTAGGTATATATGTATATACGTCTCGCTCTTTTCTCCGCCGTTCGGTAATAGATCACGGAGATCGCGATCATCTATCACCGCGTCTTAAGGATCGAATTAATTCATTAATATAGAAATCCACTCCCACGCTCCTAGTAGCTATTTATCTTTCGTACGATATTATTTGCTTCTACTATGATCCATTGCGAGTACCTAGGTATAATTTTCACCGCGATTTATCCCCAACCGTATAGGTATGCAGCAGCTCGATCTCTGGACGTATTCACATCGGCTAGTTTCGTATCTTCGCTAAGAGCTATGAGGGGGGTAGGGGAATATTATAAAGGACCCGGTCCATAGTACGTCGTCGCTCGTCGAGATGCTGGTAGAACTGCCTCTGGACGTCCGGAATGCGATCGGAACCAGTTTCTATGAGTCAAGACTCGGTATTGACAACACCGTCGCTCTCCTCGTCGTATCCTTTGCCTCCTATCTCGTATCCCCGTATCCATACGTATACATACCTATATATACCATACAGATGCGATACTAGACATCCATTTCACTCTCGCGTTCTCGAATTATGATTATTATTATTATTATTATCAACATCATCGTTTCTTTTCGTCCGTTACATCTTAACTTTTCAAGATATGTGTACTACCTATATATCCTATTATTCTTTATCGTTCCAGGGGTGAGCAAACGACACGAGCTGCTGCTGGAGCTGGTATGCTGGTAATTGAGTGGCCCAGGTCGAGGCTAGACGGGGAAACGTACGCGAGGGACGCGTACCCTGGAGTATCGCAACGGGAGTGGCGAGGAGAAGGAAGAGGAAGAGGAAGAGGAGGAGGTGGCGGTGGAGGAAGAAGAAGAAGAAGAAGAGGAAGAGGAGGAGGAGGAGGAGGAGGAGGAGGAGGAGGGGGTGGGGGAGGAAGAAGAAGAAGAAAAGGAAGAGGAAGAGGTGGAGGCGGAGGCGGAGGTACGAACGACCTTGTGGCTGCAGGGAAGAAGCTGCAGCGTCGATTGACTATAGCAGGAGCTCCTTCGAGCCGGAGTTCGGTATCGTGCGGTGAAAAGTGACAGTGAATATAATATAATCGGTATTAATTATTATCGTTAATATTTTTTTTTTTTCTTTTTTTTTTTTTTTTTTCTTCTTTTTTCTTTTCTTTTCTTCCCCCCCCCCCCGTTAGTTTATATCGCGATAATATAAACTATGACGTATTTTATAATAAATAAACGATGAATAACGCGAACGCGGTCCGCTGATATCGTACCGACGTACCGCGTTGCATAATATATATATATATATATATATATATACGTTATTATACGCGGGTTATGGTTTTTCGCACACCTGATGATAAAACGAAGTTTTGTTCACCTCGATGTAGTTCTCCTGTTTATTAATACATAATGGAGTTAATATGCAGCAACTCATTGAGCCCGGGTACGAATAGGACCGGGTATTTATTCGTATAATTTTGTTTACTTATAAATATATCGTTCGGGGAATAAACGAGACGGTGGAGAAATATAATATATTTTGTTCGTAAACTTGATGATATATATATATATAATGTAAAATCAAATTTTATCGTCCTGCAAATACAAAAGAAGAAGAAGAATATATAAATATAATCCGATAATCGACGAGCTATGCAGAAAATTTAGCTCAGGTCAGAGTTGGCCAGTAATGCTGAAACACATCCTGACCGGTCAGCCGGCAACGGCCACATCCAGGCAACAAAATGCTGAATTTTCACCTGGAAATGGTACTGCGACGATTCACCAACATCAGCATATCCACCAAGATCATCAATTGCACAACCACCATCATCACCATCATCGTACAGCCCCGGGAGGAGGACAGCGCGGAGGTAGCGCGGACGTCTACGATTCCATCGGTCCTGTCGTTACATCCTCCTCGAATTCCCACAGGAATCATCAATCGGCTAACAACAACCCAACGGCATCTGGAGCCCCGAATACTACATCCTCGTCGAGTCACCATCCGTTGAATCATTCCCAATTAAGCGTAAACAATCTTTCCCAAAGGTTGAATCATTCCCACGGATTGAACTTGTCCACTCAGTTATCGACCTCGAAACATTCGGTCGACAGCGCTAGTCCGGTAGTCGGCAATCTTTCGCCACTCCATCTCCACTCGCATATGATTAATCCTCCGCTACAGGCTTCCGAAGCTGGAGATAGACCCAAGGTTAACGGAGGATTGGACATAACCAGGCTTTCGAGAGTCCCGATTAGCCACACGGCTACACCCTCGCCGGCTCCCGCTGCGGGACATTCCGGAACGGTTAATAATCCGATTTCGGGTTCGATCGGCCCGAGTATCGTGCCGTTGAACGCTTCCCTAACGTCATCATTGTCCCAGCATCACTCAAGACAACAGGATGCCGCCGGTGTCAAAGAGATGCTCACTTCTCTCGGGCTACTTTGTCTCGTTTCCCTCCTACTCGCGCTTCTATCCCTTATATTTTTACTCAAGATACCACCCCTCACTTTTACTCCAAACTGCAGCCATATCAGCGGCGAGGAATACGCCATCGTTTACGAAGTTACTTTGGCACTCTGCGCCTTGGCGTTGTCTCTGAACTTGTGCTGCCTCCTCGTATGCGCGATTCAGTTCCTCTTCGCCGTCAAACTCGTCAAGTCTTCTTATCAGGGACACCGGTAAGCAAAATTTCATTAAATATAGAATTAAATATCTATACACGCTTTGAATCGTCCATACGTCGTCCGTTCGATCAACGATTTATCACCTAACTCGGTATTTTCTTCCGTTATTTCTTCGGGGCTCGAAGCGTTTCGCGAATTTAACCCACGCAATTCTTATACATCGCGAACCGATTAGGTATACGTATACGGGTGGCTAAAAATCAATTCGGAGAATGCCGTCCCTGTTATATACCCCATAACACCATAATATATACATATATGGCCGATAAAAGAGTCTTTATAGATTTACGAGTCGATCGTGTCGACGATTATGATGGTTATAGGAATAGTACGTGATACATGAGCCTTATGGGATACACGATACGATATCGCAAAACTCTTTGCGGAATCGTCAACGACTTCGCGGTGACTCGCGCGCGATCCATGAGTCTTCGCGGACTACCGAGCAGAGTTTACCGAGCTTGCGAACTCGACGCGGTTGACACGCTGGAATCCGGTTCGATTATTTTTAAATTTTAATCGGGTCGGTGGCCGCTGTTGTCATCGGTAATTAATTGAAGCGACAAAAACACCCTTCGAGTATTAAAAGAGGTACGGAACTTCGGGATCCCTTTTTGCAGGCTTTGCTGCCGAAAATAATACATCGTTCGGTTTTATCCTTCCCTCGTAAGTCCATTGTATTGTTTTCCGCGTAGGATATAAATTTTTGTTTTTTTTTTTTTCCTTTCTACTTTTCATTCTTGACGCAGGAACTTCGCCTACTCCGTCAATATGAGATTGCAGGGCGTGGGTTCCGTGGGAAACGAAAGAGACCACTAACTTTAATATACATACTAAATATACGCATATACGTGTGTTAAGAGAAAACCGGAGGCCGGGGCTGATATACAGTACACACGGGCCTTTCAGTTTCCAAACTCTATGCTAATTTATTCTTATATACGTACTACGATTATCCGAACCTCATTCATTCTTCGTTTCTTTTTTTTTTCTTTTTCATTCGTTCAAATTTATTTTCCCGCGGGTTGTCTTTGTCTATAATCTATACCCCCGGAGGGGAGCATGTATTCTATTTACTTAGACGTTAATACACCACGTATACAACTCTAGGTGTAGGAGCAGGAGAATAATAACCGTAAATCTACTATCACTTACGATTGTTTCTCCCACGTTATACATATATATATATATATATATATATATATATATATAATAATCACCACTACGTCGTGGAGTGGATCGCATACACATTACCTCTACGCCCTGTACGATATACATATATATAGAACGACGCGCGGCGTCTTGCCGCCTGGTTGAATCAAAATTCTTCCCAGTCACTGGGACGACGAGTA
Source organism: Tenthredo amoena (assembly GCA_963966615.1). Lineage (NCBI taxonomy): Eukaryota > Metazoa > Arthropoda > Insecta > Hymenoptera > Tenthredinidae > Tenthredo > Tenthredo amoena. The sequence continues at coordinate 4,572,452 of OZ016497.1, read as the reverse complement.
TAAGGTATACATGCACGTACTACGTGTATGTACCCACCTACCTACCTATCTGTACACCTAATACCAATATATGCATCTACCTACTCATACGTTTCCAAGCGAACGACTGACTGAAACGAGTGGCTATAGTGGGCGAACCGCACGCGCGTATACCTATATGTATATGCGTTCGCTATACATATGTTGTACTCATAGTATACGGTATACTGTGAGATAGAAATACGTCTATTTACGCTAGGCGATAAGTAGGTATCAGTGTAAAGCGTATAGGTAGATAGGAGAAGTTTGCCTAAGTGCAACGATATCCTGCCGTCCGCTGCAGAAGCTAAAGATCCGGAAATTTCGGTCTATATTTGTTATAAATGATCGATAGGATTTTGAAACTTTTTTTTTCACAGACAGTAAATCTCGAGACGATTAATTTGACCGCTTATCGGTTTCGATAGGATCGATGAAGCCCGAGTTATTGAACACCGAATGAATACGTGCGTGAATTTCAAATTCCGGAGGTTTGGCCTGTCGGATCTTTGGCTTTGGGAATTTTAAACCTCCGGTGTTTTTCGTTTCAAAATTTTTTTAAATCGGCTATGTGGACTTTCGGGGAAACAATCTTTCCAAAAACTGTAAATCGGTAATCTTAAAATTCGGAACCTATTTTGCTGAACCAAAAGAGCCACAGCGGTGCAACAACGTCCTAAAACCGTAATACACGTTGCATGTGTATGGTGCAATGATTACAGCCCGTTGTGATCAATGTATACGTATATATATATATATATATATGATTATATGTATATGTAGGAGTTTGTGTCCGAGCGCTAGGCCAAGCCTTACATTATGGATTTACGACTCTAGGGTTGAATGGATATGATGTTTATGCTCTTCCTTACATTATCTAATCTATACCAGTCGTGGACAGAAGATAGTATACGTCCGTGCTTCTCCTACTTTTCTTAGAGCGATCTAATACTATGAAACTATAACATCGTCGACGATACCTAGTATACATGATATGTCGTTTAGTTTTTTCATATCTCCTTCTCTCCTCTCTAGTTATTTTATTCAATTTTTATTTTCTAATGAATTCAGAAATCGAACGTAACTGTTCTTCATTAAGACGACCTGTAAATCTCATCCTCCAAAAAAATCCACATATGTATTTGAAAAAAAACAAAAAAAAAAAAAAAAACTACGTATACGATCCCGAAAGCGCGTGACTCTCTACGGTTAAATAATGTTTGTTTGTCAGTGAAAGTTGTATAGTATAGGGAATATCTATCGTGGGCGATCGAGTCGCGGTATGCTCGTATATACATATGTATGTAGTATACGTATAACGATTGTAAAGAATATAAAAGGATCGTGGGTAGGGCCGATGGCTGTATGGCTATATCCAACGAGTCAACGGAAATAGCAATTCGCTTCGTAATCGAAGAATTTTACTAGCTACGACCACCTATAAGAAATGATTCATTTAAGATTCAAACAACTCGGAGATAGACCTGATCCTGTAAGGTTATAGACACCGATTCATGGTTGTTATCCTCTACCTCTCTCTCTCTCTCTCTCTCTCTATTTCTCTTTTTCTATCTCGTCAAGCACCTGCCGCGATCTACACTACTCCCTGGTTCAATATACGCACAGTTGTTCCATGGACTTGATAAGCAGCCCCTATATGCATATATATATATATATACGAAATAAAAGAAAAAGAGGAGATAAAGTGATACCGTATTGTATATAGGGAATGAAGAAAAGGCGAATTCAAGCCTGGGCTTGTAGATTCTAACGGGCGAGTATATTTCGTGGACATTATGGGCCAATACTGGTCCCCCCTCTTATTCCCGCACGCTCATTCTTCCGTGGTATAGGTTTGGTCAAGCGCGTGAAAGTCGGACCGATATAGGTATATAGATATATACCACCGTATTCCTTATGGTATATAAAGATGGCACCCGGCTTAAACCACCTTCTTCCGTTCTTCCTACGTACGCGCATACCGATATCATCAATGAACTTTAAGAACTGAGATGAAAATTGAATTCTCTATGGCCATGCCCAGGCCTCGTAACGTCTTCGTATATTATGTCGCGGTACACCCAGACGCATGTTTGCACAGACACGCGGATTGATGCTTACATCGGTACTTACGCACATGCATGTGATAAGTTGTAAATTTGAACAAGACGTATACCTATCTCCTCAAGGCGCCACGTATGCCGTGTGATGTTTGCCTTTGGGATTATCAGGGGTTCTTTTTTTTTTTTTTTTTTTTTGTTATTATTATTCAACGTATCTGCGGAAGAATTCTTTCCCTCGTCTGACGAGTTTCCGTCGCAGAAATTAGATGGGTCCATAAAAATGTTTCGATGAGTATTTGCCTCGGTGGAAAAATTCCAAATATCAAAATCGACGTTTCAATTCGTCAAATCGACTAACTGTATGATGAATATTCTATATTCTATCGACTCGTTAAAATCCTGACTTTAATTCGATTAGTTTATAAAAGCCCGTTGAACCGTATATACGCGTTTCGTCAGAGATTACGTGGCCTGTAACGCCCTACGCCCTCCGCATCTGGCAGATGATGGAATAGACTCTCTCTCTCTTCCTATGCCTGAACATAAATTTCGATATGCCACCAGCCAGGGATAGCATTTACCAGTTTATAGCGTCAAACGCTTCATATACAGAAAAATTTATCGCCTTTTATCGCTCTTCTCTTATCGCCCCACATTAGACTGCGTGCGTATAGAGTGCAGCAGCGACACCTTGCTCCAGTTAATAATTCTGATATCAGCTTCGTCTTTTTCTTTGTTCTCAAAAAATGTATTCATCTATTCCTCTCCGTGTCTGACTGAAGAGAATTGTAAATTTTCTTTCCCGACTAAAGTACAACAGCTGACAACCAGCAAGGCGTGACCAACGCGTCATACACCACCATGGTGCGGTAAACAGCTGCCCATGTTATACACCTATCTGCTGGATTTGCTTTTGCTGCAACTTGAGACTACCGTAGCTTCCTCGACGGCTTTTATGCCGGCACATATATATATGTGTATGCGTATATGAATATCCTCTCTTGAGCTTAAAGGTTTATATTTTCACCCCAATAAGTACATTTTATATACGTTTGAAACGAGACTGCATCAGGGTATATCCGATAGTTTCTTACGCGATAGTCCGTCGCGGTAGACGCTGTTCCCTTCTCGTCTTAAATTTTCCCTCACAAGTTATTTCGGTATACGTATTCACGTATATGTATGCATGCATGTATACCAATAAGAACGAGACGTGCCGCCTTAGTGTAATTCCGTCCCATTTCACACTGGCGTTAGTATTTCTGGGGGAATAACCGTACGCGGGTATTTAGCGTAGATATACGGATAACTTTTCGTGTATATAAGATAACGAGAGTAATATAGTTATAGGTATAAGCTGGAAGCTCTATCGCGCCGGGATACACGCTCGGTTTGAATTTGGAAAACCTCGTATTGTATATACGCACGTGGTGGCCTTTTAACTCTGCTCTAGAAATTTAAAAGACTTCGAAAAACCGAGTATCGGTAGTAATTTCACGGTACTCCTCCCTTGTACTTTACAGGAATCGTAGCCACTCGGTACTCGAAACCTTCGCGGTCAGTTACTCCGTGAGATTCGCTAATCACTCGTCGCGTATATGTATAAGTACTCTGTATTAATTACCGGCGCGTTACCAGAGATAATTGCTTCGGATTCTCAGGCTTAATATATATAACAGACACGCACGCACGCACGCGTCTCGATATACGAGATGGGTGATTAAAACCTTCCGCAGAGGGAGGTAATTGAATCTAGCTAGACTCTACTCGAATCCCGGGAAGCCTTTAACGTGCTTGATAGTATTTCCGCTCAACACCACAAAACCTAGCCGCGAAAGGTAATTCCTACTTCTCTTCCCGCAGTCATCCTTCCTGCTGATGCACTTATATACCTTCGTGTTCTACGTACGTAGTACGAGTACCGAGGCCGAGTCTGCACCAGTTTCCGCTTCCGGGTTCGTCCGCTGAGCACGGAAAGGAATTTTTTTTTTTTTTTATTTTTTCAAAGAAAGTTCAAAACCTGAGAAGTTTTCGTTACTTTTATTGAACAGAGTCTCGATTCGGGTCGCGTAGCTCCTATATATAAGAATAGTAAATTTATGGAAATTAGATCGGGCATCGATAGGAATTCGCCCCGAATCCGAGGAATTTTCTTAAATTATCGTTTAGTCAGGGGAATTAATTCCGAGAGCTGGTGAGATTCTGTCACGGATATGGGAGCGAGGAATTAGAGATGAAAAAAAAAATAAGCGAATAATTACGAACCTCGTGCCTCGTGGCAACGTGCAGCGGCTCCATCATCCGATAAATTATTTATCTTCAAAGCCATTTTTAGACCTCTTGCTTTATATACTCGCCAGATATCCCAGACGCCTGCCAATCAAACACCCTACTATATCCATAAACAATACCAGGTTCGGAGATGATTACGAGCTGAAAAATATCTCCTCGTCAAATCGCGGCGAGTCTTTTTGAGAACAGCGTCAAGTCAATCGGACCCTGAGATTCTACGATCGCTACTGCAGTTCTCCGGGCATATTACCGGATGCGTAGGTGATACCGGACCATCGGCTGCAGCCCTTATCCAGGTCGCAAATAAGCTTAGAACTTTAGGAGAACGCGTGGTGGTTTAATGAGCTTCATTTATAACACTGCTATTAAATATTCCCACGATGCTACTGCTGCCGGCTGCTACCGTAGGTACCTGCGGAGGTCACTGACCCTTCACATCTTGCCTCCTACCATCTCCTCTTCCTCTTCCTTTTCCTTTTCCTTTTCCTTTTCCTCTTCCTTCTTCTCCTCTCTTCTCTTTAGTAATTCTCCGTCTTATTCCAGCCTCCTATACATCGCTTACTCACTTATACTTTAGTTATACTCTTATCTCCTAGACATCCCCGATCTAAACATATCTCCCGAATATCGTTTCTATCGATTTGTATTAGACAGCGGCAACGATAGAGTACCGAGCGACTATTTACGGGGTTAAAGATCCGAAAGGAATTCACTTTTACTTAAGAAAATGGACTTTAATATTGCAACAATCCGTACAAGCGGGGAGAAGAAACGGGCTTCCTTACGGGGCTGGATTTTAATTCTACGTATACGTATACGTATACTTATATGGTCAGGGAATATGCGACTTACTATCGAGTCGCGTTTATAGACCGCGGAATGATATATATTTTAGCGGAATTAATCGGACGCCGTTGTATACTGTGTACTACATATGCCATGGGGAGAATTTTTGGAAACTGAAATTTTTCGAAGGAATTAAGGCCGCGAGCTGAAAGGCGACCTCGGTGAAGGCTCTACTCCGCCCTTCGTTAACCTTACTTGCCCTCGACATACGGACGTGAGAGGACCGACGGACTCCTCCCCATAGGGTTCGGTTCGCCTTGTTCTCCAGGGCGGTCGCGTATACGTAGTACCTACTCGGGGCGAGCTAACAGCTCGCGCTCCTTTCCTCGGGGTCAAATTGAAATTGGCCCACACGGCGGCTCCTCTCTCTGATATACGGGACGTGCGGGATCGCGGCGCGTTTCGTTTATACTATATACGAATATCATAGACTCATATATGAGTACAGATACTATATTTTATTTTATTTTATTTTATTTCATTTCATTTCATTTCATTTCATTTTATTTCATCGCGTTCCGCGCTCGTGTATACGGTAGAACTCGGTGAAACGAGGAGGAGAGAAGAGGAAGGAAGAAAGGAGGTAGGATGTATACGCACTTGTCCTGAGTACAGTTACATTTGCGTTACGCAACTATCTACGAGCCTCCTCATCGCCGAGTAGCGTGGTCGTTGCACCGGAGCGCGTAGACCTATCTTCTTGTTCGGGCTCGTGCTCGAGGCACGTATAGGATATAACGTTCGGTTCTATACCTGGGGGTATCCTTCTCTTTTCTTCTCTTCTCTTCTCTTCTCTTCTCTTTTCTCTTCTCTTCGTGATGCTATGCAAGGCGCGCGGCGCGGCACGGTGCGACCTTACGGAATAGGAATAATCTCCAAGATCTAAGATCTCATGGGGGGCTTGTCGGTCCGCCGCGGCGTTTGACGATGATTATACTTGTCACTGTTATGCGAGATATCCTAATTTAAATTAGTCCAAATATCTCGCCACCCGCTACCGAAACTCACCAGGCGAACAAAACGACCTTGACCATTCATAATCATGTCTCAATTGCTTTCAGGACCAACATGTATCTGCAAAGGTCCTCGATAAGCAGGGTGTGCGCAGTCGGTGGATTCTTCATCAGTATACCGGTATTTCTGACTGGTAAGTTTACCGCAATGTATAAGAAAATCGGGAATTAGATTCTAGACGATTTGAATATCATCTGTCAGTTATCCAAACCTGCGAGCAATTCATTTCAATATTATCAAATCGCAAGATTTCCAACACCAATTGTCAATTTTATTCCCCAGGTATGATACTGTATACATTTACACAGTTTCAACTAACACCGGCTATAGTAACCTCGGTATTCATCGGTCTTGGGATAATATTTTGCGGCTGTGCAATGGTACACAACGTCTTCGTGTGGCAGAGGGTGAGTAGAAAACGATTTTCCACCAAAATTGACTATAACGTAACAAGTTTCATTCCCTCAATTGCATAGAAACTGCGAAAAGAGAGAGAATCCAGCCGTATTTTCCATCTAAAGTAATTTTTTTTCTTTCATTCGCAGGAGAAGACGAATGCCATTAACGACTTGGCCCGTGAACAGTGCGAGGCTGCTGCCCAGAGACAGAGGCGACACATGCAGCAACAGCAACAACAACAGAATCAGCAACAGCATCAAAATCAACAGCAACACAACCAGCAACAGAATATTCCAAAACAACAACAGCCACATAATCAGAACCAACAGCATCATCAAAGAGGAGCTACGAACCAGTCGATTATTACAGCTGGTAGTCGCGGACATAAGATCGGAGCTATTCCACAAACTAATTCGACAGCTACGCTGCCCTCCCTTGGTCGTGGACAGCCTTATCATACCCACAATCATCACCACGTCTCGATCCCGATATCCGTGATACAGAATCATTTACATCAGTCTTTGGGATCGCACAGAAACGTTGCTACCCCACCAACTCCTGGTGATCTTTCACCTCCAAGCCCTAGCCATAAACATAACAGGTCTCATACACTGGCTAGAGAAATTAGCGGCAGTGTTAGCCCCGGGTTACCACCCGCTACACTAGACCTTAGCAGTGCAGCTACGACTAATAGTCCTCATGAATTGTCCACCCTCGTTTGAAGGGACGAGTTTGGTTTTAAATTAGGGATTGGGGAGGTGTCCAGAACGGAAAGGTATGGGGTGAAAAGCCTTTTTGGAGTTTTAGAAAGGGTTTGAGAGACATTAGCAGGCTTATTCATTTTTTGAAATACGATTGAATTGAAATGGAGAGGAGAAGTATCTTGAAGTCGAATTTTTTTTATGTCTAATTTTTTAGTAAACTGAATAATAGGGAAAAGTAATCGATTTGGGGATTAAGAAATGTTTAAGAAATAGGAGGAAAAGGGAAAGGAATCATTGCATGTACCTCTTTAAAGTCCCTGAGTTTTGTCAGAGCTAAATTTTATGTAGAATCGTATAGAGTATAGGGTATGGAAAATATAGTCCTGTATAGAAAGTAGATTTAGGGAATTGAAGCCGTGTCTTGCGATTAATATTCGCGTATGTCTGTTCTTGTTACTTGTATGTAATTAGGAATGTGACCGCGTTCAAGCGTTGTCATTTATTGTATATAACCGATCATCGCAGTGAATCAAAAAAGGAATGAAATTCATCGAGATAAACTGAAACGCAATTATCGATAATCTTTTTAGAGGATTATTAGGGTGTGCAGTGCATTACCCGATAAAGTCGCACAGCTGTTTGTTGCGACTGTGTAGATTTTAAAGATTTAATTAAAGTGCCTTTAATCAGAACTCGTAGCAGAGTCTAGTTTGTTTTGTATTTTGATATACAATCTTAAAGAAGCATAAAACTATGAAGAAATGAATTCAACTGATTCTCGAGGCTTGAGATTTTATGAATAATAAACAAGTGGCCTTTTAATTAATTCAACTAGCCTCGTCAAATGGATTCGGAGCTTAATATATTTTCATTGAAAGCTGAATAGAAAGAATAGATGAAAATGATGAAATAAAATTAAGGGAAATAAAAAAACTAAATAATAAAACAACCACCACATGTAAATATGAACTAACGATTGCCTTATGCGTAATAAAATCTGATTTTAATATATATAAAGATATTTTTTTGTTTGTTTTTTTTTTTCTGTATGAACTGGGCAGGGTAGTAACATGAAAATGAAAATATGTAAATTACATAATAATAATATAAAAACATATACGTTTTGCCATTTTGTAAGTAGTGTAGCTATAATCGAGTATCTATCTACCTATATGTATACTATAGGTATACGTAGAATTTAAATATTAAGGAAAAAATAAATTATTGGGTCCACATACATAATATGTATAACTTAACGGGGTACAAAAGTGTTTTAGCTTTCTGTACCAACAAAATATATATATAAATACATTTGTTCATTTGTGTATGTACTCAGCTGTGTATGTAGTTGCGAGAAAAATAAATTATTCTGAAATTTTATTACTGTAGAGCTATAAATCATCGATTGGTCGCACCGAGTTGCGGAAGGTTCGGGTCAATGAGCGTAACTTTCTTTTCAACTAAATATAATCGCCTAATCCTTACGGACGTTGCGGAGTCACGTACAAACTTTGCTTTATTACTCATAGAAAACTTTTACTACGATATAAAACTCTATCCGCCACCTGGAAAGTCAATTCCGAAGAAAATAAAGTTTTTCATGAAGTCGGGGGTGATTCAAATTTTCGAAAATTATAACCACGTCCGCGCCTTATCGAAGTCGGCTCTTCGACCAGTTCCGGCTTAGTTCGTGAATTCCCGGCAAGGTAACGCCACCCGTTGACCTCAGAGGTGACTCCGTCTCGCCGTAGGATCAACAACTTCGAATTGAATTTGTTTACTCGCAATTAAACTGCCGCCAGTTAGTAGCAATCGAAATAGCATTTATTTAACAGTGTCTACGACGATTATCCGACGTGATTATCGATCGAATTCAATCAATCAATAGCCGCATTTGTCAGGTACGATTCTCCGATATCAAAATGTGATTCTTCTTCTTTTTTTCTCCTTATACTATCAAAATGTGATATCGACTCGGTTATCCCGATCTCGGCACGAAGTGTACCGGTCATTCTCGGTTGTTTCTTCTTATCTGAAAAGTATCCGTTGTCTCGTCAAGGTTATAGGATCTAAGGGAAACGGTGTTAGATTCCGAGTAAAATTTCGCGACCGGAAATATTTTGGTAATGAAATAGTAATAATCTATAGCGTTGGTAAATATTTGTAACGTCGGTATGGCAGAGCGATACGAAATCCAATATGGCCGCGGACGCCGGGTAGCCGAGCTGCGAAAGTGTTGTCTCAAAGTTTCCGTTAAATCTGTTGTAAAGAACGGTTTAATTACAGTGAAGTGAATAACAGTGATGACTATTGCGTGTTCCGAGTGCCTTGAGGATTACAGTATTCACTAGAATTGCGAGGATGACGAGGATGCAACATCCCACGAGTGAGTAACAGAATCATAACATCGCATTTCTATCCCAACGATATAGGTAGATCTCTCGGTATCATATGGGAACGGGAGATTGTTGTAGGAAATAACGCAGCTTGTTTTGATGTCGAAATATATAGTTTAGTTAAAATGAAAGCTCTAATATACAATGTCGATAGATATATATATATATACAAACTAAATTATTTACGGTAGTAATTATACGTATCTATAGGATAAGTTTTAGAATCGAGAAATGAACAGAATAGAATAGAATATAGGTATAACAAAAGATAGAGAAGAAAACAAAATATTTTTACTTTACTTTTCTTTTTTCTTTTTTCTTTTTTCTTTTTTTTTTTTCCTCTTCTCCTTCTCTCAGCTTAACTTAGTTTAAAACTGAATAAAAACAATAGAGAGAGCCTTATAATAATTCGAGATATGATAAATATATCCTATCTTATGTTTAACGATCGCCATAATCACACGACAGAAACTCTCTATAACAAAAACGATATTCTGCGCATTACTAATTCTTTCTTTCAATAATAATAATAATAATAATAATAATAATGATGATAATAATAATAATATTAATAGTCATAATAATTGTAGTCTCGAAGTAGTCGCCTTTGTGCAGCCCTTTCTTTCACATAGAGATTTTTCCATACTGTATATCGGTATATGTATATACTATGTACGTCTATAGGTACAATGTAGAATGAAAAGCGAAATGTTAAACTCTTGCACTAGAGTCGCCCCGTTGTGTTACGTTACTCGTGGCTATAGATCTGTATATATATACCTATACGCTAAAGTATAAATACCCTGGAATTCGCGGTGTGTGATTCTGGCCGAGTTGGTTTTCTCGTATATCGAGCTTTCATTGTGTATTATTTTGATTCATGTTAAATGAAGGGGAGTCGAGGGGCGACCATGAGCGTTTAGTAATAATTGTATATCCTTGTCGAGCCAACGCATAAGGGTTGTTCAATCTCTAGCTACAGCCCCCGTCACGTGTTAATAATAATAATAATAATAGTAATTATTATTATTCGAGAAAGCCCTGTTTGTCCAAAATCTTGTATTGTCTGTACATACCTAGAGGAGCTTGGGGGTAAGAGCAGCTAACTCGGAAGTCTAAAATATCGAGATCTCGCTCTCCCCTCTACCGTATAACGACCCCTTTCTGTCCGATAAAATAAGTTACACTATACAATACGTGTTAGATAATATAATATAGGTATATATGTATGTATATGTATGTATATGGAATCGAACAAAGTTCATACCGCGACGTTTAGCTGTGGAGTAGCCTGGTGCGCGTTCGGTCGGGCCATTCATTAATCCGTTTCGTTCATTCATTCGTTTACCCATGCGTTCATTTATTGTATATATTTTCAGTCTATATTGTAGCCCGTTTTATGCGTATGGTATATATATATATATGTGTGGACGGGTCGAACGTCTGAAAATACTATCTCGAGTGCAGCATATATATGTATAGTATATAGATTCGCGTTTGGCGTATCCACACGCGTAATACGAAATAATGATGACGATCAACGGAAGGGAGCCAACCCCCCGCGATATTACGTATCGAGATATTTGACATCGTCACAAACGATCAGTGTTTCTTCTGTCCCAAATATTTATCTCTTCGGTTCGTCATTTATTTCGGCTACGGCGATGGCGCGCTGTCCGATAGAACTTCGCTCGGTGTACCGTCGCTTGAATTAACGGAAAATGCTCGCGTAGGTGGTCGTCGCTGCCTCAATACCGCTGGGTCAAAGTTGGGATGTCTCCTCGCGTGTTTGCTGAAAAGTAGAAGAAAAAAAACAAAAAAAAACAAAAAATAGAAAAGGAATTCAGTTTTTTCTTACAGTTTTCACTTTATCCATTCGTCCGGTTCTCAAACCGCGATTAATATATATATATATATATATATATATATATAATTACCTGAGGTGATCGCTTCGCATAAATTTCTTGTTGCATACGGGACATGCGAAGTTCTTTTCTCCCGTATGAGTCCGCGTGTGTCTAGCCAGTTCGTCGCTTCTTGCGAATCTTTTACCGCATCCTGACCAGCTGCAGGGAAAAGGTCGTTCGCCTGAAAGATCCGAACGGGTATATATATATATATATATATATCTAATATACTATATAATATATATATTGTATATATGGTACGGTTATTATTAGGCGTGAATATACGCGTCGTTATATTTCATCATTGTTTAATCCCGCGTATCACGTACGGAATCGTTATAGTTCCAAGTAATTCCTCCCTACGTATATATAGTATATACGCGTATAACGTAAATTTATTCATAAAATTTCCAACGGGAGGATGAAATAATTTTTGTCACGCGGTTCGTGGCGCTCTGCCAGCTAGAGGCGTCTCGTAGTCGTGGACGGGGGATTTGGACGAGGAGGAGTAAGCGGCGTCCGGGTGTTGAGGGTAAACGGATTGAATTGAATTAATGTCGGTATTCATATACTACGAAATGTAAAAGCGCGAATTAAACTAGAAGAGAAGCATCTCAGCGATCGTTTATATCATCTTCAAAAGAAGGTAAACAACCCACCCCGCTGTCTCCCCTTCTGCCATACCGTATTTACTATGTTTTGCTGTTATTAGAGTTATTTTACGATCGTCCATAAGATCGGCGAGACCTAGTCTGATTTTTTCTCTCGACACGATACCCTCTAGACCTTAAAATTAAAGAATCAGTTTTTCCTTTTATAATATCGTATGAATTTATTACGTCAAATTCCCCATTTCACAGTCTCGACGCATATTTAATCCCCGTCCAATTGTTTGTCGGGAATAAAAACCGCGAATTGATTTTGAATTAGCTGTTTTTGTCGGCGCGCAAAGAGGGGGGAGCCCCCCCATCGCGTTACGAATTTCCATAAATCACTGGGTACATCGATCTCCCCGTTGGCTAAATGAACCAAAATTTCACGGTCGAAGGGGCGAAGAGGAAAATAAATTTTCAAAATTTTATATACCTAGGTATTTTACAAACGAATTTCAACGTAGTATACAGTTGGGTATACGTATCCGCACTGTATCAGTAATCCGACAACTAGTACAGCTGCCTTAGCGAAGCTGACCACCACGTGACGTAATTATCGGATACGCCTATTATCGATTAAAGCTATAACTATACTACCGCGGGAAATCCACTCGCCATTTCGCAATAACGTAACTAAATAATATTATCTGCACCATAGAGTAAGTACTACATATACGTATATCTATCGTAAATGACTAAGTTGCAATAAAGGAAGAATAAAAGAACAAAAGAAACAAACGCGATGCTAAACATATCGATGCGTCGTCTTATACCTTCACGCGTGAAAGACCGGTTAAAAATTATATCTAAATAATATATTACACGAGTAGATATATATATATATATTGCCAAAGCAACGAGGGGTGCGAAATAAGGTGGGCTCGAATTTTTGCACAGGTCTCTTTGTGTTAGCAAGGTATATATATATATATAGGTATATATAAAGCCCGGTTCTTGTTGTAAAGCTCTTTGTTGGTATAGCTGTGCAGCAGCAGCAGCAGCAGCAGCTGGCGTTAAGGTAAAGGCAACCTTCCGCGAATCTTGTCGTTGAATAGGTATACACGCGTGTATATATGTATATAGAAGGATATATACACGTAAGGTATAACTATAAGTATAACAGGTCCTTGTTGCACGTAGAAGTAGAGAGATATGTATGTAGGTATGCCTCTGCAATCTCCCTTTCGTTCATTCTGCACCTTGCATTGCACGGTAAAGAGATACCTTGTTCTTACTTTGCACCCTGAGTAAGTCCGGAGGAGGATATTCGCACATGCGAAGGACGCTGTCTTGCCTTGCCTTGCCTTACCTTACACCGAGTGGCCTGAGAGCGACGAAGAGAATAGGGACCGAGGAATCGAGTGGAGTGAGGCGGAGGGAACGGACCAGCCAGCCAGCAACGGGTTTAACGTACCCGCACAAGGAGACGACGACTACGACGATACATACTTCTTTTTCGCGAATTCGTATTCTCTTTTCTGACGCGAAACGCGACCCAGTCAATAATATCGGTGGAATATTTGGATTAATACGGTTGGATGTAGGTTTCTAACGACCGGTTGACTTTTGGAAAGACTCGCTAATTTTTTTCATTTTTTTCATTTTTTGTTTTAACTGGTCAGAAAAAACAAAAAAAAAACAAAAAAAAAACGATCGCTGATTTCTATAGAGACCTTGGTTGTATATGTAGTCACTTAACGTCAACCGGTTTATTCAACATTGGTACGAAGCTATTGGTTTGCGTAGGAGACACTCTACGTACTCGCGCCCACTATAACACAAAGAGACGTTGTACGAACGTCGAGAAGAGTGATCGCGTAATTCGCGTCTCCTCCGGCTAACACGACTCGTTTGAATCATTTCTATATATAAAGGACAAAGGTCGCGTGGTATCATATTTGTATACCTATAAGTACGCCGAATCTTTCGATCGTAATTTATATTATATGTATATGTGCCGAATGCGACGATGACGAAAGTCATTTCGCTCACTTTCTTGCATCGAGCTTTTACACGCGTTTTCATGTAGGTATACCTACGTGTAATAGAAGTATAATGGGTTTTCGCACACTAAATCAGTTGTCCCGAAACTTAAAACAAGTCGAATGAATTCGGACAAGCGAGCAAGCAGGCAAAGCTATAACCGCGGAGAGAGGCTAATCTTAGGTCGAGCTAAAAATGAACAAGTGTAGTGTATACCTATAGGATCTATACTCACTGTCACGCGCTTCTGTAGGTCAATGCACACTTTGGCAAACCTATAGGTCTGCCTTTGCGAAATCGCGCTAATCTTGAATTGAATTCAAGATTAGTTAATGGGACGGTCTATATCTGTGAGAGAGGGTCTTCGCGGGGACGGGATTCAAATATCACTGCAAAGCGATTAAAAATGAATCGAGTATACGAGCGACTCTTATTATTATTTATTATTTATTTTTTATTTCTTCGTTTCTATATAGGTGCCGCTAATTTTTACAATCATATCCACTCTTTATCAAAACCGAACATTCGTAATCGTTGATAAGCGATAGACGGCGATCTAGATACCACTCGAAGAGTATTACCTACTTATATTTGTTACTTTCGTAATAAGTCGATGGATAATCGTATAATTATCTTTTTCGAGATATGGTTCGATGCAGCCTTTTTTTGACCCTCGAAGCAAACAACTCTATATACCTATATATATACAGATAAGTGTAATTTACACAAATATATATATATATATATATTATTCAGCTGTAGGCGTAGTTCATCTATATAGGTATACGAATTTTCGTTATTATTGAGCTATACTTAACATAATCAATCAATATTTCAAGATATAGTCTCACAGTTGCTGGTGTGTGCTGGACAATGTTATAGTTGGGAATCAATCTTGATCAGAATTTAATCATTTTATAATCACCCGATTGAATAGTGTCATAAAAACGTTTCGGGTATGCGTAATACCGTTGTCTGCTAATATCAACCGTATCGTATAATACGCGAATCATATCGTGACGAGTGTGAGTCAGAAATTCATTGCAGAAACAAAAAAAAAAAAAAACATTGATATTGAAATTGAAATTTAAACATTTTTCATCAAAATCATCTTCCGCGGAAGTATTATAATTTCTACCCGACAGGTATACGCGTCTCGAAGGATAACCCGCATCCGTCTTCTTATTCCTTCGACGACGACACGCCGCGTATCTGTCTATCGGTATATTTTATTCTATACACACAAAGGTGCGGGAATAGGTGTATCGTATACCCATATAAATACGTGGCGGTATAGGCGTGTCCGTTTGCGGTCTGAAATTACAGTCACGAGTAGCTGCTTCAGGGTCTGTCCCGACGTACCGGTGTCCGTCGTCGTGGGTTTCGCGGCGTATCCGGGATTGCGAGAACGTTGGATTTTGTTAAAACAATACTGACGATATACTACGATAATTCGCATACAGAGAAGATATCTATAGTCCTCGAAGTACCTTATACATACTATAGTATGCTTCTCGGTTTATTATTAATTGAATTGCTAAATAGACGATTCGGTTCTTCTGTTGCTACAGCCTTGGCGCAGCTGGTTTTAAGTTTTATTTTAGACCCAAAGTAGACCATCACTCGTTCGCAATACTTATTTCTTCTTGGCGATCGACCCGGTAGGTTATAGAGAGAGAATAACCAGCCGTGCCGGTAGGGTATAGGATATACGGTACTCCGAACTACCTACCTACCTACCTATAACAGACCTTAAACGTTAGAGTCGGCTGTAAACTGGTATTGTGTGTATACGGGTTATATCTCTACCTTTCTACCTACCTACCTACCTACCTACCTACCTACCTACCTACCTACCAACCAACAATTCCAGGCTCTGAATTATTTCCTTCACAAAGCTCCTCCTCTGCCTTTGCCTCTCAGACAATTGGTATAATACGGTATAGAGGTACGTAAGAACCTCGGTACAAGCGCTTCGGTTATTCTCAATGGGTCGCCAAATCGTAAACGCGTAGTTTAGGCTTAGATTTAGCCATGTGTATACTACCTAGTGCATGTATATATATACATACACATACACATACACACATTTGAAAATCATTGTCGGTACGGCTATACATATAAGTATTGAAGAGTGAATGTGACACAAAGGAACTGTAAGCTTTCGGATGCAGCTGCTTCAGGTATATACCCGGGTATATACGTGTGTATATAGGCATGACAAACTCTGGTGAAATTCGCATTTCGCGACTATATACAGATTTTCGGGCTGTTTCTTGGTACGGATAAAAGGTGGGGTGGCGCGTGTATATAGTATGTTAAAGGTACGAAAAACAGTATAAGCCATAGGGATATAACCATTAGACCGTACTATCGCAGGTTTCGTTAGACTTAGGGATTACCGGATGCCGCATGATCCCTGCATCAGTGTAGCCAAGTAGTTTAATGAGTCGGGGCTCACCCTAGCAGTATCTATCTACATCCATATATTATACACCTCTATTTTCATAAAGCGACGTGTGGTATTGCCCGGATTGAACCGGACCCGTCTCGGACAACTAGACACGATACTCACATGCTGGTAACCCGCGATGAATATATCGTCGGGTATTTAACGTTCACGCATTCGGGTGAAATCATCGACCGAGATACGTTGAGCGACGCGGTACGCGGTACTCTTCGTCATCGTACGACAGGGAAATTAAACTGGAATTCGCAGTTTCTCAAATCGACTCTAGGATCTACGCTAAAGTACCTATATCTTGTGTTACGTAAATTATTATATTCTCATTGTTTTTTTTTTTTTTATCTCATACCGCGCGCGGGTATAAGGTGTATATACGGAATAGAATGGAATAGAATGGAACAGAATAGGATGTAGTGTGCGAGACGAATGAGAGAAGGTTGTCGACCGCCGCCGATCCTCGATTACCATACACATATACCTACTTTACTTCTACAGCTTACACACGATATTCTCTATATCTATACGTATAAATCTTACCTTTATACCAAGTACTGCTGTGCACGCGCGATATAGTATAATGGACAGTGACCAACGTCTACGAGGCCGTGAATAAACTTGGTGTCTGTGTGTATACATGTATATAGATATGCTATAAGGACGTTTCCTTATTTCGGAGTACACGTACTTGTGATATTATACGATAGTGTGCGATTCGACAATTTATTTGAATAATTACGAGTGCGGGTTGATGGTCAGAGGTTTGGTTTGAAACGAAAAATAATGCGAGCTAATAAATGAATATTTTTATCCTAAGAAGAAAGTTTTATGCGTACCGTATATTAATCCTTTTTAAAATTCTGTTAGAGACCTTGGGGATAGGGAAATATCTATGTACATACATACGTATGTATGAGCGATCGTATTTCTCACGTAGTATTTCTATACTGCAGCCTTAATCTGCGTATCGACCTCTCTCTTTGATTAAATTTATACAGCTATATATACGCGACTTTATCTCTACAATATTATATAAAGAGAAGAGAAGAGAGGAAGGAGAAGACCGGTTCTGTATATATATATATATATATATATACACATATAAAACTTGTTATAAAATTTTCTTCATTCTCACACAAATATGGAAAGGCACATATTTCGTGTGTTGCAACAACAATGTGTATATACGTATGTACTATACGTTTCTTTTTCTTTTCTTTTCCTTTTTTTTTTTATATTTAAGATAGTCAAAAGCAAGAGGATAAGAAAAAAGAAAAGAAAAGAGCACTAGTGACGGACAAACATCTTTTGTAACATAATTAGGTACTTCTTATACGTGTTGATATATAGCTGCGAGATGTTTATGCAGATTTACTTAAACTTGACCTCGTGCCCCCGCGACTGTAACGTCAGGTTAGGTTAGTTATATTCGACGCGGCATATATCTTTTCCGTTGTTCGATTATATCGAGCCTAAACGTGCGAACGCAATACCTACACGCGAGACTATTGTCGCACTCGCACCCGTCTATATATTTCTCTGTTTAGGTTCAGGCATGCTTTTCTATATATATAGATGCATGTGTAAAGGCGCCAAATTTTTTCTTTTCTTTTTTTCTTCTTTTCTTTTCTTTTCTCTTCTTTTCTTACCTCACCTTACTTCGCACTCGAAAGGATTGAAAGAGTTAAGTAGTCACTTCTCTAGAGAGAATCAATCACGGTACATATACACACATGTATGTATCCATCTCGTCCATATCTATATTCGGAAAGGTCGAGTATTACAAATTTTTTCCATCGGTTTTTAAGGAGAGAATTAGTTTCGCTAAATAATTTCGTAGACTCTTTCTCGTTTCCTTATTCTCGTGGCACGATAGTTTTTATTTCATTTTTTTTTCTCTTTAATTTTCCTTCATAACCAAGGCTGACCGCAGGCTGATAAGCTATCTGTAACGGATATCCCTTATTTACTTTTTCTTTATATAATATACATACACGCAACGTCGAACCGTGTCTCGGTTACCGATTTACGTATATATATAATACACGTTACATTGATGTCGTTAAATAATAAATATATAAATATTATACGCGTAATGCACGATATGAAATTGCGGAAGAACGTTAATCAAGACCAAATATCATATAACATATCGCACGTCGTTATAATTCATGAAGTTTAATTAGACGGACGAAAGTTGATCAAAAATATTATTCTCTCTTCATTCGATACACATATTTCTATAGTATAAGTATACATACGTGTACGAAATGCTCAGACGATAATGAGTTTTCAGTTTACATAGCTTCCGGCAGGCGAGTATATAAAGTCACACATGTATCGTGTGTCGCATTATATACGTGTCATTGTTATCGCGTGCCATTCGGTCTAGATTATCGCTACATTTGTACACGTATATAGAACCGCAAAAAGAAGAAAGAAACTACTTTACACATATATACTAAACGATCGTTTCTTTGGCCACGCGTTTAGTTCGGTAATTATAATAAATAGAATGAAAATACAAATTCATTGTTTATTAATAAAATTATGTTCTTAGATAATATCCAACGGTTTCTATCTCGACACGACACGTTGTACAGTATACTCGTTTGTCGTATTCCATAGCAGCTTAGACTACGGCTATCTATTCATCTACCTCGCATATATACGTATCGTTGAAAGTTAAACGTTTGTAATACCGCGGGTCTAACGTTTAACATTATTACAAAACTCTCTCGTATGCACGATGACAAATAAGGAAAAGGTACCATGCACGTAGGCTTAATTCGTAGCGTAACCCCAGGATATATAGGTATAAAAAAAAAAAGAGAAGAAATGGAATAACGCGATTAGACATTATACCGTATTACATATTATTATCGCGATGTGCCAATGTACGCATGTGTTATGCGTCTATGCATATATATATATATATATATATATGTATAACATATCGCGGGATATAGAGCCTAGAGGGAGGCGATTTTGTATCCGTTACCACGCGGCGTGTATAAATATGTGTTTCTCTCCCATATACCGTATCGCATACTTATATATACGAGTGTAGGTATAGTGTATAAAGAAATGTTCTGTAGGCCTGGTATATAAGGTCTTGTACATACGTATATACATATACATCCGGTCGATTAAAGACTCGAAGATAGTATCCTTGCTGTTATACCGCCAGCTACGTTTTTAGGTAGTATAGACGAAACTTTATACGGTAACGCCTTCTCCCAGGAGAGGCCAGAGCCTGAATACCTATACCCGAATCTTAAACCTCACGAACGGTACTAAAAATTCCGAATTTCAATATCAAGTCTGTATAACCGATTTGACGAACTATGAAAGAAATAAGTAAGAGCCAATCGATCAAAAACTACGAAACTTCAAATTCACGTACGATGCATTTCATTGCGGATGAATTTGGCTTTCGTATATAATTACACTAGCTCCTCTATAGCGGTAAAGGTCTATTTGAAATTCTAACGACACCTGAATACTCCACGATGCAGCTCGGTGCTCCTGGGACGGTTACGTGCACGTAGTGAGTGATATTGCGGCAAGTTTTGCCTCTGGCGATTTTATAACGCGGCAAATATTTAGTACTATATCTTCGGGAATTAGTATAGTTGGAAATATACCGCACACATCCACGAACAGATATATGTGGACTTTGTGTCGGGTGTATACGAAACTTTCTACCTCATAGCAGCTCGTAAACGACGAGAGGAAAATAACGATGGAAAGAAAAAAAAGAAAATAAAAGCGTGAAAATTTTTGAAAGGAAAATATGGCTATAACGATATCGATATCGTTTATACACTATATGTGGGGCTTGGTTGTTTTCAACAGATTCATAGACACGAGGCTAACTCCAGTGCTCTTGAGTCCGGACGTATCGTGCGCGGATATATAGGAGTAAGCAAACAACAGAGTATGATGCTCGAAATAGGCGTTGCCCAATCAATAGAAAACCGCGTATGAATAATAAACCGCGTGCTTTTTAAACGTATACCGTTAATATCTGGTGTTATACAAACGCGCGCGTAAACGCGGATATAGGTGGATGCAGGGATTCGAGAGATCGGAAAACTAACGATAAATATGACAGCGGTTTGAAACGATTCTTATGAGTCATCGTTTAGGGATGATTCGGCGGATTTCTGTCTGCAAATTCACGAGAGAATTTGTGTTTTTTTTTTTTTCTTTTTTTTTATATATTTCAGAGAATATCTGAGAGCGGAGAATTTGAGTGTATTCATGAAATTCAAAAGTGTTATTAAAACTCTTTTGACCGCGATAGACTTTAGACCTTTTAGCATCTATGAGGCGATTTCTTTGATAATAAATTCCTCGCGAGGCAGCAAATACCATTATTCACATCGCAGGTTTTTTTCTAGCCACTTGAAACACCCTGCAAAAGTACCCGCAGTAAATACTCTCAGCCCTGAAACGAATAAAGGGCGAGTCGTCGCGGGTCGACCGTGGGCGTGGTCCTATAATCGATTCCGACTCTCTCGGTCTCTCCTGCTCTCTCTCTCTCTCTCTCTCTTACTCTCGCAGTACCCGGCACCCCCGCATGACAACGAAACTATAACTAAGTTATAGTAATTTTTCTCCTCTTATACCTTCGTGACATTTTCGTATTCCTAATTCTACGTCTCGATGACGATTAATTCGCGTATCGACAATAAGCCGCGATATTAAATCGCGAGAAAAGAAAAGAAAAGAAATATATATATATATATATATATATATATCGCATCAATACGCGATTCTATACGATTCATATAAGAATAGACGAAAGAACCTTCGGCGCTTTTCTAAAAGCCGCGTGCGATCCGCTACGACGGATATATACACACATATGTGGCGGGGTGCGTGCGTGCAGGGTATACACGCACGGAGTGACATGTGGAGATCTGCGGTAGCCACGACGCAGGCGCTCCTATATAGCCTGTGCGTACGTTGCGGGTGGTTTAAGAAAACTATAACTAATCGCGCGAGAAGAGACTGTGCGGGGTCATAAACGTATATATATTTAGGTATATTATATTATATAATTTACGATCGAATAATCTTACTTTACTTTTTATTATCGCATCTCCTATAACGTTGTTTATCTATATCCGTGGAGTTTCCCCGCACTTGTAAACGAAATCTTAGACCCATGCGTGCAATACCTAAGCACGATCGATGATTGGGGAAAAGGGAAAAGGGAAAAAAGGGAAATGGGATAAGGGAGAGATGTACTATGAGAGAGTCCGCGTACTACACGTTTCGAGAGGCGAAACCAGGAGCGTATTTTTATGTTAAACTTAAAGTTGAGGACTACAAGCTGGTTATTATATTGAGGCGAGTCTCACAGCTCGTTCACGATCCAATTATAACGTGAAGCTGTAACATAACGCTGCTGCTCGACAAGGAATTATCATAAACAGGCTAGAATGTAAAGTTCGGGAAAAAAAAGGAAGAAAAAAAAAAAAATGATATTTTTGCTAATTCTGTTTGCTCGCTTTACTCTTATAGATATGCTTACACGGCGAGTTTGCCTTGCCTCTGACCTCTCCTCTGCACTACTCCAACGAACGGCGATGGATTGAAAAAAAGGAATAATAATAATCATCTCAAAGAAGGAGTTATAGTATACGTATAGTAATCTCGATATTACGCAACGGCGCTAATGATAACAAATTTGAGGATAATTAATTGAATTTTTTCTCAACACGTAATTCTACTAACCGGTATGGGTGCGTAGGTGAGCCTTTAGGTGCGAACTTTTCCCGTATACTTTATCGCATCCTGGATAGTAGCACTTGTGAGTTTTTCTAAGATTCGTAGCGGACGATCTGGCGTTGGGAAAAGGTCTGGTGCACCCCTTAACCTCGTTGATGTTTCGGTTATTGTTCGAGGTACTTCTACCCCCCGACGAGTACAAGAAACGTTTAGATCTAAGCCTCAACTTAACTCCGGTATTCCGTACCGTGGCATCTTCTTCGTCCATGATTTCTTCTTCGTCGATGATTTCCTCCTCGTCGTAATCCTGAAGTAATTCGTTATCATTATCGTTCTCGTTATCAAAATCCTCCTCCTCTTCCTCCTCCTCCTCCTCCTCCTCCTCTTCCTCCTCCTCTTCTTCCTCCTCTTCCTCTTCCTCCTCGTCGAACTGATCCTCCTTACCGAAGCTACCGTTTATAACACTCGACTCGAAACTGTTCGAAGTTTGTCTGTCTTCCTCGTCGTCTTCGTCTATCTGTACCAGAGGTACTTCCGGGACTGGTTCCTGCTTTATCCTTGTAAGGTCGGTCAGTATCCTGGCAACCATGTACAATGAACTTGAACCAGTTTCCGGGGGCGTAGACGACGACGACGGCGTCGTATTAGCCGTCGACGACGAGGTGGTGGTTGTTGTCGTCGTCGTCGTTGTTATACTGTCCTTAGCCGACGATAGCTGCTCGACGTTCGGCAGCGTCTCTACCACAACACCGGGGCTTGTATTGTCCATGAAATTTTTGTGCGTCGTATAACGGGCCGATGATAAATCGAGCGGCAAAGTAGGACCTGACCAGTTGTGATCCTTCGCGTGAGACATGGCCAGTAGACACTGTGCGGCGAAGTTTATATCGTCCTGATCCATCGATTGATTCGGGGTGTACATCTTCGTATTTTTTTTTTTATAAATTAGTTTCGACGTCACTGTTTGAACCGTATTTTTGAAAAATTCCACAAATTCGTAACAGTTTCGCAGTATACTCACAATAACAACGTATGCGCAGGCGTGTATACGATATTATTAATTTGAAAACAGAAGATAACAAAAAAAAAGAAAAAAAAAACAATACAAAAAAACACAAAAAAGAAACAAAAACTGAGGTAAAAACACTTAGGGAGATAAATGACAGAGGCGTTCTTCGCACCGATCTGCAAAGGTGCGTTAAACTCCGGCTCGAGACTTAGTCTGTTCTTCCGACGCGAGATACCACACGACGGGGACCAACCTGCCTCGACGGAGCTCTGGCGAAGACTAAACTCCGCTCCGAGTGCTCCGACCGTGCCCCGTACGTCCTCCCGCTCGTCCATGTGCTCCGGGCGGACGACTCGTCCCAGTACGGAGGGAGAAGCGACCGCGAATGGGGGAAGGGTAGCCTTAGGTACGTACGTACGGACGGGAGACGTACGTGTACACGGGTCAACCTTCGCCTACGCTTTACGACGTTACCTCGACCCTCGCGACCCCGATTACCCTCCCCGATTCGCAAAATCATCGAAGAAACAGATCAGGGGAGAATTTTTTCGTATATTTTCGGTAGTACCTATAGGCTTTGATATACCTATATATATATATATATATATATATATATATATATATATATATGCGTATCGTAGAACGTCGTAGAGGAATAGTGGATGTTTGAAGAAAATTAATGTGGAAGTAGGCCTGATGTGGGTATGTAACATCAGAATTGAGATATTTAATTGTTAGACGAAGGGTGCTGCGGCCTGCATTCAGGTATAATAAGAGTAAGAACGTAATTGGATGGGTAAGTAATGCAGTTAGTGGGTAAATATCTGGAAAAAACGTATTCCTTCTTCCAACTTGTATGCCTGGGATATATCCGTCCGCTCTATTTTAACGTGGCGAGAGTTTTACTCTGCAGAATTCGCGGGGAATACATACTCTGGTTGGCTAATTTATCGATCTGTGAAATAATTCATGAATTAAGATTGAATTAAGACCGAAACTTCGAAATAGTATGATTATTTCAGCTAGCTGATAACTAATAGTCTTATCGATAAACGTTTATATATTATTAGAAACTAGTTGTAAAATGAAAAATCAGAGATAAGGCTTTTGATAACATCTGCCCAGACGATGTCCGAATTGGAATTGAACTGTGTTTCATTGCTTTTTTTTTTTGTTTTGTTTTTTTTCAGAAGAATCCTCCGCTCTTACGAATTCGCAGATACCGGAATTGAATCTTGCAGTGTCTTCCAGGGTGAGCATTGACCATTTATACTTTGATATTTCATACCGTTTGATATATTTTAATGATCTTCATACCACCGAATGTAAATCGCGGTATCGCACCGCGTTAGGAGATCCTTCGAACGTGTGGAATATATGTATGGGAAGTGCGATTTCTGTATCTGCAAATGCTCGATTTCAATCTGTCTCTACGTAACGCGAAATGCGGCTATTCGATGTTAGACCCTCTGATCCCTGAGCGTAAAAAAGTTTATCTCGATCTATTTTTAAATCGCGGATCTGTACGTACGCAGACGCAATTTCCAATCTGCAAAGTTGATTATCATTCGCTAGCTGTGGGATAATTTATTGAATGATCTTCGTCTACTATTAGGTCAGAATCATTCGTTCGAATATAGAAATATGATCTATAGCTACGTAGGTAAATGCAATATCAATTAAGTATTAGGCAATAGATTAGATACAACACGGCCGTTTAAAACGCGCGATACGAGGTAAGATAGACCGAGCGATATCCGCGAATTACAATGACGAAGTCCAATTCCCATTTACATGGTGCATAAGGTAATAATATCAGACACGTCATGGCTTTTCAGCAGCTTCACGCGGTATGCGATAAGATAATATAGTCGAATCTTAACTGACGCACGAATAATTGTTTTTCTCTATCTAGAATTAGACCATTTAATCATCACCACCTGACGCTTGTGAAACACACGTGCCACGCGCGATTCTATTTTTTGCACATCAGCTGATCTAAGAATTTCTAAAATATCTTGAAATTGAATTTTTCGAAAGTCGTTTCTTCTTCTTCTTCTTCTTCTTCTTCTTCTTTATCTTTATCTTTATCTTTTTCTTCTTCGGAGTCAAATTCCAACCTGAGTATGGGTGATGTCACATTCCATTCTATGGACGTTTGTAACCGCGATCTGCTTACCGCTCTATAACGCGTAATATGCTGCATGCAAGGTTGCAACTTCGTTAAATGCGAGTGTCTCGTTACCGCTGTTTTTATGTACTACGTATACTATATGATAAACAAAAGGGGAAGACCCATGAGATTTCTGAAACAACAGGTGAGATTCAAGAGATAATTGTTGTAGAATCAAATTACTCGAATGACAAAAAGAAAAACTTTATTCACACCAGACAGCATAACTGAAGTGGACAACATTTTCAAATTTCGATGTACTACAATATATGTATGTATGTATGTATGTATTTTTTTTTCGTTTTTTTGTTTTTTTTTTTCATTCCTCTTTATATCACATGAATATTGTTTTATATTTGTTAATAGAAAGCGCTATTAATTAAGGTATAAATTATGATTATTATTCGCTTATCGTATATGGCATTTATATAATTATATTTATATATATATATACTGATAAAGAATAAAAGTATATATATAGGTATATATAGATATAATATATAAGTATATATATATACATATATATATAGATATATATATATATATATATATATATATATATATTCTTAAATGATAAAAACAATAAAAATAATATACATAGAGTCGCGGATATATAAATAACTTTAATATCAATACAACTTTGCCAAAATATAATATGTTATTAATGATTTATTCATTTATTTATATATATTCATATATATGTATGTATATACCTATATAGACTGTATATGATATACGAAAATATATTATATGTATATATATATATACTTGTATTTAGAGTGCTGCAGCTCAATTTTCTAACTAGATATATATATATATATATATATATGTATATTGTATATATACCGAGGAATTGTAATTGAATTCTTATGGCAGTCGAACAGCTACGCGATATTAGAGACCCATATAATATATGTATGTATATTGTGTACATAGGAGCCCGGATAAGGCACGTTAATAACGGCAGTGTTTAGACACATGGAATGAAGTTTAATAATTAACATATCGTTATAGTGTTATATAATAATATACGTGATTACGGGGTATAGATAGATTATAAGCAAACTGTTGCAACTTTAGTTCGTAGCACAAATTTCGGGTACGGTATCGAATCAATCAATCTCATCGCATATACATAGTATGTTAAATCGAAGAAACAAAAAACTCTTCACGATTCTCAGATTCGTCATATTATCAATGAAGTAACTATCCGCTTTGCAAATTTTGTTTTTCGCGACTTCCGACGTCATATGGTATCTATACATGCTTGACCCATTTTTTTCCCATTATAACGGTATATGTATAACGATTCTGGACTGTTGTCGAGGGTTAAGATTCTATCGAAAACAATTGCACGAATGTTTCCGCAAAAATATTTAACTTTAAGCCGATTTACTCACCGTCGAGGCGCGGGGCGCATTAGCCGATAGGCTAATTCTATAACCCCACCGGTTGGGTGTACTCTGAACAATAGGTTTCCGTTTTCGTATACCGTTTACCTGTCATTCAGAAAACTAAATGACAATTAGCTAATCTCAAAAGTCGACAAATTATTGCACTGCAGCTATTGTTCTTCGTTTTTCATTCTAACTGCGTATATATATATATATATGGCACGATAATTACGTACTGCGAAAATATTTACGTCTCGCCTTCTCGCACTCACATTTCGTTGATAATTATCAGTGTTAATTTATTATCCTTATCGTTAATATCGTTAAAAAATATTATTTCCGTTGTAATTTTTCTTAAAAAAAAAAAAAAAAAGACCGAACCTTGACGTCATAGTTAACGCGGTATCTTACCCTGCAGCCCTGTACCAGCGGCGGCAACCCTGATAACGCGCGAGGACCGATATAAGATAAGATATCATTTCATCGCGCCGTTCGACTAAAGGCTGGATAGGTCACTACTTAGTCACTATCAGGTGAACCCTAAAGGTCAAGGGTTTTTCCCAGACCTCGTTTTCCGATGCAGACTCGTTCGTAGGAC
Source organism: Tenthredo amoena (assembly GCA_963966615.1). Taxonomy (NCBI): domain Eukaryota; kingdom Metazoa; phylum Arthropoda; class Insecta; order Hymenoptera; family Tenthredinidae; genus Tenthredo; species Tenthredo amoena. The sequence goes on along the minus strand of OZ016497.1, from coordinate 4,544,797 downwards.
GGCCGTGTATCTCGACGAGGAATTTACCCGCCGATTTCAAACGTCTTCGGAAGTGGAGAGCCCACACACCGTGTTTCTTGACCATCTCGAATTGGTTGTTGTCGTTACCGCGAGCGATCGTGTACTCGATATCCTTGTGCTGTGCGAAAATATTCATTCGTTAATTATCGTTCGTTCGTAGTTGAGTATTTTTTTTACTTTTCTTTATTCTCACCTTTACGGCTGGTTGTAGCTTGATTATTCTCATTCGGTGTTTAGTCTGTTGAAGACTGATCTTCAGGATGTGTTCCTCGCCGTGATGGTGCCGTTTAACTTTCCTAGATCGTTTTTTCACCAGATGCTTACTCGTTCTTACGTTAGCCAATAATTCTTGCATATCTGCAGTCCTGTTATGTCTCACGATCGACCTGCCTTTAGCTCCCCTTCGGTGTCTTCCTCCATTACCATTAATCTACCAAAAAGGGATATTAGTTAGATAGTCAGAAACTATGTATACACAGCAGTCAGTCGAGGCATACCTTGCAGGAGAAGCATCCCTCGGTTGATATGATCTTATCCTCGGCAGGCGGGATGTGGTAGGGGTCAGGATTTATTGGATACGTTGGTACGTTCCCGATATCTTCGCCATAAACGCCTACACCGTTTCCGCCGCCGCCGCCGCCGCCTTGAGCGAGCGGAGTTATTGTCGAAAGGCAATGACCCTGGAAAGTAGAAATAGCGGTAAAATAGATCGCCAGTTCATTAAACATTCCAATCATCAACCGTGCGAGGAATATATCGAAATTTACCAGGCCGATTCTTTGGTATCCGGTCGGACAGCCGCAAGTAAAACCGTTCGCACCGTTCGGGGTGCAGCCGAAAGAACAAGGACTTCCTGCGCATCCAGCGCTGACCTGTAAACATATTTTCTGCATAAAACTCCGCAGCAAAGTAGGCAATTATAAGTCATGAGATACCGTAACCCTTTGGCTGATCCCGTTCCATATACCTGGACACAGATTTGTAGATTATTGTCGAATTGATATCCGTCAGGACACCCGCAACGATAGCTTCCCATGGTGTTGATGCATGTGTTACCGCCACAGGGTGACACGTTGCATTCGTTCTCGTCTATGCACTGGTTGTAGTAAAGGTGTTGAACGAATCCGTCGGGACAACCGCATCTGTAGCTGCCCATCAGGTTCTAAAAATTTAAGAAAATACACGTGTGGGGTAGTTTTTCATGGAATATAAGCCGCGCGATATTACCTGACATCCGTGCTCGCAGTTTGAATCGTCAGCACATTCGTTCGTGTCCGTACACACGGTCCCGGTGTGATCGAGCTTGAATCCTCTTGGACATATGCATCTGAAACTGCCCAGGGTGTTCACGCAAGTTCCGGGCTTTGGACAGTTTCCAGGAACGTCGGTGCACTCGTTGATGTCTGATGATAGATGAATAAGAAATTTGGTTAAAGAATTACGTCCGCAGGGTGCAGATGATATATGATCAGATTGTCTCTTCTCTCTCACCGTGACAATTGTCGCCGTGTTGGGTATACCCTTCTCTACATCCACACGCGTAGCTGCCTTGAGTGTTTATACACTCCTGTTGGCAGAGGTGATTCCCGGTGGCACATTCGTCCAGGTCTCTGCAGCTAACGCCATCGGGATTCAGGATGAATCCGACAGGACAGGAGCATACGAAGCTACCTTCGGTGTTCAGGCAGTTGTACTTGCAGGGCTTTGTGCTTAGCTCGCATTCGTTGATGTCTGAAACGTACGCGATAGTTGGGAGCAGACGTTACTTTCGTTCGATAATCGTTACGAGCTATGACAATACTTACCGATGCAATGAGTTCCGGATACGTCCGGCTTGTATCCCTTGTTGCATATGCATCTGTAAGATCCGAGAGTGTTTATGCACATTCCGTTTCGGCAGAGGTCAGGGATGGTCCGGCACTCGTCGATATCTGAAAGTTTGAAGAGTTTCGAAAGGCGTTAGACCGTCTTCTGGCATCTGTCTATCGACATCGTACCTTGACCGTCGACCGAGTATCCTTTTTCGAGACACAGCTCGTTGTAATCGTCCGAATCCCGGTAGGGACATAACTCGCAATGGGAACCCCACGCAGCTCCCATAGTGCAGCAACAGTCGGCTTTGGTAACTGTCGGCTGGCCGATGGTACGAGTTGTGCAACGACCACCGATAGTTTGTTGGAAGCAATAGCCGAGCCTGCGGTCTGATCGGGGGATTTTTTTCGTCAGAATTGAGGAATAGAATAAGAGATAAAAAAAAAAAAAATCACTCACCGATGCAGGACTTCCCGTCGTTGCTTGGTTCGAAACCGTCGTAACACTCGCACCGATATCCACCGTCGATATTTTGGCACAATCCGTGCCGGCATAGACCAGAATTAATCGCGCACTCGTTTATGTCCTTGCACTCGTCTGTCATACCGATTTGCTGATACCCAGGTGGACAAATGCACATGAAAGTACCGATCAGGTTCTTGCATTGGAATTTGCAATTGTTTGCCGGTGTTACGCATTCGTCAACGTCTGAAAAATCGAAACGATCAGAGAAATCCGCATGCATTGACACTCCCGACTCCGTAATGTGTGAGAATCTTACCTATGCAATGTCTACCGTCAGGTGCGAGTGCGTATCCGTACGGGCAAATGCAACGGAACGATCCAGGCACGTTGTGGCATCTGAAAGCGCACTCGGTGCTCAATTCTTGGCACTCGTTTATGTCCTCGCAGACCTGATTAGGTCCTGGTGTGAAACCGTCGTTACAGGAGCACTCGAAACCTCCGTCGACGTTGGTGCAGGTACCGTTACCGCAGATATGCTGTACGTTCAGGCATTCGTTATCGTCGACGCACTTCTTGCCAGTGGAATCGAGGACGTAGCCTGGTGGGCATTCGCACCTGAACGAACCGTCGGTGTTTATGCATTCCCCTCCGAGGCAGGCGTCCGGCATAAAGTCGCACTCGTTCAGGTCGACCCCGAGATCATCCCGACCCGGACCCTGGGGGCACAGTTTGGTGAATTCCTCTGGAATTTGAAAAGAAAAACCTCGTCTGCATAGATATCGCTGGTCTCTTTTAGTTTCTCGGGCTTTAGCCGTCGCTTATTTCACTCACCGCTTCCCTCGGTTGGACATAGCTCGCAGTAACGACCCCAGGCCATTCCCATCGTACAGCAGCAGTGCTTTCTGGTACTTCCACCCTCTCGCGGAGCCAGACATTGACCCCTACGAAAGACGTTGTAACATTGTTCCTCTCTCACGTCAATGCACTTCATAGAGTCCAGTTTTTCGCTCAGTTGATAACCGACTGGACATTCGCAGATTACGGCACCCTCGGTGTTTATGCATCTACCGTTCTCGCAGAAATCTTCCGATTCGGAACACTCGTCAATGTCTGAAGCCGAGGAAAAGAGACAGGGATTAGATCGACCGGGAATAGCGATCTACTTCGGTAAAGTTAATAGTTACGAACCGAGACACCTCTTCTTCGAGTTATCGAGCTCGTATCCCGGTGGACATGTGCACACGTAGGATCCCATCAGATTTTGACACGTCCCCGGATCAGGGCAAAGACCGGATACCTAAAATCGAGCGATTTGTTTCACTCCATACTCGATATACGATCGTCGTACGATCTTACCTCCCGACACTCGTCGATGTCCCGGCAGTGCTGACGGTCCTGTGCCAATACGTAGCCGTCCGCACACTCGCAGTTAAAGGATCCTATGGTGTTGCGGCATCTTCCATTTCGACAGAGGAAAGGCATGATCCTGCACTCGTCGACGTCTGGAAAAGAGACAGAAGGAATATGTTCACAAGGTGGGCATGTGGGGCAGGGGTCGGCTTACACCTACCCACGCAATCGTTGTTAGGACTAAGTTTGAAGCCCTGGTAGCAGTAGCACTTGTAAGTTCCGAGTGTGTTGATGCAAGTCCCGTTGTTGCATATATTCTGATTACGCTGACACTCGTCGATGTCGACGCACGAGTCCCTGTCTCTCGTCAGCTGGAATCCTTGATTACAAATGCACTGGAAACTGCCCTGTAGATTGTTGCATACACCGTTACTGCATATACCAGGTCTGTCGTAGCACTCGTTGATATCCACGCAGTCTCGCAAACCGATACCGAGCTTGTAACCAGTCGGGCAGATGCACTCGAAGAGACCCGGCTGATTCACACATTGAGCGTTACCAGCGCAAGGACTCGGCAACTGCTGACATTCGTTCTGATCTATACACTGGTGCGAGTCTTCGTCGTAAACGTAACCACGATCGCATTGGCACTCGAAACTACCCGGTGTATTCACGCAACGACCGTGGGAACACATCGTAGGCATGAGTAAACACTCGTCTATCTCTTCCGTGTGATTTGTAATCGGGTTCTTTATCTCTCCCGGCTTAGCCCCGCACAGAGCTTCGCGTTCACCTGCGAAAAACGAAACGATACACTTTCGTACTTCATTCTCCTGACTCCGAAATAATCGAGCGCATCTTCTTATTCACTTACGAGTATTTTCACGAGGGCATATTTCGCAAGGGTTTCCCCAGGCCGCGCCCATCGAACAACAGCACAACATTCTAGTCTGTGGCTGCATCATGGGATTCGCGCATCTACCAGGTTCGTAGGTAGTGTAGCACCTCTCTCTTCTCATGTCGATGCACTCCTCTGTATAGGCAAGATATACACGTGTAACGATAGAAATATTTGGTCAACGTAACTTGATAGAGAATACTCACTTCCTCCGGGCATCGGCATGTAGCCATCCGGACATTCGCAGTGATAAGTCCCTTCGTCGTTGTAGCAGCGACCAACCCCGCATATTTTAGGATGCAGGGAGCACTCGTCGACGTCTGCAAACGAAACGATGAATTATGGACTTTAATGAACCTCGTAGACGGCTACGAACGTGATATCCTTACCGATGCAGCTTGTCTTTGTATCGTCGAGCTCGTATCCCTCGTTACAAGAGCACATGAAACTTCCAAACGTGTTGGTGCAGTGACCGTGCTTACAGATACTCTCGTGTTCTTCGCACTCGTTTATATCCTCCAATACTACGGTTACGCTGTTAGGTCTGTACCCGGCACCTCCAGGGCAGAGTTTCTCGTACTCTTCGCTACCGAATGGAGGGCATGACTCGCACCGGCTTCCCCATGCAGTTCCAACGCTGCAGCAGCAAGTAGCTTTCGTCACGGCGGTAGACATGTCGAAAGAACACTGTGGCCTGTTACTACCAGTCTCGTAACCGGTGAAACACAAAGACGCTCTTCTATCTACGGAAATAGTGTGACTCGTAATTGGTATTCAAACTATTTCAAGACGTCGTCTTTCTCCTCCTGTGTGTACCTACCTACGCAGGCATTCCCGGCTTCCACAAGCTCGTAATTATGGGGACACTCGCACAAGTATCCACCGTCCGTGTTCACGCATAATCCGTACTGGCATGACTGGGGACTCTCGCACTCGTCGACATCGGTGCAATTGCCTCCCGAACTGTCGAGTTTGTAACCGTCGTCACAGTCGCAACGGAACATGCTGAATATGTTCTCGCAACGGCCGTAAACGCAGAGATTATTGAACATCACACATTCGTCTATATCGATGCAAGACTGCCCGTTGTTGTCGTCCGGGTGCATGAAACCCATTTCACATTCGCAACGGAATGAACCCGGGTAGTTTAGACAGTGGCCGTTTTCGCACAGGGTCGAGTCGTTGGAACACTCGTCAATGTCTCTGCACGAATACCCGTCGCCCCTGAATCCAGCGTCGCAAACGCACTGCAGGAACAACATTCGATCACTCATTGAGACGCTTCGAGTTCCGCCCAGACCCAGGCAACCCGACTTGCCGGTATGAAAACGGCGTCGATCTTTCACCTCACTCTAATCATTATTATAAATAATAACGAACCTTGAAGGATCCCTCGGTGTTGATGCACTGAGCGTTGGCATCGCATCCACCATTATTAGTCAGACATTCGTTAACGTCCCTGCATTCAACCCCGGTACCTGTAAACCCTTCCTGGCATGTGCACGCGTAAGATCCCTGGGTATTGCGGCAGTCGGCGAACTCGCTGCAGGTATAAGCGTCGAGCATACATTCGTCGTCGTCGGTGCATCCCGGACCGCTACCCTCTGGCTTCACGGAGTATCCCTCCTCGCAACGGCAGTTGAAAGAACCGATCGTGTTGTCGCATTCACCGTAGCCACATATGTGGGGCTGAGTAACGCACTCGTCGACGTCTGCGAGGTCCGGTTGGGTCAATGATTAATCAATAGGGTCGTTCGGATATCGGTTTAATGATATTTTAGAGATCTTACCTATGCAGGAAGTTCCGTCTCTTCCAGGCAGCAGACCGTCGGTGCATAGGCAAGTGTAGCTACCCAGAGTGTTCGTGCATTTACCACCGTTGCAAATTCGGGGATTTTCTTTGCACTCGTCTACGTCGGTACACGATCGTCCGTCAAGGTTCAGAGCGAATCCGGTGCTGAATAGAAATTCGAAAAATGTAATCCCCTCTCATACTGGACCGCGAAAAGTAAGATTTCGTACCTGCAAGAGCACGAAAAGCTCCCCGGTGTGTTTAGGCAGACGTCTTCGCACCCTCCGTTGATTGAAGAACACTCGTCGATGTCTTCGCAGTGGGATTTTAACCCGGTTTGTTGGTATCCTTCGTCGCATACGCACTGATAAGTTCCCATCATATTCTCGCAGACCCCGTTCGAGCATATACCACTCGTTCTCGAACACTCGTCTATATCCTTGCAGGACTCTTTGTCCGGACCTAGTTCGTGGCCTGGTGGACAAATGCACTTGAAACTGCCCTCAGTGTTCAAGCAGCTACCACCTCTGCAGAGTCCTGGTGTGTCTGTGCACTCGTTCTTGTCTATAACGGATTGTTTTTGACTTTAAATTTTGTTAAAACGATAAGTTTGGAACGAGCGTTTCATCTCGATACCATCGCGGTTCAACTTACCCATGCAGATTTTCATTATTTCGCTACTCTGGTAGCCGGGGTTACAATCGCACTGGAAATTTCCCTGGGTATTGCGACAAGTCCCGTTACCGCATACGCCATGCATTATGTTGCATTCATCGATATCTGCAGTATAGAAACGAAAGAAAAATCGTTGAAGAATATGTTTCAAGTAATCATACTCACCTCCAACGATCGCATACCTTAGGAACGTATACCTAAATTATTTTTGGTTGTCATTCGACTTACCCACCTATGCATTTTATCCCGTTTTCATCAAGCGTGTATCCCTGGTTACATCGACAGCTGTAACTACCCACAGTGTTCTTGCATCTCCCGTTCAGACACATGTTAGGAAATTCTGTGCACTCGTTTATGTCTTTTCGATCAGTAAACCCACCGCCTTTCGGGCACAAATCGGAGCGAGCTTGTGACCCGGGCTTAGGACAGGCTTCGCACTTTTCGTCACCCCATCCTCGGCCTACGGAACAGCAGCAAGTACCTCGTGAGAATCTTCCGTCTATCGGATTCGAACATTCCCCATGCCTGTATTCCGTGTAGCAGGACTCTTGCCTTGTGTCGATGCACTTTGTATCTAGAGAAAAAATAATGTGAGGAGGAGATTTTTTCGAAAGTTTCTTACCATCTTGCTGTCTTCATTTATCGCAACTCACGGGTAGCGTCCAGGGTAAGACCTGGTGGACATTCGCACCGATAAGAACCGTCAGTGTTCACGCAGGTTCCTCCTCCTTTGCAAATATCTGGGCTAAGTTCGCACTCGTTAACATCAGAGCACGATTTTCCGTCTACCTTAGCATATCCTACCGAACATTCGCACAAAGAATGGTCGCACTTTTCGCAAGGACTTCCCCAGGCTAGACCGACCGAACAGCAGCATTCCGACTTCAGGGCTAGACGTGGTAGGTTGTTCTCGCATCGTCCGTGAGCCATCTTTGTCCAGCAGGAGCCTTTCCTGTTATCTGTGGGATCGATACTTTCCAATGATTCTGATCTATAGAGACCTACACGCGTCCGGGGAATACAGACCTATGCATATGTGTCCGGTATTGTCGAGTATGTAACCAGGTTCGCATTCGCATTCGTATGAGCCCTGACCGTTGACGCAGATTCCGTTGATGCACGCGTCTGGCCCCAAATCCTGGCACTCGTCAACGTCCTCGCACATTTGATTCTGGACATTTAGTCTCGTACCCGTTGGGCAGATGCACTGTAAAGTAATCGGAGTAAATCATGGTCCTTTTCAAGGTCTCGTCGTGTTATTGTACCTGAAAACTTCCCGGAGTATTTCTGCACTGTCCACCGCTGCAGAGATTCTCTTCTAATACGCACTCGTCTATATCGGTGCACAGTTTACCAGCCGCGTCGACCTCGTAGCCGGTGTCACATATGCAGCGATGTGTTCCCATGAGATTCTCGCATCCACCGTTCACACATATGTTAGGATTTTGCGCGCATTCGTTTATATCTGGAAGTAGAATCTCGACTTTATGATATAACGAGACAAAGGTAATCAATTCGTACGATTATACCGACGCCCACAACTCACCGTCACCGTTGTACGTCATTCCCGATCCGTGAGGACACAGAGCGAGAAATTCTGTTGAATCCGGAACGGGACAAGGCTGACAATTACTGCCCCAGGCCAGGGGCTGGCCTAGTATCACAGTGCAGCAACAGCAGCTAGATTTTGTCACCGCGGTTGACGATGGGTTTGAACACTGCCCGTCCCTGTACTGCGAGTAACACAAATCTCTTCGTGTATCTGTAGGAAGGTAATTAGTTACGTTTGTCTGTCGAAATCGATGGGTCGGGTCAAGGAAAGCGTTCGAATAAATTTAGACGCAATACGTACCGAGACAAGATCTTCCGTCTAGTCCTAAGTTGAGTCCGGGGTTACACTCGCAACGGAAACTTCCGATCGTGTTTACGCACCGACCATTGTGGCAGGGGGAACTTTGGCACTCGTCGATGTCTAGGGGAAGAAGAAATACAATCAATTGGCGTTAGATTGAGGCAATTCGTCACTCGTCATCTTACCAACGCAGTATCTATGGTCGGAGCTGAGACGGTAACCGGAATCACATACACACTTGAAAGAACCTTCCATGTTCACACATTTCCCGTTATCGCACATCCCTGATACACACTCGTCCGTATCAACGCAGAAAGTGTTGTCTCTTGACGCGGTGAAACCGGGCTGACATACGCAGTGATAAGACCCTGGCGCGTTTTCGCATCTACCGTTTAGGCAGATTCGCGGATTGTCCGCACACTCGTCGATGTCTGAAACGGAGAAATACTATATCGACGATGTTCTTCTCCCCATGTGTAAATCTCCGTCAAATCGACTTACCGACGCACGTATTTCTCACTGGTGACAATGAGTAGCCCTCGTCGCATTCGCACTTGTGAGATCCATCGATGTTCGTGCAACGTCCGTTGCCGCACATGTCATTGTCCTGGCACTCGTCGTGATCTGCAAGTGATCGCATATGAATAAGACACGCGATGGTATAAGTCTAGGTGTTAGAAGCATCATCGTTCTCGTTTCACTGACCGGTGCAGTATTGTCCATCCCCCGAGACCACGAATCCTGGTGGACAATGGCACTCGAATTTACCAGGATAGTTTCTGCAATTACCACCCTTGCAGAATCCCAAGAGACACTCGTCAACGTCCTCGCATACGCCGCCCTTCTTCTCATAACCAGGAAAACACTCGCACTCGTAACCCTCGTCGATGTCAACGCACTTTCCCTGGCCGCATATGCCTGGCCTAAGAGCACACTCGTCGACCTTTATCACGTCTTCCGGCTTCAGACATAATACCTTGTGTTCAGCTGTCGGAATTCGAGTTTAGGTGTAATGCGTCGAAATTCTTATTTCCTATATCGAGACACGCGATTGGGAAGTAATTTCTCACTCACCACTGTTGACTGACGGACATCTGTAGCAAAATTCGCCCCAGCCTCGACCCATGTTTCTACCACAGCAACAGTCCTTCTTGCTCAGTTTCATCGATAGGCGGTTTCTACACTCGCCATTTCTGTTCACCGCCAAGTAACAGATACCCTGACGTCCGTCTGCGGAAAAGATAGAAGCGGAAAGGATTTAGCGAAGCCAGTGGGAATTTAATAGAAATCCGAACTCGCGGTCGACTCACCGATGCAGTACCTGCGATTCTGGCTCTGAATGAACCCAGGATCGCAATTGCAATAAAAACCGCCATCCGTGTTAACGCAACTTCCATCAGCGCACACTCCTTCCTCCAAGCACTCGTTCTTGTCTTTACACACGTTGCTTTCCAGATCCCTCGCCTGTCCCTCGGGACACTCACACGTGAACGAACCCGGTGTGTTCAGGCACTTTCCACCCTCGCATAGTCCAGGTATAGCCTCGCACTCGTCGATGTCTGCGATCGATCGAGTAGTACATCAATAATCTATCGATGATAGATCGCGATGGCTACTCACCTACGCATTTGCCCTGGTTTGTCTTGAGGTAACCAGGCTCGCAGTCCAACCTCTGTGGGCACCTCTCGCAGGGATGACCCCAGCCCTTTCCTACCGTCGCACAGCATAATTGACGGGTACATACCACGCCGTGAAGACTAGCAAGACATTGTCCGTTTCTAACTTTCGTATAGCAAGGCCCAGTCCTGTAGTCAGTCTCGCATCTACGACCCGTGTAGCCGTAGATACAGGCGCATCTGTCAGGACCGATACATCGTCCCTGGTTCTGACAAGGCTCTCTGCAAATTGCTGCAAGGATACGAAGGTGTGTTACACAGAAAATCGATCTCAGAAGGGAAACCAATCGATGTACAGTGCACACTTACGTTCGTTACAAAATTCACCCTGGTATCCTGTCCTGCACTGACAACGACCGTCAACGCAATGTCCATTTATGCACTGCGCCCTGCACGAGGTGCCTTCTCCGCGATGACTTTCTCCTCGATGACCGGGACCACTCCCGCCATTTCCGGGTCCGTTTTCAGGGCCTGGGAATACTTCAAGGAGAGAAATTTCGGGTATTTAATACGGTAGCGGTTGGTTTTCACTTGTGATATTATACTCGTACCAGGAATATAGGGGCGATATCGTGTACAGAGAACATTACGTTATGGGAATCTGGAACGATTGAAGATCTCGATTGTCCGGTATATGATCACCGGGGGGAGAGACTGCTAGTCTTGCGCAATGCATCAAGTCAAACGACGTTATCATTACGAATTGATAATCAGATTGTGTCCCTGTTACATCAACCTGACTCGGTATGTAATTTAACTCCGTGTAGTGTGCGTGACGTATATTACAAACGCGTATACCAGGGCTAATTACTAGCAACAGAACGGTGTTAATTATTTGCCGCTGTTTGATTTATCCTCCACTCGTACAGCTGCGTCAACTTTCGTCATTAGAGTTGTCTAATCCCAGTTTCAATTGATGAATAAATACCGAATGGTACTTGTGTCCAGCATTTGTAGAAAACCGGCTACGGCACGGGCCTGGGGATGCCTGAATAGAATCATTCTTAATCGTCGAGCTGCCAGCGATCCTTACCACCTAATTTATGACCACTGAAGAGCGGCGGTGAAGGGTGTTAAACGCTATTAGAATTTTCCAAAGGTGCTTATGCTTCTGTTCCAACAGAACTGCGGTGCCTATATACTCGGACAGTCCAACGATAAATCAGCTCTTTGGCCCGAGTGCAACCGGTAAAGATTCTCACTAAGAAACTATGAGATGATGGGGATAAATAAGTGTATAAGTAGACGGGAATGGTAGCTGGAAACGCCGCACGATACTATTATTATATTTACAAGTGTATTGAGAGACGCTGATGACTTGTTTACTTTCCGACAAGTCGATCGTTATCGGGACATGTTCGATATCGAGGTGAAGATCAGCTGATTCATTCCGTATTGAATTCGGGATGGAATGTATGTAGTACCTACGCCATGGTGTCCGTGGAGCTTCGCTGCTACTGCGATCGGTTAATATTCTTACTCCGAAAGGAATTATTCACGTTCTTAGAAAAATATCGATATTTTACCGATCCAGACCTCGGAGAAGAAGGCATTGACTTCCGTAGGCAGTCCAGACGGCCTGGTAGGCGTCCCTAAAGAGATACCAACTCGCCCTGTATGTCGTCTTGCCTTGCTTTTCCTCGGCCTTTACGTCCCAGTCGTTTTCTCGAATCCATTCGGTCGATTCGAGTCGATATTAAATCGTGTAAATTTTCGTTTCATCGGTAATCGCAATCGGTATAAATCACAATACCTTTCTGATGACCAGACGGACTGCAGAGAGAAGACACGGCCCCGGTGTCGCAGAGGCAAAGATTTGGCTGTATGCATCTACCTTGGGGTCCACATCGCCTCGAGCATACGGCTGAAACATATCGTATACGAACGGGAGGCTGTCGCCCGAAATTCTGATAGACATTATCATAGGCGATGATATTATAATAACGCGATTAATTTCTGTTCGTTTCACCGCCTCCCATGATCATCGTCTATATCTACGAATTACGATTACTCACGAATCACGCACAGGCCTGAGTCGGATTTCTTGGTCCAGCCTGGACAGCAGTAGTTCTTGTACCTCGTCCTGCAAATGTTCGGCCTGTAAGGAAGAATTGGTGATAATTAGGTTGTTTCACGTCGGCTTAAAGTACAGCTAGGCGTTTGTATCATGGCTACGTGTTTAGGAGAGAGAGAGAGAAAATACGCCTGATAAACGCGTTCTATATTTATATATATGCTGCGAGGGTACGGAGTATGTGAATCACTTCCCGCTCGGACAGATTGCGAGTATAATGTTATCGCTATATTATTGCCAACTCGGAAGGCATCAAGGTCGATGTGTAAAATGGAAAAAGACCTTATGTAGAATTGTGTCACTAGCCGGATGACGGCGATGATTCATCCGTACGCGATAGAGGACCGATCCTCGAACCGATCCTCATCCTACGAGCTGTAAAACGCTAGTATCGATGCATACGTATGCGTGTACGATCTGTGGGTCCCGGAAGAAACAGAAGATTTCAATTAACAGCTCCTCTCCACGTAAAAGCTTGTATAAATGAACGAGGAAGTAGGTGCAGTACCTACGGCTACAGCATTTTTCGAATATTTCAATCTACCTTCTCTATTCAGCGTGATTCAGCTCCGAAGTAGATAACGAAATGAAAGTGGCGCTGCGGACGAGTTACCAGGCCAAAAAGGAAAATAAATAATTTTCCCATTATTTATTCTACAGCTCATATAATAATTCGAACCATTGCCTATACGGGCGGTACAAACTACTTTCGATAAATAGATAGGACAGAACGAACGTTCTTCTTTAAAGCGTCGCCCTTGACGTCATTTATCATAACCCAGCGAATAAACTTTCATTGCGGTGCATATTTCTCTCCGATGTCTCTATCACCGTCCCTACACGGTACATACATGTTATACAGCTTCGGAGATCAATGATCGGTCTGATCTTTGTATTTCGTTTGAATGTTTACCTCTCATTCAATCAACCGCATTATGTACCGTCCATTGACTGGACGATCGTTCAGGTTTGACAAGAGGTTGCAGGTTGCCGGCTATATCGTTTCATACCACTGTATCAGGCGCATAATAGTTCCTTCGATTCCCTGACATCGGTGTACGACGTTAATCCTAAACTTTCGGTCTTTCAGGTATACGATATTTCGATCATGATGGATGACGTCGCGAGGAACGTAGATATACGCACTTTTCGGTGATCCTGCGACGCAGCTCTGAAGGATGCGTGAAACGTGAGTAGATTTTAAACAAACTGAAATACAGCTCCTTTCATACAGCCTCTAATTGTTCATCTATATCCTCGCGTGTCTACAAGACCGAGTGATTAAAATAACGTTATTTTTAACCTGACCCGCGTACACGTAGTCGCGTTAAGCCGCAAGGGCGGGAAAAAAAAAGTTATACCCTTTCGAGACAAGGCACTCCATTCACTGCCCTATTCCACCGACGAGATTCTCTTCCGTGTAATAATTAACGCTCCAGCTGAATAATTTTCTTCACATAATTCTCATCGCTGCACTGCGATTCCCACATCGTTTCATCTCTCTCATTTCTTTCCCACCTTTCTCATTTTTTCCAACTCTTACCTCACCAATGTCGAGCAGATCCTTTCGTGACACGTCGATGGATACATATAGTCGTTCGTCGACTATCGAACGAAGTATCGCCAAATAGAGAAAGAACGGCTAACGAGTATATGTATATATATATATATATATATATTTACATGTGTGTGTGTGTGTGTGTGTGTGTGTATACGCGTAAGTTCTGAACACGCGTATATGGTATGATTATCGGCGCCTACGTGGTGAAATTAACTCGAAGCACGCTAACGACGATCGAGGTTCGACGGATGTTGGCGTGACTGACTGTATTATAAAATAAGAACGTTGCAGCAGCAGCCTTAGCTGAACCAGCAAGGATTTATCTTGCACGTAGTCGATTATCTATTGATTTTTTTTACTCTCATATAGTATACTTCATTGTGAGAACTTAGGGTATATATCAAATCTCTCATGCCGCTGTTGCTGCTCCTGCTTCTGCTGCTGGTGCTGGTGCTGCTGCTGCACGGACGTCACGGTGTTAAATTACACATTCTCATCTATGGCTTTCGACTATTCATCAATACGAAAAGACTTCTAGCATGGTGCAGCGCGATATATAGCATTCGGCTTTACATGGATAAATTTTAGAATTTTTTTCTAAAACCCGTAGATATAGGTGTACACACGAAACCACGAAGTTTCGGTAAGGTGTAACATCGCTTCGTGCGGTACGTACGCTCGATTATAATGTGCGACGGTTGAAACTGTATAGCGTATGGTATAATCAACCAAGTACATATTTGTTAACTGATACACGTCCCACGCGTGCAGCACTGTGATTAGGCAATTATCTACAGCAAACAATGAATCTCGCGGCTACCCTTCGCGTCTAGTTTACGTTTATATTTATTACACACACGTGTGTACGACGTTACTTTTATTTTTTTTTCAAATCACCGCGTACTATATTTCACGATCATCTCGGGTCTCGATACCACCCTGATATGCAATCTCTCCGTTAGAGTTAGTTACAGGGGCATGTAGATAGACTCTCGTACCTTTACACCTCTTTTTCGAAACTATTCGACGACCAAGTTCCGAAAAACTGATCGTAAGGCGAAGAAGAGGGGAAAAAAGAAAGAAGATAGAATGGGATCCGGGATGTTTCTCTATCGGACGTTGACTGCGCCATGGCCGCTTCTACGACCTATACCTATACGTATATATCTATGTCAGAAATGAAATACCTACGTGTACGTATACATGCACGCTATGCAGCTACTCCTCGCCCCACTCGAGTATATCCGATAAACTTAATAGATTTAAATTCTCGGCCCTATCGCGACATTTCATTACACGTTTCTATATACTCGATTAGCTGCGGGGCTACGGGGTTCCCACAACTTTTACCCCAAGAACCTGACCAACGAATGGGTATATTGCATTTCATTCAATTTTTGTACCTTATTCGGGGAGATAATGAGCGATGATCGAGGGACGCGTGCCTGCATGCGTTATATCGGGTACTTTACACCTTATCTTTGAAAAAAAATCGTCCGATCGTTTCGTAAAATTGCCCAAGATCAGAGGAACCGAGGATCCGGGTTGTAATTTAAACACCCGCGCCTAATAATAAGCTTTTAAATTCCTAAGTTAAGGATATGGTGCCTCGAGGCGAAAATCATTGCCAATATAAGAATATTCATCGGATTCCCGTAACATTCCATAGCCATCACGATACTCGTTCTACGAATTCAATTATGTTATGGAAAAAAAAAAAAAGAAATGTCAGAACATGCGTATAAATTCGTCTTCGTTATTCATAGGTTAGTATATTATTCTAATCAGTCTTTTCTAAATTGTACGCATACGCGTGTCTCTTAAGGTCCGGTATACGTGTAATGTAAATAATACCGGTGCTGATATCTCGGTCTGAAAACCACAACCGTTATACCCGATGCACGTATACATATACATACACATCGTGATACGTTCTAAACTCTCATTTATCCATGGATAAATCTTGTCTAAATATTTATGCATATTGTACTACATACGTATCACACTCGGATATCGGAATAGGCAAATCTCATATTCAATCGATAAATATGATAATTGATTAATGCGATCTTAGATTGCTTTCGCCTTATACGATAAACTAATAAAGGTGGAAATTGAAGATACTGATTAGTTGAGACGTAGACGCGGTCGTGTGTCATGTATGATTGATGTATAAAAGATCGTGTTAATCGTTATAATAAGTGAATTAATTATTCGGTCATCGGGTGAAAGGAGTTAGTAGTAGTAGTAGTTACCCCGTTTATAATTCCCCAAATAGAGCACGAGCTAACGTGATATACGCTAAGTATTAGTCGTTGGAATGTTATAATCAGAGATTTATGTTTAATGCGTAGTTGGCCCTGGTATAAGTTAAGATTAACGATGACTTAGGAGAGGCCAGCCGAACAGAGTAGCGTTTTACACGTGTCACAGGAGCTTTTCATCTCTCTGTACGCGTGAATATATACGTACGTATATGCTCGCTCGGTCACGTATTAGCTGGCCAAACCTTTGGTTGAAATGGCTAATTACACTCGAGTTTAAGCGTCGTCTTGAGGAGAGAAGAAGAAAAAAAAAAGAAAAAAAAGGTAAAAAAAAAGAAGAAAAAAAAACATTCCTTTATAGTCGAGTGGTCTTGGACGCTTGTAATGTAATTGTATGGTGTTCAGGAATCAGTGACAAAGATGCGGAGCCAAACGTCATCCACGTTTGGATACCTAATTACGTACGTATCCAGCGTGGGTCTATAAGTAGCTAAACGAGTCGTAATAGCCCTCTATGCGTGTATACGTTTCAATCTGTCCAAATCTAGCCTTGTAGGAAAAAGAATGAAGAAAAAAAATTAAGAGAAAAAGAAAGAAAGAAAAGAAAAGAAACTTGTAATTATTATATCCCACGGGGCAGTAAAACGGTTGAATTGCATCAGCTACGTACAGCTACTACGGCATACATATGTATATATATATTATTATATGTAAAGCTCGACCTCACGCGAGCTGTTGACTTCAAAGCTGACGACTCTTGAAAGCCCATTTATTAACGGTCAAGAAGAACAAACAGCCGGACAGCAGGGGTCTTCTTTGGTAACCCGCAGGGGTTAAAAACAGGGAAATAGGGTCTGTCAGGATCGAAAATAGCACGCTGAGTATATTTGGGAGGAAATTTTTATACACTTTTCAAAAAATTACGTATAGAAATTGTGATATTTTGTCAAAAGGTGGAACAAAAATTTATAGAAAAATTGAGGAAAAAATTTATTTCTCTATGACAGATGTCACGTTTTTCTTTACGGGAATTTCATGTTTTTTTTTCTCTTTCACCATGTACGTTTATAAGCACGTGCGATATTCCACGGTGAGTAATAGAACCTGTGTGCAGAGGCACGTCTCTATACGTTTCGTTGGATGTAGGTATAACGATGATTAGGTAGATCTTTGCTTATCGCGATTTTCTGTAGATAGTATTCCCACATAGGATTATTATCGGACGAGGAGTTAAAGGCTGGGTTAATTAAAGCTCCGAATGAAAAAATTTCCGGATCTCACTCGAACGCGAAACCTCAATCCGGACCCGAGTAGCGTATGGTTAGCCTTGATCCCGACTAGTACTACTACTACTACTACGCTATTACCCATTAAATTATGGAATGCAATGACCATTCGAGTGATACGGAGCGGATTGAAACGTTATGGCATATATATATCGCGCTAATTGCACTCATAGTCTTCGGCCTTCGTCGCAATGTATTTAATTTTAAATTACATATGTATGTAGAGAGGTACGATACACATAAGTTTATTCATCTTTTGATACCGTCTACACACACGAGCATATTATGTGCGTGTGCTTTATTTCTAAACTTTTTATCATTACGGTCGCGTAACAGGCACATATATATATATATATATATATATATATATATACACCTACCTACCGCGGGGGTAAGAATCTCTGTCTGAGATATAAGAAAGAAAAGTTTTCTCTAATCTCAAACTCTCGAGATACAAGTTGGCTACGTATACATATATATGTATATATTATGCTGTATATGGGACCACATATGAGACAGACTCCAGAGCGAATATGTTATCAATATATAAAAGACTGGAAGTGGAATAGAAAAAAGAAGACTAATTGTAAGAGTGAGTAAATGAAAGCAAACGTTTTGACTCTGTACCTACTCGATCCGAATGAAACCAAATTCGGATTCGGTCGCGTATATCGGATATGGGATATGGGATATACGTGGATTCGTTACGCGGACGCGAGATGCTGTAACCCCGGCATTTCAGGACCCGTGCCGGTATAGTAACCAATTAGGAAATTATTCACGCCAATTATTAAGCGTGTAACTGGGTTAAACTGTGGCTGACGTAACGCGATCGCGGGGGAGTGGGACAAAAAGTGAAAGAAGTAAAAAGGCACGCTTATGCGTGCTATACACATATATATATATATATATATATATATATATATATATATATATATATATATATATATATATATATATATATATATATCTATATCTACATATAGTATAGGACTAGCTAGGTTGAAGAGACGAGGCGAGGGAGATGAGGATGAGGATGAAGATGAAGAGCTGGTTCTGCTCCCGTTGCCTTCCTTCTTGCCAGCAGATGTATCGTCGTGCGTGTCGTCTCGCCGCAATTCCTAGGCGCCTTTACTACTTAATCGCCTCGCGGTACAAAGAGGTTATTCAGCAGATGTGCATAACTTTGTACTTCGTATAAAGCCAAACTAGGGTCAAGCGACGACGTGATATGCCGACCACGACGGATTTTACACAAACTTTTACACATACCTACACGTATATATACATATATGTACACATATATCTCTGATTCGAATGTGGGGAAAAGTCGTGAGAAATTTTCAGATGCAGGGTGTAGATCGATGATCTTCGAAGTCTGACGTACGAAATAATTAAAAATACAAATTACAATCAATTTATACTTATGATTCTTCGCGAGGGGAAGCCAGTACCGCGTTTTCATAAAGGCTATACTTTCAGTAACGAATAGCCACTTGGGAGTTATTAATGTCTCTACGTGTCTTGCGCCCTTTGAACATACGTGTACGCGAAGATCGGGCCCTCGAAGACCTCGAGCCTTCCTTTTTTATTACCAAAATTTAAGATATGATTCTTTACATCCGTATACTATGTATATGACGGAGATGAATCGATCTATCCTTTCGTGGTACAGCTATAATAACCCGATTTCGTAACGATCGTGGACATTTTTTGGTCATCCGTTCTTCGTTGATCCGTGAAAAAAAAAAAAAAAAAAAAAAAAAAAAATAATTCGATCTTCGATATATTCCAGCCGTGAAACGATTTCCAAATTCTATCGGGGAATGGCGCGACGTGTTAACGGAATACGTAGATTTTCTATACTATCTATCTTGTAAAGGCTCGAGGTGTCGGAAATACGCGTCGTATAATCGATTATAAATTCAAGTTTGGGAACGAGTATACATATATCTGTACGGAATACACGATAGAGCAATTGGCGTCCCTGATAATGGTACGTCGGCGAAACCAGTCATACGGATCGACGACGTGCGTGGGATACAAGCGACACATTATCATCCGGCGATATTCCTAGAATTTTTTCTTTTCTTTTCTTTTTTTATCCTCACGTATAGATGATATGTGGTATACGTATAAATGTATGCGGCGGAATAAAGCGTCATCGTTAAGATAACACATGCCCTACAAACGTTGAACTTTGTCAGCAAACCATATTCGCACGTTTAGATATAAAATTGTCGTCGCTCGACTCGCGAGGTCCGCGAATTTATTCGACGATATCACGATCCTATCTTTCTAATACCGGCTATATGCATTTATGCAATACTATACGTTGGAACTTCATATACCATTCCGTACATCATATAGCGAAAAGTTTTCTAGATTTATGCTCATTGCTAATAACTCCGGTCGTACTCAATTGAAGATACGGAAATTTATTCATAACCCAATTATTGTTAAACTAGGCCGCGTTTCTTACAACCCTATTAATTCACCTCTTGCCTCCGTACTCTACAGCCTTCCTCGGATCCTGTTTTTTTGTTAATTCAAGGATATTCAGTTTTATTATAAAAAAAAAAAAAAAAGCGAAAATGACTAATGATATTTTTTTTGCTCTTCTTGTTCCCTTTTTTTTTTTCTTTCTTCAATCGCGAATGTCTGAAGAGTACCAGGTTACGTAATTCAGCCAATCTGCTGGCAGCAACCTTCCGCAAAGCTTAGCTCAGTCGTAAAAGCAGCGTGAAAAGCCACCAAAGGTGTATAGTATATGGGGGTGGCCGCGACGCAAATTTAACGGGCTTCGTCCCGCACCTCGTAATCTACCTTATACTGTATAAGTGTCTACAAGCGCAGGCACCAGTACAAGTACCGACAATATGCCATGGCATGACATGTATATGTATACATACGTATACTCATTTATTTTCGCTAACTTCCGCGAACCTATATATATACGTGTATCTAATTATCGCATGAAATGCAGTTAGACTTCGTGTGCCCGCATACAAAAGGACGTAATTTTTAGTAGCTAAGTTTAAAGAGGAAAAAAAAATTATATATATATATATATATATATATATGAAGAGAGAGAGGGGAAAAAAAACCACTTGTTTGGTATACGTGTATTGCGTTTCTTGTCGTGCCGCGCGATCGTCCTCAACAGCTAAACCAACGTTCACACGGCCACGTGAAGACCCTTTACCCGCGTGCTGCTGTTACATATATAACCACGTATATATATTATTATTTCAGCTTTTTCCTTAAGAAGCTATAGTCAAATGCCAAGGTTCTATCTACTCTTGTTTTTTTTTTCTTCTTTCTTTTCCTTGACTATGACAGAACGCGAGAATCCATAGAATCGAATTTTCATTTCCCCGCAGTTGCAGTTCGGGATCAGTCGATTAATCGTCGATATAAAAATGATGCCCATTCAACCCACCTATGGAATTATACTTTCAAAGTTTGGCTCCGTAACGAGTTGTTCAATAAATTGAAACAAAAAATAAATAAATAAATAAAAAAGATAACCAAAAATAACGCGATCTTGGATAGGCCGGAGGCCAAACCTACGTGCTTCGTTAATTCGTCCCTCGGCTAACCCACGATCAAGGTAACATAACTACGCTCTTGTATTATACGCCTGTGTAGGTATATATGGGTGTGGGTACCTTATACTTTGACCGATTTCTAAGGAAGATATGTCGTTTACTCAATCGACGAGATCTCTTATCTTGAATTATTTTTTCGCGGCGATACGAAGGTTTGCTGAATCCGCCCGCTGACAATGAGCCAATTTAAATTACACTTGCAATTGCAATTGCAATAACTGCCTAAGATTAAACGAGAACCTGCAATTCGTTCGTTACATATATACTTTATTGCACAACGTCAATTTATTTATTAACTTCTTTCGGTACGAACACAGACTGCAATTATTCAACGTACTACATACATACATAAGCTATATCCATCCCGTTTTACGAGAATCCATCGAATAGCATATAGTTACTTAATTTACACATTCATTCGTCTCTAAAAGGTAAATATTTAGAGAATCTTGTCGTAAATAGAAAATTCGTAAATAATTTTGAAATCGCTAATGCCATTCCTAATTCCGGATGTCGTAAAACTTGGTTTATTTTACCAACGATATACCCGATCGCATATACGTGTTCTGTATACACGCATATATATATATAGCGGAAAATAATCGCGAATCTATATTCATTCGTACAATACAAAATTCGTGAAAAATTAAAACGAACGAAAATTCTTCGGGGGCTGAGGAAAAATCTCAAATAAAAAAAAAGTAAGAGATGCCGCATCATTCCACCGTGCATCGGTTACATCCCAGTCCCGGTTCCGCTGCACCGTAACTAATCGGATCAAGTCAATCCTAGATTTGGGGTGTGCATATGAGTTAATATATACATATATATGGGCGGTTTGCTTATATCAATTACGTTATTATTCCGTGAAATTCTTTTTATTCATCGTTCAATCATTCTCGAGTGATTCGGTTCGAAAAATCGTCCCCTTTTTACTCGAAATAAAATATGAAACAATTATTCGCTATCTTTTCACTTACCCGATGAGTGGTACGGGCTGTAAAGCGTTGTCCAAGTCCTGACCTGGGCCAGATGGTTGGCGTAGTCCTTGGGACGGATCCTGCCGCGATGGATCGACCAGGATTATTACTACCAGAGGAAACAGGAGCGGCAACATTTTGCGCCAGCTCAGTTCCGAATAGGTGTGGCAGGTTTTTGGTATTTTTTATTTTATTTTATTTTTTTGTTTGTTTGTTTGTTTTTTCTTTTTAATGGAATCTAGATGATCTTCTCCGGCGCCCAAGACGGGCTTTTGGTCTACACCAGATATTGCCGGTGGTTAGACATCGGGGGATGATTTCGGCGACTAGATAAACCGCTCGTTAAGTACTTCCTATATATGCGCCAACTGCAACGTTAGGATATATGTATATCTTTTTTGTTTTACGATATATCGGATTCGTGGTTGAAAAAAAAAAAAGTAGAAAAAAACAAAAAAGTAAAAATAAAATAATCAAATCCATTAAGCGTCTCGGTTATTAATTCCTCGACGCTGCTGGATTATGCAAATTAGATAGAACGCGTTACTCAATAGGTTCTTTTTTCGGCTCATCACCATTCGCGTCATTATCGAGATCAGCTGTCACGTTGAAATTCTTCTTATCGTTTATATTATACCGAGGGCGAGGTTGGCTCGTTTCAAGACCTTAAAAACGAAGGCCGATTTTTCTTCAAACTTTCAACTCACGATACGAGAAATCTCGAGTCAACGATCCCCATCGATTCACCGATCGTTTATTTTTTAAAAAATCATATTTTCACTCGTGTATCGATCACGGGATGCAATTATAATTCGCATATTTTATCATACTTTCGTCGAGGTACTTTGCGCCTTACGTAACCGTCCAGTTCTCTTTATATAATAACTGCACCAGATACTATACAAGATACTTTTGACAACCGTATGTAGAAAATAAAATCAGGTTAACAAATATCGGACGCATTTATTTAACAATTATTTTTTTTTTTTTTTTTTTTTTTTTTTTGATCGAAAAGCACGAGACTTTAAATTCCGGAAGCTATAATAGCTACGTATTACTATAAACGAAGGTTTCTCTCGCTCGCGGTCGCGGCTACGCGAGATATCTCGTGGCATAAATATGAGGACCTTATCAACGAGGGAAAGACAACGAGAGACAGAAAGAGTGATGAGTGGACACGGGAAGGGCACAAAGGCGACGAAGATTACAACACTTCCGCGGTTTATTATTCGTAACATACAATTAGACAAGCTCGAATTAAAATCTTTCGAATCATCCGAGCTGGGGGTTTAAGTTCCGAATTTTAAAAGTCCCCAAAATATCTGTATAGCCAATTTAAAAAATCGAAGATTTACAAGTCCGAGACTTGAAATCATCCTATCGAAACCAATAAGTGGTCTGATTAATCATCTCGAGATCAAATTTTGGGAAAAAAAAAGTTTCAAAATCCTGTCAATTATTTATGACATCATGGATTCATCGGTTGAATTTTATGAAATGAAAGGAACGAGATATTTCTTGTCTTCACATCCCGAAAAAAAGACTGAAATTTTCGGAACTCTGGACTTTCGGAGTTTTATAATGTTCTAAACTTCGTATTGAGGAATTTCGATCATGCCAGATCAAACCTGCCGTTATTTCCTTGCATATTATACCACGAGGTCAAAGGTCCGGTTGCGATAACTGCGAATTTCTGTTCAAAATTTTCGACTCAAATTTTTATACCAATCTTTACAATACGCGAGAGCGGTGATCAGCTGCGCTTATCTCTATATGATATAAGATAGAAATATAAGTGGAATTATTCCGTGTAAGAAAACTATATATACGGATTGTTGCGGATCATTCGCGTTTAGGGAGAATATAATTCACGCTTATCACTTCGCCGTTTGAATATTAGAGATTATCACTATGTATATTAAACTGCAGCATCACTTACGTAGAATGAGAACCATAAGTCTCTTGTCACGTTTTGGTTTTTTTTTTTTTTTTTTTTCTTTAAATTTTTTTGATAGAAACAAAAATTGTCAATTAACTTGTCGTACTGCTTAATAATCGTTTCATATTTCCTCTTCTTATTATCGTAGCTGATTCTATGATACGAGAGAAAATCTACCGATTACCAGATTAAAGATCACTGCAGGTTTCACTACGGTGTAAAATCATCATAGCCTTACGGTGTCGAGCTTCCTTTATAAAAGAAAAAAAAAATTCCTTATTTTTTCGTTCGATTTCCGATGAAACTAAAAAATCAGCTACTACAGAACGTGAGACACGTCGGTGACGGTTCGGCTAGTCGCAAGCGTCTAGATCTTCTCGGGATCTGAATCCCAAGTGAAGCTGCGTCGACGGGACTCTACACGGCACTGGCGCGTGCAGCGAACCACTCGCGTCTCATCTCGACGTTGCTCTCTAAAGACGACGACGACGACCACCACCATTACTCTCGTACCCACCAATCTGTACCTTCTATATACATACACGATACCATACACATGTATATACGAGCATCAATTTTATACACAAATATCCATACGTGTATATCGACACCGCATATACTATACTCCCACGCCCTATATCACTCTCTCGTCAGCCAGATCTCTATGGGAAGTTAGTTTACGCGTACACGCATACACGCGAGTGGAGCTGGGGATAGAGGCTTCCGAATTTCCTACCGAAATTCATTATTAGCAATTTATTTATTGCTATGTAATCAGCCGTATGTAATCAGTTTAAGTACTTCGAGACGAAGAGCACCGGTCTTTATTATTCTTGTCTTTGTCGCGTCCCGTAGAAGTTAGACCGAAATTTTTTTTCACATCTCTGGACTTTCGAAGGGATATTTTATCCGCGAAAAATCTAATCTCCGACGTTCCTCGGGTACTATATATATATATGTATGAAATAATGTACAATAAGGTGTAAAAATCCGCGAAGTTCTCTGGCATAATATACGGTCGTTGCGTAATACGAGTATAATAACCGAAAGGTGACGGTATCGTTCGTGACTCAAATAATATCACCTAATATAACGCGTATATATGGATGGTACTACATACATCTTACCGGTATATAACCGTACGAGTGTATAAGGTGTATAAATGCGATATAAACCAACGAACGGGGATAGGCGCGTACCGTACATCATCGTAGATCGGAATTCTATACGTGTCTGACGCAAATGATGCAGTAACGAAAAATGTGGAAATGAGGGGATCGGGGGAATATCGCGGGTGATCGTAATATACACCCTAATTCCCCATCGATATCGTCACCGTATATATTCGTATAGATAAAACCATTTTTAGATCTGGCCTTTACTCCATTCTATTCAGAGATAATATGCCGCAAGGTTCTTTATAGAAGATGATAGACGCATATATCTATATAGTCGAGTCTTACGTAAATTATTCACTCATCGATACCATCATTTTTTTAGCCTCAAATTTTGATTTTCCTTCATTGATCTTCTTCGTTCTGTATATATTTAATTGATTATTATTTAGACGTCGAACGGTTACTCGGATATCAATTAGTCCTCTCGTTCGTTAGATTTCAGGCTAATTACTATCTCATATAATTTCTATCGTATACCCAGTAGTAGCTACGGGTATAATGGGTATATGTAACTGGTATATGAGTTATAGATAGTGGATATAAGCCTGTTAATATGTTTCAGAGTAATTTTCTAATTTCTTGTCAATTATACATTGCGTAAACGCGGGTAGGCCTCCGAGCTTATATATATATACCTATATATAATATACGCTGTATCTTGTATACAGGTGGATTTTTCTAAATAATCGAACCAATTTACTGTACGACAATTTCTATGCAAACTAGAGGATTATATAGGCCGATGAACTCGCCCTAAGATATTGTATCGTGTATATATATATATATATATATATATGTATACCTATAATTTACAAATATAGGTACTACATACATACGTATTCGATATAAATTACTATGGCGTGTGACGTGGCTATGTAATTATTATCATTGAATCCGGTAAAATGAAACAGTTATAATTCATTGATAATTAACGAAAGCTAATGATCGATCGGTGATCCTTGTATACATGTAGGTATAGGTCGAACTTCCGGTAATTTATCGAGTAATCGATACATATCGGCGTTGTTCCTTCGGTATTTAAATTGCGTGGGAAGTAAATAGCCTTATTGCCTATATGGCTCGGCGAAAATAAATTTAGCCAAAAAAGGCGACACGCGGTGTGTATTCCAGTATCCGATATTATTTAGCTTCCACCTGCGACCGAGTGGCACCTCGAAAATCTTACGGTGAAACCCAATAGTTCGTTACTGGACACCGGCGCGCCCGTTGGGGACCGTAAACTTTGCTATTTTATAAATAATGATGACGATGATGAAGGAATAAAGAAGCTAAGTGGCGATCAACGATCTCTCATCGTTCGAGGAGCGTCCGACTCGAGTTACACGCATCGACGATCGGCTGGAATCCTCGCAAGAAGGAAGGAAAACAACGTAAAAATAAATAAATAAATAAATAAAAAAAAATGGGAATGAAAAAATGAGGGAAAAAAAATGTTAGGAAAAACCGATCGCTGAGGACGAAATACTATGCACGCAGCGTTCTTTTCACGTGCGAGTATCGTGTATAGTATACATATATGGAAACCGAGTGAGTTCATACATATACGAGGGATTTTCATAATTTTTTTTTGCAATTAGTTAAACCCAAGAAATTATAACCATGGTGTGTTTACATCTTGCGATGGAGTCTAGTTTAGCAACGGTAGGTGGAATAGTTCAGAGTCGAAGTACCGCCTCTCTCGTAGACCTAACGCGGGTAAGACCGTTCAATAACAAACTAGTCCGAGAACAATCGATGTAACTAACAGAAAACCCGGTCGGACAGGAGCTAATCGTATATCGCGCTTTTTAGTTCGAGGGTAGCGAGGAAAAAAGCAAAAAGGCAAAAAAAAAAAAAAAGGAAAAAACAAATTATCGTACGTATCATATAGTAGCAGTGGCGAATGGACCAGGTATTTTCAATGTGTACAGTACCCCAGTGGTAATACCGCGCGTGATGCATAGTACAGGAGCAAACTGCTTCGGGGTATATACCGGACAGCGAACTGATACCGAGTGCATATTATACTACCTGTAATCTGCAGGAGCCAGTTGCGCCGCTTGAGCATGCCACTTTATAAACTAGACGGTCTATTTAAACCTCTTCTTATTTTACCTGATTTTTGTAATTTGGTGTTTTTTTTTTTTTTTCTTCTCTTTTTTTTTTGTTTTTTTTTTTTTGTATATCATATGTATATATAGGTATATATTAATGTATGGTGTACTCGGATCTAGGCGAGAACGCATGGACTGACTGCGCAAGTCTCGTGTGAAAAATCAACATAAACCAAGACTGATAAGAGATTGCGTCTATTTTATACGTCCCATTAGCGTAGAGTTTAGAAATCCTCGTTATACCAAGCATTAGACTGAACGTAGAAAAGATTGTGGGGAATGAGGATTATATTTCCACGTTTTTATAACGACGCCTGGTAAAATTCTATACCGTGTATATATATATAATATATATATATATATATATCGATCGTCGATCACGTATAGCTATGAGATCTGTGATTGATGCGAAAATATGATAATTGCGATCGCGTAATTAACCTCGAGGATCTATACTGTACGTCCTCGCCTCGATAAAGTAGGCGCGTAAGAACTTCCGGCAATGTAAAGGGTTGGGCTGTTGCAAAATTAGGTCAGACGCTCTTTCTTCTTTATACAACAGCGATAAGCTTGATAAATGGATTCGCCATCTACCTTAAAAAAAATTGTTAAATAATATAATTAGCTTCGGATCTTACAGGGGTCAAGCTCGTGGCTCGCTACCTGTAGGATTATCCGCGATAAACCCGGCGAAACGACGCGAGCCGAGGCCCCTTCTGTAATTCGCGTAATTCGCGTAATTCATGTTCTTCTTGTTTATTTATTTATTTATTTATTTTTTTTTCCCTTCATTACCGAACCTCAAATTATTGCGGGATCTTTAATTAAATGGGAAATAAGGTATTACGCGAGGGTCATGTGACGATACACAACGTCTTAGATAACGTCATCGTATTACTTTGCCGTTACCTGTTCATGTATATATATACTGGTATATCTATACTGGGATAAGAAGAAAAATCGAGTGTATAAGGTGTATGTATTTTTCTGTCACGACGACGACGACGACGACGACGACTAGGCAGGCATGTAATAATAAATTTAAACCAGCTTGTGTGTTCAACCTAAATTAAATCCGCTCCCACATACCGCGGTCTCGGTATTATGCGCTGCCTCGGTACTATACGAAAGTACACACGTATCTAGTATAAATATATTTATACCTTCGCAAACTCTTGTTATATTATACATGTATGTAAATTGTAAGGCGACGATAAGAGGACCCTCTTTTATATTCTCTCGATATATAGTATATAGGTACCCTATTGTTTTTCATTTCTATTAATATCGTAAACGATTGTTTCCCATCATTTTGATAATTAATAATTCTCAGTAATGTCTGACCAGTTACGACCATATTATACGGGAATAAACTCTCTCCGAGACTCAATGGCCCTTGAACCTTGGACATTGGCCACCAACCGTACAAGTACTTTGCATCACCTCGCGTCAAACATTTCTTGAATATTTTTTATCGCAAAACTTTTACACTCCTTGTTGATCCATTCGTCTATAATTCCAACGATTTCTATTTCTATTTCTACTTCTTCTTCTTATTCTTATTCTTATTCTTATTTTTATTCTTATTACCGGCAACGTTTGACATCGCTGCTTTTACATCAGCTACGTAATCGTCTCTTTTTTGGCAGACTGCGTCACCTAGGCTATTCCAATCGCATAATTTTTTCGCGTACGAATTCCATAGATCGGAATAACGTTTCCTTCGCTCTTGGACCAGTCCGATTTCCTCTTCCATATAAACAGCCTGCGATTGATAAAAATCTAGCGAATTAATCGCGCGCTGATTTCTCAGCATCTCTTCGTCGTCCTCCGTCTTCACCCATCGCTCATCCTCCTCGTCGTCGTCTTCGTCCTCCTCATTTGAAACATGCGTAGTTTTCTTCCAGGGAGGAAGAACCTGCGATAGATTCGACCACGGTTTCAGGGTTCGAATCTCTCCGGAATCAAAATCCCCGGAGTTTCTTAACGCTTCCGATACGGTCGAGTTAGACTTGCAGAATTCTTCCCGCAGTTCTCGACCTCGTAACAAACGACCCGGTTCCGCATCTTCCCATAGCCTCTTCATACCCGAGATCTCCATTTCCCGACGTCTGTCTTCCTCGATCTAAGAGCCAAATAAAATGCCAAAATAACGTTCGAAATATCCGCGCGAATTCTACCTACCTGAACTTTTCCTCCTGCGTCGACGACGATCTGCAATCTACATAACGGAGGTTGGAGTATTGTGGGCGAGGTACCGTCTAACGTTACGTCGCCATCACCGTGGAGATTTTGGACCCTGGTTTTCGTGCTGCGCTTTGACACAGAGGTAACCGAGGTCCTGGCATAGCTTGGATCGTAGACGGTACCTCTGGCCCTCAAGTCGTTCACCACGGTCCATTCGGTGGATGTCAAAGGCCAAGAGTCATTCGTTACGCAAGCCTGAAGATAGTATTCGGTGGTGGGGTCTTCTCGGGTTTTTGCGGAGTCAGAAATCGAGGATTTGGAACGATTTCTTGCCCTTGAATAGTCGCCCGTGCCTTCTCCACTCGCGCGTTTCGGGATAGGGGATAGATAGGCGACTGGTAAAATGAGAACTGACCCACCGCTGGCTTGGCACAAGACTTCGCCGTATTTGTCGTAGATTTTTATTTCGCTTTCCACCATATCGTACGACGTGGAAAGTCTGAATGACACCAAAGAGTCAATGGATACGGTCAGGATCCATTTACCGATGATATTCCACAAGTTGGGAATGTAATTATTGGACAGTTCATGAACTACTATACCCGGTGGCTTGGTGCCAAACGACAAGGACTTAGAGCTAGACATCTGACGAAACGTTGCTCTACCTTTGACCGTCGTTACACGAACGCACCAGCCAAGTTCCTTGAATTTATAACCGTCGCTCCAACCGTAACCGATCACAGTGTACCCAAGCCTGACATAAGGATAATGTGCGGTGGCCACTTTGGTCACAAATCGTTTAACCTCGCGGTAAGTCTCGTTGTTCACCACCCGGATTACATACCTTGGTAAACTAGTTACGAGATCTATCCCCGCGTATACCGTAGCGTCTTCCGATGGAGCGTTCACGATCGCTCTTAAAATCGGAACCCACTGACCAGGTTGAACATTTTTCACAACTCCTCTCCACTCTTCGACGTTCAACACTTGGTCCAGGTCCCCGAGACAAGGGTAAACCGGGGACTGACCCTGGGTACAAGTACTCCAAATTATCTGCCGTATCAAGGAGGTCGCGATCGATTCTCGCTTCGAATAGTCAAACAGCTCGATGACCCTTCGTAGGCTCTGGAGAATCGCCGAGTGTCTGATGTGCGAAGGGTCGTGAATATCTTTGTAGATCTTTACCAGTGCCATTCGAAAGAACGACTGTATCCTAACTGCGGCTTTTTCGGCACTGGAAAACTCTGCGGGGTTGTAATTTTCGATTTGATCAATCACGCTGCGAACACTGATCAAAGGATTGACGAAAAATATTCTGAGCGAGCGGCAGACGGCCGCAGACTCAACATCGGAAAACGTTTCTTTGATCAGTTTTTCCAATTCAGTGATGAACAGTCGGTGCACACTTTTCGTAAGCCTTTTCTCTTCCATCCCAGGTGGCATGTAGGAATTGTATAAAGCTCGTAGCTCTTTCGCAAATCCCGGTCTGCCAAACTGTTGAATAGCCGTGCTGATCCTGTCGCTAATGTTCTTCACGATTGCGTCAACTCTGTCTGACTCTGAGCCCATCAATTCGTACATCCTGAATCGATCACCAATGTGGAATATCGTGTCGGACAAGATTCGAATGAAGTAGGAATGTCCTGGTCGAAAGAATACGCGATACAGATGTCTGCCGGGTTCAGCTTCGAAGATCGTAGCTCTCGTAGAAACAGTCTTTACCAATACTGCTGGATCATCGTCTGTCGATTTTTGGAAAAAGTTGTACTCTTCGAAGATCAAATACGATCTAGCTGAGGCAGGTTTCGGTGCACAGAATTCAATAAGAACAAATTTCGCGTCGACAGAATCGATCAGCATGTATAAAGGGCCGTTTGTAGGACCGGATATATTCCGCTGCCATTTCACCGAGCTTTGAAACGATCTGCTTCCCGTCTGTGGCTTTTTACCATCTTTTACAACCGTAGCTTGAGACTTGACCCTCGAACCAGCCGCTGAAACGTGCAGCTGGCTGTCTGCAGATGTGATCTTTAACACGTCAGAGACCCGGGTGTAATATTCAAAGTCTGACGGCTTGTAGAACATGAATAGCTCGCCGAGGTACGGTGCGATTTTCCTGAAATCTGTCCACACGCCGATCTCTTCCGCAGAATCTGTGACAATCTCTTCCGTACTGTACCGTTCAAGAGGGATGATTAATTTCAAAGATCGAATCGCAGGACCTGGTCCAGTCCTTGATCCAACCACTGCACCATGTTTTGAGGCCCAATCGAAATACCGATACAGTTTCCACCGGTTATTCGCTTGGCTTTTATCTACGGTCATATCCTTCAGTTTGTCGATGTATACGGGGTGATTCAAGCACCGCGTTATATCGGGATCAACAGCTTCCTCTTCGTTGGAGAGGTTCGCAAAAATCGCTACGGTAGGCCGAGGACCTTCCTTCTTTTTATCTACGGCGCTTATTTGTTCCTTCGTCTGTTCTTCTGCTTCGTCTTCTCTGTCCACGTACTTGATCAATAGCCCCCACTTCTCACTCTCGGAGAGAAACCTCGTGTCTAATGGTAGGCAGATCCATCCTATTGGATTGTTCAATCCTTTGCGGCTTAGAAATTTCTGTGCATGATTATGTCCTGGGAATTGTACCAACCCGTGAGACACGAGACGGGGTAAAAGTCCATAATCTCTCGCTGACCGGTCCACGAAAGTGCGGCTAGCTTCATCATGGCTTTTGCCAAAAGCATAGGCCATAACTCGAAGTCCTTTCCAGTTCGCGGCAAAAGAGGAGAGTCGTCCTTGTCCACCGGGATCATATCGTCGACGATGAGACGTCGCCAGGAACCCATAAAAAACAAACGTACCACGTACTTGCCTTGATTTTAAATTCGAGCTGATAATTTATACTCGGGAATCAATTTCGCGATACACTATACAGTGTGGAATATAGTACCGTTCGGATTGACGACAGGCCGGTGCTGCGACGCAGAATTCCCGACCTTGTTCATAGAATAAACGTACATCCAGCCTTGCCAAGGAGATTTACCAAGCCAAGCAAAATTTGGTGACTCCATTTCGACCTGGAGGCCACTGCGTCCAACGTATTGCAGATTTATCATCGTAGAAATAAACCATCTGACAAACTATTGAAAATTCATATAGTTATGAAGAGAAAAGGAACAGCATTTGGTAAGCCGTACGTGCCTGGCTGTGCAGAATGTGTTCATTGTTCTTGACAAAGTCTGGGGAATCGTTGCTCGGTGTAAAAACTACTGGGTTACTCTGAGAATAAAATAGAACGGCAATTAGAAGCAATTAGATCGCGACAGTGGATGGGGCGAGACTCTCACTGAAAAATTCCTGAGCGAGGATCCCCTCTTCCAATCGTGGGGTTCTATAGAAGGTGGCATCAGGCGTGGTTCAGGGTCCAGGAAATGTCCGTCAGTCCCGTCTTTCGGTATAAAATAAATCAGAATCATGTGCTCGTTCAATTCGTAATATAAATTCGTTACTTTTCGGCAAGTCCCATTTCTCCGCGTTCAATTCCGCGTCCGTCCATTCAGACCACGGAATCGCCGATGCTGATTCGACCTGGTTATCCGCAGTCACAGCTTCGCGCGTTTTTCTCGACTTAGCCGACATTAGAAATTTCCAATATTCTCTTTCGACGAGAGAAACAAGCCAACAACAACTGTCCGATGTGGTATATTTTCAATCAGCTCTGTTCACTCACGATACATCATTACGTTACATGTTACATACATGGTATACGGATTTAATTAAATCTTACGGACTGTACCAAACTTGTAGGTCATATCATGAGCGTAGATTTTACCAGGGTAAAGAATGCACGTTGGAAAGCCCTCGGTGTTGATTGCGTTGGGGTAATTCTGTGGGGAAATACCAAATCCTCCGTGTTTACGATACAGTACGCCGTCTTTGCTCGGGGTTTCTTCCAACGGCTTCAAGTTTGCATGTATAATGTTATAGAAAGACTCGTCTAATGAGTAGCAAAGACAAGATTACCACCGAAATTATCCCACCTTCGATAAACTGTCGTTACTATTCAGTCGATCTCCGCAATCTCCCGAGTAACAGTCGTCGATATTCCGTGAAGAGACCCTACCCCCGGGTACTGGCAAGTCGTTACCGGTGTAAAACTGCACTCCGGGTTGATTGGAGTAAACTTCCATGAACCTACCCGAACCAGGGTGTAGAATTCTTCCATGAAAACGGTAGCACCAGGAGCTCGGTGCGTCGATGCAAAGGTTGTGGTCGTAACCGCCGCCTGGAACCTGGCGAAGTCTTTCCCTCGTAAGCTGGGTTGGAGTACGTAGATCGTATATAGTCGAAGCGACTGGTACTATGGCACCGGTTGGGACTTTGTCCCTGACATCCATGAAGGTCCATTTGCTAGCGTTTATCGTCACTACATGATTCCTTAGTTCTTTAGGCCCGGTGCCCTGCGGGTTTGAATATCATCACAATGATAAAAATCCTCACAATCAGGATCGAACACCTTCATCCGTCACGGTGTATTACAGCCGCCTTATATCATCCGAAAACTCACGTGACCAGCAAGATTTAAGAGGCAGCGGGTGGTGATGTTCGATGGCACAGGCCCCGTTGAACTTGCACGGATATTTAGGTGGAGTTCGTTATCATCCGTCCAAGAGAACTTTACCTGCGTCAGCATCTCACCAGGCCAACCATTCACACTCGAGTTACTAAGGTTGCTCATCACCTACAGGGTTCGACGCAAAGGGATGTGGAAATATTTCAATTCATAGCTAACGACGGGGATTTCAGGAGTATATCCTTCCCGGGACCTACCACTTGTTTACCCAGAATGTACGAGTCCCAATTCACATTTTCGAATTGGTGTATTCCTTCGTGGTTTTTACTCGACTGACGTTCTGAGTCGTCGTACGTAGGAGACACAAGGTTTCTCATTCTTGCGATCACGTTTCCAAAGTACCTGCAGTTCTTCAGGTAGCCTGTTACGTCGTGGGACATGATCGGCAACGTAAGTTTATGATGTCTGTATAGAAAGTGGAGAAAAACTACCATCCATGGAATCGTATCCTAGGACAACGTCGCCAATTATTCCTTTGTCGTTAGGGACTTTGATGGACTGAATCCCTGCACCCCAGGTTATCAGTCGAACCGAAGAGTTCCCTTTGTTCGTCATGGTGTACCTGATCAATGTCTTATCGTATAATTTCTACCCTTAAATTTGTTTCTGTTGGTGTTTCAGATGGAAGTGCGGGACGGCCTACCTTCGAACAGTTTCGTAACAACGATGGTGACTCGAAGACCTGTTATAATCCGGCCTTTCTACGAGACCGAAGCCATCCTCTTCTATGAACGTATTTGCAGTGGACATTTTTCAGGATTTGAGGAAACCCTGGTGAGAATACTTGTCGATTTTTACCAATTATCCAAAGTCTTATTTATTTCCCTACATATTTTATCGCAATCTGATCATCTTTAACGGGTTTTTTTTTTATTTTTTTTTTTCTGCACCGATTTTTGGAGACGAAAAATTTTGGGGATAAAACTGCTTCTCAGTCATGATACGTAAAAGTCATTGCGCTACTCCTAAAGTTCAGAAAAATAAATTTCAAACGAGTCGATCGCGTCGTTTATGACTTGGAATGAAATTATGATGAGATGCAGCGAAGAATTCCCTGATTTTTTGATAACTAATGAGAGAAATATAAGGATTTGTCGATTGAATCGATAAATATATCGAGGTTGAAGGACGAGGAATAAAATACGTAATTAGGTACATTGTATGAATTTCCAATTTATTGAATTTCGGAGATCGAATACCTGAGATATACAATGAGTATAAACAATGAATTTTCAAATCATAAATCTTTGAATATAAATACACGCGCAGTTTCCAGAAATTACCTAATAACTCCTCGAACTACGGTCATTTCTAATAACAATTGTAACCAACTAAAAGTTACTTCTTATGTATGGGAAATTCATGAATCTCACTTCGGAGAGGAATTATTAATTATACACCTACTTAGAACTAGATATAGGTATATTAGTGTCCATTTCCTAATTAATTGATAAAATACATTGTAAATTATGAAACGAATTTTGGAAAACTCTCTCTGTGCGTCGTCCCCTCATCGCGTTACTCTTTACAGTCGGTATTGTCCATAAAATCATTCGACATAAAAGGTATCACTCTACAACTTGTATTGCAAGCTGTAGTTCTCAACAATTATACATTGATCACCTGGTCATAATTATCATTAACTATCTACATAAAACAGTAAAAGAAGTTATCCTCAATCAGGAGTAATAGCTTCAGTTTGTAGATCAGGGGCGGCGGTCTTTGAATTGACAATATCTTCGGCGTTTCCATTCGCAACCGATACCGTCTTCTTATCTCTATCAGTCTCATTGCGTTGATCATCCTTCTTTCCTGCAATATCCTCGCTCGTTTCCTTCTCCTTATCTTCAACTTTGTCCTTCCCTCTCGTCTGGTCTCCGCCCTTCTGAGATTTATCGATATCCTTTGACCACGAACAACTCCTTCGATTCGGACTTCTGGGAAGCGACCAAGAACTGCTACGAGACTTACGCTTTGGAGAAACACTTCGAGACTTTGCTCTCGTCACGATAACTCGCGAGTTTGATCTCCTCTTACGTTTTCGTTTACTTGAATCCGTCCCCGAACGACTCCTCGAAGATCTTGCCTGCAATTTTCTAGACCTCGATCTGGATCTGAATCTGAATCTAGATCTCGATCTGGACCTCGACCTGGATCTATACCGTGCTTTGGACCTCGATCTCCGCGATTCTCTTCTCCCAGAACGAGATCTGCTCTTGCTTTTGCTCTTGCTTCTGCTCCTGCTTCTCGTTCTGCTGCGATTTCTGCTTCTGCTTCTACTATGACTCAGAGTTCTGCTCCTGCTACGACTCCGACCTCTACTTCTAGACCGCGATCTCGTGTACGATCTAGTCCTAGATCTTCTCCGACTTTGGGATCTGGACCTAGATCTTCTGTCCCAGTCGCTTTCCACGTCCAAATCGTGGTATTCGTGGCCAGTCAGTTTCGCAAAGTATTTATAGTACTGCTCGTTGTATATGTGAGGATTGAACGGACGTGTATGTCGAAAATGGCCCCTCCATGGCGTAAATCCTCGCCCTCTGCCTCGGATGAAACGTCCTCTGGGTGGCCCTCGCGGTATTCCTCGCATCATTGGTGGGAAGAATAATGGAGGTGCTGCACCGTAATACCAATTCGGATCAAAGCCAGGGTAGATGACTGGATATGGTCCTGCAGAAGCGACTCGAGGCGGACCTGTTGGCCGAAAAGAAACGCGTTTTTAATGGCTGATGATTCGTTATAAGTTTTGAAAAAAATATTAACGAATATTATTGATAATTTAATAAATTTATGTTTCAGAGGCCAAGAAAAATCCGGACAAAGTTCCTGTACTAGTATTTCATGTAGCCAGTACCTGAGGACGACGATGGAAGGGCGTTGCCAGTGGTGAGTACACTCTTCACTTTCTTCGTACCCCCGTCTGAATATTCGTTTGCGTCCTCATCAGACACGGACTTTTTATCCTTTTTTTGTTTCTTCTGTGGGATAAAAATTTCGACGATTATTAAGCTGGGTAAAATATTGAATTAGGGACAGAATCGTGGGGTGAAATAAATCTGGAGATTTTCACCTTTTTCTTTTTATCCTTTTCCTTATCCTTCTTCAATTTCTTCTTCTTCGCCTTTTTATTCTTCTTTTCTCTCTTCTTGTCCTCGTCAGATTCGGAATTTTCTGACGCTTTTTCTTGGCCCTGTTTATCCGGTCTTTTCACATCCTTTTTCGGCTCTGGATCCAGTGCTTTTATGTCGATCTCTTTGCGCTCAACTTTCACCTGAAAATATTCCATTATATTATTATTTCGTACTTTTTCGCTCTAGTTTCTCCCCTGCCTTTACCAAACGTAATATTCCACTACCTTAAGTCTGTCGAAAAGTTCGTCCAGCAGACGTATGCTTTCTAGTTGTCTCTGAGCCTTGATTAACTTTCTTTCCTCTCTTGCAATTTTCATAGAAACTTTGTCCTCCTCTTGTTTCCGAATAATGGTCAAAGCCTTTCGTTTACGTTTCTCTTCCCTTTTCTGCCGTCTAGTTTGCTTCGCACTGCAGTCAGCCTCTTCCTTCTTCCTGAAAGCATGCACAAACATGAAATAGAACAAACGTGTTAGATAATACACAAAAAAGACCCGTAAACAGCCAGTTATCGAGCGAACCTTTGCTCTTCTTTGCGAAACTCCATCGCCTCTTGTTTCTTGCGTAATTTTTCAGCCGCCATACCGTCCTGAGCAGTTAATCTCTTCCGTTCAAACTCCCTGTGAGCAACGCTGCTGTCGTTCATGTGTTTTGTCTTGTCGAAATCAACCTGTGGCAGAATTAATCTTATATTAACAATCTCTGGATCTTGATTGAAGAAAATCTAGGAGAAATAATTTGTTATGCCTTTATCGAAGCGGTGAGATACTTTAGCGGTTCTTTCTTCAATAATTTCATTCCTCTCAGGGCATCCATAGCGTTTACAAAGTCCATATATTCGATATATTGTATGTAAGCGTCGAAGAACAGTCCGTCCCCGTAACTAAACTTCTGGATATTAGTACCGAGCCTCATTCTAGCCCTGTAGGTATCGGCGGCAGGGACGTCTACCCTTCTCAGCGTTCCCCATTTCTTGAATATTTTACAGACTAACGATTCGCTAGGTACATCCGCCCCCTCCTCGCTGAACCATTTAACAGGTAAACCGGATATATGCACGGTGTCCGGTCTCTCGCCAGGCTTTAATTCGTTCATATGTTTGGCGTCCCTGAAGTAAGAGTCCCACGAATGTCTGGTAGGAAAGTCCTCCTTGGCTTCGGCTGCCCTGACTTTAAGGATATTTGGAAATCCGGCAAGATTAAGACGCTGTGAATCTAGCCTGGCGAGTACTTGCTGGAGTCTACATCTGTCCTCTAAGTCCCCCTCTAGCCTTACGAATTCCAATGTACTTTTAGTCACTTTCAGCGATGAGAATTGGTCAGGACGAACCAATACTCGTATCTTCTCCATTACCTCCCACGTTGATATTGTCTTTCCTGTTTATATTTTACCAATGCGCTGTAAACACCTGCCAATTCTAGGGAGATTAGAGGTAGGGGGGCTAAGCTCTCATTCAACTATCCATTAACAAATTGCTTCTACCAACTACTTGACCTCCTCAATTTTTCTTTCGAATTACATCGATACAAGATTGAACGAGCAAATATTTTAACTGTTTAAACATAATTCATTGAAAAGAATTGAAAAGAAAAATTCACGAGAATATTTCAATCGTACGTGTTTTTTTTTTTTTTTTTTTTTTTTTTTTTTTTTTTCTCGTCGACGACGACGTTATCGCTCCTTTTTTTTTTTCATATATTTTACCTGGTATTTTCAGTTGGGGTAGATTAACGGATACATTTATTTTGGCTATTGGTTTCAAATAAAGGCCTCGCGGCGCGTACAACGGAACAACATCGCTGAGATCCCTGCAGCTCCGAAACCCGTTGACAACCTCTCCGCCTCTGGCATCGTCTGCCTTTGTATTAACATCCATTTTATAACCTAACTTTAGGGGGGGGGGGGGGAAAAGGTTTTGAAATTTGTTTAGTACCTATCGGGCCGATAATACAAACGCGCACTAATTGTCGCCGGTGGATGTACCGGAACTTTGTTATTTAACGGGAATCTAAATGAAATATAGAAACATTTTTATACAGCGGAGAGGTTGTGTTGGGTGTTGGAGTTGCGCGGGCATCTCTTTATGTCGTTCTGGTTATGGCTTGGCTTTATTATGCCAGGTATGGGGAGAAGCGGGCTGATTATCTTCAGTGTTGACGACGGCTTTTTCCACAATCTTCTCTCGCTGACGGTATATTTCTCTACCTTACACTACTGTTATTCTTTTTTTCTATAATTTTGTCGTCTTATTTATACACTTCTCAGTTTTCACCCCCCCATTCACGTAGTAACATACAATATACATACGTCACGACCATAGAATTAGAATGTATTCGTCGACGGATTTCAGATTCTAGTCCCCCCCCCCCCCCCCCCCCAGCCGCCGTGTGTCTAACCTTATAGTTAGTCGACGCGACGCCTTACCGCAGCCGACCCAATCTACACCGCGCGAAAATCCGTACTTTATACTATATTTTATTACACTTTGATTACAGTTTTGATAATCAGTAGCGGAAGGCAGAGCAACTGGAAATGGGAAAAGGAAGGAAAGCCGAAGACTGGGGAACGGGGTAAGCACTCAAAAGACTATACGATATAGCGTTTTTTTCATATACCTATATTGACTATTATTAACTTATTCATAAGTTATCATCGATAATAAATAAGGCGCGTTATAATTGATTTATCTTTCCTGACGAGATGAAAGATCGAATGAGAAATATCTACGTAATATTCGCAATAAATTCAACACGCAACGTTTCGCGGTATCTTCCAAATTTCCAGATTTCCCACAGTGTCCCCGATAGCAACCAGGTCTCTGTAAATCGAATATAGATAGGTTTTTCATTGCCGAATGTCATGAATGATTCCTTAGTGTTATTTAAAATTCATAATTGGCGATTAATACCTCTTAGTATTAAACTGTAGACAACTAGTTTCTTCGCCATTCGTTTCTAACGATAGATTAGGCACCGTTTTTCCGTTATTCAAGTTGTAGAATGTTATTGTCTGGCCAGCACCATAGGCTGTGAATATATTCGCGTTTCCAATCAGCCAAGATAGACCTATGGCTGTATCCTCGATCCCAATAACGTGCTGGGAATTAAACTGGAAGAATAATGAGAAGATTTAGAATTTGGCTAGTTTTATAAATCGTTGATTTCCTAGCATTTGTACTCTTCGAATCATATTATTGAGATTCCGATTACCTGTGACAAATCGTAAATACGAATTTCCTTGTCAGTACCACTCGTTACAAAACTTTCCCCGGATGGAGAGAATATTACTGATGTAACGCTACCTTGGTGCCTTTCAAACTCATCTATAACTGGATCAAAGGTATCGCTGCTCCCTGTAAGAAATATTCAATTCTTGTACGAATTTTGTCAATTAAAAACGTAAGAACTTAATCGAGTAACAATGGTTTGAAAACCCTACAACAATTGCGCGTTTTTCTACCTTCTACAGGGTTGACTTGATCAATATTGCATTTATATAAGCCACCGCATAAAGTACCAACAACAAATGTAGCCGGGTCCTTAGTAGAAAAATCATGAGCCGTTATAGATAAGCCAGGTTCAATTGCTCTTTCCCTTCTACCGCTGGCACTACGTGGTCTGGTCTTTTCCGAAGGATTATGTTCCTTGCTAATTTTGAGTCTGAAATAAGGAGAATGTGAGAATAAAATCGTAGACATGGAACAGCTAGACTACTCTATCATAAAATTATCAAATTTTGAATACTAGTTTGTTACCGTTTGTCCAAATCAACGGTCGTAAAATTTGCTGTTAATTTATGGACAAAGATATATCCATCTCTGCTTGCTGTTATCAGAGGGGATACATTGTTCACTAATTTAGGTCGCCATTGAACCACAGACAAAGAATCACCGTGAACAGGTAATTGCAAAGGAGACAAATTCTTGTCGTCTCTTAAATTCCATACTAAAACGTCTCCTAGGAATATATTAAGTAAAGATTAAGCATATTTGAACTCTATCGACATTATATTGAAGACATAGTAACCATTGAATAATCCTGCTGCTAAAATTGACGGCTCTACCGGATGATAAGCTAGAGCAGTAACACAGGCGTTTAATTTCAAACTCCTGGTTACTTCTGTCGAAATCTGATCCTCTTTTATCAAATTGAAGAATTTGATGCTAGACAGGTGGTCACACCACATATCATGGCACATAGCACTGTATGACAGAGCGAGGGTTCCTCCACCAGGACTCCAAGTAGCGCAGCTAATTTTCAACTGAAAGAACATGTAGTTTTCTATATTCCAAGTAGTTTTAGTATAAAGAAATCTGAAACAAATTTAATTTGCAAACTTTCTGATCCGCTTCATCCAAAGTATTGAATTTCACAAGTAGCTTAACGCTAGTAGATGGTTCTCCACCGGTAGTAGGATCGTAGTTATCAAACGCAGCGCTGCCATAGATCTCATCTAATTCATCCATCACCGAAGGAGTAACTCGCTTTAAAAATGCTGCCAGTTTATCGTAGTCTACATGTTGCGTCGGTTTATTTTGAACAACCGTTTGGGTCTGTAGATTAAAAAAAAAAAAAATTGTTACTAGATTCGTATTTAGGATAAGTTATATGATGACAAGAGATTCTTGACCTCAACATCCTTCAGTTTTATAAGCTGAATCTCGCTATCCTCGTGAACGACTTGGTCCGTCTGAACACTTGCCGTTGCCTCCGACCTGGAATAATTTGTTATTCGATACGTAACCTCAAAATACTTAACCTAACTTACTTATCGGTTGATGTTTGGGACGCGAAACCAATCGGCTCGAAAGACTGATCGTTGAACATGATAATTTCGCTTGTATTTTACCCTGGTTACAAATATACCAGTGATTATATCTACGGAAGAGAATGTTTAGTTCTTTAGCATTAATCAACATAACCTAATTTCGATTCGCCGACTAGCTGACAGCTGTCAAAAGTCAGAACTCCACTTCGCGGGAAATTCTCGCGTATGCGCACGAGGGTTTGTAAGTTGGGTTGCAGCTATCAGGCGCCAGTGCGATTTTTTCGAATTAGTCGCGTTTAGATATGCATCACGCTATTTATCATAATTCATAATAACGTAGGATCCTGCTTAGATGTTTACTGTTCGGCGTCATTCTATCGGCAGAATTCCCCGTTAGTTAATTACTCTTTATCACGCACGTGTAATCTTACGGGGCATTTTATGCCAGCTCTACCTGACGTCGATATCATTTCTTCTCTCCTATCACGCTGCGAAGGGAATCGAAAAATCAACGTCTGAATTATTTCTAATGTAAGATATGAATCGAAAAAACTGTATTTGCCACTTATGTGCAGTACATAATATATTGCCAGGAAAATTACACACCAGACGATAGAAATAATTCAAATCTAATAGATGTGAAAAATTCAATCTATAGATTAGAATAGGAGAATGGTGAATCAATAGATTTGATTTTTTCCTGTTATAAGATTACAATAGATTAAAGTTTCCTTTGTTTTCAAGTATACCATTTTCCTGGAAATATATAATAGCGCACACAAATACGCAAACACCGGTTAATTTTCATCATTAGATACTGCTAACATCTTTGTTGCGAATTTTCAAGTTGTACTACCTAATAATTGTTTGCGTGAAAATGAATCAGCTTCTAAACCGATAGTCCAAATATTAATTTTTTTATCTTTTTCGCAGTATACTAAAATGAAGAAAATAACTTGTGCGTGTAAGCTAATTATATTGTGGATGTTACATTATAATTATTCAATTAAATCATTATTCCATGTCCGAGATTAATCACAGGGCTATAATAATGAATGTGATATTATCTTTCCACGGTTTAGTGTTGATCATCTTACGACGCCGCGCACACATACGTTTCGTATAGATACCTACGTCAGTTCGAGAGAATACTTGAACCGCCTATATAAAACAAGTTGTCGATCAATTCGAACAATCATATGCCTCAGCGCATTTGCCAAGCTCGCATTTCTCAAGTTAAACATTAACAATTCGAGTCTCAAACTTGTAATCATCGCTGTATTCGTTTTATTATCTAGTCAATTAGTTATTGTTGTTTGAACGAGGGGTTCTTTAGGTGTCGAAGGGTACTTTACACTTTTTTCATTTGAGGTAAGCCTGCTGATACATTTACAATTAACATTACATACGATTGGTCCATCTATGTAATCATTGCCAGTAAACTATTCCACGTGAATCGAGAAACCCTTAACGAACAAGTACATTTAATAACTTAAAATTAGTATATACTTATTTTTCTCTATTTATTCCATGTACTACAATCTTGACAATTCTCTTGTACGGATGTCTATACCTATAATAGGTATTCTCTCAGCTTTCAATGCATCATCACGTCCGGGCAATTGATCATAATTATACGCCAGGTGCTCGTATAGTAATTATTACTCACTTTATAATACGTAAACATTAGATGTGTATATAGGTGCGAGAAATAGGTATGTGTAGGCATATATTTGACAAAACATCATTCGAAGATATTGTCAGATATCATTTCGATAGCTTATATCGGACGTCATTAACAGAATTACGAAAAAAAAGCATTAATTATAAATTCAATGAAATCGCGTGAACAATTACATTGACTGCTACTATAACAACATCAGTTTCAAGTCTGTTTTGTTCGGTAGAATTTTTTATTAGCCAGTCGGACGATCTTGATATATGTATAATAATCTTCCCAATAGATTTGCATTTTGGCCTTCACCTTGTATGGATATACATATAGCTATTATGTATGTATTCGCAACGTCAATGATGATCAGCCTTCGGGCATTACCCAACCGTTGCGAAGCAATAAAAAACCGTAGAATAAAC
Organism: Tenthredo amoena; assembly: GCA_963966615.1. Taxonomy (NCBI): domain Eukaryota; kingdom Metazoa; phylum Arthropoda; class Insecta; order Hymenoptera; family Tenthredinidae; genus Tenthredo; species Tenthredo amoena. The sequence goes on along the minus strand of OZ016497.1, from coordinate 4,500,440 downwards.
GTATATTCAGAGTGTGATCGTATACACGTGATATTGTATTGTAATAATATTGAATTGCAAAATATGAATTTAAATATTAAGACCGGATGGGTTTTATTAATTATTATCCATGAAATGATATTCCGTTGTTCTTTGGAAAAAAAAAATAATACATACACCGCCGATAATATGGGCAGAAGAATTATATATATCGTTTTGCATATATATATATTCGTATAAATTTATTTGCCGAGCTGGGTTAATATAGCTGTATACATATGGGTGGGCGGATTCGTGACCCCGTGATGTTATAATAACAACACGCTATGTATACGTATAAGATTGTTTAAAAACTTGCGGGATACAAAAATATTTTCGTCTCAAGAGAACAAAATACTGAATAAAATTTCTCCTATAATATACGCTGCAGGATATTAATTTATGCGATAGTGAACAATAATTTAATATGGCGTTAATACGTAGCCATAATAAATGTATACAATGTACTTTTTTTTTTCTTTTTAACTGAGCAGATGAATAATTAGTACAAATTTACGCATATGAATGTAAATACTTTATTGTCATCGTATCAGCCAACTGACGAACTTCGCGAAAGCACATATCTCTGTTTAGTACATGCATACTCACAACTTCTTGATATCATCGGGGTCAGAAGTATTATCTGAAAGTCGAGTTCTGGGAATAAGTTCCGTTATAACCGATGGCCAAATCTCTATAGTATAGTATACGTAGAGATAGATATTATTATAACATTAATATATACCCATTGTATGAAATAATGACTTGGATTCCTCCCTGACTAGCTCGATTTTAGTTTCTTTTTATTATTCGAGATTTGAGTTATCGGAGGATTGGATTATTCTGCAGTTTTCACAAAATGCGTAGATCTATAGAACACATCGCATATCAGATATCAAACACCTCATTGCGATGGCCATTAGAATCGTGTTATTTCGGATCATACTATGTCCTTTTTACTCAATTAAAATCTTTTAGCTGTATTCAACCTAATTTATAATATTTCTTAATGACCCTGTTTCAGTTATATTGAACTTGGACTCGTGCTCTACACTATGACTCAATCTTCGGCCTTTGTCATTCTCCTTATAGCCGTGGTCAGCATCTGCGACATCACTTACGCCAGCGTGATGCACAGGCCCCCGTACATCCAATGCCAGTCTAACTCGGAGTGTGCGCCAGGATATTGTTGTACAATTGGTAAGACGCTTAATAAATTCGGTATGAATTTTGGGAGACTGATTATTTCGCCAGGAAGCTCATTTATACGATAATCACATATCCTTATGTGTATTGTAGATACAGAAATTATAATATGGACTTATTTTTACAGGACAAAATAAATTCAGCATCCCGCAGTGCAAGCCATTCGAGGATAACGGTGGAGTTTGCCGTCCAGGAAAACCCATGACTCTGAACACGACTCTGGTATACCCAGATGGTTCTGAGGTCCAGCTTACCGACGTCCATGTGATGTTCTGCCCTTGTGGTTACGGCCTGACTTGCGACGCTAAAGAGGGTGTTTGCCAGGACCCGAGTCAACAACTAGGATTCAACAGTTTGTCAGGAGACTCGAGTTATCAGGACGATTAATCAACGGATAAATCAACGTCTATATACTCGCCTGTATACTATGTATAATGTAATTGGAACTAAGACAACTAATCAAAACCAGCTTGCAGCAGATACTTATTGATAATACGAGCATACATATGTTTTATTGAGAAATTTTAATATGCTTAAGTGTGGATCTTGCGATTATATTATCATGCTCCTTATTGTGAGTGTGATGATACCTCAATGCTTTCTATATCGAACTCATTTTATTAATCGGGATTATCGAATACCGTGCAGGTGCAATGCGTACATTAATTATGTAAATAATAGGATACAAGATATTATAAAAAGAAGGCCAATAATGCTTGCCTGATCAACCATTTCTGTATTATTTACGTGAAAAATGATTCTATCACTCGTACAAGCTCTTTACCTATAGTTTCTTAGTTTCTAAGATGATAATGCATAATCGTTGGCGGAATCAATCTGAAAATTATTTTTAAGCATTATGAGGGCCTCACTCCGTGAGCTTCGTTAGCCGGGCAAGGCCGAACACCGACCTCAGGTATCGTAACCTGTCGTCCGATCAGTGGCCTTCGTGGCATCAAGGCGTGTGCACGGGGGTTGCGTCAACGAGGTATTTTATAGAATTATTCCGAACTTGCGTAGCTGTATACCAGGAAGCGAATAAAGAACCTTGAACATTTGCGATGGGTATATATTTATTTTTAAGAAATAATTACGAATTGTACATGAATGTGACGACGAGCATTGTGATATGTAATATTGTATCGATTCTGAACAATAAATTCCCATTTATGCTATTCATATGCATTTAATAATTCATTGCTTCGATAGTTTTCACTTTCCTCTTCCTACGATCCTTTATTTCAAGTAAGCGTAGGTGCATGCCTATAACTATACACCATTCCTCTTTCCCACCAAAAATATAGCACACCTCCTCGGCTCAGATGTTCTCCTGATACCAGGAGCAAAAATTTTCGACTTGAAATTTTCCTAACTCCGAAAGACACAAAAATTTCGGCGCCTTATTGCATGCAACTCATAGATCAGTTCTGTACTGCGGGTCGCATATCACCAGGCGCAAAAAATTTCCAAAAAAATTTCAGCACACCTCCTCGGGTCAGATGTTCTCCTGATACCAGGAGTCAAAATTTTCGACTTAAAATTTGTCTAACTCCGAAAACGCTAGTTTAAATAAATATATATAGAAAGACGAGCATGAAGAGACGTATGCATGCCTATATCTATACACATATCCAAAATTTCGGAACACCTCCTCGGGTCAGATGTTCTCCTGATACCAGGAGCAGAAATTTTTCGACTTAAAATCTTTCTAACTCCGAAAAACGCCAGAATAACTAGATATATATATAGAGACGTGCATGAAGCAACGTATGCATGCCTATATCTATACACATATCCAAAATTTCGGAACACCTCCTCGGGTCAGATGTTCTCCTGATACCAGGAGCAGAAATTTTTCGACTTAAAATCTTTCTAACTCCGAAAAACGCTAGAATAACTAGATATATATAGAGACGTGCATGAAGCAACGTATGTATGCCTATATCTATACACATATCCAAAATTTCGGAACACCTCCTCGGGTCAGATGTTCTCCTGATACCAGGAGCAGAAATTTTTCGACTTAAAATCTTTCTAACTCCGAAAAACGCCAGAATAACTAGATATATATATAGAGACGTGCATGAAGCAACGTATGCATGCCTATATCTATACACATATCCAAAATTTCGGAACACCTCCTCGGGTCAGATGTTCTCCTGATACCAGGAGCAGAAATTTTTCGACTTAAAATCTTTCTAACTCCGAAAAACGCCAGAATAACTAGATATATATATAGAGACGTGCATGAAGCAACGTATGCATGCCTATATCTATACACATATCCAAAATTTCGGAACACCTCCTCGGGTCAGATGTTCTCCTGATACCAGGAGCAGAAATTTTTCGACTTAAAATCTTTCTAACTCCGAAAAACGCCAGAATAACTAGATATATATATAGAGACGTGCATGAAGCAACGTATGCATGCCTATATCTATACACATATCCAAAATTTCGGAACACCTCCTCGGGTCAGATGTTCTCCTGATACCAGGAGCAGAAATTTTTCGACTTAAAATCTTTCTAACTCCGAAAAACGCCAGAATAACTAGATATATATATAGAGACGTGCATGAAGCAACGTATGCATGCCTATATCTATACACATATCCAAAATTTCGGAACACCTCCTCGGGTCAGATGTTCTCCTGATACCAGGAGCAGAAATTTTTCGACTTAAAATCTTTCTAACTCCGAAAAACGCCAGAATAACTAGATATATATATAGAGACGTGCATGAAGCAACGTATGCATGCCTATATCTATACACATATCCAAAATTTCGGAACACCTCCTCGGGTCAGATGTTCTCCTGATACCAGGAGCAGAAATTTTTCGACTTAAAATCTTTCTAACTCCGAAAAACGCCAGAATAACTAGATATATATATAGAGACGTGCATGAAGCAACGTATGCATGCCTATATCTATACACATATCCAAAATTTCGGAACACCTCCTCGGGTCAGATGTTCTCCTGATACCAGGAGCAGAAATTTTTCGACTTAAAATCTTTCTAACTCCGAAAAACGCCAGAATAACTAGATATATATATAGAGACGTGCATGAAGCAACGTATGCATGCCTATATCTATACACATATCCAAAATTTCGGAACACCTCCTCGGGTCAGATGTTCTCCTGATACCAGGAGCAGAAATTTTTCGACTTAAAATCTTTCTAACTCCGAAAAACGCTAGGATAACTAGATATATATAGAGACGTGCATGAAGCAACGTATGCATGCCTATATCTATACACATATCCAAAATTTCGGAACACCTCCTCGGGTCAGATGTTCTCCTGATACCAGGAGCAGAAATTTTTCGACTTAAAATCTTTCTAACTCCGAAAAACACAAAAATTTCGGCGCCTTATTGCATGCAACTCATAGATCAGTTCTGTACTGCGGGTCGCATATCACCAGGCGCAAAAAATTTCCAAAAAATTTCAGCACACCTCCTCGGGTCAGATGTTCTCCTGATACCAGGAGCAGAAATTTTTCGACTTAAAATCTTTCTAACTCCGAAAAACACAAAAATTTCAGCGCCTTATTGCATGCAACTCATAGATTAGTTCTGTACTGCGGGTCGCATATCACCAGGCGCAAAAAATTTCCAAAAAATTTCAGCACACCTCCTCGGGTCAGATGTTCTCCTGATACCAGGAGGCAAAATTTTCGACTTAAAATTTGTCTAACTCCGAATAACGCTAGTAACGAAAATTGCTCTCGGTATCAGGAGAACATCTGAGCCCAGGAGGTGTGCTGCAATTTCTAGCGGAAAAAGCAGATGACTTCTGGCATACCTAAATAAAGATTCATAGGTAAGGAAAGTAGAAATAACGAAACAATTGATTATTGGTATATCCAACAATTTATTTCTACAGCATCGATACAATATTTCGAAAGTCTTTATCGTCAGAGTTAGGTACAATTTGCGAGTGTTTCTTAAAAATAAATATATATATGCCTATTGCAGCTGATCGAGTCTCTTTATTCCTTATCTGGTATGCAGGTTCGCAACTCCGGAGTATTCTTGTGAAATATCTTGTCTACGCAATTTCTATGTGAACGCTTTGACGCCACAGAGGCCACTGACTCACGACAGGTCTACGTGTCCTAGGTCAGTGCTCCTCCGTACCCAACGGGCTGCCAAATGGTATTGCCATCTCGCGGTCAAGTCGACGAACTACTTTCACCGTAAACGACGGTATGCAACTCATACACGACTGTAGGGGAAAGTTCCATATGATAAGGCGTACACATGTTCCCGGCAGAAGTAATTCGTTGATTCTGGATTATTTTTAACATTACATGCATTTAGCCCAATCGTTTCCACGCTTGAAAGACATGTCCTCTAATTGATTTACATTATTAAAACGCTGAAAGTGCAACAAGTATATAATATAGCAACTTGTAAATTGGTTTTATTTTATTTTTATTTCATTGTACTCAAGATGTGACACACATAATAAGGTATATACGTGTTACAGATGCTTTGCATTTTCACAGCATTTTTAAAAGTTAGAGAAACGAAGAATCTAAATAGAATAATTTATTAATTTTTCTATGGGGCCAGCGACCCTCAGATCGCGTCTACCTTTGTACCTTCTTCTCTCGTTAGTTATCTGACAATAATTATCTCTAGCAAGGTAATCTGTCATTTGGCCATTCCATAAAACACTTGAATGGAATGAATACTGAAGTGTGATTTATGGTCCATGCCTCACTCGGCTCTCTTAATAATTAATAGAATATGATATAAATACAGATTTTTCAAATAATAATTGTCTAAGTTCTTTGAAGAACGCATCAATTGTCGTTCTTTTGTGACAAGTGAAAATGTGGAGGAAAAGTTCTGAATAAGTAAATTCGAATGATAAAATTGGCCGAGCGTGTTAAAACTGGCAAGTCGTGGTTACTAACCGACTTGTCATATCGTCAAAGGTGTTACGATTTTTATATTTAGTTTAATCACAGTTTAAGTGTTTTGTCAATCAATATGCCAAAGCTCCTTAATTTATAGGTCGATTTAATGCTCAGCATACGGCCACAGAAGAAGCTAACTTATACTTAAATCAATTATAACTTCCGTATCCATTGCTGCGACCAGAGTCAAACCGTTTGTGGGATCCGGAAAAGTTGTTCTCTCTTCCTCGTCCACCTGCGTATCCCCAACGATCTTAAAAATGACAAAATAACAATTAATATTTTCTGTATTCTAACAAAATGATGAAATAGGTAGAGTAGGATTTCAATTTATCTCTTTTATAACCACCCATAAATAGAGTACATACATAATATGAAGAATATCCACATGATGTAAAAATGATGGAATACTTATTTATTTTAATGTAAGATTATCATAAACAATAAGAGAACAAAGAAATTCATAGGATGTTGAAATACTCACTTCTTCCTCCATAACCACCGCCGCCACCGCCTCGTGAAGCCATCTCTGTGAGTTTTGGATTAATAACCTGATTAGCTTCCTGCAGAACGTTGACCAAATCTTTAGCCTGTCTGCTATTTTGTGGTGTGAAGAAGGCGTAGCTGGTACCGGTGCTTTGGGAACGTCCTGTTCTCCCGATTCTATGAATGTAGTCTTCAGATGATGATGGGTAGTCGAAATTGATCACGTACTTAACGTCGTCAACATCTAGAGAATCAATTCAAAGTTCAATCAATCGAGTTTATATTATTATATTGCTAATCGTTTTATACGACAATTTATAAATAATATATTATCAAACTCATTTTATTCTTCTTCTCGAATTTAATTCAATTCAGTCAAACAAGCAGGTTGATAATGGGTGTTGTATATTTAAGCAGCGGACATAATTAATACTCATGTAACAGACATGACAAAAGTTGCCATTAATACGTGTCCGAAAACAAGAAAAAAATAATAATAAATAATAATAATAATAATAATAAATAAAACTTTCTCTGTAAAATATAAATATTATAAGCCTTCAATTTTAATTACTTTCTCATCATGTAAAGTAACTAAAGTAAGATAGCTATGACAAATAGTAAGTAAATAAATAAAAATAAACAATTCAGAATGGTAAAGGAATCAAAAAAGTTATTCAAAGACAAGAAAATTCATTTTTAACTAGAGCCGACGCGGTTTCTTCAGCTAAGATTCACACATATCCTTCACACTGCATAGACATGACACCATCGCGCAAATAATGTATTTCTTTCTTTATTTAGTTATTAATTTAGTTTTGGCTCACTTTTGCCATGTCCATGTGAGTGAAAGCAGCATACTAATAATACTTCAGGCTCTAATTGTTGGGCAGATACGTGAAAATAATATTGAATTAAACAGAGCTAATAAAAGATATCAATATTATTCAATGAAGTGGTTGTTTGAAGTTTATTTTCGAATTCGTATCTGCCAGCGAAATAGAGCCGAATTTAAGTAGTAGGTAAAACTTGATAGTGTGAATGTATGTTAGCTGCATTGTGAAAATACAAACCATTTACTGTTGAACATTGCATTCGGCATTGATCCCGGAGCGCCTGACGGCAGCGGCGGCGACGGCACCGCTCGCTCTGTTGTATAACTCTTGAATGCAAGTTCAATTGACAAATGTTCTTGTCCTACATATTTCCAGAGATAGAGTAGCGATAGTAGCAAAATCAATTGTTTGTTGTCTCGCATTGGCTGAACGTTGGCTGCTCCATAATTATAGAGAGGAGAACACGAACGTGCAGCACGTGTTGGTTCTACCGTAGGTAAACCCGGTTTTTATACGTAGCCGCCAGCCAGCACGAAATTAGCCCGCGCACCACTACATCAATACTCGCGTGGTACACAGGCAGTAAAGTACACAGAGGCACATTACGTACAATTATTACACAACGTGACGTTGTGCTAAGTACGTCATCTATATATTCAGTTGCATATATAGCTCTAGAGCACAGACAGTGAGTGAGTTACAGTCAGTATTTTTTTTTTTTTCTTTCTTTCTTTTCGTTTCTTTCAACGTACACTCAAAACAATCTGTGCACCATGTGCCTCTGAAACAAAAGGGACAACCAGACTGATTAACATAAATTCCTAGATGCTCACTATCTTATAATTAAATATTTCATTAAAATGATTTCAATTTATCTTCATTTTCTACTCTTTCAATAATAATAATAATAAAGAAGAAAAAATCTCTATTTAAAACTTAGGCACACAAAAACTCTTCTACAACGTCTTAGCTTTAAGAGCTAATACATTGGTGCAGGTTTATCTTTAAGTATTCAAGTATGTCTCAATAGAATTGCATCAAGTTACGTTAGTACGGTATCCTTTTTCCTTTCAATTTATACTTCCATAATGTATATCATCTTCTATATTATTATTCTCGAGTACCTGCCAAAGCTTGAGAGCCAAGTTTGTGAAGATTATAGAATCGCGAATTATAATACAGGCCTAAATGTACCTGGCAAATATAAATCAGCGCCAATGAGGATTAGAATCGAATTTATTCATCCAAGTTTCTAGTTTTAGGCATTACTGAAATTTTTATTGACTGAAAAAAAAACTTGCTACTTGTTATTTTAAAAGACATTTCTTTCAAAATAGGAAACTATTGAATCCTCATTCGAGCATTGTCTACCTGCCATTCCATTCTGCAGATTTTAGAATATAAAATGATATATGTAATAAATTGTTATGAATTTCAAACAGTGAGGCATCACTTCATATAACCAGTCTGTGCTACTTCGCCACCCGCCTATTTTACTCAAACACAATAATGTATTTCTCGCAATTTGACTTGTTACTTTTGTGTTTCGGTATAACGAACGTACAAAACAAATATACAGAATCAATACCTATAATACACGACGCTTTTCTTTTTTTGTTTTCGTTTATAGGGAAAGTTCCCGAATAAATAACTTACCTAATCCACGAGCAGCAACGTCTGTTGCTACTAGGATGGAACCCTTCTTGTTTCGGAATTCTGGAATAAAGAATTACAAATCAACTTTTAATGAGCCTCTCTTTTTATTTCCTGTTGTAAAAGAGTTACTTTTTTCATAAAATTGTAATAATACAGTATAGTATACTACTTTCGTTCATGTTTTATGAAAAAATAAATAAATAAATGATTAAATAAATAATAGAATAATTAATGGCAGGGAAATTACCTCTGAGAACGTAATCACGTTCTTGTTGAGATTTGTCGCCGTGCATGCACACGGCCGGCCATCCGTAGCGACGAATACTTCTAGTGATGTTCTCAACCTTCTTTTTAGTCTCTACGAAAATAATAGTTTTTCCACCGTCGTCGTTGACGTTACCAATCTCTTGCAGCAGGCTGCCAAGTCTGTAATTGATAAGATAATTCGACTGTTAATAAAAGTTGAAATACTTTTTCAAAGAAATGATAGTTATTTAAAATAAAATCAGTTCTTCTTAGAGGTATAATAAATATGGTGTGTATTAAAAATCACAGCAATTCATAAGCTCGTCTCATCATTTGAAAAAGAATTTTGAAGAACAGGAATATCATTAATTAAATGTATAAAATTCTTACTTAGTTTCTTTTTCGTGTTCTTGACAAACATCAATAATCTGCAGGATGTTGTGATTAGCGGATAAAGTAAGCGACCCAATGTTCAGCTGCGTGTAGTCAGTTAGATACTCTTCGGCCAAGTTGCGCACCTCTTTTGGCCAGGTAGCGGACCACATAAGAACTTGTCTATCCGGTCTGATCTGTTCGATAATCTTTCTGATCTGAGGTTCGAATCCCATGTCGAGCATTCTGTCAGCTTCGTCCAAAACCAGATAAGTGCATCTGCGCAAATTTGTCGTTCCTCTCTCTAGAAAATCGATAAGACGTCCGGGAGTGGCGATACAGATCTCGACTCCTCGCTCCAGATCCCTAGCCTGACCGCCCTTGGGTGCTCCGCCAAATATGCAGGTGTTTCTGACGTAGGAAAGGGAGCCAAAGTCACTGGCTACCGTTTGGATTTGCTGCGCGAGTTCTCTTGTCGGTGCGAGGATCAAAGCTATCGGTCCATCCCCACGATTTAAGGGCTGTTGATTGTTTATGTGAACAATAGCAGGAAGGATGTATCCCAGAGTTTTTCCAGACCCAGTTTGAGCAATGCCGACCATATTTCGTCCCGACATAGCTATGGGCCAGCCTTGAGCTTGGATAGCAGTTGGCTCTGAGAATCCCTGCTTTCTGATTCCGGTCATGACATAATCTGGGAAGTTTCCTTCCTCGAAGAATTGTATAGGATTAGGCAGTGCTTCTCCTTTTAGTGTTATCTGCTTCTCTTCTCTGTAAGTTTCAACTTCACGCGGGTGACGGTTCTGCACATTTACGTGGGGTACGTAAAAATCTTTTTTGAATGGCTTGAGATTCTCGTAATCCCAGTTTGGCTTGCGTAAACTGCCTCCGCCACCACCACCACGACCTCCGCGTCCGCCACCTCCACTACCTCCTCCGCCACGTTGACCGAAACGACCACCTGAAGATCCTCCGCTACTTCCACCCCCGCTGCTTCCGCCATATCCACTTCTCTGGCTACTTCCTCCACGGCTTCCACCACTGCTGCGATATCCGCCTCCTGAAGATCCTCCGTATGTCCTATTAGAGATTGAAAAGAATTGGTAAAAGATTTGTGCATGAAAAAAAAAAGGGAAGGAAAATAAAAGGAAAGGTAGAGTTAGGAGAATGTTTCGGGGAATCTTTCGTATAATTTGTAGTGAACCTTGAGGATGGGATCCAGACGTAAAAGTGTGGACACCGAAGGCATAGTTCACCCCTTTTAATATACCTCCCATAAGCATTCATGCTCTGTCGATGTACAAAACAGAGGCATGCCAAAATGGGAGGATAGGAAAATTGATTAAAACGAATAAATGGGCGAGGTAATAAAATTATTGAACCGAATAGCAAAAGTGAGCAAAAATAAAGAGAAAAAAAGATAAAAGTATTCGGGACCTCGTGGGCAAATTTGATACTAGGTAATTCATAAGCGGCCATTTTCTATTCGCTTTGAAGCGTTGGTTCTCCTTCTCTCCTACTCGAGGCAGTAGACACGATAGCTAAAAGCCGCCATTTTGTAACGTGTGAATTTTTCTAACATGAGCAAAAAAAAAAAAGAAAAAATCGCTTGGCTAGTCCGTTAATGAATCATCAATATCTGGCGTAGCCGTTAACACGTAAGTGTGTCGTGTATTGATCGACGTAATAAGTGTCTGTCCGATTAATACTGCAGTGTGGTTACGAACGAGTTTTCTATACTCACATGATGATTTGTTGAAGTAAACCGCTTCCTTTGTTCCTAGCTTCGAGAATTTGACGATTCTGATGATTTTTAGTCGACGATTTTCCTCTTATATTTTCTTTATAGTTGGTAATTTTATTTAAAGCGGCGATTGATATTCTGTAATGATAATAAGAGACAAAAGTATTATCAAATATGTTCAAAACTTGGACGGCAGATTATGAAAAAAAAAAAAAAGACTGATTCACGTTGCGAGGGGGAAAAAAGGTTATAAAAGAATTGATGGCAGAGAGCTACTGAACGCAGACACAACTTACCTCGGCCGCAGCTAGGAACGGAAAGAACAGGCTAACCAGTAGCCAGATCCAGGAAGTGACTCACACCGCACAGGGCGCCGCCGTGCCGAAGCGAGGAACTAGAGCGGCGTGGGAAACGTCTGCGCAATGGTATACGAATCCTCGTATCGTTCTACGCAACTTTCACGCGCGCCAATTATTGATTTATGTTATTTCGCGAACAACGAACACGAATTGGATATATCTATTATTACTTTTCGTAGCTCACTGTAATGCCCCGAAATAAATAATGTAAACACTTTTTGATGTATTTATTTTATTTTACAGATGAAAAAGGAACCAAACAGCGTTGGATAGAATTATAAATCGACGAATACGACCATCGCGAGTTTAGCGAATGTTGAATAATTGAAAATTGAATTATTATGATGTTATATGCAATTGAATAAACAAATTTATATTTATAATTACACTCTGTTTATTGATTCGTTTCATTTTCACCCCAGAATGTTATTTAGGATGTTAATTAGGATATATTAGAGAAGATTAAATAAATATTAGTTAGGAATGAGAATAATAAATAAATGATTAAATAATCGTTATTATAATCGCAATATTTTTATTATTATTATTTTCTATCATAATACTGTATAACATACAAGAAATGCACTTTAGTGAAACCTACAGAAGAGAATCTGAATGTAGAGTAGTAGTATTTTATGTTGCTTCTGTTTGTTGTTTGACTTGTCTTGCTTGCTGTCTCCTGCGTTTATTAATTAATGTTTATAATTCTTTTTTTTTCACATACATATAACATATTTTCCTTATTTTTCCTTCTCCCGCATATAACTTCCCCTAATCTCAAAATAATAATTATGTATAATGAGCACAGTACATATATAATTCAGCAGCAAAGGCGTTAAATAATTATCAATTTTACATTGCAATTTTTTTATAATTTTCAAAATTGATGGTAGAGACGCGTTGTTCTTTATTTCCACGTATTATTTTCATCTTTATAACTTTTCCTCAGCAAGGGTTTGTATAGCAATATATTCATATTATCATACACACTACTATTTATATTACTTTACTCTTGAATCATCATGTCATGGTCAAAAAATAAATATGTTTTTTATTCTCACAATAATTCTCTTGCTCTCTCTTTCTTTTTCTCTCTCTTGCTTTCAAGTAAAAACTAGCGTCACAGGAATAAACTTTCGGCTACATACCAACCAAGGAATAATTTCTCAACTTCTTTGCTTTCATTTATCTTTTAACTTTTTCTTTACTCCTTATTCTTCTTTCTTTTCTTTTTTTTTATCATAAATTAGTATCAAATATAAAAACTTATTACATGCCCGTCAAGTTCGCTCATTTACACAATATAATACCTTTTTTTATATTCATAATATCACCGCAACAGTTTGATTGTATTGAGCAAATATTGGTTGCTCAAAGAAATGAATGAATGAATTGGATAATTAATTAATGAATGAATGATTATTAGAAGAAAAAAAAACATAAATAAAAATAAAAAAAAACAGACAACAATAATTACGAAAAAAGATATAAATAGAGAATGATTTAATGAACATAAAGGCCTCTTCACAAGCTTCCTTTTATCTTTAGGAAGAGTAAACCAAAAAAGACTTTCATTGAAAAATAGAGGTTCTAGAATAATATTTCCAATAAATGAGATACTTGTTATAAGTCTTAAGTAACAACGTATTAGATTAAATAGAAAAAAATTAAGAAAAAAATTGAACAAATTGAGGAAACAATAATTTTGACTAGAATTTTTCTTCTTCTTCTTCTTCTATATATATAAATATTACTAAATACACAATATTTATATATTATTCGATGGAAAAATAAAGAAATGGAATAAAAAAATTTTCCAGACAAAAGAAAAAGACAAAGTTGCTTCCTGAACAGGCCTTGCGACTTATAACTTTGCTTAACAGCTGATTTACGTAATTAATGTATGTATGCATGTATGTTCATGGATTGTATGTATATATGTAAGAGTAGACGGTACAATAAGTAATGATAACAGTGTAGAATATAATCGAGTAGTAGTTCAATGTTACATAAAACAGGTATTATTAAATATTATTATGTTAATAAACGGGGCCAAATTATTGTGATTTATGTGCATAGCATTTCCCACGGTACTTTTTATAATCTTTATTATTTTCTATATATTTTCCATATTTCTTTCAATGACCAATTACTGTATAATCACGCGCACGAGAAAGGTAGGAGTTTTATCTAGTGCCATATTTATCATACACAAAAAACAAACTACATCGCACAATTGATACTCATTTTAACAGAACAAATGATTAGAGCCGATTGATTTACCGTTAAAGCTAGACTCCAGTATATCGATGAACAAGATCTGTATAAGTAGATCTCAGAAATTGACAATCATCGATGAGAGAATTGAAATATCATTATTGAATATTATGCAAAGAGCGTCAGAGTATGTAAATCATTATTTAATATGTATGCGGGGTATGTATGTATGTGTGTATACGTACTTGCTTGCTCAATATGAAAATATACTAAAAACTCGAACATCCCCCAATGACTCCTAACTTTCAATCAAACAACGTATGTATATGTGTGCATGTATGTATGTATGTATGTATGTATGTACTATACGACGAATATGCCCCAACTATCAAACTAAGCAATAGTACAGCTGCATCCGTCCGTTCTTTAGTCCGTCAGGACGGCATATCCAATTATATATTTAAAATATAGTATGTAATTTATAATATACAAATAGGTATTTATAGTGTACAGTATGTAACGCGTACTTGCGGCTGCTAAACTTGTATATAAATTGGCGAGAGATTCAGTCTTTGTATAAAGGAGATAATTCGTAACATTACAATATGCGTATGTATTTTTTTTTTGTTTCTTATTTTCTTCTTATTTTCTTATTCTTTTTTTTCTCTTTATTTTACGTTAATAATAATAATAAAAAGTTTATGTTTAACGTACGCGATATCACAGCACTCAGCGTAATATTAAGGTACTTCACATACCTATGTCCACAATTAATCATGTAGATAGATATATTAGTTTAAATATCACGAGCATACTGAGCCGCGACATCCACGCACTCGAGGATTATTATTTCTTTCTTTCTCTCTTTTTTTCTTTCTTTCTATGTTTGTTTATTTGTTTGTTTATTTAATTAATTATTTCATTCAAATAATGGAATAGAATTCATTTCAACAAACTACCGGGCAGCGAGGATTATTAAAGACTATCATTCAGATTTGTTACCTTCCGTTTAACGGCTGGCAAACTATTTTTCGATTGAAATTTGATTGGAAATTAGACAAAAAAAAAAGAACAACAATTAGATACTTAAAATCTACCGATCAGATTACAGCACAATAAGCAAACTTAAACAAAAATCTCGAGGTCTCACTGCCCCGATTTGTGACTGGGATACTTTTGAAAAGCACACCTAAATATTTCTCATTAGTGGCGAGACGACGTTAGTGTATATAATAAGTAGTTACAAGTCTGTGTGTGTGTGTAGAAAAAAATTTCTGACTTCCGCCAGACTCGGACAAAGTTTTTTGTTTTTTCAACTGCACGCATCATTAAATTTAATATAATAATAATATGATATAATAATTTAAACGACTGTCGTTAAATAGAAAGAGAAAGGTTTTATGTCTCTCCATATAATCAATTCAATTTCCCATATATGTATTATATATAAAAACATTGTTTCTCTGTTCTGTTTCCTGTTACTTGGGAAAAGAAATTACAAAGAAAAAAAAAAACAACTATTTACGAGACTCCTATAGCTTCGACATTGGCTTGAAATATAGTCGAGGTAGCGATATGATACATCAATTATCATTTTCTTATTTCGTTTTTAATTCTTTAAAGACTGATTACGAGAATCTTTCCTTATTTTAAAAACCATGATGTAAAATACAGCAGCGGGTCTTCTATAATACGCTACATTTTACATATCACAGAACTACGCGTACACCCACTATCGTGTGTACTTGTGTGTGTGTCTTTGTTTGAATTTGTTTTATTTATCAAATTTCATTTTATCAAATAGATCGCATCGTCTTGTCTCTCGATATTTGCTTTTTATTTCAACAAAAAGATAACAACACCGTTGTAAATAAATAAATTTTCAATCGTGTTACGCCCCTTGACTAAAAACGTCTCTCTTTTTACCAAAATTCCTTCTGTTCTTTTTTATTCAAATTTATTTAAATACCAAACTACTCGATATTATAGCGATAGAGGGTTCTCTTGGATAGAGGGAGTACGCAATATGTGCATAAGCCTCCAGATCGTTATCAAACAACTTGGCAACAATATCACTTTTACTCACTGCCTACACAAGTGTTTGGTTTTCAGTTCCTTTCATTTATTTTTTTATCTTTTTTCTTTTCATTCAGTTTAAATCTATAGATAAAAACCTGTATCAGTAATTTAATTATTTGAATGAATACTTGGAACCCTACAATAATATAAAACCATTCTCAACACAAAACGGTGATTGTACTCCATCTTATCAGGTGATACAAAAAAAATAAACTCACTACTACCGAGCAGAATAATAATGATAAAAGAAATGAAACAAGGAAAAAAAAAGAAAAAAAAAACACAACAATTAGTTTCCAATTACCGGAACTCGGTCAACTTCTTTTTACCTGACTTTTTTTTTTTAAATATCTGGTCAGAAAAAGAAAGAAAAATTAATTAATGATTAATATCTATTTATGTAAATGAGAATGGTGGGTGTATTATTATTCTGATATATATTTGCCGTTTCACTATAGAGGTATGTATTTCATCTAGAATTGTAAATCCTATTGAAAAATAGAATTTTATAATCCTATTGTACAGAGCGAGCTAAGAGACTCTGGAGGCTCGGTAAAAAATAAGCAAAAAAAAAAACAAATAAAATAATATAAATACAGATACAAATATAAATGTAACACAGAGCCAGACTACTTTTGACTTTCTGCATCTGATGCGAGCGGGTTAATGGGGAGCAGTATTAGAGAGTACCTAGAGTTACCTAGTATAATATAGCACGATAATACAGTTGTACTATATGTATACATGTATGGAACACGGCTCGCGGCTGCTACTAGCCTCATGTAGGTAGGTAATAGGTATTTATATCTTATACAGCTTATTAAAAATTTATCTATACATAACAACCTAGATTCGTATTATAATTACTAAATTAAAAAATGGTCAATTTATTTGTTTGTTTTTCTTTCTTTCTGAACGGGGAACTAAACAGGTATATAATAATAATAATTATGGGGGTATGTTTCTTTTTTTTTCTTTTGAACCTTTTTTAGCCTTGTGTTTGCATTATTATTATTATTATTATTATTATTATTTTCGTTTTTGCATTTTTGCGGATTAGTTTATACGCAGTGTGGCAAACTCGGTGGCCAGTTGCATAAATATCAAACAACAATTGTTAATATTTAATATTATTTTTTTTTCTTTCTCTCTCTCATTTTAACAAGACGAAGAAGAAATTACTTCTGATATATAAAAATAAACTCAGCTTTTGCTCTGAGATGCACAGCCATATGACTACGCGCCCGAATTAATTAGGCCCCCCGGTCCCGTCCCGTCCCGTCCCGTCCCGCCCCCAGCCCTCCCCACAAAGTAGCTTCAAGGTTCATTTACTTTTACTTTGTCAAACTCTTTTTCTTTAATTAATTAGTATTTAATGATCCCCCGACAAAATTTTCTATAATGAATTCGTTTTTTTTTTCTCTTTGTTTCATTATTTTTCATTCTAAGTCGAGACACACCCAGTCTCGTCCACAGTAGTACATTATTACGGTTTTTTTTTTCTCTAAGCGCTCGGCTTAATTTTTATGCAAAAGGCCTCACGTTGAGTAGAGCATCTCGCCTGTATTACATAATATAAATAAATTAACTTATTAAAACTAACCCACCCCCCCTTCTATATGTTTCGTGCATTTCAGAAAAGCATACAGGTAAATTACATAGTATATCGTAAGAAGATTACTATCGATTATCATATAATATGTAGATTGATGACCACCGTTTTACACTACATTTGTGGCCACATTCAAATATTTATCAATATTAATATTATTATTATTATTATTTTATATCAATATACCATTACTAACAAGCTATCAAGACTCGACTGGAATGTGCCTCAAAAATTAGCATAGTATCGTTTCGCTTCAAGATATTTTTGTTTTTCTTTCAAATTGAAATACGATTACTTTTCAAATTTGCACAATCTTCTTGTTTGTTTGTTTGTTTCTTTTTTTTTCTCTTTTTTTTCTTTTTTTTTTTTAATTATTATATTTTCTTTCTTTAAACGTTTTTTTTTTTTTAATAAACTAGTTAAGTAGAGACCCTCTGCCTCAAAACTCCTCCTTTCCATCTATCGTATGAGGAGAGGACTCGATTTAAAGGAAGCAAATTCATTCGAACTAATTTTTCAGTTAATTAAGTTTTTTGTTTTTTTTTTCCTTTTTTTTTGTGTTTTCTTGCGTTTGTTTTTCAATATTCAAGTATAAACAGATCTTCAAACTTTCAATCGATAGATAGATAGATAGCGTTTAGTTTAGTAAAATAATTTTAAACTTAGCACCATTCCAGAGAAGTACAAAATAAAGATGAGATAAGGGATAGAAATTGAAAGAAAAAAAAATGATAAGAAATGAGAATAGAAATAGAAATAGAAATAGAAATAAAAACAAACATATTATCATCATCAGATATTACAGTTAAGTGAACAGACTATTAGTAGAAAAAAAAAAGAAAAAAAAAAAGAACCTACCAACCTTGACATTAATCAAATTATTTAATTAATAAATTGTGTATAATAATTATCCAACGGGACACAGGACAAAGATAGAAACATTATCAATAATGAATAATAAAGTTTCCTTCTTACTTGGCCCGCGTATCCAAGGGTTTTACCTTAGGAATACGTCACTGCTGCACTGGTGTTGGCGGGTATGGATATCCGTACGGTGGTCCAGGCTGGAACTGGCTATACCCCATCGACTGATATGCGCAAGGATTTGTTCCTGGCGGTGGTCTAGTCGTCTGGAAGAACTTGTTGTTCACCAGGCTCTGTATACCGGCGTCTGTGTGTCCGCCAGGTGGCATCATGAAGGGAGGAGGCATAGAGTACATTCCTTGTCCATTTTGACTTCCGTTATATCCGTTGTACCCGTTCTGTCTATTATTGTATCTATTTCCCTGGTATCCTCCTCTCCCTTGGTACCTCGGGGCTCCTCCGTTCTGATTATGGAAATTTCCCTGGTACCCTGCTCCGCTGTTTCCATTTTGATAACCGTTCTGATATCCGTTAGGCTGTCTAGGCTGATACCCGTTCTGATTAGTGTGATAATTAGTCTGTCTGTTATTTTGGTAGCCGTTTTGTTGGCGTGGCGTTGATCTGTTGTCCTGAATACCATTCTGAGGATTATTTTGCCAGTTGTTCGCATTAGGGCTTGCAATGTTCCTAGGGCTTCCCGAACCTCCGTTGTTAATTTCTTTCGTCGTTCTGTTGCTGTTGTTCCAGCGCTGACGACCCTTTCCAAATTGGTTTCTCTGCGAGTTAGCCATTTCTGATAACTGCGGATTTATCGGCTGCCCTGCCTCCTCTAATACAGATACCAACTCCTTGGCCTGTCTCGCGTTGTTTGGGGTAAAATAGGCGTACGCTGTTCCAGCGCTTTCACAACGACCGGTTCTTCCTATCCTGTGAATGTAATCCTCTGAGCTATTCGGATAGTCGAAATTAACAACGTATTTAACGTCTTCTACGTCTAGCCCGCGAGCCGCTACGTCCGTCGCTACAAGTATCGCGGTTTTTCCGTTTCTGAATTCTGATAGAACGTAGTCTCTCTCTGGCTGTGATTTGTCACCGTGAATAGCGATGGCGGACCACCCCTCGCGTTTTATAGCCTTAGTTATGTCGTCGACCTTTTTCTTAGTCTCAACAAATATTATCGTTTTGTTTCCGCGTTCAGATCCAATTTCTCTCAGTAGGGAAGATAGCTTTGTTTCCTTTTCATGCTCCTGGCATATTTCTATTATCTGACGAATGTTGTGGTTGGCGGCAAGTGTCAGTGACCCGATATTAATCTGGATGTAATCGTTTAGGAAGTCTTCTGCCAAGGCTTGGACTTCTTTAGGCCACGTTGCTGACCACATTAGGACTTGTCTATCCGGTCTAATTTGTTCTATTATTTTTCTTATCTGGGGTTCAAATCCCATGTCTAACATCCTGTCCGCTTCATCGAGGACAAGGTAAGTGCATCTGCGTAAATTCGTCGTTCCTTTTTCGAGAAAATCGATCAGACGGCCTGGCGTCGCTATGCAGATCTCTACTCCGCGCTCTAAGTCTCGAGCCTGTGGACCTTTCGGTGATCCTCCAAAAATACAGGTGTTACGAATGCAAGAAGACGACCCAAAGTCTCGGGCCACGCTCTGGATCTGCTGAGCCAACTCTCGCGTCGGAGCTAATATTAATACTATCGGACCTTCTCCTCGTCCTAAACGTGGCTGGTTGTTGATATGCACTGTCGCCGGGAGCACGTACTGAAATATATCGAATCCTATGTTAAAAGGGCTTGAAAAAAAATTGGGAAAGCCTGGTAATCCCAATTTCATTATTTTGGGACATTTTTCTCGCTCTTGGGAGCCAAAATTTTCTGATGATGGAATAAAATGATAGAGAAATTGAAGAACTATGTAACGTTTTAGATATATCAATGAAATTAGAGCACATAAATCGATTTTCTGATGCTTAAGCTAAACAACAACTTGGATAAAGGGCTGAAAGCAGAGAGAAAGGTTTTCTGAGCTCATGATACATCCTGAAATGTTTGGAGAATTTTTCAACACAGTTTAGCATTAAAATATCATGAAATTTGATTGAAATGAAAATGATACCTACAGCTAGAGTTTTTCCTGAACCAGTTTGTGCGATGCCGACCATGTCACGTCCGCTGAGAGCGATGGGCCAGCCTTGAGACTGAATAGCTGTTGGTTCCTTGAATCCCTGTTTTTTGATTTCTTCCATAACATAATCTGGAAAATTTCCTTCCTCAAAAGCCTGGATAGGAAAAGGGGTGTTGTTTCCCTTGACGGTGATCTCTTTGCTGGCATGAAATTGGTTGACTTCGTCGCTAGATCTGCTTACAACGTTGGCGTGGGGCACATATAGGTTCTTTGTTATTGGCTGCAATGAATTCAAGTCCCAGTTAGGCTTCTTCAATAAATCTCCGGGTGCCTTTTTTTGATTCTGCTTAAGTCCGCCCATGTCTCCGTGCGGCTGCTGTTGACTGTTCCAGTACGTTCCTCCTCCTCCTCCATTACGGTTCCCATATTCTCTGTCTCCTCTCGGTCTGTAACTGTTTTTAAAAGTATTGGAAAAAGACCAAAAGGTGTTTTAAATTAAATTTCACATAGATTTTCATATTCAATAATGCAGAAATTCAAAAATAACTATTTCAAAGCCGTGCAGCCATTATATGTATAAAAAAAAGCCTTGATGGTGAAGAAAAACCAATAAAAATCTATTTTCCTTGACTTCCTCAGGCTTGATGAACATTTATTATGATTCTTAGAAAATATTTCATCAGTTTTTAGAAAAAAGAAAAAAAAATACATATATCTGCTTGTTCTTTTGTCTATTTATCAGCAGTTAGGTAAAATTAGTAAAGAGAAATGAGATACTTTTCTCTTACCTTGATCTGTATTTAGGTAGAGAGAGAAAAAAAAAAAATCCAATTTAAATGAATTATTGTCTGAAATGAATTCAATTCAATTAAAAGAAAGAGTGACGAAAATAAAATTTTTTCCTCCTGTTATTGATTTTCATTTCCAAACTAGACCGTCCCTCTGCTCCAAAACAAATCAGGTTCTGGTTCTCATTAAATTGTTTCAAGTAGACCAAGGTTTGTGTAAATTTGATAATGATAATAATAGAATCAATCTGTTATAAAGATACTAATTCATAAAGGATGAGAAAATTAGATCGAATGTAGCTACGTAATGCATATTCTATCCACACAGGTATAGTTCATAATACTTCAAACTAGACATGGCGAAAATCGGAGTAAATTTATTGACGATATAAATTCCTTGTTTCTGTACGACATATGGAATCCGGGAGCAGAGGGGGTTTAAGATAGACGATATGATGTGGGAACGCGGATGTTTATAAGACTTTTGTCAATTTTAGTATATAAATAAAAAGCGATAGTTAAATAGTATTGGTAAGAATTTAAACGAACAAAATGGCCGATGGTTCGTTGTCTCTCTCTCTTTCTCTCTCTCTCTCGCGCGGAGAAATTCGCTTCTTCACACGTCGAGCCCAGGTATTATTGATCGTGCGATAGGCGACGATAATCGTTTTAAAAATACGGAATAATGCGAACGGAATAATAATGACAATACCAATAATAATGGTGATAATAAAACGTTGTACATATAATTTAATGTTCAAAACTCACGATGTTTGATTGGAATATCCGTTGCTGTACATCTCGTATCACGGGTACAGCCTAAGCTCTTTATGGGACTTCGGTTTACCTGGGATGATGATGTCTTGGTTTAGAGTAGAATATGTGTGTCAGCTACCCCCGATCGAACCTGGGGACAATGAACGAACGTGGTTCTCTATCGGTTATATCAGAAACTCGGGAGATCTTTAACCCGAAAATTATGTAAGTCTCGATAAAGTATCGCGCCGACATATAGCGCGGGTTGAATAACCAGTGGAATAATAAAGCCGAGGGATTAATACCGCTTTATTAGAAACCCAGACTTACCTACGAACCCGGCGAGAACAAAACGATAATGGCTGACAGGCAATAGGAGGATGGAAGCGGGTCGCGAGCTACCAGCGTTCTACTAGAGCCCGTTTCCGGCTAGCAGCTGATTATGTCCGCGCATGTTTCGGGGAAGCCAATCCCGACGCGGTTTTATATTCCGTCATAATAGTTCGGCCAATGATATGCCGGAGTTATAAATCGATAGGATATGGTGCGCAGCGCGAATTGCGCAGACCTTATGTAACTGGATTTTTATTTTCTATATTTATAGGTATAGATGAAAAAAAGGGTATTCGATTTATTTAGTTTAAAATGAATTGAGATATTCGTCTAGTATTGACGTAGTATTGTTAGGAATGTAATACAAAATTTTATCACTATTATATATGCTCGATGTTAAACTCTTTCTTTGTTATATAATCCTTGAGATTTTAATAGATAGAGAAAATATAACGAAGCACGCGCATTGGGAAGGTTCAAATTATTGATTCGAACCCGAACAATGAATTGTAGCTAGGCTGCTTGTCTTTTTTTTCTTCTTTTTACCTTTTCTTTTTCTTTTCATTTTATTCTTGCAAAAGGCAACAGTATGAAAAAGCAATGAGAATACAACAGCGTGATATACGACCCAATCGATAAAACCAAAGTGAGGCTTTGGCGCGATATTTATAGAACGAAAAAGCCGAGCTTTCAAATTTGAATTCTTTTTTTAACTTCAATTATCTATTAGAATTCATTATCTTATAAGAATTCGAATGATCTCCAGCTTGGGCAATTGCCGTATGAAATTAGACCGCGTTGCGAAAATCTACATTACGAAAAATTGAGCAATATTAGAAAGGCGGTTTAATTTCGTTTTTATACTACATATACAAAACAAATCGAAGCAAAAACCGAGTAAAAATAATCAAATATTAGGGATAGATAGACAGTGTGATTAACAAATTTTATTTGTTATTATTACTCACGTTAAATACTGTACATACATTAATGAATCGTAGATAGATTGTTTGTTGTGTTTTTTTTTTTTTTTTAAATACAGAGAAAGAGAAAGAGAGAGAGAAGGAATGCGTAGCAATTCAATGATAAATTTAACTCTATTAAGATTATTTTAAGAATAAAAGTTAGGAATAGGTATCCCTATTTTTCAAATAGTTAATTTCCTTTACTTTTCTTCTTTTCAAAGACTACTACCGAGTTTCTGGCGTTTTACAAAGTCTCGACAGTTATTATTATTCGTGCGGCGATTTGTTTTTATTTTTTCTGTTTTTCTTTCTTAATTTCTTTTTTTTTTTTTTCGTTAATTTTCTATTTTATTTAAAACATTAAATTTTCTCATTATGTATCTTTCATATCCATCCACATCATTATCATCGTCGTAGTCGTAGTCGTCGTCATTGAATTATGAGCTGCCTGCTTCACAATTATATTGCGAATCACTGCACGGAGATCATCTTTCGCTGCTCCAGTAGCTCTTCCCGATCACTTCTGAAAAACGATATTAAAAATATTAATAGATCATGCTCAAAAGCAATTTATTTTTCTTTCTTCATTTTCACAATTTAATTACCTATTTCGACAATCTATTCTATGGCTGTACAGAAAATTAATGAAATAATTGAATAAATAAGTAAACAACAAATTCAAATTCTACACGCATAGTTTACTATATTCTTTCTCTTATCGTGATAGAATAACATTTAAAGATCGCTTTACAAGACTTCGATTTTCCGACAAAAAAAAATTATGAACGAAGTATTCAACGATCTCTGCTATGAATCTGAATATTGCTTTATCCTCGATTCATGAGATTGGTATCAAGCGAAAAACGCGTTTTAATTAAATACATATTCAAATTTCTGAACAGCCTTAGTAGAGAATAAAGATTATCTTGATATATTATTAAATAATACTATTAGATCAGCAAATGTTTACTGGATTAGGGTAGGACCCAGGTATTGCGTAGTTGATTATTCCTCTGGAGATCTGTAATCGACATCTGTGTATCACCACATCCATACATCCACACACACAATAGATATCTAAATAAAAACTGCCAAAACTAACTTATTTAGATTGATTGGAACTGCCGAAATGTGATTTTCTAAATCGGAGAAAAAATTACGGCCCGATGTTCTAAACAAACCTTGTGGCCACGCAGCACAGCAGGAAGACCGCTCTGCTAGCGATGAAAGCCATTGGTCGGATGTATAGGCGGCGGAGGTGGCTGGTAGTACGTCGGGGGTGGCATGTTGGGGTATCCACCTCCGCCTAGATTTGGCGGAGGAGGAATGTTCATGTTTGTAGTTTGGCCACCCCCATGATGGTGGTGAAACCCTCCACCCATGTTCACTCTCTGAGGTGTAGGGGCTCCTCCCAGCCCCATTACCCCCATTAAGTTCAAATGAGAGGGTGGCGGGGCTCCCGTATACCCGACATGTCCATGGGATGTTAAAGGAGGGCAAATTTGTTCCATAACATTAGTCATGGGTGGTGGAGGTTGTTGGGACGGAGTCATAGGCGGAGGTAAAGGAGGATTTGAAAGAGTTATCGGAAGTGGAGGTGGCAGGGGCTGAATAGGAGGTGGATTTTGTGGTGGAGGAGGAGGCGGAGGCGGCTGTAAGTTCAAACGCGGGTTGGTTCCGGGGGTCGGGGGTGGAACGGAGCCCCCTGCACCGTGGTTCGGACTGGCTGAGGACTTGCCTGTGCGATTGTTTACGGGACTGCGACTGCGGGAGTAGCTTCGGCTGTAGCTTCGACGACTACCTCCTCCTCCTCCTCGACCATTACGCTCTCGACTACGACTCCGGCTTCGACTCCTTGAGAAACTGCGATCTCTCAAGCCACGGCCACTTCCTCCTCCTCCTCCTCCGCCAACTTTTGCACGCCATCTGTTTCTTCCTCCTAAATACAAAGAGCACCTTGTGAAATAAGATTCGTCCTTGGTGTTTCTTTTTCCAGTTCTGTTATGAATTTTTTTAGAAAAATAGGATTGTGTACCTCTGTGTCTTCCAAAAGCTCCTCCACCACCGCCCCTGCCGTCGGCAAGCTCTAGTAGTTTTGGATTTATAACTTGATTTGCTTCTTTTAATACTTGTATCAGATCATTAGCTTTGTTTGAGTTGTTTGGTGTGAAGAATGTGTAGGCAGTTCCGGTCTTTTGGCGTCTACCTGTACGCCCAATTCTGTGTACGTAGTCCTCCGAACATGAAGGGTAGTCAAAATTGATGACAAACTTAACGTCTTCAACGTCTGAAACCAACACCTGAAGTTAAACCATATTTTCTGACTTAAATTTATTACTTTAGGCTTGTAGACAGACGTAAGTCATTCTTTATTCTTTATTTTATTACAAACGTTAGATATCTTTCTGCTGCAATAAGAAACACAGGTGTAGTCGAATCCTCTCGAAGAATTGACAATATTTCCACTTGAAACATCAAATTTCTATATGCAATATAGCTGAGCTGAATATTTTTATAAAAAGATAATAGAATAGGGAGAGTAGCTTCTTCTCGGAGAGCATCGACTACACAAAGAATAGTTTTTACCCAAAAAGAAGAGGTAAAACTTTTCGACTATTAAATCTAGTCTCTATCTCATAATGCCGAATAATATCTCTAATCGATGAACAGAGAACAGATAATATCTGCCAAGTTAAATAAGAGAATCGGCATTAAGAGTTGAATATAGAGTCCTAGCTTCGTATCTAATACGTAAATATGATTTCTGGTGCTCTGGTTAGTGATAATACATGAATGAGGGGATGAAATTTTGTGACCAGCGGTATAAAGGACTGAATGGAAATGGAATTTGATTCTTTTTTCGTTTCTTTGAGGGAAGGACGGACACGTGGATGATAAATTGACTTGATAATTATTATGATACTAAAATTAGGCATTGGGCGAGTTTCGCAAGCAACGTACGGGCAGGGCCTGGCTGTTTGCGCTCGCTCCAGCAACAGCCTCCACGGCTCGGTTGCTTAGGGCCCACTAGAGGCTCAGGCATCTGCTCTAGCATGCCTCCGCCTCTCATTGGACCGCTGTCGGGTTAGACTAGCTCGACTGTGGCCAGTGGAAGGGACTTTACTCTGGCAACAACAACTTGGCCAGCCCAGGTGGCGTACAGCGCAGCGTAGCGAGTGAGATATCCGGTACGCAGGTAGATTAAGTAGGGCCCGGACTGGCCCGTCACGCAATTGACGGATAGAGGCACGCGCAGCAGCCAGCGCAGACAATGCAAACCAGTGCACCACCAAAACTAAGAGGCGGGGCGCCTCCCATGCTTTGCATTACCCGGCGTGGGCCTGCGCGCAATGTGCCTCTGCAATGCAAACAAACATCCAGCCGCGTTAGCTATATACTTTTTTCCTTCACTTTACTTTCAAGTGTTGTTTTTTTTTAAATTTATTCTTTCTTTTCTTAATATATTCATTTAACAAGTCATTCAAAGACAAATTATGGAAATTAGCTCTCCAGTTAAAACGATGCAAGATATTTTCTCTTCGTTTATTCCTAACAATCTTACACTAAATGTATACTTCTCTAGTTATAACGGGGCTGGTAGCGGTTCAAATAGTCAAGAAATGGGAGAAGAGTTAATTAATTAGCGAACTGTGATTCTTTTTTCATTTCTGCACTTCTGTAAACTGTTTTTTATCAATTTACACAGTATTTTATATTGTAAAACGTGACTCGCTACAAGCCCTGAAATAATCAACGTAGAATGGAGTAGAAATGAAATTGAATAATAAGCAAATGTGAGAAATAAAGAATTGTAAAAAAATGAAAACGAAATTAGAAGC
The DNA here is from genome assembly GCA_963966615.1 of Tenthredo amoena. Classification (NCBI taxonomy): domain Eukaryota; kingdom Metazoa; phylum Arthropoda; class Insecta; order Hymenoptera; family Tenthredinidae; genus Tenthredo; species Tenthredo amoena. The sequence goes on along the minus strand of OZ016497.1, from coordinate 4,473,000 downwards.
AACTTTGCAGACATTGAATAAAAAATTAAATTATCATTCGACTAGAGAAAGGGTGATAATGGCTATTCGTTATTTGGGATTGTGTAACCAGTTTCTTAGGAATAATCAATGCGAATTCATTAATCTGGAGATAAGAGTAAAATATAACAAAATTAAAAAAAAAAAAGGACTCTCTCAAGTAGTAAGTGCTGCGGGAAGGAAATATCACATACGCTTAATGGTCCTGATAGTTCACATAAGAAATTAAATTCTATGCTAATATTTATCTAAGTTTCTACAATTTTCTAAAAAGTTACTAAAACTTATTTCTGTCTAAAAAAACATGTTTTAATTTTAATGTTTCAAAATCAAAATAAAAAAATATGATACATAATTCCCGCAGCTTGTATTCAATTGTGAAAAAATAAATAAAATAAAAAAATACTACTGTGTTATAAACATTGCTAAACTTTACACAGGAAAGATCATACAATATTATATAATTTAACTAGGAAAAATAAAAGGCTGCTCACTCACCAAGACCCCGAGCCGCAACGTCGGTCGCTACAAGTATCGGAGCTTTTCCAGATCGAAAATCTGCGATAAAAGGATCGATAAATTAGAAAAAAGGAACAATGGAAAGAATTTCGTGGGACTTTTGATCCATTGAGCCAAGTTTTACCTTGTAAGACCCAGTCTCTTTCTTGTTGTGTTTTATCTCCATGTATGCAGACGGCAGGCCACCCATCCCGCTTCATTTTTCTAGTTATTTCATCTACCCTGCGCTTAGTTTCAATAAAAACTATTGTTTTGTTCTCCTTTTCGGCCATTATTTCTTTTAGTAGAGTACTCAGTCTGTAAAAGAAGTAACAACAATAAAACCGCCGTATTTTCGTACCAGAAAAACTCTGTAAAGTATCTCTTTATCATTTGTTAGAAGAGGACTGACTCAACTCGTTACTATAATCGAGTTCAGTTAATTTATCTTCTTTTTATATAGCACAATCCTGATTCAGATGCTCGTAAAAATCCAAGCACAAATAAATCCTTGTGCCAACTAATTATTTCATTAAAATATTCAAAGATCCTCAAACCTACGCACTTGTTTTCCTTCTCATAGTCCTGACAAACGTCTATAATTTGTAGAATATTATGATTAGCAGCAAGCTGAAGAGATCCGACATTGATCTGCGTATAATCCTTGACAAAATCCTCCGCCAGATTCTTCACCTCTTTTGGCCAAGTCGCAGACCACATGAGAGTTTGTCTATCGGGTCTAATTTGTTCTATTATCTTTCTAATCTGAGGTTCGAACCCCATGTCAAGCATCCTGTCAGCTTCGTCCAAAACCAGATAGGTGCATCTCTTTAAATTAGTTCTCCCGGATTCAAGGAAGTCCAACAGTCTCCCCGGGGTAGCTATAACGATCTCTACTCCCCCGTCTAGATCCCTGGCCTGGGCTCCCTTCGGAGCTCCTCCATAAAGACAAGTATTTCTAATCCCTGAGGAGTGCCCAAAGTCGTCAGCCACCTGCTGGATTTGTTGCGCTAATTCTCTAGTCGGAGCGAGGACTAAGGCGACCGGTCCATCTTTCCGGCTCAGCTTAGGCTGGCTGTTTATATGAACTATAGCTGGCAGTATGTAAGATAGAGTTTTTCCTGAACCGGTAGAAGCGATTCCGACCATATCCCGACCGCTTAATGCTATCGGCCATCCTTGGGCTTGGATTGAAGTCGGTTCTTTGAATCCTAGCCGCCTGAAATACATGGAATTCTTGTATTAGAATGGAAAAAGGAAGTGAATTGACTTCAAAAAATGGTTAAAAGTTCTTCTGAGGATAATTATCCGAGAATCTAAGTCAAGACATAGTTTTGAATTGATTGGAAGTGATTTTTATCGTTTTTTGTTATCTCAGAACGAAATTCCAAGTTTCTTACTTCACTTCCTGGAGTACATAGTCGGGAAATCCAGCCTCTTCGAAAGTAAAAACAGGATTAGGTATGTTTTTTCCTTTCAGTGTTATTTCCTTGTCGCTTCTGTACTGCTCTACCGTTCTAGGGTCCCGATTTTGAACCACGTCATTAGGAATGTAAAAGTCCTTTTTAAATGGTTCTAGACGGCTCAAATCCCAGCGTGGTTTTCTAAGATTTGCCCCAGGCTGGCCTCGACCACCTCTACCTCCTCCTCCTCCTCTGTCTCTGCCTGGACCTCCACCTCCTACGCCACCACCTCCGCCCGCGCCACTGCCTCCACCCCAGCCTCGTCTATCTCTTGGAGAACGGCTTCGAGATCGGCTTCGAGTTCTGCGTCGCCTGTCTTTGTCTCTGCTACGACTAGACGGAGATTACAATACAAAATTCGGAATTTGAAAAAAGAATGAAATTTTTCTTATACTCGCGATAAGAAATGACAAAATTTTTTGTCAAATTACTTTCGATCATTTTGATATTGAAAATGGGTAATAAATTCGTATTTTATTCATCTGTTACAAGGTGACTGACCTAATCCCTTACAAAATATCGGGTTAGGTTAATTTTCCTCGATATTAATATAGCGCAATCGTAATCCGTTGTTCTCTAAAATATTGTATTAGGAACATCGATTCGTGTGTTAGATATACGCATAGTAAAATATAATTCTCTGACAAAATGGCGAGTGAACAGATAATAAATAATAACTTCTGATATAGGTTATTTTCAGTTAATTTGACCCCCACCCCTTCGCCCGGGCCGCCGGCGATAGACAGGTTATATTATGTGATCGATTTTACTGATTAAATTGGCTAGGTTCTTTCAAGCCTTGAAGGATTATTGATTTGCTTTTCTAGCTATACATGAACTAAGATATTAATAGATCTGTTTTAATCTTGAGTAAGGGAAATGTGACGTGATTTTACTCGGGTTTAAGTGACACATAAGTAATTCGACGATATGGAATCTTCCATTTTGTTTCATGAACAACGATTTTGGGGAGTTGTTTTCTCGTTTTTACTCCTCCCCCCTTCCGGCGCTCCTTTCTCATTGTTTTTACTTACCTACGGAAACGGCCCATGATATATTATTCACCTGCCCTCCTTGTCTTGTCGGCAACTGAATAAGCTTGGCGATACACACACACACACGGGAATTTAATTTTTATACAAGTTTTATCACTTTGGTTGATGTCACATTTAATAAAATTTACAAATTCAGAACCTCTCGTTGAACACTGAAGCTAACACTTGCGGCAAAGTGGATGAAGTGGATTGAAGTCAGCGACGCGACGCGTACCAAGGTGGCGGCTTATGAGTCAATACAACTTCCGTGGATGATATGCATGGCGACCACTTCCGTTCGCAGAAATAGTCAAAATAATTACTTCACGCATTAATGTTTTATAATTAGAAAATAAATTCATAATCTCTGCTTGGTAGTTTATTATTGTTTATCCTAATATACCAGAAATTTTTATTTTTTTTTAATTTCACTCACCAGAGTAGATTAGAGTTAATCAGAGAAACTCTTTAAATATTCCAATCAATCATCTCGCAATCTTTTTCTGTTTATTTAATACAAAACCATGAATCTCTTTATGCTATTCTTCATAGAGAAATTAACTGGCCCGTTAAACTAAGGCGAATCATTGCGACCAAACTTTTCAATATTTTCGATGACAAATTATAATTTTGGCCAAACATCTTGTAACAAAAAATAATGGCTTAAATCAATTAATTATTATTAATTCACCGAGATATTTAATCATACGAAAGGCAGAGGCGGTTTTGTTTCTTCATTCCATGATGATAATATAAAAAATTTGAATTTATTAATCAGTAATAATTAGAGTTAAGACAATTTAGAAATAATGATTTAATAAACAAGGCTACTAGATTAGAGAGGGAGAAATTTATAGAAACGAAGTGAATGGGTAAATGTTATATGTAGAGAATTTTGAGCGGCTGTTGAATCTATTTTTGTAAAATTGATATAATATGTTTTTTACTTTTTTGTTTTAATATTTTTTTTTTTTTCTTCTTAGAAGCAAAACGTTATAGCGTTATGTTATTGCGTTTCAATCTTGATTGACACTAGATGTTTATTTATAACGTATAGGCCATATTTATTTACAGTATATAAATTTACGACGTGTAGGTGTGTTGGGTGTAAGAAAAAAAAAAGAAAAAAAAAACGTAAAAGTTGACAGGAACACTATGGCAAAGGATTAATTTACATAAAAGTAGTTTGAAAGTTCGTAGAGGAACGAACGTGCTTCGTTTCCTTTCATTCAATGCACTTCTTCTCATTCTTATTCTTATTCTTATTCTTATTCTTCCTATATTCCTCTTCAAGATGACAAATAAATTATATACTTCAATTTCTTGATGCTAAACTGCTGTTTCCAGGTGCGACGGACATCTCACCACCTTGCGTTGTGTCCCTCTGCGGACTCTGCGGCATTTGGAAATCGTCAATAATAAATGCATGAATTCAAAAACATCACCCAAGACTCTTTACCTTGACGTGAATTTGATGTTTCAACATTGCGGCTCTTAGAATAAGCATTCTAGTACGTCTCTGATACTCTTTACCGACGCTGATCGACTTCTCAAATGTTGTACTCCGCTGATCAACGTCTTTCGCGTACAATATCTGCAATAAATATCAAAAGCATAAGTGGATTGATCAATAATTTAATAAACAGCATAGAATATTCGCAGAATAACTAAGTAAAATTACTTTGTTGTGCGAATCGATGCGAGCCTGAATTTGCCCGTCTAAAATAAGCTGCATGAGTTCATCTTCAAGGGCAGGAACAGTTCTGTTAAAAGCTGTCGCCATTCTCCTCATATCGGCGCTTAAATATGGGCTGAAGTACTGGATTAAAGCACGATTTCTAATTTGAGTATAGAGCGAGTTGACATGAGGCGCAATGTACATATCCAACAAAATGTTGTCCTTTATCTCGTCTAGTAACTTCAAGCACGATGCATACTTAGAGTTATAAAACTTGAATATAATGTCTCTAAGTTGTGGCTCAAGTTCCAAGAACAGTTTAAACGAGCTGCTGAATATGACTTGTTTCTGGAGTTCGTGTCTGTCGAAAGTAGCCAGCGCGCAAAGTCCCCCATAAAGAGCGACGTTGCCGGGAGATAGCAGCTCGGGACAGTCGCAATGGTCTAAAGAAGCCTGAAGAAAGTGCCTTGCAGCCATTTTATACTTCATAGTAGCAAGTTCTGCGAGTCCAGCTGCTACCTTGAGCTTTGTGATGATCGATTGATTGCTAGCATTCTCTTTCCCGTGAACTTCGGAGAAGTCCGGAGTACTTTCGGCTTTGCTAACGTAGCTGAGAACGTGGGACCAGTTTTGTAGGTAGACAGAGACCTTGATGACGTTAAGGCACATGTTTACAACGTGTTTACCGCTAGTGCAGTAGTCTCTGGCTCTTGAATAGCACTTGAGAGCATTACTCAGGTCTCCGCAATCTAGGTAGTGATCTCCTAAGTCATCGTGACCTCGCCTGATGCTTTCCTTTATAGAATTACTCTTGTAATTTTTTAAATCAGTGTCAAATTTCTCTAATTTTAACGCTGCCTTCTTAGACCTAGACTCCAGCCACATATGATCTATAGTCGGTATATCCTGAGACGTTGATTGAGCAGCTATATCCGGAAGGCCAGGCGTACCGACCGTCTCTTGAAGCTTTTTATGCAGGGTTTGATACACTCCGGTATTGTAAGTCGTCATTACGTATGTTATGGCCATTTTTAAAGCTTCTAATCTCAACGTCGGACAATGATCAGCGATGTATATTAATCGGTATAATTTAGCCAGACCGGTGTAGCTGTTTGCGTAAACTTCCAGGTCCTGAAAACAAAGAATTTCGAATTATGTTTACGACTGATTATTCTTTTATTAGTCATTTCGTCGTGTTTTTTTTCTTAGGAATAAAAAAATGGATAAATTTTTGCTTCGAGTTACCAGCGAGGGATTTTCTACGATGTAAGGTTCTTCTTCTGTATTGTCGTTGTCTTCGGTAGGTGCGTCGACTTGCATGGGTTCCATGGCATTTTGCTATTGGATAAAAAAACGAGGTTAAGAAAGTATATCTATTCTTTTAATTTTCTACAAGTATTTCTTTTGTATTTTCTTTGGATAATGGTGGGATGACATGTTTAATAATACCTGTCAAAGTTAACCCCAATTTAGTAAGTATATTGGAGTATTTGATCAGCTAATATTTTCCTTTCTCTAATAATTGCGATATTAATATTTGGGATTTACCTGAAATAGCACAGCCTGTATCGGCAGTGGCATTGCGTTGAAAATTCTTCACCCCGGTGTTAGATCACGCTTCTTATTAAAAATATTATAAGTATTTGCAGTTTAATTTTTATGACAGTGCACCGTGGGGTAGGAAAACCGGAAGACGCGACTTTATGTCGTGACGATATTCGCCGTGGCGCTACGATCGGAGTTGGTCGACTATGACGCCATTTGCTTTACCGACACCCGAGATGTTTCTCTGTCTATTGTAATGAATCGATGATCGATTATTATATCGAAAATTCGAATCACCCGAAAACTCAACACGCTATATATTCATCTAAAATGACATATTTCGATCTGATAGATGACTATGAATGATTATGAACTAATTTACGACATTATATGAGCTTGATACACTATATGAGCCACTGTTACGTGTCCAGGATTAGTTTATAACAAATATGCAACTTCGGTTGCCTGCATCTAGGCGCGATCGAGCATCGATCGTACCGAAAATTTGAATCACCGAAAAGCTCGACACGTTCTAAACTCTTAATTAATTAATTATCCCGATCAAATAGATTGCTGGAAATGATCATAAACAGATTTAGGACGTTTTATGAACTCAATATAACAGATAAGCTGTATTCCCAAGAATCTAGAATTAGTTTATCTACAAATATGTAATTTGGACTGCCTGTATCTAGACGGGGGATAGTTTTGAACTAAATATCGGCACACTCTTCCGCATTATTGGAGCCTGTATGTAAAATAAACGCGTCGCAAACACTTCCGATGGTCTTTTTCTTTTTTTCTTATCGTCTTGTTGTCGCGTGCAAGCTCTCGTTTTCTGGATTTAAGAGCCCTCAGCGATGACCTGCAGTATATGCTATATAGTATGTATGCGCGGTCTTTTCTTCGTACCGTAGATATATGCGGCTGACTTTTGCAAGTATATGTATCCACATAATACATATCTATGTGTACATAAGTGCACACGGATTATAGACACAATAGCGCCAAAGTACAATGAAAGACGTGGGTATACAATAGTTACACACCTATCTACCAGCGCGATTATATAGGAAAAAGAACAAAAGACCTGCCTACCTACCACTGTAGACCATTTAGCGAGTGGGTAACGAGGTTGCTCATTGAACCGAGCTAACGGTACACGAAGCAGCGTGACATTTAGCGATGCTGATAATATTAAATCTGGTTAACTCGCACGTAATAGAAATTGATTTTACGTCAGGTACTAGCTGATTAAATCGAACGACCGTTTCTACACAGATGTATAAATAGAACACAACAAAGGACTTGAGGATTTCGTTTCCCTAGTAAAATATAAAAATAGGAAACAATGTTAAAACGTTCCTCGTTTTATACTTTTGATAACTTGAACGGGAGAGTCTCGCGAGGTGTTTAAATGGCTTACGGCTGTGAGTTGGTTTTGTTCTTAATCGTCAGATAACTCGCGGGAAGCGGCATTCATGTAATATAAAAATTTTAATTACGTAGCTTCGCGGGACTCGAGTGTATAAATTCCTTGGTACTCGCCTTGATAAGCGGTTCACCGAGCAAAGTCAAAGGCTGCAGAGCCAAAGCTAAGCCCTGAAAACCGTAGACACTCGAGTCCTGTTAGCACCGTTAATGTAGGTCAGTAACCACGCGGTATTACCGAGGGTTTCTATGTATACATACGTATCTAAATTTACAACGTATATAAATAAACATACTTATATCATAAATGTATGTAATATATAAACGAATTTTTTCTCTTTTTTTTTGTGATTTTTTTTTTTCTTTTACTACAAGATGTGTCGTTTTTATTGGAACTCGTATAACATATCGTATGTATGCGTATAATATATATGTATAATATATAACAGTTGACCTGGTTTTCATACTTATATATTATATTATAGGGGATATTATTCATATTTAATATCAGTGCGAGCGACTTGCGCTATCAACTAGTCGTATATATTTATACTGAATTAGGAAATTTAATTGGGACGTGGCGAGTTAGTTTCTCTTGATTCGTGTGATAGTTAATGGATTTTCCGCGCTGGGATAATACTACCCTAATTAATTCTACATACCCGCGCGGAGCGTGCACCGAATTCTCGTATTATTTACAGGGTGATCATTTCGTACACATTAGATTAATAATTTCATATTTATAAACCTACTTCCGGGTTCCGGAACCGGGCTTTAAGGTCTACGGTATAATTATATATTAAAACCGAATACATATCTCAGTGCTGGATGGAACCAGCTAATTCCGATCGCACGTTAAATTTGCAAATAAAAATTCTATGTATTATAATAAGTTCCGCACTTGAAGAGTGATAAGAATAAACTAGTTTTATCGCTCAATCAATTATCTGTATCATGTGTGTATATAAAAGAACTGTAATTTAAATGTCTTTCACCAATGTACAAACAATCACCTCGTATATACCTATAATATATATATATTATATATAATATATATAATATATATGTATATATTTATCTATGTGTTAAATAATGTTACCTATATTGGAAATACATGAATTGGCAGCGAATTCCTTGGGCTTTAACTTCGTTAATTATTATTTTTTTTTCGTTTCACTTTCCTTTACTTTATCTTATTTGCCGCGTCTACTATATACGTACCTAATTAATTGTATATCTACATGCCTTCTGCAATTCTAAATACAATTTAGCAAATCTCATATATCTGTACCTGATTGACCCGAGATCATAATTGCCGTGTTATTATGTGTTGTGTAATGTCGTAGTATGAGTAGTATAGTATATAATATATTGGTGTAATTGATTCATTCATTTTTCATAGCCCTTTGTCTTTATTTTTTTAGCACTAGCATAGTGTATACCTATATAATGTGTTTTTATCGTGTCACAGGGCATCCCTCGTACCAATTTATCCACTTCCTTAAAATATGAATAATTTTGTTCTTATCTTTATTTTTGCTACCGATTGGGTACTCAGCAATTTTTATCACTCGATCCAATCAAATAAAAAATTACTCTCATTAATTCAAGCTCCGCATCGACTAGCGATAAGTAACTAAATTTACACGCGCAATGAATAACTTAATTTATTAATTCACGTACTAATTAAGAAGGAGCTGCAGCAGTGGGAACTGAATTCAGACTACTGCTGAATGCAGATGTGAGTGGGACACCCTACGAATTCGTGTGTGTGTGTGTGTGTGTGTGTATAATATGTATTTAATTAATGTATGTAGTACGTATATGAGTGTGCTAATTAACTTCGCTTTGCAATGTATAGGTATGTGTACGTGATTACTTATATACTATATACATACGTGTGTGATAATTCTGCAGGTATTATACCTATATATACTTTCTACCAATTTCTGTTCATGTGACATTTGTATGTGTATACGAGTGAATTAGTGATCGAGTGTACGCATATGTGTGTGTATGTGTGTGTGTGTGTGTTTCTTTATAAGTGTGGGTCACCTCCATCGAGGGACTCTTAAAGGGGACGACCCATGGAAAAAGAATTTAAAACTTACCCCAGGAGAAGTTAGAATGAAATGAGAAATCAGGGGTCTTTATAAATATCGAATTATTACCGTACCTAATCGATAGATGAATTATCATATAATTTATACGTGTATCGGTGTATGTATATCTTTACGCGAGTATAGGACCAGAGGATTGAGTAAGGAAGGCAGTGATTTGTTAGGTCTCTTTCATTTCTATACGTTTTTTTTTTTTTTGTTTTCTTTAAAGCAATCCTATAGCCCTTTCGTATAAATTAAGATAAATGATTGATTATATTCGATCGATCTATTCAAATTCCTTTTTACGTTTTTTTTTTTTTTTTCTTTCTTGTTTATTACTTTCTCTATTATCGCGCCCAATAATATACGATGAAAGCCTCACCGACGCATGAAGAAAAATATGTTTATAAATATGTATGCGTGTGTGTGTGCTTACGTCGTGCGAATACCATCACAAAGGAGGCTGAAAGAAAACGGGAGGCAAATTTTATGACTCAAATTTGCCTCATTTTCGCGGTAAAACCACCTTATTGAATGATAAGAATAATAATAAAAATGATAATTTTATAATGTATTTAAATTACTTGCGTGGGTGAGGGCATATGGGGAATTATTGGTGGTGTTACCCGCTTTAGAAGTCCCCGTTTAAAATAGATCTCGGAGGTGTATCACAGAGCTGATACTCCCCAGCTGTTAAGGTGCCGTTTAATTCTTGGCTGCACCTGCGGCAGGGGGTGTTTAATTCATTTAAGTTATTAGTAACTTGGACGGTAAAGTACATAATCGTATGATCTCTAGACTGTCGTCTCCCGGTCGACGTGGATGTACTCCACGAAACCGGGCTGCTGTTGTCAGGAGGCTGCTCCCAGTAAGGTTTCTTCGGTTGGTGCTCGACGAGGCCGATTTTTTTTCTTTTTCTTTGATCCTTTGTTATTCTTAATTCTTCCCTCGAAATGGAGTCGCCGCGCCCGTGTTTTTGACCTGTTGTATACATTTTCAATCTTGATATCAATCTTTCAATACAAAAGAACAATGACACATATACTAGATACATGTTATTACGTTTTGAACCAACTTGTTCGCTTATTTTTTCAACTTCTGGCTACATCTCTCTCTCTCTCTCTATTTTTTTTTGAACAACATAAAAATACCACCTGAAAACAGAAAAAGAAACGGACGAACAACACCAACAATTTCGTATATTGAAAATAAGAAATACCTGCCGATTAGGATAGCGAGTAGACAAGCAAAGGCCGTAAGAACGCCGGCACTCCCAGCGACGAAGAGCCACATCGCCGATGGAAGCATCCCGAGAAGTCTAGCCCCACTTCCGCAGTGTTCTTCGTCATGTCCGGACGGGCAATGCGGTCTTCCATCGCACCAGAGACTGGGGGAAATGCAAGCTCCAAGTTCCGGGCACCGATGAGGACAATCACCGTTTGGGAAAGTCTCATTTTCCGGGCCCCTTTCGGGAAGTCTCAGTTGTCTCCGAAGTGCGGATCTGCTCTTCGATATTTCGAGCCAAGATGCTGCGGCCTGGCCGGGTTCCCTGGCCACAAAGTCTAGCAGTAATGCCGGTGGTTTCGGGGGTCCTGGCCAGTTCTCGTCTCCCCTTCCCAGCCACTCTTCGGAAAATACATGGACAGTGTATTCCCTGGCCCCCGGTTCGGCGGGGCAAACTACTTTCAAAAGTCTCGGAGGTCTACCGGAGTAAAGAAGCACTCGATTCGTGGTCGGGCATTTTTGGGGATCGTTTAATACAGACGAGGTCGATTCAACGACTGGCGGTGGTTCGAGAGGCAGGAACCAGCCCCAGGTCAGCAAAAACAGGGAACGATTTTCCCTGGCTTCTACCAGCCAAGGAAGACCCTCGCAGTATATATCTGGCCTCGAGAGCGGGGGTGCCACGAATCTCAGCTCTCCACCCTCGCCTCTGACCCGCTGCTTTCTCGGACATTCGGGAGCTCTGACGAGTTCGAAACTCGCGTGAAAATACAAAGTCTCGAAATCCTCGTGGGGGGCCTGATGATCGACTAAAAATCCCAGCTCCAGGGCACGTCCGGATGAAACATGGGTCAGAGGAAGGTGCGACGTGTTGTCGCAGAGACAGGCTCTGGGCAGTCTGACATCTCGCCAAGGTGCTTCGTATAGGGTGAGATGCGCCTCTCGAGAACCGATTTCAGGAGCGCAACGTGGCCTCCCGGTGTGCGGATCGGGCTCGCTTGTACACGAGGTTGTATCGCCGAGAGACGCGTTGTGCAGAGTGATGCGAACTCGCTCACCAGATCCACCTTCTACTCTGTATCTACATTCTAGACGAGCAGCTCCTCCTCTACCGTACAAACGAACGTCTCGAGGCGACGATATAACACCGGTTCGAACCTTTCGCCATATTCTATTGCACGCACCGTCGCTCCAACTCTCACCGCCCTGAATAGTAGATACGAATTCGAATCGCGCCTGAAGGACATTAAGAAATTTTATCGGTTAATAAAACACGATCTTTTATATACTTCCTACATTTCTTTTCTTGTTTGTTCCATTCGTGCGGATGGAATTGGTTGCGGTACTCGTACTTTTGGTACTTTTATATCACCCCCCCTCGAGGGGCATAAAATTTGTCGAGAATTTTCCCGGTCGAAAAAAAGAGGAAAGAAATAAGAAAGATTCTGCGGAATGCGACAGAAGTTATTCAACTCATATTTGAATAACACAAATTCAAGCATACACGTATGAAAAAAAGAATCTTAAATATTTATGACATTTTTTTTCACCGACCCTCAGAGCTGGTGTCTGCTAAAAAATTCCCCTCTCCACTTTTGATATACTTATAATATACTTCCTACAGGTCGCGTCCGTTCATTTGAATGACCAAAGAATACAAAGTACACCGATATACGTTATAGATATTTTTTACAAACCTGAAAATTGACCGTATGAAGTACCGTACCAGGCGCAGTTTCCATTCTCAAAGTAAGGGACGGTGCTATTGTGAGATAGCTCTCCTCCTCGGTGCAAGGCCTGGTAGCCCTGGTAGCATTCCTGAGCGCTGCATGGGCGCAAAGTTTCGGAGCTTCGTCGCAAAGAGCGACGATAGGTGGTCCATTGCTCGGTGTGCCATCCCAGAGTGTGATTTTAACAGCGCAGAAAGAATCCGCCTGTACACTGCTGTTGTTCTCCAAATTCCCTGTCAAATCCCTCTGGGAATACGAGGAGAAATATATCCATACACGATCCCCGGACAATCCCTGGATGTTCCAAGTACAGCTCGAACCGGGAGGCAGCGAATGAAGCGGAGCTCTGAGGACGCCGGATCTCCTCGCTGTACCATTGACGAAGAAATGACAGCCCTGAGATCCCCGGGCGTAATCCAAGCCATCCGAATCGACGAATACGACCTCAGCTTCGAGCTCTAATCTCAGAGCACTGGCTCCTAGCGGAATGGCCAGAGCCGAGCTCCTGAATTCTACCAGCATAGTTGGACCCCTTGCCGTGACTCTTGGTAGTGGTCCTCCGCAGTAAGTTAAGAGTATGGGATCATCGGGTCCAGCACCGTCTCGAAGAACCAGTCTATCTCGGTCCGAAGGACAGTCCTGCCAGACTGCAAGGGTCGCGTTGCTGGTAGCGAGTCCAGCAGGTCCGGGAGAGCTGGGTTTAACGGACATCATAGCGTGTTTGCAAGTGGGAACCTCCTTCTGTCTTAGGTTCAATAGACAAGTGGCGTTTCTCGGGTACTCTCCAGGGTAGTTTGGGCTCTGTACTCGGCACCGTTTTCTATAACATTCGTAGAAATTTCTCGAGCAATAAGTTCCGGGGACCGGGGCTCCCCGTTCGTAGGGAACCCCGGGCTGTCCGAGTCGCGCAACGGCCTCGTTTCTAGCCACGAAACGATACCGAAGCCGAAAATCGAAGGGTACTGATGTTGGGGCGTGAAATAAACGCACGGATGCTGTCACTGTGCTCGTCTCGCTGTAGTAGGAAGCTCGGCCTTCTCCTACGCCGCACCAGGAACCACCGGTAAAGGGTCTACCGAGTTCGGCGAGCTGCAAGGAACCCTCGGGACAGGAAAGGAGAGGATCGTCCGGGGTCGGGTCGAGGCGACCGAGACTGAATGCTTCCCATAGCAGCTGGACCAGTTCACCATGTCCCGGACCACCGGCTGTAAATGTCAGATGGCAGAGGAAGGGGAGACGCGGTTCTTGAGGCCTCGGAAGCACCAGTTTGTATGTACGACCCTCTTCCCCGTGGTAGGTGCGGTTGCAAGGAGTGCAGAGGAGAGGCTCGTCGCTACCGTCTCCGCAGTCGTCTTTGCCGTCGCAGTACGCGTCCAGAGGTACACAATGACCGTCTCGACAAGCCAATTCCGCTAGACCACAACTTCCGGAACCAGATACCGGACGGTATGAATAGAGCGAAATAGATAGGAGTAACGTTAGCCGAGTCCATACACTCTTCTTGCTACCTCCCCCAGCATCAGCTCTGCCCTGAAACGAGAATAAACGGCCGAATAAGGGATGGGATTCTTTAGAATTTATGAATCCACGTTTGCACTTCTGTTCGCGTAAGGTGCAGCCATAGTTTCAGAGCCACGGGGGATAGTTTTGCATGTATACTATATAGGTATATAGGTATATATATGTATGTACTACTACACCGCAATACTTCTTCGTCATCTTTATCGCTGGCGGCTTGCGGTTTCCCTGACTTGAGTCGAGAGGGTGGCTATTATCACCGCGTTGCGTACCCACCCTGTCCGCTCCTGCTTTAGCGCGGGGACTCGTCGAGCTATTGTCCGCACGTTGTAAGAGCATAGCGGGGGTTTTTCCTACCGAGCGTGAACCGGGATGTTGAAGAGAACTTATCCCGCAGGAGGAGGTAGAGTAGGGTAGGTTTGGAGGAAGGGAGGAACCAGGGTTAGAGGCACTCGAACGCGGTGTTGGCTAAAAGTTTTCTTATTCTTTCCTTTTCTCTTACTCTTTCACTTTCTTTTATTATTATTATATTATACTATTTTCTTTCTTTATTTCTTTCTTTCTTTCATTTTCATTTTCTTCGGGACCACCCTGAGCCCGAGAGCTGAAGTAAAAGTGAAAGAAGGTAGAGAGTAAAGTAAATGCTCCGAATACATACATATGTCTCAAATAACGATGTAGTATACAAACTATACGTGACGCCCTTTTGCAATTACGGCGCGATATTCTGATTCGATCGAATTTTTACGATCCATTAAAATAATATGATAACCGATAAGGACCCTGAAGCAGATAAACGCTTATGCTTGTATTACACTGTTTACTCGAGATAAACATACACGCGGTATAACACGAGCGAAATCGCTTAATAATAAACCGCGGGGTTTAGGGTATTATAATAGCTCGCTACATATAGTTTCGCTCCTGCGAGTTTATCCCGTGCAACAGGCAAAATTTCTTTCCCCACCGTACCGGGGAATTACTTGCCTTGAAGAAAACGGATTGTAGAAACTGAACAAATATTTAAATTGAGAGGAAAGAATTGTGATAAAATTTCATTTACTGCAAACTTCTTAAATCGCTAGCGATTTCGACGCTTTTGTTCCGCGGAATGGAAACGGTTGCGAACAATGCACCGAGGGCATTTGGCTTTTTTTGCATTTTTACTGTTAGCTAGTCGTAATGCAAAGCTTTAAAGAGTAAGCGAGAAAGAGAGGATGAGAGATTGCGTTAGGTCGCGTAGTAGGCATGTATACCCAGACTAGAGTGAGCCTCGGAGTGAGAGGATCATGGTTTGCAGTCGAACAAAAGCTCTGCCTTTTAACGCCCAACGCGCGTTTGTAGTCGGCGCACACCGCGTTTTGTCGCTTCACGTTTGTCTTCTCGTCCTTTACCTCTATCCACCTATACCAGCCTCCCTACCCGACCTAATGAAGAGGCTAATAGAACCTCAGTCAGAGGTATAACGCACTGCGGATTCTAGAATTATTCCATCCCCCAGCGCGCTGAGTACCCAACACCGCGGATATTAACAGGAATCATGATATTTTATGCATCACAATTCGCCCCACCTTCCGCCGGCTGTATTTATCCGCATTATTTAATGAACCGTTATCAGAATTATTCATAATTCGGTAAATGAATATCGACGAAACGTTATTTGACGTAAAAATGAACGATGCGAGGTATTAGTCTAGACGGAGTATAAGCGATACACAGAGTATACCGCGGTGTATAATTGGATTAAACGATTTAAACCACAGGGATTAATTACGTATAAAAAAAAAAAAAAAAAAAAATAGCAAGTAATTTCTATGGCTATATGTGTGAAAGAGTTGACTGCATCAACCTTTTCGAAATCAATAATCATTTCAGCTGCCTGACAACCGCGTACATATATGTATTACACCGAATTTTCTCAACCCGTAGATATAGAAAACGGATGATTTTAAACCGCACAAATATCCACTCCACATAGCTGGTTTAATATACATGCGATATCGAATGTCAGATCACGAATATATATATATATATATATATATATATATATATATATATATATATATATATGTACACCAATCGAAACACCCGTTGAATTAATACAGAAATTAATGAATGAATAAACATTTGTATCACATTTAGTTCAAGATATATGTATACTATAGTATGATATCTAATGATAGACCCACCATGCTGCGTCGTCATGCAGCTCTAAGCCGCCTGTTCTGTGTCCGGAGATCTGTGGTGCAAGGAATAGTCGCGTGATATCTTCGAAGGCATGTTTACCTCCCGTATTATCCCAGCTTCCGTCTAGTATAGGTATGTGTAGTAGTGTATAAGCAGGGTTGCGATGTATGCGTCGTTTTATTACTTTCCTAAACACGCACGCACGTACGCAGGTAGGTAGGCACGCACTAACATAACTAAACTAAACTATAAAGCACTTATTAATTATACTACGCTTATGCACCGACTGATTATATCTTCCGCTATTTAATGCGGACGTAATAGACGATTTATCAAGACGCAGAGAGCGCCTGTAAAACCGCAAGCGTGCACGCACCCACGCACCCACGTACGCGCGATCCGGGAGCGAATTCTACGCTGGGTGCACGCAGCACGAGGCACGATGTGCTGGGGGCAGAGCCGAGAGCCTGGCCGCTGGGCGCCGTATGCATCGATCGCCACGTCGCCCACGCGTACCCCGTGACGCCGAAATACCCGTCGAATACCGCGGACCTTTTTCTAACGAATAATTCCTTTCCAATACGATGTATTGATTATTAGAGATGATTTTTATAGCTGATAGACAAATGAGGATAAATAATTATTGGGAAATACAGGGGGATTTCGTTTTATGACTACACCGTTAATAACGATGAGGATAAATCTGTGTACCGAGTAGACAGAGCGATGGTAGAACCACAAGGGCTGATGCTGAAATGCATAAATTTATCCCCCACGCTCTCGGGATCGGTACGCAGACGTGAGAGCGGTTTATGGGACGTCGATTGTCAGCCTCCAGGACAGCCGGGCTGTACACATTGTTGGTCTTATCGTTCATTGTTCCAACATGAAATGCTTCAGATTCTAAAGTTTAGCTCTCGCTTGCTTGTTTGCAATATTACTATAGCCGGCTGTTATTCACATACTGCATATGTATACCTTTATGCGTGGATATTATATCCGAAGTGTAAATCCTCACGTGGGGAATGCGTTACACTATTATGCTGTGCAAGCGTTGCTGGGATTTATACACCGCGCTTATATAAACTCACGCGCGCTTATCCCTGATCAAATTTTGAATTTGAATTTGAATTCAGAACACTGTGTTCAATAACTTATTCAGACTTTGAATGTTGAAATCCACTCAGCTACGAAGAGTATAGTTTAAATTTTGTCAATCTAAATTCTGGCAATTCGTTGGAACAAACAGCGGGATTTTTATTAAAAAAAAAATTGTCGCGCGATTAAAGAAGAGAAAGGAAAAGTTAATGCAGCAGATTGTTAGCACAGCTTGCGTCCCTCCGCGTGTAGTTTAATATTTCAGAGTTAATTTGGTCAGCAAAGTCAAACCAGCAAAGCGTAACAGAACAAACTCTCGTTAATTTTCAAATTAAGATTTAACGTGAAAATTTCTGTTGTTTAATTTCCAAGAATTACTTCTTTTTCGCTCCAGAAATCCTATTCACACGAAACAACAGGGTGAATTTTTGAATATTTGAAACGAAAACAGAGCTTGAATAATAAAATATACCCATACATACATACATACATAAATAAATGAATAATAAACGAAATTCGGTTGGTCGCTAAAATATTGAGAAAAAAATCGACCCTTTTATTTATTCCGGGTTCTTTTTTGGATCCTACGAATTCATGACTTAGTTATTCTATTGAAAGAAAGGCGCGTCTAAAGTCGATAAGACCATAGAGGATCCGAGTTTTTTACTCATTTTATTATTCCTCGACGGGGAAAAGAAGATGAACTAAATTTTGACATATCCGTACCTCGTAGATAAATATCAGAGCGGAAAATACTGAAGTACATACGTACGAAAAATGAAAAATGTCGAAGAAAAAGGCAAAAACAACCCTCCTCTTCTCATTTCCGTAATGATCGATAATAAAGCGGGGATTTCCTGACTAGCAGGGAATAAATGCAGAGCCTTTTCATCATCCGGCGCTCCTCCTCGCTGGTGATATGTCGAGAGTACTCCCTCTTCATGATACTGAAGTACGTAGAAACGGGAGTTGATGGGATCAAAATGAAGAAGATGAGGGGATGGTTTACAGTCTCAGATAAAAATTTTCATTTTTTCTGTCTGGATTTTTATTTAAAAAGAAGAAAGAAAAAACGAAATGTTATCATCTGTATGTAATTGAATCACTGTTATTAGTATCCTTTAATAAATACCAACGAACTAAACGAACACACTATATACTAACTGCATTGAATACTAGAACCGCGGGTTCTTGAAAAAGTAGAAAATTAACTAGATACCTAATCGAAAAGAATATAAGAAAATTTTGCCGTTTTATATACAAAAGAACGCGTCAGGGATTCGGAATTATTAATTTTGTTTTTTCTTTTTAATGCAACGATCTTTAACTTCGATATCTCGGGATTGATAGAGATAAGTGTCTTACTGAAAAATTTTTCCAAGAGTGCTCCAAAAAGCCCTTAGGTTGAAAGATCCTTATTCCCCGATTTTTAGAAGGCATATCGAGTTCTGACGTCCTCAAGTTTCTTCGAAACCTCAGACGGAGTTCTCTCCAGATCACCAGATATCCCTTTCTGTTTAGCAGGCTCAATGGAATTGAATTGTTCGCACAAATCACCATCTATCACGTTTTTAACTGGATAATAGTAAGATCTGAACGAAAGATGGTCCCTACCGCACAGAGGCGGGTGTTCAGATCTCATATGCATTTCTAAATGCTGGAAAAAGTCGTGGTCTTCGTGACTCGTAAACGGAACCAGAACTCCTACTGTTCCGCTCAACGTGGTGTACACCAAACTCTCAGAACCGCCTGGTATAAGCGTCGCCTTTTGCAAAGACATCACTGTCTCTCCCACGTGAAAACAAGCCACTGTATCTGCCTTCTGACTCGCACCGTTCAACAAACCCCGGTCCCAGAGAGCCTTGTTACCCGTTGGATCTTCGTCAACGTCGTCGTTTATGCCAGAGGCAAGACGGATCTGAAAAATGACAGAAGAAAACGATGTAAAAACCGATAAATATCGACAAAAAATACTAAACACGAATAAAAACTGATCAAAGCGTAGAATTTTTTTCATTTCAAACCCACCACAGCGATGTTTCCAAATTTATCTGCAGTAGCAACGGTGTCATAGTCAAGTACGCAAGTAGTTGTGACCCATCTAGGATGTGTATCGTCGGCAAAAACGATGAGTTGATTTTCCTGCCGTTTGTATCTGACTGCGTAGACGGATTCCTGAACATCACTAACGTAGATTCTCTGTCCGACAGCGTTTATGGATACAACAGCATTTGGAATGTGTTTATTTTCGCATTTTCTAAGTAGTTTCTTCTTCCCCATGTCGTAGAGACGCAGCATTCTGCCAACTCCGACCAACACTCGACCTTGGTAGGGGCATATGGCTAGAGGAACTTCGTCCATCACGGTTTTATGCATCAGTTCTAAACTTGTGCAGTCAGCGTTTATTCTAAAGTAGAAAGAAGACAAGAATGAATAAAATTATCCCCAAATTTCGGTGATTTTCAGCCTCGCGATACTGTTATTATTCAGTACTGCAGGTATATCATCAAGATACAGTTACTAGTGTGAAAATTTTCATCATTTTTCAATAAAAATGTAATAAAGTCCGTCTTAAATCGTTTCACGCTTACTTATAAGTGTAGAGAAATCCGCCGTTGCTAACTCTCGGATTCAATTGATAGTCTTTGGCCACACCAACGATAAGGAATTGCTGATCACCTTGATTAGCGAATCTGACGAGTCCCAGACTGTAAAAATAATCGAAATAAGATTAGCAATGGCAAACAGATTTCTAAACTGTAATCTGAAATGACCATTGATTAGATCCTCTCACCATAAAGCAGCAAAATTTTGTTCCAGTCGATGCAATTCTATAGTTTGTCCAGTTGCAGGTGCCATCAGTCTTAAAGTCGAAGCCCATAGACCTGGGCCGGCTCTTGGAGCTCCAAAAACAGCCTCATTTGGTTCTTCGGAGAGAAAAGCCTCGGCTAATTCTCTGGCCACAGCCGCTTCTTCGGCTCCAGCGGCCTCCTGCATTTCCTCGGCCATTTGCAGGCGTCTTTGTTGTTTAGTTTCTTCCGTGTAAGCGTTGTGTTCAGTTTCTAGCACTATCAGATGTGCGGAGTCCGGATGTATCACGAATTTACGCGGTGTATACTCCAGGGGAAAACTGACTTGATTGAAAACAGCTCCCAACTTTTCCAGGGCTAAAATTCTCAGCGTATTCGTAGATATCGCGACAATTCCCTCGGGGCATTGCTCAGAGCTGAATCCTGAAGCGAATTCCAAACTCTCGTAGGATAAAGGAGTCAGGTGGAAACGATTTTGGTAATAATAACTGAGCCAAGATCTACTGGACATTGCTAAGACCGCTTGATTTCCTTGCATCTTTATTCGGAACAATTTTACTGGCCTAGAACCCAAGTAACGGGTTCGTGTGTCCGCCAAATCCCCGGAGATCGGATCTAGCACCGTTCTAAGCAGCACTCCGTTCTGTAGGCCTGAAAAACGCGAAGTTTGAGTATCAGAGATCATGAATTGCATCATTTTTACAAAATTTATTGCTTAGTTCGATTAATTTGAAATCAGAACTGCAGGTTTCTCATCAATGGTCAGGGTACTGTCTTATTTTCATCATACATCGTGTTAATCTGCTTGAAACTAGATTTTAGATGGGATATTTATAGTTACCTATATTCAGGTAAAGACTAGATTGCTGAGGGGCAGAATCCTCCGAGTTGTCAGCTTCTTTAGAGCCCATTTCCACGATGCAAAGACTCTCAGCAGCCGCTGGTAGCGCCTGCATGCTTCTAGGAGCCAAACAGTCCGAAGGATCCAATGAAATAATTCTCACTGTATTGTCCTGTAATCCAACAGCTAAAAACCACGATCGCTGTTCCCCAGTAGCAACGTTACCAAGAGCCATACACATCACTTCAGAAGGCATTTTCTTTCTCTCTGTATACTCGTTCAATTGTCCAGTCTGCAATAAAACGCGAAGTTATTATACTTTCTAGTTTAGCTAGAGTTTTAAAAGGCAAATTTCAAAGCTGATATTGTTTACCCCCGATTCACTCTGATCAATATAGATCTAATGAGCAGAGGCGACGAGGGTAGATTTATTTCTGCACATCATACGTCTCCACAGATAGAATAAGAAAACATTGCGAAGAGAACAATTTGTGCATTTTTTTAAACTACAATATTGGGTGTAATTTCAAGAAAATAAAGAATCTTGATGAAAATATTGAATTATTTACTCACAGGGTCCATTTCGAAGTAGACTAGCTCACCGCCGGTCAGAGCAATTACGACTTGGCGCTGATTCACGGCGCATTTTACTATCGTCTTTTTTCCAGGAGCTTTCCATTCGTTTACTCGCTTGTCTGCTCTGATGTGCCGAATACCGTCGGGATATACCTTTAAGGAAGAGATTTGATTAGGTTTTGATTCAATTTTGTTGGATAATCAAACAGTTTTTCTTTTCTTTTTGGAAAAGTGTCGGGGCTAAAATACCAGGATCACACATTTGAGTTACAGTGTTATCCAACGATGCGAAACCCCTGAATTTCACTTATCTAGCACTGTTTTTGCGACCAACGCGTGGTTGACCAGGCGCTGGAGATACCGCAGTGCAAATAATATGAGAAGTTGAATAATAGAATCTGGTTAAAATTTCGCTTCGAATTCTTTTTTTTAATCTTCGGTTCTGTAAACTCTTATATAAAAACTAAGATTGATAGAAAGAAAGATTTCAGATTTCAAATTTCAGACAAATTACGGTGATAATTTAATGTTTTCAACTTTATACCTGTACTAAGGCATCTTCTCCAAGTGCAGAGCAGCTCAGGGTAGGCGTAGTACCGAGAAAACCAGAGTCCGTAACTTCTTCGACGGTCTCACCGATGCTAAGCACAAGAGTTGCATTGACGAAAGACACTATGATGTAAGCATCATATTCCTCTGTAACCGAAATCAAAATATTCTCCCAGATTATAAGGAAACAGGGTATCGAAGCGATCCTAAAGACGTAAAGAGGCGTGGAGGAGGTGGTAATTGACCGAGCCGATAAGTATCTTGCTTTGAAAAAGCTTTTCTCTCTGTTTCATAGATTTTTTTTTTTTAAACGATTGGACGTGTCCCAGAGCCGATCGATCAGATCCTCACCTTATAGTTTTTTCAGCATTGCGCATCAGTCAACCACTAGCTCGCTGGCAGCCTGAAAGAGAGAACTGGTGTTTGATAAAAGTGTATCAAGCCACCAGGTTCGTTAATATTCTTTTTTTAAAAAGGGACTTTGAATTAGTGAGGTCTAATTTGATTATTAGCAGCTTTGAGACCTTGAGAACCAGACAAAATATAAATTCGCCGACCAATCCGGGGCTACGACAGGCTTTTACCTCTCTAAAAAACTTCTTATAACATTATAAACTCGCCAACTAACCATCGACTCTTCGCTTCACAGTCCAGACCGCGTTTGGATTACCGGGAAGTTCGCTTACAGCCATTTCAGAGACCTCAAGACCGTGTCTAAGCACTCTAAGAGTAGATCTCGGCCCTCTACCGCAAGTCATGTACAACTGCGGAGTATCTTCGTTGGCTAAATCAGCAACCTGTGCGAATAATCGAATAAAAAGATCAGTTCAAGTCCCAAAAGTTATCAAACAAGTTTTAAAAATATCAGGCAGGTTTGTAATTCCTTGATTCACTTCAACTAGTAATAATACTGGACGAAGGCGACAAGGAATATATTATTCTCGCATTATTTCACAGAAGAAAGTGCTTTGAGGGCCTCAAACTCCTACTTGTATAATGCGTGACTTCTATACAATAAATTTTCACAAGGAAGGGCGTTTTTTATCACCTGACAGGTCATGATGGGAGATAAACTGTCCATTTCATCGACCAGAACAAGGTTTCTGAGCGGTCTTGGGGCAAAAAAGAAGGTATCTCCCTCCTCCAGAGGCATCGCGGAGCTGAATTCTGGCTCATCGTCGTCATCTCCCAGGTGAGCAATCTGGTAAAGGTAACTGCAAGAGAAAAACCACTGATACAGATAAATGGGTAAGATTTTGGGTCCTAAAGTTGTTCAAAATATCATTCTCAGTATCAAGAGTTGTAATCACTGGTGATCAGTTGAAACACGGATTGATAAGAACATCACTGGATATTAAGGGGCTGGAAAAGTGATTAAAAAAGGCAAAACTTTGACTCACTGGTTCCCAAACTCAGAAGCGACGAACAGGAAGCCTGTTTTCAAGACACACATGCTAGTGGCGACTGGAACAGTGTCGAAATACTTGAGCTTTATTTCAGTGACCATATCCTCGTCAGTTTCTAACGTAATTTTGAAGATATCTCCCTGTTCTGTTTGAGCAAGGAAGAAAAACATGCTCTTGGTCTTGTGGGTAGCAGAACATACGAATATCATTCCTCTTTCGGGGTCATCAAGGTCGTTTCTTCGCCTCGGAATAGGACATCTGATGTCGTGTTGATCCCCGAGGTTTTTGTACGTCAGGTAATTTTCTGAGCAAATTAAAACTCCGCTTGGACCGTCGTTTCCTCCTGGTACAGAAACCAGAAAATTTGCATGCTCCTCTAACGGCTCGCTGTGCTTTCGGACTACGTGATTCAGACCCAGATCTAACTCGTACAGTGTCAATGTTTGCTGCGTTTTTACTGCTGCATCACCCGTCGGGTCGCTGTCTGCTTCCTAAACATGAAAAACTGTAATATTAGTATGTAAAAATTGAAATGGGGAACTTTTGAACACTTTGAGAACCAGAATCTAGTTTTGTGTCACTAATTATTTACTTTTGGGATAAAAATTCAATGTAAAGTGGAAGATTTTTTCGTTTTATGGTTCTAAAACCACTGGGATTTGATTTTGTCATTTTCTTTTTGTTTCTTTAGCTTCTTTTAGTTAATATAAATTCTTAAAAGGTTTTTGGACTTCTTCTGGTCTAAAATATATCGCAGAGTCAATATCCTCAGTGATAATTACCTCGTAGTCAATTTCTAGGCAAGCAAACATAGGATTTTCAAATCCCACATCAACGCCGACAGTGTGATAGACCAGAGTGTTGCTTTTGTGGGCCTCGAGTGGTGAAGATATCGTAAGCCGGGCTTCAGGGTCTCTATTTAATATGTAAACCAGTTTCTGCTTCTCAATCGCACCTGGAACGAAAAAAAGAAATCATTTAGGAGGGTCAAGAACAGCTTTATGGATCTTGATCAATGACCGACGAATTGCGCCATCAGTATTAAAGGTTTTAATCAATGCTAATCAGTTGAAACACGGATCGTAAGATCGCCATCATTCGGCAGTAAAAATATCAGTTATTTCTATACTAATAAAAAGAATGAAACAAGCCGAAAGGTTTTTAACAGATAAATTATGTTTACCGATCATAACGGCTCTCCCCTTTGGATCGATGGCGAGATATTGGCCAGGCACGATCCTCCTGCATCCACTTTTGCCAAAAGTTTCCTGGTGAACTTTGTCGAAAGAATTCTTGGCCGGTATATATTCAAGAATGACGATTCTGCCGGAGTCAGAACCGACGACGATGTAGTCCTTGGTTCCTCCGGTGAGTCTGAAGGCCATTAGGGATCTGACTATCCCGAATACTTCGACGGTTAACAAAGTGTGAACTTTACCGGTGTTGGGATCCGGTCTTAACAACTCCAACGACTTACCGCGGGACACTAATATCTCCTGCATTTTACTGCCGGAAAAATTACCGTGAACCGCGTGCGTGATTCCGGTCGCACGCTGCAGCGTTAGGTTGTACAAATACATGTTTGTTTTTGGATTTTCTCAGAGCTCGGAGAATTTCTCACACCGTGTTCAGGCTCGCATTTCTGCAACAACGATGATTATAACTGATTATTACGACGTTGTTAGTGATAGGCTAAGAAACAGTGCCGGTGTACATATATCGCGGTTTATCGAGACGCGTATATTGTTTGGGAAGAAAATAATCCCGGATAAGGAAAGAGGAATGATAGACGTTTGAAGTTTTACCTGATTCTTTGATTAAACTGTTTAAAATCCGCCGATGCGAGCGGATTTTAATCACCGAGTTATGGATCGCGAGACGCACTTAACATACGCAAGATGTATGTGGGTTAGGTTCTCGAGTGAAAATGGCCGCGGTTATGGTTCGACGGAAACTAGACCCCCGAGAGCGTCAGACGGAAGTGACGTAGTAGATTCGTAAAAAACTTTCAAGCATAAAATGAATACCAGCGCGCCTCGCGGTATTGTGTCAAACTAATAATCGCGGAAATAAATAATTGCGATTTATGTATTATTTGCAAATGCAAAGTAGTTAATTAATTATAGAAATGATATATAGAGGGGTGATTAGTTATTGAATTTGTTATAATACGGGGTGGCTGTGAATGTGGTCAAATATACGGGGTGAGTTTTCGTATTACATTTAACCCAACTGGGTGGGGGGCGGCGGCTTATCTACAATGTTTTTTTCATTTCCTACCTAATCCTATACGCCTCCTTCTTGGCTCTTATAACTGGTCTCACGCACAGTTCACTTACCGAAAACAACAATGGCCGAAAACGATAAATAATTGTCAAACAGTTAACAACATAAACGAGTTAATGACTTAACGAATAAATGAAAACTAATAAAGAACGATATCTCCACTCTTATTTTTAGTTTTAGCAACTCCTCACTGACAGACAGACGTTAGAAAGATAAAAATAAAGAAATAGAAACACCATGAAATTACATTATTTAACAATACACGATTACAGGTCGATTAATAAACGAACAAACAAACTACATTCTCATGCTTTAATTTTTTTTCTTCAATTTTCTCAACGCCAGAATGGACTTGGCCGAAACTATGAAGAACATAGTAGCTAAGGGTATGCAGACCGAGATGGGGCCTCCGGGCGGCGGATATCCAGGCGGTGCAAACGGCGCCGGTTACGTTACTGAAAAGATGTACATGCTACTACAGCTTTACCTACAAAACAAGGGATGGAATCCTAGCATTGAATTACTCCAGTGTTTTACCGAGCTTAAGGAAGCCTCGATGCTACCTAGCGCTGCGTATCTTCAGTAAGATCGAGAATTTATCTAGTTTCTTTTATTCTCAGACTTTCTAATAACCAGAATTAATCTGATTTCATTTTCTGAAGAGAAATATTAACAAATAAACGTTTTTTTTTTAGAATGATGGCGTCCAGAGTCGCATTAGATTCTCAAGGGAGGCTGGTTCTGCGAGAAAATGGAAAGATCATTCTACCTTACGAGCATTTCGCTAATGCCGTTATGCTCAAGCATATGAATGGGCCTCACGGGCTTCATTTGGGAATGGAAGGGACTGTGAGAGCCGTTATGGAGTCGTATACAATTGGCAGAGAGTGTTTTGGGATGGAAAAGGAATTCATTATAGAAGTTGTACAGAATTGTCCTAATCCAGCCTGCAGATATTATAAGAATCAACTCGAGATGACTCAGAAAATGAACCATATGGGCCCAACTTATATTCAAGACAACGAAACTACTGCCTCTATCATAAGATCTAGCTTTTCTCATAACACAGACTTCCAAGCGGTAATTTAATCTACTTTTTAAATGTTTTTCGGCTCAGGGGAGGCAAGGAAACTTTCAAGTTTCTATTCCGAGCCGAATTTCGCTATACAACATATTTCCAACTAATTTCTTACCTTTTCCAGGCTCTAAGTGGACCTCCGTCTAACACTCACATGGGAAGTTCAGCTGTAGACTTGGGCGGTTCCTCAGAAATGCGTAGTGGAAATCAAATGAATCTCCAGCGTCCACCTAGTCGTCCATCTCTGAATATACCTCACCGGCCTAGTACCCAGGAGAAAAAATCCAGTAGCAAACAGCACTACGAGTCTTTAATACCGACGATCCCAATATCGGATCACAAACTGACTGACTTTCTTCGGGCAAATTTGGACAATCTTGATGGTATCGGCGGTCTATCCTCTCTAGGCAATCTTCAAGGGCTGGGAAATGCTAACAAAGATCTTCTCGCCCTTCACAATGGCGCCTGGTCCGTAGATAGCGAGAAAGGCTCTCGATCGTCGTCCTCTAATTCAGAAGGTGAAAAAACTTTTTTTATGTCAATCCAGGTATTGATTATTGAAACAGTTTTAATACTTGTGGATTTATTACTTGAGCAGGAGGACAGGAGAAGATAGTCAGAGCTTTTGCCGAAGTGATGAAAAACATGGCGAGAATGAAGGCCTGTGTTAGACCTGCGATGTGTAAGCCTTACGGCAAACAGTCTGAAGCCTTACAGAAAAGTAGGTTTAATAAATGATTTAATATAGAAAAATATTAACGCATACAAAGTATACATAATCTTATTTAATATTGTAGATTTAATCAGTTCTATATATATATATCCGTTTACCTAGTTGACTAATTAATAATTGTTATCAAATGATACACCGAGACGTCTTTTTTTTCATGCATTAATCAACTAATCTATGAAATATCATTTTTGATCATCTAATTATTTGAAAAGCGAGAGAAGAAAGTGGAAAGTTGATAATTAATTGTTAGTGTTCTTATTTTTTGGAATCGTCGCTTGAAAGCGACCGTTTATCTAATATATAAAATAATAATTTGTTCAGATTTTAAAGTACATTTAAATATGGTAGCGAGAAGATAATACGTGAGAACGTTTCTTCTTGCCTGTCTTTTCTTTTCACTCTTGAATTTCGTTTGATGATTGGAATAAGGTAATTTTCAATTGTTAATTGTCCGTTTCCAGCGCTGGTAGACACGATACAGTTAGTCCAGTCGCTACGAAGCTTTCTACCGCCGCCTCACATCCCGGTATCTAGTTGGAAAAACGAAGACAAACATCGGTTAGATCATTCTGGAGGTTCATATCTCCCCACGCTGTAAGAATAGCTGGTTTAAGTTATGAGGATTGATTCTTTAGTTCTTAAATCGATTATTGAATGAATTTCAAACGTTTTTATATTGTTACAGAAAGGCAGGAGGACTAGAGGAGATGTGTGAGCAGCGTAAGATGGACTAGGCTGTTTTTATACGGTAAAAAAAAAAAAAAAAATAATGTCGTTTCGATTTTCTAGTCAGAGGAAGTAACGTAACGTAACGTAACTTGGACTGTTTTAAAATCGGGTATAAAAATAAAATCATTTATTTTATTCCCCCCCCCCCATGGATTGCTCAAAGGTTGTTGGCATTTAGGAGCAGAGATGGTAATAGGAGCCAAAAAAACGAGTCATGCGTGGTCTGTGATAAACGTAGATGGTGCAAAAAGTAAATTAAACAAAAAGAAAAAAAAACGAAAATTATTAAAAAAAATAAACACATTCTCGTCTTTGGAATGAACTACTGATTGTTAATTATCGAAGTAATTGAATGTATCATAAATTGACTAGTATCTCGTTACGTTGACATAATATTAATTATTATCTATCCATTTTTGAATATCGATCTATTCGCAATAGATTTTTCGCTATTTTTATTTTTATATTTTACTATTTTACTTATTCCAAAGACGCCGCTGTTTCGGTTTCAATATAGGTATAATAATAATATACCCTACTCATGACCGAGGAGGAGATAATATCCATTATTATTATCAGTATTACTAATCGATCCTGTTAATCTAATTAGTTTTCTTTCTTTTTTTTTGCTTGTGATTTTTTTTTTCAATTCAGTCCCCACGAGAAGGATATGAAATCATTATAGCTTGTTGGAAACTGTTCTTCCTTCTTTCTATGGACAATTAAATAGTATCTTCTTATCGTCTTTTAAAATTAATGCATTTCAAATATCTATTATTATTATTATTGTTATTATTATTATTATCATTATTATTATTATTGTAATAATAATTTACCGCGGGGTTTCTTGTTCTGACGATTTTTAATCAATTAACCGATTCGAAAAATGAACGCTACATATATCAAATCGATTTCTATAATTCTGAACATAAATCGTACTTGGTCTGTTTAGAAAAAAAAAAGACAAGTGAAAAACGATAGATTTTTATGATTAATTTCTCGCTTCTTACTGTATAGACAAAAATCTATATTCTCTATCTAGTCTATTCAGCAGATTCTCAAAATATTTATTTATTTTTACACATGTTCCATACAAAAGAGAGTTTCTTTCAATTTTATCATCGTTATGATTCTTATTGTTATTGTTATTTTCTAATCTATGAAGCTTTCAGCCTAGGTCGTTCAGCCTAGATCGTTTTGTCTGTTTTTTTGCATTTTTTTTTGCTTCTTCTTTCGGAAAATGCCTTTGAGGTATTTTTTAGAGCTGACAATTATAGAATAGAATAAAGGCTAAGCTATCAATTCTACGACTGAGAAATTAAGGCAGAACTATTTTCAATGAGTGCTTCATTAGTAGTAACGACAGCAACAACAGTCACAACAACAACAATAATAATAATAATAATAATAATAATAATAGTATTAATAATAATATTAATAATAATATTAAAAACAATATTAATAAATAATAGTAATTGTTATTTGAATTAAATACGAGAAGGGTTTGGAAGATTTTGCCGTATATTATGTATGTATGTATGTAATACTGTATTACATAATAATAATAATACCTATAATATAATTTATATTTATAGTGCAAAGCATGTTTTGTTAAACGCGGAAATGTGTTTTTCATATTCATTTAATCGAATCGAATCGAATTGAATCGAATTGTATTGAATTGAATAGAATTGCGAGTGAAAAAAGATAACTAAGGCAGCGCAATACATAGGATAGCGTATTTAATATCTAAGATAATTTTTTTAAACGTGAACCAAGAAAAAAAAATGAGAAAAAAAATGGATAAAAATCGAGTGAGAAGTTTTAAATTGAATAAATTGAAAGCCTAAGGCTATAAAATAGTAAAATTAAGTGTGACTGAGTGTAAATGTGTGTTATCACAATCTCTACATTGACTATATACACATATATATATATATATATAAATATATATATACTATTATTATTATTATTATTATTATTATTATCATTATTAATATTATATATTTATTTATTATGTTTGAGACAAAATTTTGCTATACTCTTTTATATATACACAAATAATTTACGTTTCTACTTTCTGCTCTTTTTCATATATATATATTTAATTTTAATTATTATTATTATTATCATTATTATTATATATATACTTTATTATTGGCCGCTGCAATATTATTACCTACTACGTCTAATTATTATTAATTATGAATTATCATCTAGACAATATTTACATTTAATAATCGAATATCAATCTACCGCGTATTATTAACAATTTATTATAATAACCTCGCTAATTCAAAGTCTAAAGAAAAAAAAAAAAAAAAAAAAACTGGATCATATTCTTCGTTATACATACATATTTACATAACATTGAAATTTTACTTATTTATTTATTTATTTTATTTGATTTGATTTCATTTCATTTTATCAATCTTTTCGTCCTATTATCATTAGTATTCTAATCATACTATTCTATATTCATTAGTACACATCTATACTTAATTAAACAAATGTCCAGTATACATCATACTATTATTATGTAAAAATTTATTTATTCATTTTTTCACATTCCATGACCCGAGGGAAAGAAAATTTAAACGAGTCGTCAAATTTTATTTTTATTTTTCACATTTTTTTTTTTTTTCTCCAATCATTATCCTTTCTTTTCTTCAATATTCTTTCGTAATGCACAAAATTTCCGATCCAGGACTTTGACACAGCTATTATAAAACGATATAGTTAATAATAATTAATTAATTGATTTAACTGCACTCCGTTGTAATTGACCGAATCGATGCGTTGCAGTTGAAAGGGAAGAAAAATAAAACGGAAAAAAGAAAGAAAAAAACCCCCAAAAAAAAGAAAAGAAAAAGGAAAATCATAATATTACCTTACATGTATACATGTCTGAATACACATCGCAATATACTTATTATGCTATACAGCTCAAGCTCAGCTCTCTCTCTCTCTCTCTCTCTCTCTCTCTCTCTCTTCCTCTCTAATTCTCTATTTATTCTATCTATTCTAATTATCTATCTCTTCTCTCTTCCTCCGTGTCTGCACAATAAACTCGTCGTCGCTTGCCTCGCTATTTCTGTATTCCATATCACACATCATAGATATACATATATACCGAATAATTAGTTATTATTATTATATATAATAATTATTGATCAGTAATTGATTGATTGATTGATTGATTGATTGATTGATTGATTGATTATCATTATCATTATTATTATTATTAAAGGTTTTTACAAGTGTCTCTCGATTATTAATTACAATAAAACTTACCCCCCCGTTCGTTCGCAAACTTCTCCTTGAACTATTACGATCCATCGTCCAACGTTTCGTTCAATAATTTTATTCCGTTATCCGAAGTTCCAGTCTCGTTTATAATAGAACAGTAAGCCTCTTCCTGTAACGGTGAAAAATGTAGAACACTCCGACATTATTATAAATACGAAAGAAATTGAGATAAGAATTTCAATTATAATCACCTCCTCGGCTTCAAGAACGAATATAACGTCGTCGAGGAAGTAGAACGCCTGTCCAAGATCTCCTTCGCATAAATAGGGAAGTTTGCTCCATGCAAGAGCCTTGAGACCTAGAGGGCTAAATACCCTGTCGATTAGACTGGCTATTTGTCCTTCAAGACCGTTTCCCTTTATCGGTAAATACTCCGAAGGTTTGTGGTCATTTCTTTCCCCGACTTCGACGTAAGGACTAAAAGGCAGGACTAATGCTACCACCAGACGACCACCGGGCGATAATTTCGATTTTAAACGCCTCAGCAAGGTGTTTGGCTTGTCGCATCTGTCTAGCAGATTTAAGCATAGTATTACGTCGAATTTCGATGGTGAAGAGGGCGTTGATTCTTCGTGCCATTTTTCGACGTCTAAGACTCTGCAGTTTGGGAGATTTTTGGGCATATTTTTTTTTTTTTTGTTTTTTCGGATTTAGATACGGGGAGGGAAAAAGGAAAAATTTAAATTTCGATTAGTCAGTTTCACTCCTGCGATTAGAGCCTCGCAATTAATATCTTAAACTGAAATTTATCGCTCGATCTAGGGCTCGCCAAAGTAGTCAATATGTCGTCTCGACTTCTTAGACGATAAATACGACTACCACTACCAATACGTATTCTTAACGATACCTACGTAAAACTCCCATAAAGATCTACTCTAATCAAGACCCGCTCCTCCCTCGGTCTAAACTACGACGATCGCAATTGCCAATTGGCTATTGCACTGAACTTAGAGGCGAGTAAGGTCTTAAGTGATTGAAACGACTCCAATTAAGATCCCGACGTAGTTATGCCTATACATACATTATACGATATGTGCATATATATATATATATATATATATATATATATATTACTATATGTAGTACATGAAAAGGGAAGAAGAATGAGACTTTAGCTGCTGCGAGATACCAGACTCGACGATCGGTGTGCATAATTAATTAATTCGGGTATATAAACTCACGTGAATCCTCTCCTCGCTAGTGCCCACCGCATAGGTGTTGATATTTCGGTAGCGTATACGTTTTTGAACAAATGTGATATCCGCGAAGTAGTAGCACCGTCTCCGGCGCCCAAATCTATCAGGGAGTCCCAAGGTCCGGAGTACTTGCTGGCTGTCATTAATTTCTGGAATTGTTCGGAGGAGAATACGTGCATCGAGCCTCGACCCAGGAGTCTGAAAAATGGAATAAAATTATTTCTTTTTTTTTCTTCTTCTTCTTCTTTTTTGTTTCTCTTCGCAATCTTTGCGATTTCCTTAAAAAGGTTTCAGGTGGGGATTTCTCCGCGGGCCAAAGTGGCTGCAGTAGTTCGCGCTAGCGCGGCAAAAACCAAAGTACAGATTTTTATCGCGAATTCGCGCTGCAGGAGGAACCGCAAGTTATAAATAAGCGAATCTCTCTCGTGCGAGGGACCGATCTGTAGAGGAGAGAGACCAGGGGATTTCTCGATCCTCCGGTGCACGCGCGGTACCATCAATTAACGAGCACCTCACCCCCGCCTTTCGGTCCATCTCCTTCTCTCCCCCTTCATTCAATATGTAATAAATAAAAATAAAAAGCGCGCGAGAGGGTTCAAGAATAAGAATAAGATTAAGAAGGAGGAGGAGAAGGAAGAATAAGAAGAAGAGACGTTAATGCCTGTGTATCTCATATATATACACATATGTATATATGCACATATGCATACTATAATATAGGCAAGCGGTTTGGCTGCCGCATTGTTTGCCGACTGGTGCAGCAGGACGACGGGATCTTCTCGTCCTCCATCCGCGTGGATTTCCCCACCTCGGTTTGGCTCCTTTTAGCCCCATCGCCTTGTCGTTTATACCATGGACCACCACCACCTTTGGGCTCCTCTTCTCTCTTCTCTCTTATCCCCTTTCTCTCTCTCGCCACGTCTCCTCGTATCCTCGAGAGAGAAGCGAGAGGAAGGGAGTAAAAGGGGAGTTTTATTTATCTTTATTGTCGTTATACTCAGCTGCAGCGGCCCGAGCCCCGGTCCTGGTCCCGGTCCCGGGTTGGGTTCGGATCGGGTTGGACACACACGTGCGGACCACAAATCAAGCCCTCGCATCGGCACATACTGTCCGTCGTTCGATCCTTGCCATGCGCGAGCTCGCGCGCTATCGACAATTAATTCGCCGCTTTTACTCATGCCTTTTTACTCATTTATTATACTTTCTTATTCTTCTTTACTCTCAGGTATATACTATACGCCGTTCTTGCTTCTGCATCCAGACGCTCGCTGATTTCTTCGCCCCCTGCCGCTGCCGTGCAGCTTCTTCTTTCTTCTTATTCGTCTTCTCTTCTCTTCTACCCATTGTGTCGTTGTAACGTATATATATATAAGTAACCGATACATATTATACGTATACCTATACGTCCCATACTTTTATCGATATATATCGCGCAACAGAGCGTATGTTTGTTATACCTATCCGACGATCTGCTCTTTCCACACCTTTAGCGCTACTATACCTCTCCCGCACAAACGGAGATGAAACGCATGTGTACCAGAAAAAAGAGAAGAAAAGATTTTCGCGAAGTATAGGTATACGCAAAACTGGCACGTGATTACCATTTTTTTCATGTTTACGATAATAAACAATTTTGAGATCGTTTTTTTTTTTATTCGTCAAATTATCAATTTGTTCATTTATTTCTAGAGCGACGATATTTTTACAGTTTTTTTTTTCATTTCTCAAGTGGTCGAGTCTCGCCTGGAGGGTTTGCCTTGGCTCTCGTGTTCGGTTATAGCCCAACGGCGGCAAGCAGTCTGGACGGGTCTCTCGAACTTGCAGCGTCCGATATCAGTATGTTATACCTTATACCTCTGCCTACCTACCTACCTACCTACCTCGTCGAGAGATCTCGCGTATGCACCGTAGCCACGATATAGGTATAGATAGAGGTATACGCGCAATACACATAGTATACCTAACGGGTGTAACGCTTACGATTTTCTCATTATTACAATCAATCATCGATTTTTCTATTTTCATTATTTCCCTATACTACGTGCAAGTATAGTATAGGTATTATTAAAGAGCGAAATCGGCTAGGTATATCCGAAGGTATATATAACGTATAATAGCCGGCTTGCCAAGAAGAAGAAGAAGAAGAAGAAGAAGAAGAAGAAGAAGAAGAATAAACGAAGGAGAGAGAAGAGGTAAAAGATAAAAGCGAAAAAGCGAGACAGAGGTTTCGCGCCGCAGGAGCCCCCGCGGCTGCGGAGGTTGGGGTAGCATAAGAGAGGTTTCGAGTCGAAGAAGCGAGGAACGAGCGCGACGTCGCGTTTCTTCGTCGCGCGGATTTGCAAACAATAGGCTTCTCAGCGAGAGCTGCACCAGCGAGCGAGGATTCTTTAGATCGCGGCGCTGATATATACCCCTTAGAATTTCCATATTATTGCTATTATTAGGTAAACGGTCGCGGTCCGTAATGCTGCCGGTGCTTCTCCCGGTGCAGGTTCTACCGCACTGATGTTCCACAGCAGCCAAAGGGGCGCGCGTGCTCCTTAACACCGCTGCAAGCTCTGACTCTCTTACTATATGACTATTACTATTACTATGACTCTGACTCTGACTCTGACTCTGGCGCCCTTATACCTATATTTTATGAACAGGGCAAACAACAATAATCGATACGACACGCAGCTCGCGTTCTCCTCTCTCCTTTCCTCTCTCTCGCCACAAGGACGCGCGAAACCATATTATATAGGCATACATATACATATATATATATATATAGCGATGGAAGAGCTGCTCTGTTATACTGATATGTCTCGTCGCTTATACTTCTCACTCGTTTATTTATCGTACCTTATTTTCACGCGGTACATACCTATATGATCGTAATTATTATCGAGGATATATATATACCTATATATATATATATATATATTCATGCGGAGATGGAAGGTCCAGCGCAGGGATGATCGTGTACACCTGGTTGTTGCGGTGCTGGACCGTGTATACATATACCTATATGCGGGTTTATCCGACCTAATGAAGCGAGTGACACGCGATCTGATTGGACTCTAGTTCAGGAATTTGCTAAGTCATCCTGACGTCCAGTCGCGTCCAACTCCGATCCTATATACCTAAATTAGGTACATAGGTACGGGACAGGTATAGAGAGATATCTTTCTATTCTAGCCCACACATGTATATATATATATATATATGTATATATCTATATACAAGGTAGGCATTCTATACATCGGTTATAAGATCGTGCCTCCGATCCAGCTATAGCATAGATGCAGGTATGTACCCATAACTATGTATACATAGGTACATACATACATAATATACGCATCGTGGAAAAGAAAATCTCACCTAATAGCCTTTCCTCGTGAAATAACTTGAATTACAAAATTTACAAATTTCGTATAAATATCGCGGGGTAGGTATATACTATATACCCACGTTCTTAATTCCAGACGAATAATGTTCAGGACGTCCGCGATCGTATTATACACCGAGAGGGTAATCCCTTTCGTTGATTGGTGTCCGTCCATGATTCTTTTGTCCTTTTCCTCGCTAGATTATACCTACATATGTCTCGATATCGTATATATGTAGCGTACCTAGATACTTATATACTACGCGATTATACAATCGAGAGAAGGACAACCCTGTGTATAGTGTACGTGTGTGGCGAGGGCCGATCAAGTCCGATAGGGTGCGGAACGGCGACAATGTATAGAAATATACGCTCGTCGTCCTGCACCAGGACCATCAGGAGTAACCAGCAGCAGCAGCAGCAGCAGCAGCAGCAGCGACTCCCCCGACTCCCTAGGCCTCCCAGTGAGGCGAAAACGAGGATTGGGAGAGAGCGGTGGAGGCCTAGGGGTGCAGGGCGTACCGATTCTACTCCAGCATTTTTTCGCAGGGGTGAGGGAACGCGACGAGAGAGAGAGAGAGGAGGCGATAGACGAAAAGATACCTATATACGTATACATATACATATACACCTTCTTTCCTTCGTTCTATACTTTCAGAGGAGAGGAAAATAAGAGTGGAGACTCGTAGAGAGTTCTCGTGTATTTAGCATTCCCCCTACCACGAGGAGAAAAGCCCGCGTCGAGGAGAGCGTGGGCTCGGGTTCGTCTCGTAGCGTCGCGTCGCGACGCTCCAGGTTCGGGTTCGGGTTCGGGTTCGGGTTCGGGTTCGGGTTCGGTCGTCTCGTTAGCTATACCCCTCGAGGTTCTTTCCGTTTCATCTCGGTACGAGCCGAGTATCGTCCGCAGGGAGGTAAAAGGAGGAACCCTGTTTCCTCTCTACCTCCCACTCGTTTCCCCGTCACAACCCCGTTCGCCCCACCATCGGGACTTCCATCTCGCTAGCAAACACGAGGGGGATGATGCTGGATGCTGGATACTGGATGCTGGATGAGAGGGAAGAGAGGCGTACCCGTGGACCAAACCCTCCGGGATGATCATGGAAGGGAGACCACGCCTTCGGGAACTATATCCAAGGAAGAGTGCCCCCGCGAGGCGGCGGCCGCCGGCCGGCGGGTTCTCTTAGTCAAGGAAGGGGGGAGGATTTTGTCGGAAACAAGGTAGGGGGGGGGGAAAAAAAAAAAAAAAAGCTCAACGATATAGGAGAAATAAGGAGAGAAAGGAGCGGGACGGGTGGACAATTATACACGCGAACCTTGCAAATGTCGCGCGCGCGCGCGCTCGCTCGCTCACTCACTCACTCACTCGCTCGCTCACCCACCCACCCCTCGTTCCACGGTTATATTTCGCGTCTTCGTGACTGTCACTCGTATATACCTTATACATAGAA
Source organism: Tenthredo amoena (assembly GCA_963966615.1). NCBI lineage: Eukaryota > Metazoa > Arthropoda > Insecta > Hymenoptera > Tenthredinidae > Tenthredo > Tenthredo amoena. The sequence goes on along the minus strand of OZ016497.1, from coordinate 4,435,143 downwards.
AAGAACAGGAGAGAGAGAGAGAGAAAGAGAGAGGGAAGATTCCCTGTTATTTCGCTTCGGCGCGGCGGGTGGATGAGATGAAGAAGAGGAAGAAGAGGAATAAGAAGGAGAGTAAGAGGAAAGAGAGGAGTGAATGGAGAATGGAGGGAGATTTCTTAAACGGGATCGTTATGCCAGAGTCTAACACGTACACATGTTAACGTATAGACTCGTACGTGTGTATTATAAAGCAGAATGATATACCAATACGCGGAAAACAACTCGGTGTATAATACGCGCCGTGGCGCGGTGGCTCGAGGTTTCGGTCCGGGACGGCGACGACGCATTCCCGTCCTCCACACGTAAAGATTCTTACGTGTATACGTGAAGCGGGTAGGGTACAGAGGTACTAGGTGGGAGAACGAGTCGTTCTATAAGGAAGAGGACTCGAGGACGATGGCAACTAACGTAAGATATAGAAAGAGAAAGATAGAGATACAGAGAGAGATATAGAGAGATATAGAGAGAGAGAGAGAAGCTCGCTGCCTGCTGCACCGAAGAGGTGATAGCGAATGAGAGGATGTAGAGTAGCGGCAGTGCGGGTAGGGAGATCTTGTAGTATTCTATAGAGTAGGAAGGAAGGAAGCAAAGGGAAAGGAAAGGAAAGGAAAGGAAAGGAAAGAAAAGTAAGGCGGGCGGGTACAGGGCATGGAACCATCTATCTATCTATCTATCTATCTATCTATCTATCTATCTATCTGTCTTCCAACTCGTGACCAACGCGCGCCGAGCTCGATCGCTGTGCTGCAGTTGGAGGACGGGATATACCTAGTATAGGTATAGGTATGTGAATCGAGGATACACATATACGTTTGTAGAGGTATATTACTACACGTACACGTACCACGGTACGTTCTGACGCACACTGTAGCCTGCCTACCTACCTACTCGCTGCAACTTTTTACGGATCGCTAAATACGACTCTGATTGGACCACCGCTTTCATATTATTCGATTTATATATGTCGACTGCATGCGCAATGGTGAAGACGCGGTGCTGTAGAAGACCCTTAGGTATTTATACACATTCCTATCGTATACGCGATTAGAAAAACGAACAACTTTACTATTCAGAATCTAAAAATCGTTTTCTCTATATATTCCCCGTGTCGATTTTTCGCGACTTTTCGCATCGAATTACGAACCACTTCTATCCTACTCCGATTCAACGCAATCCGGACTATTCGTACTCTAAGTTGACATCCGAAAATAAAAGCTATAACCACACTCTATCGCGGTTCTCGTCCGAATGGCATAGGTTAGCGCCACGCGCGTAGTGTGAGTCTACGGTAGTTCGGACCGTCCGACAAACCGGTGTAGTACTACTGCCTACTACGAGCGTACCCTGCCTCGGCAGTGAAAACGGACATTGCGCGTTTGAATAACCGTTCGTAGTCAGACGCAGCCCTAGCCGCGGTGAATCGGTGAGGCGCTATGTAGCGCGCCTGACTAGTACGGTGTAGCGCTACTGGCCCGACAGATCAGCTCTAAGTAAGCATAAGTGGCTCTAGACGCTGCGGAATTTTCTACTAATAATTCAACACGCAGTCTGGTTACGAATGAAATGACTACTCGACTCTCGCGTCAGACTGCGATCTTCTAGCGCAACTTTTACGAATAGAACTATTAAATTATACACGCCTCTGGAGCGCGAGGTGAAGAAAAGTTTCGAATTGATGCATGATAGCAGCGCGTTGCTTTGTTACAGCGGGATGAAAATAGGGAAAAAGTTTCCGTCTATCTGTAAAAGCGATCGGTCCGTATTTCGATCGAATTTCTTAGCGGAAATAAGTACAAAGGTGTATAGGGGATGCGATCAATTTCACTATTTCATCTAACGAGAGATTATGACCCGCCATTTTGAACCCTGTATACATATAGAGCGCGTCTCGTTCTCCCCCGTACAAGATATATATACACAACGACGATTCGGAAGTACATCTGGGCCGGGATAGGGTTGATTAGTAATTAGCAGAGCGCAGCCGCGCGTCTTTCGGCTCACCCTTAGGCACCGCCCCTGGTTTAATTACTGGTCGACACCGACCCGAGGCTGGCTCAATCTGAACCGAGGAGCTGGAAGCCTCGACCTCGGATCACGCAGGACCCGTAGTATATATGTGTGTGTATATAAATATACACAAGTATATATATATATATTTAACACATACCCAGACACGTAGGTGAAATACACGTAGCTGGCGAGAGGTGGCGCATGCGCGGAAGGTTAATTACGAACGGCTAAGGGTCTCTTTCTCTCTTGTAGCGCGAACGATCAACCTACCGGGAAGCGGCAATTGGAGAACCTCCGCGGGTCTCTAAGGCTCCCGCGCAAACGCGTTAATTATAATTACTGACCGCCACCCATCGCGAAGGCCAATCGAACGATGGGAGGTAGGTATATACAGCCGCGTAGCAAAGCGAATAAAGGGCGAACCTGCGTCGGGCTCCCGTACGGCAGGGGTTTGGAGAAAAAAAGTAGCGAAGCGTTTTTTATTTTTTATTTTTTATTTTTATTTTTATTTTTTATTTTCATTCATTTATTTTACTCATTTTTTGTGTGCTTAAACAAAAGGAAACCCGCGCGTCCTTGTCTCTTTGTGTTACTTTTAATAAAACCTTTATTCTTGTTGTATTCTTTATTCATATATTCCACCTCGTATAGGTATATGTATTTATAGGTTTAGCAGTCCGGTCGGACCTGCATTTAATATATACCCTATACCTATATACCGAAGCGATACCTGCAGCATTTACCGTACATATATATATACATATACCCGCACTTGTATATATAGGGAGAACCTTTGTTTTTGCACGGTTTCGCCGTGCGGAATTTCTTTACTTCTAAACTTCATGGTGGTGGTGGTGGTGATGGTGGCATGTGTTTCTGTCGTTTCTGGAAATTACGAATTCCATCGCGTCCCAGGCTACGGTACGCGAGCCGTTGTCGCGCATCGGGTTATATAGGAAAGAGGAGAAGAAGAGAAGAAGAGAAGACAGGGGATGGGGGATCGGGGGATGGGGGTATACAGGGGGAAGATAAGGGGCGAAAAGAATACACTATTTCTACACTCAACGAGTTTCTACTATATACCTATACACGCGAAGGAAATAATATACGAGTTCAGTTTGGATCGCGAACTCCTCTCCGCAGCTATACCTCGATCCGAAACAAACACTGGAGAAGAACTAGCTACAGCCAAAGAACCTGGTAATCGGAAGAAAAGACACCAAGGAGACTCAAAGTTCTCGCTATCGCATTCAATACTTCGCGACAAGCTTAAATTTTTATTTCATTTTATTTTTTCAACTACGTAAGCTCCGATTATATAATATCGAAGAAAAAAATATTAGTCCGAAAGTTAATTAGCGGTTAAATTAACACACACACACATGCACATACACGCATGCATAGATATAATAATTTGACGAAGAAGGGAAAAGATGAGACGAGGTCTGACACACTCTAATCACCCGACGTCCTAAGAGAGGAGTCAGAAATTGAAGAGGATGAGGACGAGGAGGTGGAGGAGGAATCAGAGGCCAGAAGCAACAGCAGCAGGTGGTGCGCGGAACTAAACACTATACCTGCTGCTCCTGTGCACACCGGACAAAAACCTTCGCCTTGGCTACTGATGCTGATGCTGATGCTACCGCACTCTGGCATCAGAGGTTTCGCTCGTTCCTCTTACGAGACGAGACTCCTGGGTTACGCGCCGCACGTTTTATTTTATAACCCTTATTGCACCTCTCTCAATTTCTTTCCCAACGTATACGTTCTAGTCACTCGAATTCCAATTCTCTGACACGATTTACTTTTTTTTACAATAATTACTCACAAATTACTACCAATAATTTATCTTCTTCTAATATATTATATATGAAAAAATCGATTTTTACGGATACTAAGGATCGATCGAGTATGTTCGGTTGCAGGGTTTCGGGCGCGTCGCAAAAATATACATCCGTGCAGAAATTTCTGATATACCCTTAAATACCATAATTCCCTTTCTGAAAATTGTCAGTCGGTATTATTGAAATTCCGAACTCGGATCTCTGGTCCCATAATAATGAAGACTGAATGAGATGTATAGCGAGTATTAAGAAGAAGAAGAAGAAGAAGAAGAAGGATAAGTTAGAGGTTAATAACTGGCGTTAGTTTTTAATAAACGGTTAAAGGTATAGGCGCACAAGGATCCCAGCCCTATTCTACCCTATCCCTATCCTTTGAAAAAGCGAGAGTTCGGCGCGCGCGAACAAACTAGATCATCAATAACCTTTGGTCGAGAAACCGAGGTTCTCTTCCTTATCCTTCCTTCGTGAAGGCTTATATAGCCTTGTCTTGACTGAACTGAACTACTAACTTCACACGTACATACATACATACATACATACATACATGCATATGGATACGTATACGCGTGTTTGTGTGGGTGATATAGTAATATATAAGAGAAGAAACGCCGCGCCTGCTTGCCTGGCATCATCCTTTCTATAGATATATATATATATACGAGGCAACCAACCAGTAGGCCCTCCCTGGCCAAAGATCCTATCTTCGTGGTTATTAATTAACCACGTTGGTATAGCTAAGGGGGAAAGCCTTCTTTCATCACCTCGCGAACCAGCCTCGAGCCTATAGCCTAACGCGTGTGCATACGTGTGTGTTTATACGGTTGAAGATCGAACGTTAGAAGGAGCAAACGAAAGAATAAAGTATGCGGAAAAATTTGAAGATTTTGTCGAAAAATGTTCACTATAAATAAAAATTTATACAAATCGCAATTACATGGGGATGTGTAAAGAAAAGCTCTGTATTTCTCGAAGACGTTATAATATAGACACGATGATCGCGACTCACCCATTGATCGAAGTGCGGCTAAGGAACCAGGACAGGGCAGATCTAGCGAAAGAGTGCCAAGCCTGAAGAGGTAAGGAGTCAGATCTCTCGGTTGATTTGTCGAGAAATATTCTAGCCACTTCGTCAGGCTGGTCGTTATTGTCTCCCACGCCAAGAGGTACCCAAAGTTTCCTGAGATCCTCCCGGATCTGTTCCTGATCGACCCTGTACCACTGAAAGGATAAAAATTGATTCTAAAAACGGTGAAAAGAGGAAACTTATTCCCTTCCCTTCCCTTCCCTTCACAATATGCTCCAGGAATTAGAGATTAGATACAGGCTGACGCGTATTTTAATCGCCATACGATGTGTGTATATATATATATATATATATATATATAATAACATATAATGAGTATATACATATAGCGGAGGTAAACTGGATTATAGCTAATAACCAATTACATAGATATGCGGATATTGTGTAGAAATATTAGTGAATTGAATGAAAGCGTAAAGCAGCAGGAGCAGCAGGGAGCTGTGCGGTGAGATAAATTAAACGAAATTTTAATCAACCTGATGGAGTTTTTGTCTCGTTCAATCTGCACCAGGCGCGATCGGTGTGATTCGTATATATTCGATCATATGTGTGTGTGTGTGTGTGTGTGTAATGGCGTAAGTTTCAAATGGCTCGGCGAGTATTATAATGATAGAGTTAAATAAAGAAAGAATTGTGGCGGTGCGGAGGGTAATTAGGAAGTCTTTCGCGGTTCGCAACGGGGGACACTTGTTGCTTGCTCTTTTCTACGCCTCCTCCTCTTCATCTCTTTATCTCTTTCCATCTACCGCCTCGGCGAGAGTAGCGGCAGCAGCAGCAGCAGCAGCAGCAGCAGCAGCAGCAACCCTGCACCATGAGACGACCACCTAGGCCGAGGGAAAGAGAAAGATAAAGATAAAGAGAAATGTGAAGTGAGATAGAGAGGGAAAAGTATAAAGAAACGAACCCGCAAGATCGCCGGAGCTCAAGCTGGACCGCTCGAGCTGCTGAGAGTAATTAACGCCTCGCGCCAGGTGTGCCGCGCGATCTAAGGAGTTGTTTATCGTCTTATACCTACATACAAGCTCTGCGACTATACTTAGGGTATATAGAGAGAACCGCGAGGGGAAAAGGCTAAGGAATTTCTATATGGATACGGTACGATTGTTATATATTCCTGTAGAAAATCCACAGGAAATTGAACATCGAACTCTTTGTCGTATACGTATGTATGTATACTACGTATACAGGTATAATCGCGGGAATGAGAAGTAGAATAAGAAGAGAAAAAAAAAAGAAAAAAATAGAAAAAGGAACGGAAGAAAAGAAATAAAAAAAAAAGAAAATTAATTAAGAAATGAAAATAAAAAATTGATACTCTAAAGGCGGGGAATTTTAATTACGATGCCAGCATGTGTCACTAATTGTGCAGATGCGAGAGGAACGCTCCTATATATAGATATATATATATATAGGTGCACAGCATTGATGCGATGAGGATGAGGAGGAAGAGCCACGATCATCACACTTTGATTTAACTTCTTTCTGTCATATATATATATATATATATATATATACATATACATATATATCTATATACGTTAGCTGGTGGTGCTTCTGCTGCTGCTACTTTTACCCGCAGGCGTTACAAATGGCTACTGCTGCCGCTGTTCTGACTCGCGAGAGAAATAAAGAAAGAGAGAAAAGACTCCGCGGTCCATAGGCATTCCTCTTCGCGTCATTAGCGGTGATTTCTGTTGTGAAAGAGTTATATATGCCCGTCGAGAGTAGGTGGTTAGTTTATATATTACGTATATATATATATATATATATATATATATATATATATAAACACACATGTATATATACCTCTATACTCGAAGAAGCAATTAGACATAATCATGATAATTATTATTATTATTTATTAGATATATGGAATAATTTGCGTAATAAATGATACATGTACGATGTAGTAAAATTCGAATTTCATACAGGAGAGATAATCGCGTATGACGATTGCAGCAAAGATGCAGCGAGGCAGCGTCCGCGGTTAAAGTAGTAAATAGATGAGTAGGTATAGAAAACGAACGACGAGGAAGAGGACGAGGACGAGGACGAGGACGAGTAGGAGTAAGAGGAGGAGGAAGATGACTACGACGACTACGTACGCGCAGAATGCGCCATGGCCACGTACCAACACGCCCGAGGAATCTCAAGAGCTCCACTTACGAGCGGTCAAACATCCCTACAATTCGCCGCCCCGAGCGGCAGCGCAGCGCAACGTCGTGCTGTGCCGCGTCGCGGCGGCGTAAATGGCGTGCGGTTGTTTATGGTTCGCGGGTCGTGCGCGCTTTCGGACCATCCGGTATCAACCGACGTATACCTATACACACATGCACATAGTACATTGGATTTTTATTTTACAATTTTTCAAAAAAAAAAAAAAAAAAAAAAACAATTTCTCAAATTTTGTTTCAATCGATTTTTTATTCCTCATCTAAACCGCACGTATAACGATTCGTTCTCTTTCTTCTCTGTAACCCAACGTCTGCGAAATACCCGAACATATATGTATAGAAAATCGATATATAGGCAGATGTCAACCCCTAATATTCCCATACGTGTATATGTGCGCGTGAGAGCTCGCATTATATAGTCCGGTTTTAGGAAACTTTACTTTTAGCTAGAAAGTATATAGCGCGTTCTCTATATCCATATATATATACGCTCGTATATAGGTATGTACTACCTACGGTACGTTTTGTACATATACATAAATACACACATATACATATGTATATGTATTTACGGACACTATACAGGCATGCTGTTTTAAGGTTTTAAAAAGAGGCAGCAGAGGCAGAGGCAGAGGCAGAGGCAGGAGGCCCCACTGAAATATTAAGTGAGTGATGGATGAAGCTCTGGAGGGTACGGTGAGAGAGCAAGTAAGGGCGTCGCGGCGCTACTCGGAGGGGGACTTCTCAAAACTCACGATTCTTCTTTCACACAGTTATGGATATATAAATCGACCATATACATATACATATATACACGTCATAATCATTATAATATCATTTTATAATTTCAATTGAAATATCCATCGACTGGCTTTTACACATGTTATTATAATCTCTAGGTGTGATAACTAATGAATTATTATTCCATTTTATGCCAAAGGATTCAGCAATATCTCGTGACGAATGAACAGGTATTAATGTATTATAAATCGTCTGATCTTGAGACGGTTCAAAGTACACGTATGGCTCCATTAGGAAATGGGATTAACTCAATCAACGTTTGAATATTTATATCTGTACCGCGTCAATCACCTGCCACCATATTATCGCGGAAATATTGATACATGATTTATTGAATTCTATACCCAGTATAGGCGATTTATAGTCAATGCCTCAACCTTCCAGATAAATTCTCTTTTACTTAACGACTCGAATCGGGGGTCTGGTTAAAAAGGATTGGGACAGAATTGTCAAAAAATTTGAATAAAGCAATAACGGTTTTTATTTTTTCTTAAAATTCTTTGCCACTCCATCTATACCCTCGATCCTCCCCAAATATCATTATTCAGTATATTATTTCTCGCAAGACTATCTACACCCAGACACACATACTTCTCGCCCGAGGCTCGATCAAAACTTGATATTCCTTGGGCGAGGTCTTCCGGATATATTCGCGCGATCTGCTTCGTTATCCGGCATTGCCCAAGCCCGATTCCAACTCACGGTTAGTTAGACTTGCCAGTTTTCTTCCCTATTTCATTCCATTTCATTCCTAGTTTATCCCTTTATATACTATATTTATTCGAAATATTCGAAGCTCTTTTGTCTTACATTTTTTTTTATACATATTTGGAAAAGTCTTGGCCCGCATGGGATCATCGAAATTCTAAAATAATCGAATCAAGAACCACCCTGATATATTATTTCCATTATAAATCAAGTCTTTGCTACGTCCCTGCTACATACGTGTATTTCTATCCGTTCTTTTTATCGAAACTAACGCCTTGGCATACATAATCGTTGCGGAGCTTAAACTCGAGTAATTATAAATAGTCTGCGGCCGTATAGCAGTGCGGTATAAGCGTAAAGTGCAAATGCATGCGGTGGTGCATCGGTTACCGCGAACTCGCTCCGAGATGTGTTTTCAGACTTCGAGCTCTTCGAATATCGACGACGACGTAATTACTCGTAATTACCGTACCGTCTCTCGATATATTCACTCCGTAAGCCTATCCCGTACACGATACATCGACTCGCGGTATAGATATTATACCGAGGGCGTAGGACGCGCGCGGACGCTGACTGGGGACTATAGTGGTTGGCCTTGTACGATAATTGTACTAATTATTACTCGCCTTCTTCCATCCGTCCATTCCCTCCGCTCGCGCTCTTTTATACGCCGCTACATTCTATCCACCGCAAATATATCCCCCCCCCCCCCCGCCCCCATTATTAATTCCGGCATCAATTGTTTCAACCTATTCCCATAATTTCTATAACTATATGAGCTTAAAAATTCTTAAAGATAATGAAATCGTTTTTAATTTTATTAAATTCCGGGCGCCTAGCTTCGTCCCTGACTCTTCGGGACTAGGACAACCCGCGCATCGAGCGTTTGGCACTTGCGCGTTGTTGCTCTCTCTCTCTCCGCTTAACCTCAACCTCACTTACGCTACGAGGCGGATAGTAAGTGTGTATAACTGGATTCCTCTCTCACCTGGCATTTGTCGTAGGCTTCTAGTCTCTCGTCGGCTTTTTGTTTGTCGTATATAACTCGGGCGAGGCTACCGTGGGGTCGATAATTCTTCATGGGTCTTGGTTCTGAGGACGTTTTAACACCACTTGAAACAACACCGTTAACCGAGTCCTTGTTAAACGATTTCGTAGCGGAATAGTAACGAGTCAGTTGGTACAATCCGATTATTAATATTATACGAAAGATTCGGGACATTCACTACCGTATATTTTAGTTCAGGTTGGACATTGTCACTCGGTAATTACACTCGGTGATAGCCATGCCTCCGATATACTGTCTTATCTTTACTTTTTACAACAATTTATAACAGCGACACCACGGACCTACACGGACTGTCAGCACGTGGCCATGTTGACTAAATTCTCACCGCCATCTAGCGGCGAGGTTAGAAACTTTCAACGACTCGTCGGTCGGTACGGCAGATCACGAGGCGGCGATATCGACCAGGGAATTCAAATCGAGGCGCGAGCCAAACACCCGATTATTTTTCGCGAAAAATAATCTTTCCGTTATTTGCACCCTAATTTCTTTCGATTTTACTCAATTTAACCGGATTATAGACAATTTTATAACACTTCATGTTTTTTTTATACAATTTTATAGAACGTCGAGAGATTCTTATGCATTTTTATAACAGTTTAATAGATTTTATCGCCGAACCTTCTCATATTTCATACAATTTCGTAAAATATCGTAAAGAATTCATAGAAATTGATGCGATTTGATGGAATTACATTAAATTTGACGAAACTACGTAAGAATTCACAGGATTTCCTGTAATTTTACGGAACTTGCCCGCAGAATTTTATCAGAGTTAACGATATTTCAATAGTTTTAATGGAAAATCACTACGATTTATAATATTTTTCACGAGATTTCAATGAATTTGATCGAATTTCGTGTGACTCGTTCAAAGATTCGTCAGATTTTTCACGAATTCTACTAGAATCCGTATGGATACGCGAAATTTCAAGCGAATTTCCTCGATTTCAAACTAATTACGCGTTTATAATACCCAACCATCTCTGGACCGAAAAGTCGAGTATTAAAATGGCCAAAAAGTGTCAAAACGGTCCGAAAAATGACATTCGAAATCCCTGATACAGGTATTCGTAAACTAGCCCAAATATCGCGGTCGTTCTTTGACCGATCTCGTAGCCGAAAAATTCTCTACGGTTTGTTTAGGCTGGAGTATATCGCGGCGGGACCCTGGCCGAAGTTATACGGTGCAGGGACAAGCTGGGTTTTGGTAATTAACGGTTTGGCCCGCGTGAAATTGCCGAACAATGGCATCAAGATCACGTCTACTGTTTCACGGTCTCGGCCTCTATGGCCAATGCTGGTCCGTCATTCGAGAGGCTAACTAACTATACACCAACCTACGTACACCTTACACTCCTTCCTCGAGGAGTGAGAGTAGGTAGGTAGGTAGGTAGGTAGGTAGGTAGTAGCCGCGAGTATTATATTCCCGATTCTGCCGTGAGCCCGGGTTAATTTACGGGCGACCTTGATTCATTCCGAGCTCTACCGCGCGACTCGCGGAGCCTCTATTAAAAGCGCGAGAGAAACAAGAGAGAAGGTAAAAAGGACCGACAAAGAGGTGAAGGAACGCTTCCGAGGTGAACTGTAGTGTAGGTATAAATGTAAAACAGTATATTTACTCCACGTATGTGTAAAACCGATTAGCAAAATATATCCTCCTCCTCCTTATCCTTGTCGCAATGTATACCAGATTCTTTTATTTTTATATGAGAGAATTAAAAATACACTGCATGTATATATATATATATATATATAGAGGTACGAAATTGTATACCTTGTTTATTCACCTACCTATCCTACTTCCCTTTTTTACATCGTGACGTGTATAAAGAGAGGGAGAGAAAGGAGGAGGAGCTGCATTGTTCACGAAGGAGCGGGACGAGCTTAATGGGATTCTTTCGCGATGAATATTTCAGAAGTCGGTGTATCGATGCTGTCGTCCTCGTCCTCCTCCTTCCCTTCTCTTCCCTTCCCTTCTTTTTCTTTTTCTCCTTTTAGATATCCTCGTTTTTTTACAGGCCGTCAACCCCCTGGACTAGGTAGGTAGGTAGGTAGGTGTATAAGGTAATGATAATTCATTAATTTATGATAAGCTCCGGGTCTCCCCCGCCCCATAAATCATTTTCGTCCCTGACGTTAATTGCTGCGAACGCGAACGGGCGCGAGCCCTGAAGAAATCCCCCTCGTTACCGCACGAGAAATGAGATTTTTTTAATTGGCGAAATTTTTCACCGACCCTCTGACACCACCTGACACCCTAGACGTTTTATTCTTTACGTCTGACATCCGACGACCCTGTTACTCTCTATCCGACTCAAAATCTTTCACGGTATTCAAAACTGCCTACGATTCCGACCAGATTACCTAAAATTAGTCATTTTCACTACTCAACGAAAAAATCTGCAACGTTAACCGAAGAGCTTGACAAAGTGAAACGAGAATACGAAACGCCGGTGTCGTTATGTCGTTAACGGTCATTCGGAAGGGTATTTTCCTTATTTCTTTTTACACATAAAACAATATAATGTAATGGATTAACATTGATTTGATTTTTCTACTCGGACGCAGTGTACAGTGCGGTGTGCGGGTATACTATAAGGTAATAATGCAGCTAATTTAGTAGCTAAGTAGAAATGGACGTTAGCAGCACGGTAGCGGGCTGGCTGTCGCCGCTAATGTCTCGTTTTTGTCCATCCCTTCCCATTCCCATTCCCATTCCCCTTTCCCCCAACCTTTCCTCGCCTGTACCTACAGCCTCCTTCATCTTTCATCCTTCATCCTTCATCCTTCATGCCTCGTGCTTCTTACGTTCCTATCTTCGCTGTATACCTATAGTACCGTCTCGACACTCATACATCTACGCGGTGCAACACCACCATGGGTGCGGATCAGACAGCTATGCAACCGACGTAATGATCCCACACCACCCGTACCACTTTACCTCAGTCCTCAACCTTACCCAGACGCTGGCTCAAACCTCAAACCTCAAACTCAACTCCGGAGCATAGGCCTAACTCAATCATCCCACCGTGATCAAGAGACCTCTTTTACTCTCACCCCAGATTCTTGCTTCGTATATACAAGAAATGAGCGGTAACGGGGTGGATTCTACGTTTCCTAGTTTCAGCACCGTTTTACGAATTCTCTAAAATAATTTCACATCATTCGTTGATAAGAATCTTCTAATTCCTTTCTTCGATCTGGTGGTCTAGTTCGTAGCGGAGCGCGAAGGAGGATGAGGTAATCTCTGGTTTAGGTGGTGGGTTCGGTGTATTAACGTAATGACATTGAGAGTGGTGTAATAATGACAGCGATTGGTGATCGCCGATTGTTCTTCTCCGTCTCGTTCTCTTCTTTTTATTCCTTTTCCTCTCGGTCTTATTCCTGTTGGTATGGAACGAGGGGAACCGCGAGTATCGGTGTGTGGAAATCCGTCCGTGTACCTACGAACCGAGGGTCTCTATACACGCGGCTATATCCTACGCGGGACGACTCAGCTTCGGCAATAATCATTCTTACTGGATTCAATTTGAATAATGCCGCCTGCGGTTTCGATCGCCGCACCGATCCACGGCCGTCCTTATTATCTCACGTAGCTGCCAGAGCTCGCATTCATGCGGCCATGGAGATGCTAGTCGCTCAACGTTTTTCTCGACCTCCACCTCCACCTCCGCCGCCTCCACCTCCTCTGCACTCGATATTATCGATTCCTCTTTCCTTCCTTCCTTCCTTCCTTCCTTCCTTCCTTCCTTCCTTCTCATTTACCATTATAATATTCCCATAATTCTACGGTTTGTATCCCATATCTGAGGACTTTAGATTCTTGCCGGCACACCGCGTCGAGACTTTTTTCCTCCATATACATATATCCGACGTTATTACCACCCGTAAGAAATATACGGAATAGCCAGGTAGGTATGCGCCTAGTCATGCCCCTCGTCACGCACCAGGACTAATCGTCAAAGAATAGTGTGTAGCCTCTGGCAATAATGTCAGGCTATCAGCCTGGGCCAGCGGTAAGGAAGGTCGTCCGGTTCACCAGGTCAGAACTTAGGTCGATATTAATTTATCGATATGCGATAGGTGTACTCCGGTTTCTTTTCCGGAAACTGTTCTCTCGTCGGGACGCTAATATTCTCATTGAAATCGTTGCGAACGTGAATTCGTCAAAAGATATGTACTACATACATGCCATGCTTTACGACCGCGGGTACGATTCTCGAATCCATCGCGGGACAGTGACAAAAGCGATAATAAAGGATGAAACAGGTTTAGGAACCTTTTGTTCTATGATTATCTCCCTGAACGTATACGTGACTTTGCTCGTGAGTCCCGCAATTAGGTATCGCAAGGCACAATTGGTACCGCAACGGTTCGATATTAGGCGTTGGAATTTACGGAATAACTAAGCCACGGGTACTCGCATCTATCACTGGTCATTATACCATACAAAGTTCAATCTTTCTCCCAAATACCATTTAGTTTCTCAATAAGAAACACACCGACTGTCAGCCACGTGTATACCTGACCCTATACTGCCGTCTGATCCAGGTACAAAAATAATCGCCTCTGTATAGTTTAACCTCTCAGTTCCAGCTAGAAGGGTTGCACAGGTTCACGGGCTCAAAACCCGTGACCAAAACCTCGACAGGTGTCCCAAATATCTTGGCCAGGTGCGAGAGACGGTCTAGGCCATCTCCGGCTGCCAGACTCTTTCGGTATTCTCGATGGTCAAGGAGTTTCGCATATACATTATGTATATACGATATGAGGAAGGAACGAGCCTCAGAGTATTTAGTCCTTTGTTCTTCGCTGTTTTTTTTCCTTTTATTTCTCATTTTTCGTTTCGGTTTTGTTCCTTTTTTCTGTTTTTTTTTTTTCTTTCATTCTCAGAGAACCGCGAAGGGTCGTCACAATGTAAGCCTGGGCCTTGTAATAACGTATATTCGGGGTGAAGCGAAGTTCAGTCGGGTACTGCCGCTGATGCTGGAGAGAACCATGGTATACAGTAAAATACCGAACGCGTAAGATGCCAGCATGAGTTTTTTACGGTTCATAATTCAGTCGAGTGTATTTCAACCGGCTGCCAACCCCTTCGCCCTCGGTCTCTCTTCTCTTCTCGCATACACGGACGACAATGATGCTACGTTTATATTATCGTGCGTTTAATACCCTACGTAGTACATACATACATACATACATGCATATACACGTGTATACATATTATTATAGTTATACAGCTTTGGTACTTACTTACTGCAGGCTTCGAGCTCTCAAAGACCCATTACCACCCGTCACTTCCTTACTTTAACGCTCACACACCGATACGGTATGTATTTTCACCATCTTTGCTCTGGGATCCTTTAACATCAACTCTGACGCCGGTGGAGATCTCGGATTTACACAAACTAAAACCACAATTACCTGTCGCTGGTCAGTAGGTGGTAATCGCAGCTTTAGCTTCGCTTCGCGTTACTTTTTCTTACCTCGTTTTTCCCGAGGGATATAGTAGAACGTAAATCAAGGTAGGTATATTTTCTTTCATAGTTATTTTCGAGTCTTTGTTAAAATCCGTAATCGTTTACACCGGGAATATATATAATATATATCCGCATCGATAAAATTCCGCCACTTCTCTCCTCTTCTCGGGTTGCGAGGTGTCGAGGAGTCGGGCGCATTCCAGCTCAAGTAAAGTTAAAACGCCCATCGAGCTCCTCCTCGAGAGCTGCAGACTTAATTGGTGATAAAACGGGCACACGGCCTCGTAAAAAATATCTTAAGCTCGGAGTGTATCCCCCACCGCATAGCCCACATTGTATTAATTAGGGTTTACCTCCGAGCCCGCGGAGTTACACCGAAGAGAAATTGCTCTTACGTATACTATACATACATAGGTATACGATATGAATATATACCTCGCTCAAAATTTTTCCGGAAGAAAAATAAAAAGAAATTCATTCATCGGATCGGTTCGATATCCACTATTTCAGGATATAGGATTGAGGCGCGGGTATAGAATAATACGAGGATGAGGTCAGGAGCGTCGTTCGAGCTCGGAAAGTCTCAGTCGGCTATTAAGGGCTGCGTGGTGGCCCCGGGCCGGAATTAGCATACCCTCCGACGAGCTCCACCTCCACACGAGCTCCGGAATATATAACTTAAGTTGAAGCGGGTATTATGCCACCATTCGCCTTCCCCTATAATGCTCGCTTAACTATACCTGGTAAGGTACGTGGTATATACGTATATACGAACGCGAGTCGGACCAACTCTCCGTCCAGCTATCGGTTTGATCACTTTTAATTATAATTATATGCAGTCCCGGATCCGATAACCATCGAGCAAGCCACCCAAGCGCGTGCCCCCGTCATCCAGGCTCTTCCAGGGTGTCGAATGGTCTTTTTTTCTCTTCCCTTTCCCTTTCCCTTTCTCTTTCTCTTTCTCTTTCCCTTCGCCGTCTCTCGCTTTCGTTAGAAAAGTATATCGCAATTGGTTCGTATTGGGAAAAATTCCACGATAATATAGGTAGAGGTACGAATGTATAGCCGCGGTCTCATTATCTATCCTGGTTAATTTTATTCGGACACGTTTACGCATATACCGGGGAACATCTGCCGATCGGCTTACTTCACCCCCCCGGGGCATAAAGAAGCGAGAAATTCTCGTTCCTCGATGTTAGGGGTACCACGGTCTTTGATTTCGAGCCTTTGGTAGGTATAGCTAGCCAGGTAATCGCCTTTGATTTCTCTCTTCGATCTCTGAAGCCTCTGCAGTCCCTCTTCTTCTTCGGTTCCTCCCTTCTTCCCCTCGCCGCGGTATCCCCTATCGGGGATCACTCCCTCTTATATAATTACCTTATTTCCGAATAATTGGCCAATTTATACTCTTCTCAGAGCGCGGCGAAGGAGGAGAGACGAGAAGAGACGAGAAGAAGAAGAGAAGAAGAAGAAGAAGAGTCCCAGCTGAAAACAATCCGCCTCTTATACACTACGGTATATGTATAGCCCAGGTTCCCTCAAGAAACGTCCGTGGATGCAACAGCGGACCGTATAGGTACCGTAGAGCGGTTATTTTATGTATATCCCAGTGTGATTAGATCAGGCCTTATACCCTTTACCTGTGTTGGTATGATAATTCTGCCCCCAGGGTACAAACCCGGCACCACCCACGCCACACAGATACAACGTACTATACTTTTACAGCATCCGATAGAACATTTCTTCGGCCAAACACCCCGCGAGTAGAAAATATTTCTGCAATTATCACGTTCTTAGATTCTAGTTTCCTCAATTTTCATATTTCCAAAAAAATCTCGAGCCTTCGTCGATCCTAGAATAAAATCGATGTCAGGATTCGTTGATTCGAGGATAATTTTCTGGAAAGATATATCGACTAGCCTCTTAGTTCGATGAGGAGAAGCTATAGAGAGAGAGAGAGAGAGAGAGAGAGATGGGACCTCGGCCGGTGTAGCAATTAACTGGATGGTTACGAGGATAATTAGCCAAGCATTGAATCAGCAACGGGGCAGGCAGCTGGTCAGCGTAAACCTGAAGTCCTGGTCTGCGCTGCAGGTATCTACATTTATAAAGTATAATTACCGAGTTGTTATACTACGACGAAGTGTACGGACCTGAGCGCGGAACTTAAGATGAATATATATATATATATATATCACGACGATGACTCGAGAGTTGAGGTAAATGAACAATATATCTCCGCGTGAGAAAGACCCGTTCGAAAAGTTATCCTTAGAGCCGAATACGAGTGTCTTATACTTGAGGATATTAATTATGAAAAAAGTTCTGTAACCGATTTAGATTTTCGTATAGGTATACCATGTATTTTACTTTACAACAAAGGACTATCCAAACGGTCCAGACAAGGCGATAGCTATCGTTATACACAAGTGCGAATATGAGGCAGGTGCCAGCTAACGCCTAAGGCCAAGCCTCATTATATCTACTTTCGAGGAGAGGATGTTACCTCGCAACTTTTAGAAATATAATATATCATCGGAGGCGAGATGGACCTTTGGAGCTCAGCTAATATACCTATCCCGAGAATTGAGAATTTCGCGAATCGCGTCTCGTCTCGTCGCTCGGTTTGATACCAAATTTCTCTAATCCTTAGACAACCGACGAGGAAGAAGGAAGAAGGAACCTCTGTACCGAAATATCTCCGACTGGTCTTACCTAAGAATTTCCTAGCTCCTCGAGCCTCTTGACCCGCGGGCTTTATATATCTAAACAGTTCGCGTGCTCGGTGCAAGGAAGGGATCCTCCTGGCTGGCTGACTGCCTCCGAGAGATGACGAAGGTGCCTGGTTCTACTCCTTCTCGGTGTTCTATGGGGGGGTAGGGGTAGGGAAACAGGGGGTAAAAGGGGGTATTGGATCGATGTGGTGTGGCCCCCGCGTTCGCCGTGAGCACCCACCGCCCCCGGGGGTAGTTATACAAATTTCCAAGAGTGTCTGCCCTCCTCGGTCCTCGCTCTCTCCTTACTTCGTTCCCCTGGCCCCTTGGCCTCATCCTCATCCTCATCCTCATCCTCATCCTCATCCTCATCCTCATCCTCATCCTCAGCCTCGTTCCTTCGCGTTCTCCTCATCCGCCACCTCCGGGTCGGGGCACAGGGTTCTCTTCTCTCTCCTCTCTCGTCTCTCATCTCCTCTGGTCTTCTGGCGCTAGAATTCGTTGCCCTGGCAACGAGCGGGGGCGGGACTTTGCATATTATACTCTGTATGTGACAAGCGAACCGAAACTTGAACGTGTACGTGTGTGTGTGTGTGTGTGTCTGCAGCACGCCTGAAATCTAACCTTAGGTATGTATGCTCGGAAATGTGTGCTTCTGTTCGTTTCTCTGTGTGCAACGAGAAGCACAACCTGACGGGGGATGGTTACTTCGCTCAGAAAATTCCTTCGATGTATCTTATACAAAGATCTATAGCCATATACACACACCTACATATTTCTATATACACCAATACGTCCGTGTGTGAGGCTAGCTTTGCATATATGTATGTATTTATACGTATACGTGTGTATAGTTAAGGGATGAAGAAATACAGGCACGTATCTGTGCGCATTAACGCGAAGATGTATCCATGTGCGCGAAGCAGAGATGAGGAATATTCCAGAAATTCTCGTCACCGTTTCTACTTGGTAAACCAGAAGATTGGTAACCGCGAAGAATCGGGTGCTCCAGGGTAAAGGGAGCTTCATCCCTTGTTATAGATTTCTTTTAATTAATCGGTTATTAAAATTCAAATTCAAATTCAACGATTATTAGAAGTGTCAATGGAATTTTGATCAAGGAGATATTCACCAACCCTGTATGATAATATTTTGAAAACTTTTTGGGGCTCTCGTTTAATGGGTATTTTTTTCGCTCTTATGTCCCTCGGAGAACAACCGAAGAGTCTGTACACAGGGTCAGATAAAAAGTATAGACGGAGAGAAGGAGAGCCAGACAGAGATGGACCGGAGCTATTGGCGTTTAGCCCCCTTTTCAGGGGAGGTATAAGTGTATACGTGTGTATATAGTAACGGCTGTAACTCACGTACATATATATATATACGTATAATATATATAAATGTGTATGTATACATATATATATATATATATATATATATATATATCGGTGTATCGCGAAGGGGATGGGTCTCCATCTGGGTGACGTGTTTTTCTGGCAGCCAAGGGGTGCGCACCCCTAATTATAAAATAAAAAAATCAATATCTTACCCCACGCACCACTCTGAAGCTCAAAAAATAGGGCGACTCCCTCGACCGACTCCCAGTTCCCTGGGCTCCGCGTCATCGCCACTCTCTCTCTCTCTCTCTCTCACTCTCTCTCTCGCATTCTCTCTTTCTCTCTTCCTCCCCACTCCTCATTTTCACCCACGTCTCTCGTTTTTCTTCTCTTTCTTTCTTATATGCTTATCTTTTCTCCTCTCTCCGTCTTTTTCATCCCCCGTAGACTAGCTGTACCCCCTATAGCCACTAAGAAAAATAAAAAATAAAAAAATATCTCACGAAAATTTCCATCAATTTTATAAACCAGTGTTGTTCTCTCTTTTCCGCACATACCACCCCTGATTAGGCATTGCAAAATGAAAATGATAAAATTGTCCTATAGGTAATTAAAATGATAAATAAATATAAGACGTGCGTGGATCTGTACTCTGTTCGTACTTTTATCCATATCAGTCAATCAATATAGGTAACGCACACCTCAGCGTGTAAAGTGCGCATATAAGAGGAGCACGAGGGTCGGGGGTTGTGGGTGAGGTAAAGCGAAGGCGGAGGGTGGCGGGCGTCACATCGATTTCGCGGATTCTCCTCTATCTCGTTTTTGTCTCGAGGCGCGCGCGACGACACATTCAAATAAGTAACCCCACCCCCGATGCCCGAGGGGTAGGTACCCCGCGCGGCGGCACTACCGACGATCCTCTCCATACTCGTCCTCGCGTCCTCGTCCTCCTCCACATCCCTTGCGCTTACTTTTACGTCGATGCGCGGGGGTGCGAGGGTACGAGGGTACAAGGGATGGGTATGGGCACGAAGACGGGGATGGGAATGACGACGAGGCCGCTCCGCGCTCTAGGGGACGCGGGGAACTACGAGATTAAAAGAGGAATCAATAGCGCCCTCCTTCCCTCAACCTCAAAGGCCTTCCTTTGCCATATATTGAAATGCGCTAAGAGGAGTCTAACCCAACCCCCAGAACCCCCTTCTTTGCTCCCATCGCCCGAAGAAGATCCCCTTCAGACCCTCAGACCCATCTAACCCCCTTTCTACCCCCAACCCCGCCTCTTTTTCTATACGTTCTTCTCGGTTCCTCTTGGACAAACATTGCCGCCCGCACTCTGCCTCTGCTTTTGCTGCTTTCGTATTTTGCGAAGAAATTCTATTATTCTTCTCTCTCTCTCTCTCTCTCTCTCTCTCTCTCTCTCTCTCTCTCTTATCTCTGCTCTACTCTAATTTTTTTTTTTTTTTTCATTATAATTGAAAGATGCGTCGCGTGACTAACGCCATAAAGTCGTAAGGGATGAAAATGAGATTTTCATGCCAAAAAGACGTGCAATTATTTTCACGTGTTCGCATCAGGTCAGAGAATGATCAAGACTCGAAAATGCGAACGCAATTTTTTGAGAATTCAGAAATACAGAAATTTTTCGATTTGTTACTCGACTTTCGGTTTTGGAGTAAAAATGAGAGAAAATAAACGGTCTTCTTCGGGGTCTCGTCCACTTATCATTCGTGTGTGAAAATTAAAAACGTGACTTTCTTTCCCAGCCTGCACCTGGGTAGCTCCTATACCTACGTACGTACGTCATTGCGCGGACTAACGAGAAGATATTACCTTTCACCCTATACAACATCGCTATAACGTCTGGCGGGCACGTCTTTATGTACCCACATATAGCTATACGCTAGATTCGAGATGAAACAGTTTTTATTTTTCCTTCCTATTCCAGGTTCGTATATTTTTCAATTCGTCCAATTACCCTCTTCCAATTTCCATTCAATTAAATAAGTGAATGGGAATTTAAATAGTGAAAGGTAACGTACGTATAGTATAGGTATACCTACCTACGTATACGCTTAGAAGCTTTCATGGGAAAATATTAAATTCGTCAGAACAGATCGTGGGGCTAAAAATTTCGGGGTTAAAAAAGTTGCCCCGAGTCGAAATGCACAGTGGCTATACACACCTATGTCTAGGAACTCGTGTTGATACTACCGGGGAGTACCTACCGTCGACTTTGCGAAAGGGGTGAGCAGTGAAAGAGCGTTGGGGTTCGGGAAGTCACCCCAAAATGTTACTATACAGCCGAGGTGGTGGCGAGGTAAAAGTAAAGCTGAAGCCAGAGGTAGAAAAATAAGAAGAAGAAGAAGAAGAAGAGGAAGAAGTAAAAGCATATATAGATAGATGGATAGGTATAGGGAAGAGATCGCGGAGGGAGGCGAAGGGAGGAGATGAGAGGAGTTTGAGGCGTATATTTTACGTGCCGCCTTTATTTCGATACCGGAGCTGGAGTTCGATCCCCGTCGAAACCTAATTTGCCTTCCATCTCGGCGGCAAACACTCTTGGCGCATCCATACGGGACCCTCTACCACCCCCAGGTCCCAACCCCATCTTCACCGCCGCTTCTTCAACCGGGGAAAAATAAGGGCACCAAGAACTACGCCCTTGATGTATCGCTCCGGACATTTTACACACGTCTATACTCATACGAAAGAGAGCGTACGAAATATAGGCGAGAAAGACGCAGCATATATATATAACGATTGATTAGATAAAATAGAGACTCCCTTAAATTTTTTTTTTTCGTTTTTTTTTTAAATTTTTTTTTCAAATGAAAATATCCAGTCCCGTCAATTTATTAGTTGTGAAAGGAGAGAAAGAAACGGTTTTACCTGGTAGCCTGGGTTCGAGATAGATACGTGTGCGTGCGTGTGGTAGAGTTTCGTTCGGAGTATGTAAACCCGGCAATACATTATGTAAAGATGACGGGGGTCGGTGGCGCAGTTGGATGGCACTTGACGAAAAAGCCGTCGCCCCCGACGCCCTGCTCTCAGGAGGATTCAACAACGCGAATGTCGATATAGCGACGCCCCTTAAAACCACCCGGTTAGAGATCCGAGAACCCCGATTTTCATTCCGAGTCAAAAAAAAGGAAAAAGTAGAAGAGAAAAAGAAGAAAATAAAATAGAAAGAAAACGAGTAGGAGAGTACATTTTACATATAGTATCGCGTGTCGTTGACCTCACATGTTACACGTATGTACACATACGGTATATACGTATAAAGTAAGGAAAATGGACTGTATGAAAGATTAGTAAATCAATCTACCTGTTTGTTATTTTAACGGTCCATCGTGTTTATATACCAATCACTTAAATCCGTAGAGAAAAAAGTTTCATACAGGTATACCATAGACGTGTGTATATTATATATATTTTTATTTATTTATTTTTTCTCCCAGGTTACGTAGCGTGATAAATCACATAGTAGCGGTATATAGATATATACATATATACATACAGATATATATATATATATATATCTGTATATATATATATACGTATTATACACGGTCATGTTTACGCGTCGTCTGTCCAACGATATTATAATTTAATACGTTTCGTTGTTGACCACGGCTAGTATACGAGGCCAGTGCATATATACGTATGTAAATATGTATAATACTATTTTTAGGTATATTAAAAATATTAATAATAATAACAGCGACAAAACTGTACGGAGAAAGGAGTACAAAAAAAAAAAAAAAACAATATTTTCTTTCAAATTTTTGTATACATCTGTATACGTATTGTATAGTTATAAATGTAACTAGGAATCGGAAAATAAAAAACCTTCAAGAAAGAGAAAAAAAATAAAAAATATAACCGAAACTTTTATCATGTACTTACCGCAGTTTGATACGAGAATTATCTCCGATGATTCCTGCCCGCTTCTTCATGAACGGTGGGGCTTTTTCTACTTAAAGAACGTCAGCCGAGAATCTAGACGGACCCAGGGCGTACCAGACCATTAATTTTCACTTAAAACTCAAGCGGTGTACGTCCGCACGTAGTCAGACTGTATAGGCCATTCGTTACAGGCGTAAGAAGTTGAAGATTCAAGAATAATTTGTCGTTCTGTTTGCACCCTTTTATTGAAAAAACTGGTGCGAATCTACGGTGCGAAATTCGGTCTGTATTATCGCACAAATCGATCATTAGAAATGAAATTCGAACGAGAATATTGATTCGAAAAAAATCATCGGTTTAATAAAAATGAATATTACGTGCCTCGGAATTGTTTGCGAATTTGATACGTGATATGTAAAATAGCAGATTCAACGCTATATTCCGAGTTAGCAAAAATTTTGAAAATTTCTTTAGCAAAAATAGAGAAAAATTGGATTTATCGCACAATTGTATAATTCTTTTTCGTACTCATCCCGATTTTGTATGAAAGTTTAAAAAATTGTCGAATTATTGCGAATTGATTGTCTTGACTGAGGACCACCAATCTATAGTAGCGCGAGACCGTTCGTAGTCAGACTGGAGCCAAGCTGTCCTAATGATATTGAAGCGATGATATCCACGGATTACTGACTCGGATTATAGCCTTGTTACAGACCGTTGGACAGCTATTGAACTCGACTACAACCATAGGGAAAAAAGAAAACAAACAAACAACAAAAAAAAAAAAAAAATTGAAAACACCTGAAATATTTTTCATTCTTCTATCGATCGAAAATTCGTAAACTAAAAGGTGAAAAATCTGAAAAACGAATAACTATAGATTCGTACCATTTCAGGTGCGACATAACGGAGGATACGGGATTCGGCGAGGGTGATTCACGCTGGACAGGGGTTAATGGATGAATACATAGAGTAATAAAAATAGTCATACATATATATATAAGTTTTCTGATAAACTAGCGTTTAATAGAATACGTTGATGTTTAGTACAGTTTAGGTTTTTTAGTTGAGTTTAAGAAAACCAGACGACTTGCGATACAGTGTACATTTTTTTTGGGGTTTTTTTTTTTTTTTCTTTCTTCTTTATTTTGCGGGTTTGTGGAAGGGAGGGTGGGAGAGGGGGGGGGGGGGGGGGGGGGGGGTTATGGCGGATCCTTTTTTCTTTTCTCTCTTTCTTATTTTTCACATTCTGTGCGTGTTCATTTTTCCCATACTATCGATTTATATACTCTCGAAATAATTATTAATCAATAAAATCAAAAACTTTGTTCATTTTCTGCCTGTGTTTTTTTTTTTTTTTCTTTTACCTTTTCCTTTCCATATAGTTTCATACACGTACGCTGCGTATAACGTATACACATATGTAATACCATATAATATATAGCGTAATTATAAAGTAGGCGGGAAAAATCTGCACGCGGTTGTTCATAACAATGATAATAATTATAACAATCATTCGGATCTTTAATCGAACGAAATATTTGTTTTTTTTTTTTTTTGCAATATAAAATTCGAGTCTGACTCATCTCACGTATGTATATATGTAGTATATAGCGCAGAACCACCCGGATATGCAATGCGATAAATCGCCACGGGTCCACTCCGGTATGGGGTAGGTTATAAACCGAAATTTCGAATGTAAATTTGGTAGGATAGCTAATATTCGAAAACGGAAATGGGACGCTGGTAGAACGGAAATAAAACCAGTCTCGGTGATATAATCGAACGGTTATATCAAACCGTACGGAAATATCACCACCTCGCGCCCCCCCCCCCCCCCGATACTATGTACCATTTATACCCTTGATTTTATAATATATATTCATCGATGTATTTCATCAAAGGGGTCAAAAGTAAATTTCGCCCCTCTCATTTCACCTCGTTTCGTATACATATACATATATTCAATTTCGTCCCTCAGCTCCTTCCCGACCCCTGATTGGTTAATTTATTAGAAAAAAAAAAAAAAAAACTCGCGTGCAGATTACCCCCCTCTCTTTATTGTATTATTATTAAATAATGATAACGATAATAATAATAATAATAATAATAATAAAAATAGCATACGTATATAGAGTAAGAAATTAATATTGTTACACTGGTGTTTCTTGGTTTTTTTTTTTTGTTTTTTTTTCTTTTCTTCTTTTTCTCTTCTCCGTTAATTTCTTTGTATATATATAAAAATAAGTACACTTAATCTATGTTAGTATGTGGTTTTTTTTTTTTTTTTTTTTTTTCAGGTATTGTTACCTATATATGTATATATATTATGTTTCACGGTGAATTTTTTTCTATTCGGCAGAAATCAGGTATACAATTATTATATGTATACCGGATCGCATAGCAGTGAATATGAATTATGAAATTTAGGGAGAGAGAAGAAAGAAAGAAAGAAAAAAAAAAAAGAAGGAAACATATTCGATTAATTAAATTATAATTATTACGATAAGATGTATTCTTTACTTTACTTTATACGCAGCGACGTATATGTCTACTATATATATAATATACATATTATAGATATTATATATAAATAGTACAATGGTGTGTATGGCACGAGAAAATAGATAATTGAGAATGTTATTATTATACCACCCTACGGCGTGTATAAAGTTCAACGAATTATTCAATTAAATAAACAATATTTTTTTAATTACTTTAATTCGTCCCTGAGATATGCGAGCAGAGGAATAATAATTTTCCGAGGGGACGCACGTTGGGAAAGAATTCTTAATCTTTTTTTTTTTTCTTTAATAATTGTTCGAATTCTCGTTTTCTAAATTACAACCCCGTAATAATAAACCCCTATGCTCGTATTCCGACAATTTTTAGTTAGGATCGAATATTAAATAATGAAATTTGACTAAATATATATCTGTTTTCCTCCTCAATACTTATATCGCGAATATATAACATGTGAACAAACTCCTATTTTTCTCCATGATCATACATATATGCTTATACGGGTCTTTCCGCATACGTGCGGTGCCTTTATACATCATATCGTTGACCATAGGGGGGTAGGGGGTATCGTGTGTACTTTAATCAATTGAAAAAGGATTTATTTTTTTTTCTGTTTTTTTTTTTTGGACCTGCGAATTGGGGTGGGGTTTGAGGGTAGGGAAATAAGGGATGATTTTGGACATTACGTTGCAGTGTTATACAGGCTACAGCTAGTCATATCGTTATATATATATATATATATCCAATAATATATAATATCATCGTATCATCATATTATTATATTTAGTAGTATATAATATTAGTTTACTTGCTTAGATATGAAACCTAGTAGGAACATGATTGCGCCGATCCTGCGCCCGCTCGGTTGTACGTCGATCGCGTCTCTGATTTATTTTATTTTTTTTTTCTTTTTCTCTTTCTTTTTTTCCTTCCTTTTCTTTTTTAAATTCTCATTTTCTTTCTACGCCCCCCCCTCCCCCCCTCCACCCCTCCACCCCTTTTTTTTTCCCCCCCATTTTTCATTCTCTCCGAAATCTTCTCTTTATTGCACTGCAGTTTCGCTCCAAATTAAACGTCGTAATACAAAAAAAATAAGAAAAAAAATTGCAAAAAAAAAAATAAAAATAAATAAATAAACGATCGACGTAACAAAGATATAACAATGTAATAATCAATTTTTTTTTTTTTTTTTTGTTTTTTTTTTCTCCTCCTCTTTCCGGAATTTCCGTTTTTCCTGCGTTGTTTTTGGAAAAAACGTTCGCGTCTCCGAATTTCACGATCGTTCCTTCGGCGACCCCGGATAGGGGTACGAGAGAGGAGAAGGAAAAAAGACGAGAGAGAAAAAAAAAGGAAAAGAAAAGAAAAAAAAAAGTTTTTTTTTCTGTTTTTCAGACACGGTGGCGTATCAACCTCGTCAGGGGGACCGGCGTGCGGGCGCCCCAGAGCCCGGCACAATTTTACGGCCCAATGAGATCCAGGGCCCCATAGCGAGTACATAGATATACACATGGCAACCTCTCACAATAATTAATCACTATCGTTATAATTATATATCCATTAATAATTAATTATTTCAATTAAATTCATAATTCAATCATCATGTAATAATCACCGCCTCCAATAATAATAATAATAATAATAATAATAATAATTGCAATAATAATGACAATAATAATGACAATAATAATAAATCGTAATTAGCGATAAGCAATCGATAATAATAATAATAATAATAATAATTACAAATATTAAATAGTGTGTAACACAATAATTATGAAACTCAACGATCATTGAAAAAAAATCAAGAAATTATTTACCACTTTTTTTTGTGTGTGTGTGTCTGTGTGTGTGTGTTTTTTTCTTTTTCTTATTTTTTTTTTTTTTTTTGCTTTCAGTTATTATTATTAAATTTTTATTCTTATTTTTTTCTCCCCACATCTTATCTCCTCTAAATTACTTGTCACACACATCCCTGACGTCACCCCCTCTTTTCGTTTTTTCTTTTCTTTTTTTTTTTTCTTTCCTTCTTTCTTTTCTTCGTTCTCTCCGTGTAGACGCGTAAGTTTCCTCGACAAATTAATCAATATTTATTGATTGATTAATTAATTGATCAATTATTATCTTTCCCTCTTTGTTTTTCCTCACTTGAATTTTTTTTTTCTTTTTTTTTTTTTTTTTTTTTGATATGACTGCAGCAGCGCGCGAGCTGCACACCCTCTGTTATTACAACGTATACATATGTATATATATATACACTCATATATATATATATATATGTATTTATGTATTTTCCTCCAAAAGAAGTGAGAAAAAAAATGGAAAAATATTGAAAAACGGGAAGAGAGAGAGAGAGAGAGAGAGAGAGAAAAAAAAAGAAACGAACAATAATTTGACATAAAGAAAAAAAAAAAAAAAAGACCCAGGGTGACGACCGGGGGCGAGTTATATTACAACACATAATATCTTATTAGTCATTCGTTTATCTCTGCACACACTTTATCACTCATTCATTGATTTAGGAACAGCTAGTAGCGAGGTTCGGTTACTCTATCACTCAATCTTTCTTTCTCAAAAACTTAAAACGGAAATAGTATAGGTATTTACTTGGTTTTTTTTTTTTTCTTGTTTTTTTTTTTTTGTTTTTTTGTTTTTTTAATCATTATTTTAATTTAATTTAATTTTCTTTTTTTTTTTTTTTTTTGTTTACCCCTTTTCTCTGGGGGCGGGGGGGTTTTTCTTCATCCCATTATTTTCTTCTTCCCTTTTCCCCATTCCTTTTATTCTTTTTTTTTTTTTTTTTATTTAATTTCCTTCGCCAATTTTCTTCGTATTATACAAATCTGTATATATGTATATACTTATATACGCGCGTTATTTATTTATGCGAATTTAGGTATTTATATATGTATACGTAGGTAGGTAGGTATTTTTTTTTTTTTTCGTTTTTTCATATATGTATATATATATATTTGTATATATATATATTTATAGGCGTGTGCGTGTGTGTGTGTGTCGCGACTGTATTCTTTTTTCAATTATTTATTTCCCGTTCATTTCGACTTCTTGTTTCCCATCCACCTTTACCGAAGTCCCATTTATTTTCGAGTAACTCTTCACTTTTCTTCGTTTCTTTTTGTCTTTTTCTTTTTCTCATTATTGAATTTATAATTCAAGTATACAGGAAATGAATTATTGTACATAGTTTTATTCTCTTATTTCCTCTCGTCGACGTGTGATTGTATATATGG